>JAUCBN010000037.1:5635000-6260000 GCA_035048815.1 Abelmoschus esculentus
ATTAATAAGCTTTTGAAGGTGGTAGGAGCTACCTGTCTCTTTCATCTTTTTGCATTGAGAGGTCTGTTTTCTGCCACATTATCTTTCTGCGGATCAGGGGCGGTTTAAAGATTTTAGGAGCCCTGTATAATTTACTAAAATATGGACCTTAAAAGTAATTGTTCATGACATCTACTAGTTATAAAATTGTAGTCCTTACAAGCAAATATCCTTTATAGGGCCCCTGTGCGATCGTTTCTATTGCGTCTGTTTAAAACCTCAGTAGTTCTGCCGAAGCAAATGTAATAGTAATAATCAATAAGATTTTATAATCGATTGTCATATTTAAGAAATAATTATAACGTTTAACAATTATAATTCATATTTCTTAATAATGTTTTTAAAATTTTTTAAAGAATTTTAAGATTAATATCATCTAATTAATGTAGTTTATCAAAATTTAGGACCCCTCTTTTTCGGGATCCTGTGCGGTCGTTCCTATTGTACTTGTCCAGAACCCCGTTGCTGCGGATCAGGTGCTGCTAAGTGCTAACCCTTTGAAGATGATTGTCAGGAGTATCTGCTTAGTTGAAGAAGACTGCAATCGCTGTCCCATGCTTGGAGTCTTTTGCCGAGGTAAAATTCTTTTGACTTCAACCACCTAAATTAGTTAAACCGACGGCAACTTCACTTCAAACTACACCTTCACTTGTCCCTTGGTGTGGGAACTGTTAAGGTTTCTTTCCATGTAGGGAACTCATATGACTGATTGCAGAGATACATTAATGAATGGATTTTAAATTTTTCCAAGTGTTGGATCTTGGGTTTAAAAATACTGGACCCCTTGCCCTTGATTTTACGCAGGAAGACAAACTGTGTGGGGTTAGCAAATTAGAAATGGAGTTGTTGTTGGACGGTTGGAGATGTGGTTAGGGCTATTCCTTGATTCATGGAGCCCTGAATCATCTAGGAAAGAAGAATGGAAGAAATGCAGAGCGGGGGAAAGAGACAGATGAGTGATGTGATATGCAAGACAGGCACTCCCCTCTTTACAAGTTTAATCATTCCTACTTTTCTTTATTGAAACAATAGTGCATGGTATTCAAATTATTTTTGTGAACTTCAATCATCTGATCCTTAACATTTTAACTAAAACATATAATTAAAGATTTAAATAAAAAAAGAAAGAAAATTTAATAAAATTTTAAAAAGTGTGTATCTGTTCCATGACCAAGTCAACATATGGTATTCAAATAATTTTTGTGAAAAAGATTATTTTTGGTTAAAATATACATTTGATATTTTAATTAGGATCATTCTTTCAAGTGAGTACCTAATAAATTTTTACTCCCAAATTGGTACCTAAATTAGACACATTTTCCCAAGTTGATACTTAAAAGATTAGTCTCAAGGTGGTAATTGAACTAAACGTATTCTCTCAAATTGGTACCAAAATTTTTACATTCTATTAATTTGATCCTCATACCAAATCAATAAATTTAACACTTTACATTTATAAATTCTACCAAAATATTTTTGTATTCTCCTAAATTGGTTGTTCTTCTTTAAGGAATGCTTAGGGGTTGTTTGAGTGCATTTCGGTGCACTAAATCCTTTGGTTTTGATGCTTGAAACATGGCAAGAGTTAGGAAATCAAGTTTGAAGGAGATCGGTTCGTGTTGGTGGCTTGCCGATCAAGAAACATTTTGAGAGTGGATTGCTACGAAAATTTTTACTTTAATTTTCCAAGGTTTGGGAGTGCAGGGAATGTGTGAAAAACATCCCTATACTCGAAAGTAAGTAACACTTTAGCTTTCACAAAGGCTCTCATATTACTTCATATTTTTACTATGATGTTTTTCATGCTCATGTGATGTTTTACATATGTGATTATGCATGTATTTTAATGCTCATGAGATGATTTTATAGAGGATTTTATATGCATATGATATTCCCACGGTTTTGTTTTGAAAATGAGATAAAATTGACTTTAACGGTTTTTACAAGTGATGCATGGAATAATGGGATACACGTGGTTTAAATTTTGTTTTGAACTAAGTATTGAGCATTTATTTTCATTATTATATTAGCTAGTTAAGTGATGAATATAATGAGATAAGTTAATCGATCAATAGGGTCTAGAGTGCACTATAAACCATTCAAAATTCGTACATGTGAAAATTCCTTGAGTGTTGCATTTTAGTATTTAGCCTAATGTTGTGTGATAAGGGTAGCACTGTCACATTCGGGTTGATAGGGATAGTACTGTCACCTAAAACTAAGGTGAAACTTATTATATTGGTGGTAGTACCAACATGTGCATGCTCTAGGGGTAGTACTATCATGTGGTTGCTCGTTTATCCTAACGATTTGGGGTAGTACAAATCAGATCACTAGCATCAATATATGTTTTGACTTTTGTAATTGCAAGTCTTATGTTTTATTAGGCTTTGCTAGGTACATAACATGATAGCCTTGGATTTTGATTAACAAGCATGTGATATGTTTTAAAGGGTTTTACTGTTGGTATTGTTGGCTATATCTTCTACTTAATTTATAAGAGCATGACATGATTTTACTTTGACAAAAATTTGGTTAATATGGGATGTATTGCAAGTGATGTTTAAATTGTTTTTATTCCCTCACTAAGCCTCATGCTTAATCACTTTATTTTCCTTACAATGCAGAGAAATAAGTGTTAGAAGCAATCGAAAAGCAAGGGAGTCGCACATGCCTATTTTAGTATTTCTTAGTTTAGACAAGTTATTTTTAAAGTTATGAATGAACTTTAGGTAGTTGAGAGCAATGGGATAGTGAAAACTATGTGTTTTTGGTTATTTTGGTATTGAATTTCCTATTTGGTATACTTTTATGTCAATGATATATTTTGAGATTCAATTTATGTTTATTTTAAGTTATGTTAAGTCATGTTTTCAATGTTGAAGTATGAATATGTATTCTGTGTTTTGCTCATGGAATTTGGTGATGATGCATCTTGAATGGTTGTTGTGGTAGGTACTTTATTCCTTTAGGTGAAAATATGCATCTAAAGAGACATTAAAACTCGTTTAAGGCATAAAACTTGAGAAATTTGTAGTTTCTGGGTCGAGGGTTTCAATACATCTTCATAGGGTATCGATACACATGCATAAACACGAAAGAATTCTAGGAAACTTAGCTTGGGTATCGAAACCACATGAACTGGTATCGAAACAGGAACATGAAAACAAGCAGGTGTATTGATACGCTTGACCATGGTATCGATACCGACTTTTACAGTAGCAAATGGTATCGATACGTGGTCTCGACTGTATCAAAACGTCGGCTTGCTATGCAGGGCAACGAGCGAGATATCGAAGGAGTATCGAAACACTTAAGATTGTTTCGATACATGTTTTGGTAGTGTAATTTGGTTTTGAAACAAGGTCAGGGTGTTTCAACACCCCTGACCGTTAAGTTGATTACAAGCTGAAACGTAGTTTAGATTCTTTACGCTTTAGTCCCTAAACTTTGAGCATGCAATTAAGTAGGTTTTAAACCATGTTTTAAGCTAAAATTTTAGATTTAAGCATGTTACGAACTTAGTTAAATATTTGTAAAACTAATTTCTTAATTGATCGTTATATTTTGGAAAATTACAATTAGGTCCTTATATCTTGTTTGATTAAATTAGGACTCGTTTCTTATCGGTTTCTATTGCAATTGAACTCAGTCCTTGCATGAACATGTAGAATCTAAATAAACCATCTTTATAAGATAAAAAAAATTTAGTGTCGTTTATCGGGGAGAATCTCCGGATTAGCCTCGGTATTCCCCGTGTAACTCGTTCGTGTAACACCCCGACCCGGATGTCACATTGGGCCTCCGACCCAAAACCTGTATTTCAAAATTCCTTTCGAAAGCCCAACAAATAAATCAATCCAAGTCCAACATCATTTCATAAAATCCATTTCGGGCTAAAATATAAATCCGGAAATAGTTTAAAATACTAGGAGCTCCAAAATATTACAACCCATTAAAAATATTCGACTCGAATAATAAACAGAGTTACAGAAATACATATAGGGTTCGAAAAAGTACTAGCCCACTACATCTAATCATTGTACTCTGACATAAGTCGATGCTGAAATCTAAACCTTGATGGTGCTCCACAAAACTCGGCTTCACCTAACCTACGGATGAAAACATATTTTAAACGCTGAGCTACAAAAGCTCAGTGGGTACGCCGAACTCGGCCCAAAATCATGCATATCATAAACAATAAAGCAAAGCATATAAATATCGTGCATGATATGATGGTCTAGCATGCTTGCCTAACACATGGCATAAACAATGTATAATATCGCACACAATATATACATGTCACATCACAAATAACACACAAGAGTGAGGCCCGCATCCACACAGCATCGGGATCTTACACTTAGGATCGAGGCCGCCCTCAAATCCTATTCTTGGAATGTTACATCGGACATCTTCGAACGAGGCCGCCCAACACTCGGAATAAAGGTCTTCAATACATCACCTGACATGTTACATCGGATGGCCTTCGACATGTTGCAACACTTTTGGATATCCGGATTTCCATCAAACAAAGACTCGATACACACAAATGATCCACCTAGGATCTTCATATCAAAACATATCAAGACTTCTCATAACTTAGTCTTTCGGGGTTAAAAGTATCAATCTTGATTTACAATCCACTTATAGCTTTTAAGATTATTCGAGACTCCTAATATAATTATCGAACATCAATTCTTCACTGAAACTTGGCAAGATTACACAGGGGTATCGATACCCTTATATAGGGTATCGAAACACCATGTATTGATACCCACCCAAAGAGGGTATCGGTACACTGGTATCGATACTGGCATCGATACCCATTGACCAGCCTTAAGGTCAACGAAAGGGGAGAATATCTGCTTCGATACAAGTATCGAATCGAAGATGCCACTAGAGGGTTTGGTATCGACACCTGTATCGATACCCCTCCCTTTTAGCCTATTTTCTCTCAGGGGTATCGATACTGGTGACCCGTGTATCGATACGCCCTGCACGAAACTACATGTTTCACTTAGAAATTTCTAGGGATCATTCCCAAACTCAACCCAAACAATC
This sequence comes from Abelmoschus esculentus, assembly GCA_035048815.1. Classification (NCBI taxonomy): domain Eukaryota; kingdom Viridiplantae; phylum Streptophyta; class Magnoliopsida; order Malvales; family Malvaceae; genus Abelmoschus; species Abelmoschus esculentus. Next base: position 5,640,104 of record JAUCBN010000037.1, read on the forward strand.
CTAAAGTATTCCTATTCATTTCTAGAGATGATTAGAGTGTTTTAACACTGACTTCCAATCATTTAACACATTAATATGGGAATCACCATTAAAGCTTATCAAGCTCGTGCAACCAAGCACACATACATATATTTACATGAAATACATTCTACCATGACAAGAATGATGAAGAGAAGAGTTGGGAGTACCAACCTCAAGCAAACACAGCAAAAATGACCTCCCTTCTTCCTCCTCAAGCTTTCTCCTTGCCTTTCCTTTGAGATGGAGCTTCCATTTCTTTCTCTACAAGAAGGAGGATGAAGAACGGATTAGACACACCTTGGGATGATTCTAGAGCTTAAAAACGCTAAAAGACTGAGATTTAAGCTCCTAAAACTCAATCCCGAGCTCAACCCAAACCCCCATCAAAACCTTCATCCTCACCAAACCAACACTTTCTTACCTCTTTTTAAAGATCATAAGCACTCTACAACTTACCCTTCAAGATCAAAACGAGATTCTTCAGCAAAACTAACAAGGTTCAACCTTTAACTCTCCCCCTTAAGCTTTAGATGAAGAAGATGAGAGAAAGAAAACTCTCTGCACTCATGATATCATCCCTGCAGAAAACATCCCAAAAACCCTCTCTATCAACCTATTTAGACAATTACCAAATTGTCCTCCAACTAAAGCCCCATGTCCCAAAACCACTCAAGCCCAACAAGCCTAAGGCCCAAACTACACAACTCGGGGACCAAAACCGAAGCTCAAACCCCTCAGGTTAACCCGACACTCGGATCCGAAATCCGGGTCGTTACAACTCTCCCCTCCTTAAAAAAAATTTTGTCCTCGAAATTTACCTGTCAGGAAGAGATGAGGATACTGAGCTCTCATGTCCTTTTCCGCTTCCCACGTTGCTTTTTCGATTCCATGATTCCTCCACAAAACCTTTACCAAAGGTATACATTTGTTTCGGAGTTCCTTAACTTCTCTATCCAAGATTCTGATAGGCCTTTCCTCGTAAGTCAAATATGCATTGACTTCGATTAAGCTGAACCACATGCGAAGGATCAGAACGGTAACGTCTCAACATAGACACGTGGAACACATCGTGTATACGTGCCAACTCGGGAACTAAAACTAGCCGATAAGCTACCGATCCAACCTTTTGAAGAACCTCATAAGGCCCGATGTACCTTGGACTCAACTTTCCTTTACGACCAAACCTGATGATCCCCTTCCACGGAGATACCTTGAGAAACACTCTCTCACCAAGCTCATACTCGATGTGCTTACGCTTCTTATTCGCATAAGCTTTTTGTCTATCAAAAGTTGCTTGTAACCTTTCTTTGATTATCTGAACCTTCTCTTCGGTTTTCTTAACAAGCTCCGAACCCACTATCTTTCTCTCATTAAGCTCTGTCCAACACAAAAGTGTCCTACACCTACTCCCGTACAAGGCCTCAAACGGAGCCATCTTGATGCTTGAATGATAACTGTTGTTATAAGCAAACTCTACCAACGGTAACTACTCCTCCCAACTACGAGTGAAGTCCACAACACCGAAGCATGTCCTCCAAGATCTGGATAACTCTCTCAGACTATCCATCTGTCTGAGGATGAAAAGTTGTACTGAAGTGTAACTTGGTATCCAAAGCCTCATGGATAGACCTCAACAACCTCGTTGTGAACCTCAGATCCCTATCCGATATGATCGATGATGGTACACCGTGCAACCTCATGATCTTCTTTATGTATAACCGAGCCAACTTTTCCAAACTGAAGTCCATCCTTACCGATAAGAAGTGAGCCGACTTGGTCAACCGGTCAACTATAACCCATATAGCATCATGCTTCCTTAACGTCATCGGTAACTCGGTGACAAAGTCCATGGTCGCCTCGATCCCACTTCTTTCTCTACAAGGAGGATGAAGAACGGATTAGACACAACAAAAACGACCTCCCTTCTTCCTTAATGACAAGAATGGTGAAGAGAAGAGTTGGGAGTACCAACCTCAAGCAAACACAACAAAAAACGACCTCCCTTCTTCCTCCTCAAGCTTTCTCCTTGCCTTTCCTTTGAGATGGAGCTTCCACTTCTTTCTCTACAAGAAGGGGGATGAAGAACGGATTAGACACACCTTGGGATGACTCTAGAGCTTAAAAACGCTAAAAGACTGAGATTTAAGCTCCTAAAACTCAATCCCGAGCTCAACTCAAACCCCCATCAAAACCTTCATCCTCACCAAACCAACACTTTCTTACCTCTTTTTAAAGATCTTAAGCACCTCTACAACTTACCCTTCAAGCTCAAAACAAGATTTTTCAGCAAAACTAACAAGATTCAACCTTTAACTCTCCCCCTTAAGCTTTAGATGAAGAAGATGAGAGAAAGAAAACTCTCTGCACTCATGATATCATCCCTGCAGAAAACATCCCAAAACCCCTCTCTATCAACCTATTTAGACAATTACCAAATTTTCCTCCAACTAAAGCCCCATGGCCCAAAACCACTCAAGCCCAACAAGCCTAAAGCCCAAACTATACAACTCGGGGCCTAAAACCAAAGCCCAAACCCCTCAGGTTAACCCGACACTTGAATCCAAACTCCGGGTCGTTACAGTTCAAGTCGGGTGATGTCTAGACCATGTCGATGGGTTACAGCATTATCCACCAATAATGATACACCATAAAAAATCCAATTAATCAATAAGTAGGGATGAACCCAAAAATATGGGTAAAAATCATCTGCCTTTTTATAAGTAGGTTTGAACCCAAAAATATGGGTAAAAATTCAGTTAATCAATAAGTAGGGTTGAATCCTTATTTTTTATATTCTAAACCCTAAGCCTTAAAAAATATACCCTACCTCTAATTCATTAAACCCTTACTACAACCCCTAACCTTAAATCTTAAATCTTAAATTGTCTAATTTAAAGCAGAGGTACAGAAGGAGGCATGAGAAAAAGAAAACGATTTCTATCAAAAACTGTTTCCACAAAACAAAGCAAGTTATTAATATGTTAAACACAATTCTGTGAACGAAATAGAAATAAAACATATAAATTAGAAACGTAAAAAAAATCTGAAACTTTAACCGAGGCCTGTGCTATCACAGTGTCCTTAAAACAGATTCGTCCCCTCCCGGTGCTGGAGTTACTATGGAACGTCTGTCTCCCAGGATACAACGGTAGAATACAATAAGGAGAGCAACGCTACCTTACTGCAACAACGAACTTTACAGAAGTAGAACACTATCTGGCTATAGGATATTTGTGGGTTTTTTTTTCAGTGTGTTGAAATATGAACAAAGGGTCTCCTTTTATAGTGTTCATGCAGGGGACATGTTTAATTACAGAATTAATATGTAATTAACAATTCCTAAAGAGTTACAACTCCCAGAAATTAAAATGGTATTTATCAAAGAATTAATCCAAATAAATTGGAGGTTACAACCAGCTGAAGGGTCTGCAACTCCATAAAAGGTGGTTTAATTCTATATTATCTGTTAAAAATAAAGGCCCAAGGCCCATCTTTTGACTTTTATAAAAGTCAACAAATGCTAGCCCAAAGTGGCTAGGCACAACTATGGTGTCTAGTCCAAGCCTTTAACTTATTTTCAATAATAACATAAAGAGCTTTTGTATATAAAGCTTTCTAAATCTAAGTTCCCAACAAACGTGGGATATTCTACTTTTCATTTTATTTTTCCAACATCATGAGTGTTACATTGCGCAACAATTTCTCATTCACCCATTAAACATTTTGAGCATGTAAATATACAAATTTAATCTACTCTTGTTGTAGATTAATAATACATATAGTCCCAATTAATTTTACTAATGGAACCCACTCAAATTTAAGCTCAAATGTCTATGTACCATACCATTTTTCCAAAAAAAAATATGCCTCCGTGTTCCCAAACTTCTTAATTTAACATTAATATACGTCTTATCAAAGTCATTTTAGATATTTTAAAAATTTAAAGAGAAAATTAAAAATAACTCCTATTGAGCAAAATTATATTTTATTAATTTAAATAATTAATTTAATATCTTATTAATAAATCATAAAATCATGCTTTCTGAATCGTTAGGACTTGGTAGGATTCCTTTGATGTTCCCTACCAAGTCACAAGCGGGGTTTTACTTGAACCTGATGATGTTGACAGCCCAAGAGAAGAAAACTATCTGCCATATCGCTTTCAGCCACAGACCAAACTCTTTCTCTTCCATACCTATAACCATTGCATTTATGACATCAATAGAGAATGTGAACAGTGTATTTCAATCATGGTTTAGGTTTGGAGCTGATCTCTTCTGCTCTGAAATCTACTTTTTCCTCCCTAATCTAACCGATCGATTGAAGGGATTATTTGATATTACTTTTAAAAATATAAATAAAAAATTAATTTTAAAATGTAATTTAAAATATAGTTTAGAATTGTTACATATTCTTTAAGTTTTATTCAAGCATGATACCAGAAAAATATCATAAATGTTTGATAGTTATTTCAGTTTTTATTTTTTAAAAATATTTTTATTAATATTTTATTTTAAATTAAAATAATTTATATGTAAATAAAATTATTAATTAATTAATTAATAATAAATTATTTAAAATAATTTAATAAAATAACACATTAACAAAATAAATAATTTTAGAAAATTTATATTTTAACTGATATATTATTTTATAAAACTAACATACTTGTTTATCTTACACTGTTTTTTTAATATATATTATAATATATGTTTAATACGTAATTTTAAATTATTTATTGTTAATAAATTATCTAAAAATATTTTAATATAAAATAAATATTATAGGTTAAAATATTTTAAAAAATTAAAATATATTAAAATATTTTTTATTTATATGTTTATATAAATAACAATTCCACCGATAAGGTATGTGCAGGGAATAAGATTGTAAAATCTAAATTCGTCCGATAAGTTTTAAAAATAATAGTTTATTCTTTTTAAAAATAATATTCATATTTGAGTCTGCATAAATTATTTATATATAAGTTCTTAATTCGTATTTTATTTTGATTTAAATCTCATTATTCGTAGGCTGTCCAGAGTTACTTTACTCTAGAATCAAATTACATCACTATTTATAAAATTGAGAAGAGATGAATGTATCTATCATACATGAATAGTGGTAATACTTTTAGGTTAAAGAAATTTTTTGTCTTTGAATTCTATTTTAAAAATTAATTCGGTATTTTGTAAAAAATTATTCAATTAAATATTTTAATTTATAAATTATATCAGATTTATTTTTTGACCGACATTAATCATTATAATATTAATATGAGAGTTAGTAATATTGACATGATGATCCACAATGCGTATATAGAGGTTAACAATGATGATGTGATGGTCAACGATAATAATATAACAATATATGTATGATGACATAATAGAGGAAATGAGTTGATTATTTTAATCGAATTTAATAGTATAATTAATTATTTTATCGAATTCAGAAACATAATTAATTTTAATTAAAAGTTCAAAAACTTATCTAATCTTTAAGCTAAAAATAAAAGATAAGCATATAGTGCTAGAAATTTTAATTATATTTAAGATGAAATTAAGCATGCTTGTGGAAGCTTTTTAGAAAAAATTCTTCTACCTCTTTCGATGTTCTTTTTGTTTCCAACATTAAACAAAATCAAATCCTATTTCTAATTTTAAATTTTAAATCCTAAACCTTAAATTATGTATCCAAAACTCAATACCCTAAATCCTAAACCCTTTTTAGTACTATTTTTGATGCTCTTTTTATATTCAGTACTAAAAAATCAAATCTTAACTCTATGATTCTTAAATTTTAAATCTTACACCTTAAAAATACATTCTAAATTTTAACCTTAAACCTTAATTTTAATTTTTTAATGACAAGACATAAACAAAGATAATATATATATTCTACTTATTTCTTTTCGCTGTTAATATATTGAATAATAAAAAAATTTAGCATGATCGTTAATAAATTTACTCCAACTTAAGTTTAATTTAAATTTAGGAACCACAATTCCAACATGATAGTGTGCTATTGAATGTTGAGAACATATCCTTTGCACCGCTTTGAAGGGTTCCTTAGCTTAGTTAATTACTTGATTATGATTTATTACGATATTTATGATTTTATTTAATTAATAATATATAAAAAATATAAAATTTTATCTTAAAAATAAAATAAAAATTATTATTAAATAATATTATAAATAACACGATGAGTGACATCATATACTAATTTTTCATGCGTTGGGGTTCACGTTAAAGATAAAAGGGATGTTCAAAACAATAGAAAAGGGACGTTCAAAACAATAGAATGTTTCCTTTGCAATGCATCCACCCCTCTTTCAGTTTTTCTCTTTACCCTATGAGGTGCAGTGATGCATGCATGTATATATATATACATAAATCTTGTGCGTGTATGTGAGTGTGAATGTCTCTAGTTACCAAAGTACAAGCAATCCAACTTTATAGTCTTATCAAAATCCTAAATCGTTCAACCATGACAGACCCTTTCTCCAATCTTGTCACCGGTTGCTTCAACTTCTTGCCTCTCCATCCCCACTACTCTTCTTTCACATCCACTGCTCCCACTCCAAATCAACCAATCCCTTCTTCTCAACCTAACAACAACAGCACAATCAACAGAGAAAGTACTGTTCATCCACCTTCCTCTACCAAAGAGGCTCAGCATCTTATCAATTATCTAAGTCCCACAAGGCAACAAGAGTTGAACGAACCCACAAGAAGCTCCATGGCAGACGATAAGCGAAGCACTGTTGATGATGAAGCTCAAACTGTTTCCCTACACATAGGCCTACCTAGCCCCAGCTCCCATTACAGATTCTCCCCATCCGCAGATTCAACTGACAAATTGGGAGAGAATAGTAGTGGTGCCGCTCCTGGTCATCCTTTAAACAACAGCAATGGACAGTATTGGATTCCTTCCCCTACTCAGATTCTCGTTGGTCCTACCCAGTTTTCATGTCCCGTCTGTTGCAAGACCTTCAACAGATACAACAACCTACAGGTATGCCTCATTTGCATCAGACATGATCCTTACAATTTCTCTTTTTTAATTACTTCTCTCTCCGCTCTTCCATTTCCATTGATTATTGGCCTTTTCTTCATATGAAAGTGCAGATGCATATGTGGGGGCATGGATCTCAGTACAGAAAGGGACCCGACTCTCTACGAGGAACCCAGCCAACGGGCATGCTAAGGCTTCCATGTTATTGTTGTGAACTGGGTTGTAAGCACAACATCAATCACCCAAGAGCCAGAGCGCTCAAAGATTTCAGAACTCTCCAAACCCACTACAAAAGGAAACATGGGACCAAGCCCTTCATGTGCAGGAAATGTGACAAGGCTTTTGCGGTGAAAGGAGACTGGAGAACCCATGAGAAGAATTGCGGCAAGATTTGGTATTGCATTTGTGGGTCGGACTTCAAGCACAAGAGGTCTTTGAAAGATCATATCAAGACTTTTGGCCCTCGTCATGGTGCAGTTGGCATCGATTCTTTGGACGACGACGACGAACCAGGTTCAGAATTTGAGTCTTCAATGACAATGTAAAATTAGCAAGCAGTTAATAGCATCAATTAGCAAGCAATTAATAGCATGTACTATAGTACTTGTCTTTTTTAGTATTGTAATTATTGTTGCTTCTTTCATGTCTCTTATTTAAAATTTTTAAAGAAATTGTATTTTAAACTCTAACTCTTATTTTCTAAATCTTAAACCATACCCCTTAAAAAATACATTATACCCCTAATTTCCAAAACTCTAACCACAACCCTTATCCTTAAACCCTAAACCCTAAAAAGGCTAAAACTACTAATTTAAAGTAGAGGCACCAATTGAGACATAATTAAGAGATAGACGATTTACACTCACATAATAAAGTCAAAACTAGGGAGATTTAAAGATTTTAATAGCATTGTGTAATTTATTAAAGTAAGATATTTATTTATCAAAATTATTATTATTTTGAAAGATTTTAAGAACTTTATGTAATTTATTCAAAGAATCATTTTAATAGAAAAATAATATATAAATTATCATATTGAGTAACAAAAATTAAATATTATTTTTTAAAATTTTCACGTAAAGAGTGACATTTTTTTATGTTTTATGTTTTACAAAATTATTATATAAATATATATTTATCTTTATTTTTAATATTTAGTTCTTTAATTTTAAGCTTCTCTTTTAAGAATTTTGTATGATCGCTCTTATTTCGCGTGTTCAAATTCAATCGGTCAAAACAATTTGGGAGTCTGACTCCAGTATGAGATTACCTTACGTCCAACCCTTCCAGTTTCATTGTAGACTTCTAAAAGCCGTTTTAATTGCTAAAGTTTTCACAAAATCTGCTCAAAGAATTCATTTTTTTTCAATTAAAATACTAATTTACGTTGTATTAACTACCACCGGTGTATTTTACTATGAATGGTAAATAGCGATTTAAGTTAAAATTAGAAGTTTAAGTTCATATTAAAGGTTTAACTAATTAAAACTATTAATTTAAATATTAATAATATTAGAATATTGGATTAAGGTCAAACTTCTAATATTTAGAAAGTTGCTAATATGAACATTTTGAAATTAGAGGTTTTGAAATTAGAGTTATAAAATTTATTTTATACTTATTAATTATGAAAAATATCTAAAAACTTAAATTTAATTTTATATTAAACTATTTTTTTCTTTTTATTTATACACATTTATATTTGTATTTAAATTTAATAATTGATTAAGTTATATTAAAAAATATTTATATAAATAATAAATTTGTAACACAGTAACGAAGCTTATGACAATGAGGGCTTGTATGATTTTTCTCTAATAAAATCATATTGTTGTAGATAAAGAAATTGTAACACTGTGATCCTGATCTCTATCCGAAGTGCTATATTCAGGTCACTCAAAATTTGATTCATCAAATTCCAATTTAAACTCATAAGTTTAAAATTTGACTCGTGCTTGAGTCAATTTTTAATAAGTTAAATTTTACTCGACTCGTTGTAACACTCAAAAATCGATTTAGTTAGAATTAGGTTACGGTGATCGAAAATTTTAAACCGAAAAATTCTAAATTTTATATTGACTCCTTTATTGTACTCAATTTTAATGAAATAAACTTCAATTGAACTCAATTATTAGATTTGGATCTTACTGAATAGAATGAAAAGTAAATTAATGGCTAAATTGTAAAAAATAAAAGTTTAAAGGTAAAAATTCAATCTTTAAAATTGATGGATCACCCTCGTAATCATTTCATTTTAAGGATGAATCACCTCCCAAGCTGAACTTTCCCGCATGAAATTGGCATGATTTTGTCATGAATTATGAGAAAATTAATGAAAAAAGAAAAGGAGAAAAAATATATTAGGATGGAGTAAAAATAGATTTCCCTTCTTGAAAGTAATGTTGGACAAATGTTAATCCAATAATAATAATAATAATAATAATAATAATAATAAAATATTATTATTTAAACAACTAAAACAAAATCAGAACGGTATAAAATATTTAAATCAAATTGATTTAATCGTGTTGAGTTCTGTACGAACGCAGTTTTCTTAAGAAAGATTTTCGGTCACTTCTATGGTGCTTGAGTTTGTTGGTCGTCTCTCTTAGGATACAACAACTGTTGAGTTGATCGAATGATAAGATTGACCAAGAGGAGGTGAATTTGCAATTAAAATTTTGATCGAAATATTTGGTGAAAATATGAAAAATTGAGGACACAAGAATTATAGTGGTCCAAGCTTCAAACCAAGCTCTACATCCACTACCTTAGCTCCCGCTAAGGATTTTCTAACCAATTCACTAATGAATTCAACCTTTTTTCTAGTTTTAAGGGTTAACCTTTACAATCTAGTTAATTTTTCTATCCAAAAATTAACTTATACCTCTTAAAAAATACAAAGATGAAAGTAAGCAAATAAAATTTCTCTCAAAAGAATAATATGCCCAAAATACAATTTGGCACTCCCCAAACTCAATTACAAAGAATGAAAGTGAATTACAAGAGTTGAGTGTATGGAATTTGACAATAAGTGCTTGGAGTTGGATTGAATTGCTTGGATGTTTGCTTGAGGTTCAATAGTTGTTGTTGCTGCTTGAATTGCTTGTTTTTATACCTTCTCATTGAATTATAACCGTTGGTATTGTTGGAATCATAAATATAGACGTTAGAGCTTTATCTCCCCACCATAAATGCACCTCTGCAATTCACCGGTATCGAAACGCGATTACCTGTTTCGAAATGGTACCAAAATAGAAAGAGACATTGTGCATTTATTAAAGGGATATTGAAACGCTATGTAAGCGTATCGAAACGGTTAGTCTTTAAAACATGGGTGTATCGAAACATTTTGAAACTGCGAACATTGGTATTGAAACACCCCTAGGGTCGTTTCGAAACGGTTCAACCAACATTTAAAGTTTACCTGTCAAACAACGGTCAAAATATTTAAATATAAAATAGCCATTGAGAAAAGTTGACCGGTATCGAAACGATGACAAGGCATATCGAAACACCTTGTTATTTTTATTAAAATTCATTAAATACAAAACGGTATCGATACAACTATTGGTTGTATCGAAACGCATGTTTCGATACTAAAATTAACTGTTTCGAAAATAAACTTGGTAGATTCAAATCGTATCGAAACTCCCCTAGGGCCTTTCAAAACATCTTTTAAAACTTGAAGAATTTAGTTAAAGATTTGAAGACCGTTTCGAAACCATTTTTAGACGTATCGAAATGCCTGGTAAAACTCAAGAACATTCTTCGAAAATTTAAATTGGGTTTCGAAACCATTTTTGATGGTATCAAAACACTTGTAACAAAAGCACTTAAAAACTTGCTTTTATGTTCTTGGTTTGACTGAAAGTTATTTGTTTGACTTAGGGACTTAAAAAATTTATTTCAAAATAGTCCTTTAACTTATTTGTTATATTAAAATCAATTTTAGTTTTACAATCTCCTTTTTTTGATATAACAAAACCAAAAATAAATTTTTAAGTTTAAAACTTTGAAAACTCCCCTAAATATTGCATAGGTTTAAATTTTTTTAAAGACTTTCTCCCCTTTTTGTTAGATCAAAATCAATAATAAACAAGATATACAAAAGGAATAAAGCAAGCAAGTAAATAAATATAATCCAAACATAAATATATCATTAATCATAAAATCCAACTTAAATAAAGTCAAAACATAGAACTTGAAATAACATATGTGCATAAGTTCTTAAAACATAAAACATGAATGAAATTACAACTCAATCCTAAAAACATAACTAGTCCTAAGAAAGCCATAACAAAATACTAAAGATAGCTAAGATCACTCATCGCCATCACCATCATCATTCTCACCAACATCATCCTCATCGTCACCATTTTTGGGAGCATTTGAATGTTGTCACTCATCACGAAAAGCTTCAAGAGCCATACTCGAAGAGAGTTGTTGACCTTCAAGATCCGTCAACCGTGTATCCATGGAGTGAAAACGGGTGTTGAAATGAGTGTTCACAACATAAAACTTTGACTCCACTCGAGTGCCCAAAATTTTAAATTGATGGTGAGAAAAGCCATAAGCTTGACATTAGGAGTGATTTAATGAATTAGTTCCGGATCAACGGGTTAAGGAGTAGGTGCCTCACCACGAACCCATTCGCCTCCAAGGAATTGAAAATAGGAACGATTTAAAGTTGATCCAGATACAACACCAACGAAGATACAGGATCAAAAGAATAGTTTTGCCCAGCTAGAACATTGACGAAGAGGTAGGACTTGAAGATGATAATTTTGGCAGACCAAAGATTTAACCAAGTTGCAACACCGACGAAGAGGCATGGTCTGAAATTTGTAAGGATGATCCAGCTACAACACTAACGAAGAGACAAGATCAAAGATTTGACCAAGCTGCAACACTGACGAAGAGGCATGGTCTGAAGTTTGTAGGGGTGATCCAGCTACAACATTGATGAAGAGGCATGATCAAAGTTAAGTAAATTTGGCCCAACTACGAAACCATCAACAGAATATTTGTTACGAAAAAATATCTTCAATTGAGATCATATCCACACCATAAACGGAGAGGTAAGATCAGAGCATAAAAGATTTGAATATATTTTACAAAAAAAATATCTTCAATTGAGATCATATGTCTTTTTTTGTTATAACCCCCTCGACCCGATCTAGACAAAACCCAACTCGAATGAGCTATACATGGAATACCGAAGCTAATCCGAAGACTCGCCCTAATAAACGACCCTAAAAAATTTTCTTTTTATCTTATCTAGATGTTATATTTTGATTCTACATGGTCATGCATAAATTATATTCAGTTGCAGTGGAAACAGATAAGGAATGAATCTTAAAACGTACAAACATGCTTTAAGGACCAAAACAAAATGTAATTTTCTAGAAATTCAGGGATTAATTGTGAAATTAAAGTTACCAACCTTTAATTAAGTTCATTACATGCTTGTATGTCAAATTTCGGCTTAAATTAGTATGTAAAACTCATTTAATTTCATGCACAAGTTTCAAAGCATTTTTTAGATTCATATACACCTAACTAAACATCATCTACATATTATGTATAACTTATTAGATGCATTTCAACATAGTTAGCAACAATATACTCAAATCCCTAAGATCATGCTTCAACTTCAACAATCTCAAAATCACACATAGAGATAACAAGAATCAAACTTCAATATAAGTTTATTATAACTAAAGAAATACCAATAGGCAATTCAAATCCAAGTTACAAGCTAACATCAACTTTAATATTCATCAAATATGTATAAACATATAACTATTTCAAGTATATTTAACATGAACAATATTCACATTAGGATAACCCATCCCCATTGCTCTCTCATTACTACTAATGTTATAAAGACATACTTGAGCTTTTACTTGGCGGTTACCTGGATCTTTGCTTCTCCTTGCTGCCTCCACATTAAATACTCTGCATTGCAAGGTAAATGAGAGGGTAAGCATAAGCTTAGTAAGTGAATAAAAAATAAGTATAAAAACACATTGCAATACAACCCATATTAAACCATTTTCATCAATTTAAAAACATGTCACGCTCTTTATAAAACAAAACAAACATGGCTAACAACGCCACTTTTAAAACTCAGTAAGTGTCATCAAACCATGGTTAACAATGTCATCATTAAAATTTAGTAAACACCTTTTTGAAATCACATGCTTTATAATCTAAAACATAAGTCTTACATGCTACTCACATAGCAATGCTTACACATGCATCTCAATGCACAAAGCTCAAGTCTTACATGCTAACAATATAGCAATGCTCAAATCACATGCATACTAATACGCAAAATCTAGCATGAATAATATCATATTCAATAAAGTAAAAAACATGACACTTACCTTTGAAAAACAATCACATATATTGGTGCTAGTGATTTGATTGTATTACCCAAAATCATTAGGATAAACGGACAACCGCATGATAGTACTACCCCCTAAGCATGCGCATGTTAGTACTACCCCCAACATCATTAGTCTCACCTTGGTGTCCGATGAAAGTACTACCCCTATCAACTCGGATGTGATAGTACTACCCCCATCACACAACATTAATAGGCTAAAAGCTAAAATGCAACACACAATGAATTTACACACGTATGCATTTTGAATATTTATAGTGCACTCTAGACCCTATTGATCGATCAACTTATCCTATAAGGTTCATCACTTAACTAGACAATATATTATCAAAAATCAATGCTCAAAACTTAATTCAAAATATAATTCAAATCAAATGTATCCCACTTTTCACGCACCACTTGCAAAAATCGATAAAACCACTTTTATCTTATTTAAAAAAAACGTGGGAACATCGAATGCATATAAAATCTCTTTAAAAACAGTCTCATGAGCATTTATATACATGCATAATCACATATACACAACACAAATAAGAGCATGAAAAATAACATAGTAAAAGCACGGCATAATATGAGAACCTGTAAGAAAGCAATACTTTAAACTTACTTCCGAGTATAGGGAGTTTTTTCACACCTTCCCTACATCCTCAAAATTTTGAAAACATATTTTAAAACCCTGCCAAATTTGCAGCCCTTACAATCTAGTCACCAAACTAAAACTTGCTCGACAAGTCACCCGAAAACGCGATTCGGCTTTCCGATATCCCTCAAACTTGTTCATGTACTTCTTGAACTGATTTAAGCATAAAAAACTAGGAATTTAGTGCTCCTAATCGCACAAAACAAACTCCAAGTCAAAACCTTACACAACAACCCTTAAAACCTATCAAAACCTTAACCGAAAACTTTCTGAATCTCACAAAACTTCACCCAAACATAAATTACGGGATTAGATAAATTAAAGAAATGTTAAAAACATCCTAATAAATACAAAATCATGAATTTAGGATCTAAAAACTATGGGTTAAAACCCTTGAACGAAAATAAAAAATTTGACTACAAAAACTGATTTTTCTTGAAATAAAGGTTGAAAACAATTGTATCAAGCCAATAACTTGAGAATTTCAATAAAGAAATCTATAATTTAGAGGTTTGAATGTTTTATAACCTCTAAATCTGATCCAATTCACTTCCATGATTTTTGAGAAGAAAAACAATTGAAAAACATGGCTTTTTGAAGAAGAAAAATATAAACAATTAACTAAACAAATTTTTATTGAAAAGATTGATGTTTACCTTTGAAAATATGATAGAGTGTCTTCCAAGAAGATGAAAAAGTCAGAATGAACCCAACACCCTTACAGGCCAGCACTGCCGGATAGAGTGCCCCGTCACTGTTCAAAGTTGGGGGAGGGCAACCCGTCTTTGAACAGTGGCCACCCTCCCCAATGCCCTCCATGTGTTACACACCTGCACGCAAAAAAAAATAATGTTCAAAGACAGGTTGCAAGCAACCCGTCTTTAAATAGTGTACATGATATCATTTGTACTGTTTGAAGACGGGTTGCTTGCAACCTGTCTTTGAACGAAAATAATATAATTACTTTATTGTTTAAAGACGGATTAGAAGCATTCGATCTTCCATTTTCAACAATAATTCACAATATTCTTTGAAATAATATGGTTCAAACAATATATTTGAAATGAAAAAATCAGAAAGCAATATTTTAGTAAATTGTTCCTAAACAAAACTACATATTACTTTACTCAATGTAACCACTTACCATCTCCCTCACCCTTTCTGTTTTTTCCCTTATCATTGTCTCTCGCTTTCGTAGGTCGCCGGCGACCATCGTGCCGTCCGCCTTCATCGTTGACGAAAATAAAAAATGAAGCACCTTTTTGGTTCTTTTCAACTTCCCGAGTACGAATCTGATGTCGGATTTTCAAGAAAATAAACGGATAAATGTAGATCTACGATGAAAAATAAGTGATCGTTCTTTTTTTACCTTTTATCTTTTTTTTCGATTCTCTCTCTTCTCTTTATTTTCTTCGATTGATATCTCAATAAAGAATTTTTTTTTTGAAATTTTGTGTTCGAATCTATTTTCTTCATTCCGAAAAAAGCTCTCAATTACATTTGATTTCTGGTTCTTAAATATCCATTACAAAATATTAAAATATCATAAATTTTATTCTCCAGATTTGAGGCTAATCTCTTTTTACGATTTTGCAGGATTGAAATAAGCAGTGACCATGTGATTTTGGGCGGTAGAGCAGTAGCTAGGGCGGTGGTGGATGATGATAACACGCGTGGTGGTCACGTTCGGAGGAAGTTAGATGGTCAAGTGTGAAGGCGACGACTGACATATAGGAAAAGGTATAACTTGTATTATTAGGGTTTTGTTTAGGGTTAGGTTATTTTTATTGTTTGGGTCTGCGGGTTATGTTGTAATTGGAAATGAGTATTACAGAAGCAATTTATTTAAGTGTTTTAGTGTTGAAGATACTTAAAGTTTGATGCTCTACTTACTTTTTGGAATTATAATCCGTCATGGAAGTGGGAGGTAGGAAAGATATTGCATCCGTTGCAAATTGATACAGACTAAATCAAAATGTCCAATGTCAGGTTCATAGAGTTTGGTGTGTTTACTGATTTAACGAACATTAGTTTAGTATTCATGAAGACAAAACAAGTTTGGCGTGTTAAGCATTTGCAATGGAATATAAATAATAAATGTGATTTGATGGAATAGAATTTCTAAGCTGCTTTGCCATTGGGAGCAGAAGATCCTCCTGTAGGTGGGTTAAGCTCATCCCAGGCTTTAATCCAAGTGACCATTGCATCCGCCAGCTTGTCAAAGTATGGATCCACTTTGCTAAGTTTTTCTTTCACCTGCTTAGCCAGTTCAATATAGCACTTTTGAACGGTGGTACAGTCTTTTGGAAGAACCACTTGTTGGAAGAATGGGATGATCTCTTCCTGCCAGAAAATGCCTTTGTATTCCTTCCTTAAGTTCACAAAAGGGTTGCTGGCTTTGCTGTGATAGATATATGGTAGACCCGTTTTCACCCCCAATCCCAAATGGTCGCAAATCACCTATAAATAAATAATCCACCATCAGACATAAATAACACATAAAGCATGAGCAGAAGAAGGAAAGCAATTCGAATGATTAACACCAATGGCAAGGTACCTTGATGCACCAACCAGCCCACATGTCGTCGTAGCGACCAATTGGCTGACCATCACCCATGAGTCCAAAGTACATGGCAGGGCCAATCAAGTCGCGGTCGAAGGCAAGATTCATACCGCACATGGGGAACAAGGTGCCCTTCGGGATGGTGAGAACCGCGTCCACAAACCTAGTGTTCCTCTCAAGAGGCTTCACGAGTTGGGTGGGAGCATCATAGTCCGGAATGTTTAGCCATAGACCGTGAGAAACAGCAGTCGGGACACCCTCACGAAGACTGAATGGGTACCCACGGACGAAATCTGCTCCCTCTCGGAAGGGGTCGTACAAGGTGTTGAAGAAGAAGGGAGTTGATGGAGAAAGAATGTTCTTGATGTGCTGCTCAAGTGCATTCACTGCTTTGCCTGATGGGTCCTTAGCAACCTAATCACAGAATTTGACTAAAAAAAGAAATAGATTCTCAAACATCTCAAAGAATAAAAAAAAAGAAAAAATAAACTTACAAAGCAGTCATCATCGATGGTAAAAATATACTTCTTCTTAGACACCATGTAACCAAAGCAACGACAAGCAGAGTCCTTGAAAGAAATGCAAGAAGCCTTAGGGCCAAGAATCTTGTTGATATCATTCCTATTATAAAGCTCATAGTCAAAGCCAGGAGGGACCTTGATGGTCCTCGAAGGATCTCCATCTTGAACGATGATGAGATGGTAGGGTTGGAAAAATGGCCTCCACATCTCAAGAAAGTCCAAGTTTCTGATAGTGGGTATAACAATGTCAAGCTCATCTTTCAGCTGAGGCATAGCCGGTGCTGCTGCCTGTCTTGCTGTTGCTGGTTCCACCATTGCTTTCCTTGTGTTTGAGAGAGGTGTTATTGAAAGGGAGAGGTTGTATGGGAGTATTTATGGAGGGAGAGATGTGAGAAACGAGTGAGGCACCATGAGTGAAGGAAGAGAGACGAGAGACGTGTAACAAATTTGCAAGGAATGACGGACTTTTTCAATGCCTGTGATTTAGCCTTAAAAAACAAAAATTATAAGGATAAAATTAAGAATCATTTCAATAAATATTTTATTTGATAAAATATATATTTATTTTATGATCCATTTTTTAGATTTGTAACTTTTCTTTTTAAAAGTGATATTTCAGAGAATTGTACTTATATTCTCTTTTTAAGAGAGTATTTTTTTTTCATTGCACTAATTTATATTGTAACACCCCGACCCGGATGTCACATTAGACCTCCGGCCCAAAACCTGTATTTCAAAATTCTTTCGAAAGCCCAACAATTAAAATCCAATTCAAGTCCAAAATACTATTTATAAAATCCATTTAAGTTAAAACGCAAGCCCAAAATAATATAAGATAATCGGAGCTCCAAAATATTACAAACCATTAAAACATTCGACCCAAATTAAAATAACAGAGTTACAAAATACATAGGGTCCAACCAAGTACTAGCCCAATAATCTATAAATGTACCCTGACATAGGTCGATGCTGAAATCCAAACCTCGATGGTGCTCCACGAACCGGCTTCCGCTAACCTACGCACGAAAACACATTTCGAACACTGAGCTACTAAAGCTTAGTGGGTACGCCGAGCTCGGCCAACATCATGCATATCATAAGCAGTAAAGCATAACATATAAACATCGTGCATGAAATGATGATCTAGCATGCTTGCCTACCACATGGCATAAACAATGTATAATATCACACACAGCATATACATGTCACATCACAAAATAACACACAAGAGTGAGGCCCGCGTCCACACAGCATCAGGATCCTACACTCAGGATTGAGGCCGCCCTCAATTCCTATGCCCGGAATGTTACATCGGACTTTTTCGAACGAGGCCGCCCAACGTTCGGAAAGGGGTGGAGGTCGCCCAACCAACCCCATGCTCGGAATGTTACATCGAACATCTTCGAGTGAGGCCGCCCAACACTCGAAATAAAAGTCTTCAAAACATCATCCGGCATGTTACATCGGATGGCCTTCAACGTGTTGCAACACTTATGGATATCCGGATTTCCATCACACAAGGACTCAAACCACACAAACGATCCACCTAGGATCTTAGCACAACAAGATATATTAAGACTTATCATACTTTAGTCTTTCGGGATTATAAACATCAATCTTGGTTAAACAGTTCATTTCATTGATTATAAGATCCATTTTAACCTTTAATCCTCTTATCGAACCTCAAACCATACTTAACTTGTCCAATTTTCGCAGGGGTATCGATACCCTTATATGGGGTATCGAACCACCTGCCTCGATACATACCCAAAGAAGGCATCGAACCATGGGTATCGATACCCTTTGACCATTTTCAAAGTCAACAAAAGAGGACCCTCCAGCATCGATACCGGCATCGATGCCATTATGCCACTAGAGGTCCCGGTATCGAACCATGGTTCGATACACCTGGCCACTTAGCCTATTTCCACTCATGGGTATCGATACCGGTAGCCCGTGTATCGATATCCTTGCACGAAATGTAGGTCTGCACTTAGAAATTTCTAGGGATTCTTCTCAACCATTAATCTATTCGATTCTAAAGTGTTCTTACTTATTCTTAGAAAGGTTTCAAGTGTTTTAACATTATTTTCAAGCCATCAAACACACAATTACGAAATTTACCATTAAAGACCCAAAAGCTCAAACCAAGCATTCATACATGAATTTCTATATGTTATGCACTCTACCATGAAATGCAAGATAAATAGAGGAGTTGGGAGTACCAACCTCTTGTAGGCAACAACAAAAACGACCTTCCTTCTTCCTCCTTAAGCTTTCTCCTTGCCTTGCCTTTGAGATGGGGCTTCCTCTTTTTCTTCACCAAACCAAACAACTCTTACCTGAGATTGTAGATCTCCTCGAGCCTTAAAACTCTCATACAACCACAAAAACGAAAAACCAACTTAAGCTCTCAAAGATTTCACCTTTTACCTTTCTTTTTCTTTCCTCAAGAATGAAAGATGAAGGGAGAAAAGAGATGAGTAGGGTGATATCACTCTGCAGAGAAACTAATCCCCCAACCCTCTCTTTTATCCTTCTTTGGTAATTACCAAATAACCCTCAACCAACAACTCAAGCCCAAGACAACCACTCAACCCCAACCAAACAAGCAGCCCAACAAGGCCCAAAACCTCTCACTCGGAGCCCAAAACCGAAGCCCAAACTCTCGGGTTAACCCGACACTCGGATCCGAAATTCGGGTCGTTACATATATCTAACGTTTATTTATGTCTAAATTAAAATTTAAGATTTTTTTTCGTTTAAATTTTATATTAATTATGAATAATTGTGGATATCCTTTTAAAAGATATATGATAGTTTTTTGTCTATATATTAATAAAAAAAAATGTGATGTCTTTTTGAACTTTATATCTTTAAGTTGTTTTCTTCTCGTACTTCTCCTTTACGTATGGTTGTTGTCTTAAGAAAAATTATCGCATTGAAAAGCTCATATCTACACAAATAATAGAAAATTATTTCTCTCGTATTATCTTAATCGCTTTGTTCTTCTATTTTAGAATTTATACTTCAATAGTTTATAATACGTTATAAATACAAGCGTTTAAATTTATCCAAAATCTTTATGATTTTTATTAGTTTGGATCAATTAGAAATATTCAAAATAATATAAATAAATACCAACATAATAATGAATTTATGTGTGTGGCAATCGAAACCTACACTTTTCTAACTAAAATATAAACTATTTTGGATCAAGGTAAACGTGTTTCATCAATGTCTTCGCAAATTGTTGTAAATAGACGACTTAATAGTTAAATATGTGTCTAAATTATATTTTTTTAGATAGTTGTTTAAACTAATTTTTGGGTCAAGTAAGTGCCCAACATTTCATTCCGTAATCCATTTAATATTTTTCGTTAATTCTCATCGTTAAAAGGATATGTGTCATCTCATGAAAATTTAAAATTATATTAAAATTAAAATTATTTAATTTATAAAAACTCTCTATGTTTTTTAGATTTCATAAAACAACCCCAAATTCAAAATCTCTAAATCTCTTAATCGAAATCTTGATTTAGGTTATTTTCATCACCGATTGTCACATAGTCGTCCACCACATCGGTCATCGGAACTTCATGATCATTTCCTCACCATTCTGTCATCAGAAATTGATTGACACCATACAAAACGTATAAATTATCAAATGCTTTTTTCGAACGATTTACGATGAATAAAGACAAGATAGGCCATGACCGATGTGTGGGTTGATTGGTGTAGGAAAGACGCTTCATTTCGTCATCGGCAACATCGGCGAGAGTGACCAAATTTGAGGATTTATGGATTTTGGGACTATTTTGAGAATATTTAAAATTTTTAGGATATGTTTTTATTTTTATTTTGTTTTTAATTTTATTTTTTAGATATTATTTTAGAATTTTTAGGTGATGTCACGTGTTCTTTAATAGTGGGAATTAACGGAGAAACTTAAATGTGTTACGAAATAAAATGTTAGGCAACTACTTAGCCCAAAAAGTAGTTTAGGCACATAACTTGAAAAAAATATATATTTTTGACACCTATTTAATGTTTAAACCTATATAGTTCAATCTTTGAATTGTTTAAACCTACACGAGGGATAGAACAAGATGATTAAATTTCCCCTTATCATTTTTTTTGAACAAAGATCACTAATTTTATTAAGAAAGGATATATCCCAAATTACAATGAAAGTTCACAACATAGTAAACAAAACACCTAATTCCAGATATAAACTTAGTAAATAAAACTAGCTTCAAGAGATCATAAGAGGACCATACAAGAAAAAGGTAAGAACCTAACCCAAAGACTTGAAACATAAGATAGATACAAATATCATCAAAATCGACAACGATAGGTAAACAATCAGCAAACAACATAAAAATGGATATTACAATGAAAGAACATTGACAATAAGGATATTACCACAACTCAATCGCAACAAAAGAATGATAGATATAATCACGTATCCAAATCTAGTTGAAGGGTTCGTGATCAACATCATAATGAAAGGAGCTCCATCTTGATTAGTCGTGGCGTCTTCAGGTCCATCCTTAAAAAAATCGTAACGAAAAGAAGAAAAGAATGCCAAAAGACAGAAAAAATCGTACCAAAATGTAGAATAAAATCATGCCATAAGAACAGAATAACTTATTAAAAATTAAAAATAAATGAAATAATAAATCATGGCAGTCGGTGACAAATATTAAAACCGGTGTCGTCGCCGATATGTAAAGAAAATAAAAGACCAAAGATTCGACATCGAAGAGAGCGATGGTCAAAACCCTAGCAAATATGAATGAGTTAGTGCTCAGATTAATATTGAAGTTAATAACGTGGGTATGGAAGCCGTTTCAAGTTGGGCACAACAGTGCTCAGATTTCATGCATTTTCTTCGTTGAAGATATGATTTTATTTCCGGAAGCTATGTTAGATAAATATATGTGTTTCGCAGTGGGTGTTGTCTAATTTTTGTGCGATCTTAGGACATAAAATTAGCATTAAGAAGATTGATGTTTTTTTTTCTTATGTATGGCTCATATAAAATTAGTTTTGAGTTAGTTTGCAGGATAGGATTAAGTGGGCCTGTGGTGTTGGGGTGAAGCCCCCACACTATGGTACGTGTTTTTTTTGGTAATTATATTAGGTTATACTTCTATATATTCATTATGTTGTAACCTAATTGTATTATAAAAGTTAATAAAAAGAACAACCTCTCTTGTTCATTTTTCATTTATTTCTCAACAAGTGGTATCAAGAGTTTGATTACGATGGTAATATTCGGTGCGAAATTCGATGTTGTAGAATTCAATGATGAGGATAACTTCGGATTATGGTAGACGATTATCTATTGGTGTAACAAGGGATTTTAAAAGCTTTACGATCTCAAAAATCAACATCGATAAAGGATGAAGATTAGAAAGAACTACAACAACGAGCGATTGAAATCATACTATTATGTTTGGAGGATGAAGTTATGTATCACATAATAAATTTGTCTTCTTCAGATGAAATATAGAAAAAATTGGAGACTTAATTTATGTCCAACTCTAATCATTGAAGATACTGTTATTGTATCTAATTTAGACATATCTAGCATCTATCATTGAAGAGATTCTTGATTATGTGATTTTTGATATAAGAAGGCTTATCAGAGAATCATCATTATATGAATTTATGTATTATATTATTTTTATTAAAAAAATTTCTAAGAAAGTTTAGGTGTATTTCTTGAAATTTTTTTTTGAAGTGTTTGTCATATACTAGTTGAAGAAAGATGAGGTGAAAAACTAAACTAGGAGAAAGATCATGTATCATTGATATGATAATGGCACATAAGACAAAAATTCATAGTTTCTCAAATTATGTGAGGAGTATAGAATTCATAAACATTTTTCAATGCACAAAACACCACATCAAAATAGTGTTGCATAAAGGATGAACAAGTCATTAACTAAAAGGGTTCAGTGTTTGAAATTGACTGCAAGACCTCCTAAAACGTTCTAGACAGAGGTTGTGAGTATGGCATGCTACCTCATTAACAGGTCACCATAAGCATCTTTAGATAAAAAATAATATTGAAGACTTATGGACAAGTAATGTAGTTGATTTTGGTTACTTAAAAATTTTTGATTGTCCTACTTATGTGCATGTACCTAGTGATGAAATATCAAAACTCGATATAAAATCGAAGAAATGCACATTCCTAGGATACAAGAAAGATGTCTAACAGATACAAATTTTGGGATCTCATCATAAAAAAAATAGTGATCAATAGTGACAGTTTTTGATGAAAAATTCATATTGCAATAGAATCAAGACAAGGTGCTCATGGATTTAGAATAATATTCAGTAGCAACTGAGAAAGTTATAACAACTGTGAAAGGTGAAAGTTTTAATTCAACATATAAAGCTCCAATACAGTTGATTTGCAGAATTATAGTCTAAAAAAAGATAGAGAGAGACACCAATATAAAAACTCTAAAAAGAACAGGTTTTGAAGACAAAATCTTTTTTACTTCATATTAGATGTGATAATCCAGTTATTTTTCAAGAAGTTATTACTAGTTAGGAGAAAAAGAATTGAATGGGTATAATGATTGATGAGATAGAGTCTTTGCGGAAACATTATACACGAGAGCTAGTTTGATTTCTTGAGGGAAAGAAGGCTATTGGATGCAAATAAGTGTATAAAAGAATGGGTTAATTATTAAATAATTACTTTTATATTTTTCAATATATATTTGATCACCAAATTTGATCACCAACTTTAATAAGATGATAATCTAGCGTAATAAAAATAATAATAAATTACCTAGATAATCCCTAAACTATTATTTTATTTTTATTTTATCTTTAATTTGACCATCAAAATTTTAAAATTTATCTTTTACCCCGCTCTATTTATAACCATACACCAGGCTTACTTTTATCATTGTCTGCTTATTTTTATTTAAACTAGGAAATTAGAACAATAAAGATGATCAAGATTTTTTTCCGATTAAGAAATAAGTGAAATATCTTTTGATATTAAATTTTCTTAGCTTTGAAACATATAGGTGGGGTGGGGTCTTTAACTTTTTTTCTTTCATCATTGTTCTAATGAATGCTTGGCGATAGTTATTATGGTTGTTCAAGCAAAACTATGTTATGAAATAATGAAGTTTATTTTGTTTGATCTTCTTTTAAATCTGGTCTCTCCCTTTAAGAGTTTTTTTTCTCAACAAAACATTTTTGCTTCCATGGTAGTTCCTCTACCATTAGATTCTCAATAGAAGATTCAAAGGCAAGAATTTGATTGTTTCTAGGTAAAAAATCTATTATCTTATTTATGTTAACAATCGATCATATTATCTTCAATCGTAGTTAATTTTTTTTTCATGTTTTAAAACTCAAAATGAGAAGCTAAGATATGTATTACGAGAGAAAAGGAGGAAAAAATTAGACATCATGCTAAAGATTGTTAAACTAAAGGCATTGAATTTGATTAGACGAAAAGAAGAAGACATGGTACGAGCAAAAATGAAAGAATCATGCTTAAAAAAAATAAAATGAAAAATAAATTGTAGAAATAACTTGCAAAATCAATGATATTATAGTTCTTAGCAAAATACTAAAACAAGCTAAATATAACCAAATTTATGCAACTTCTACAACAAAGATAGAGATAATAAGATGGCTTGTAAAAACTGTAAATTAAAGATAAAAATGAAATAATAATATATGGATTATCTAGGTAATGTATCCATTTTTATTATGTTAGATTAGCTTTCCGTTAAAGTTTAACGACAATAAACATCTCAATGACAAAAAAATTACAAATTAAAAACATAAATGACTTTATTGATTGTTTTTCAAAATCAGTAATCAAATTTGTAGTTAACCCTAAAAAGAAACCAACAATATCAAATAAACAAAAGAAAAAGTTTATAACTTGAGTGGTAGAAAAGGTTTTCACTATAAAATAGAGTTGATTATGATGACATCTCTTCTCTTGTGGTTAGACATACTTTAATCAGGATAATATTTACATTAGTAGCTAATTGAGATTTATATTTAGAGTAGATGGATGTTAACATTACTTTTTTTGCATGGTGATCTAAAGTAACAAATTTATATGCAACAACCAAAAGGGTTCACTTAATTTAGAAATGAGAATCTGGTTTATAAGTTAAATAAATTCTTGTATGGGTTGAATAGTCTCTAAAGCATTGTTACAACTGATTCGAATCTTACATGATTTAGATTCTTACAAGTGATGTGAGTACGATTGTTGTGTTTATGTTAAGAGCTTTGATGATGATTTATTTATTTATTTTTGTTACTATATGCTGATGATATGTTGATTCCTACAAAGAATATGTATGATGATGTTTGTTTGAAAGCTTTATTGAGCTAAGAATTTGATATGAAAAACTTAAGATCTGTAAAGAAAATTCTTGGAATATAGTTTTAAAAAGATAGAGGCTCAAAGAAACTGTGGTTATCTCAGCAAGACTATGTTAAGAAAGTGTTAGACAAATGTGGGATGAGAAATATGAAACCTATGAGCATACTTCATTGACAAATTATTTTAAGCTTTCTTTTAAACAGTTTCCAAGACAAATGAGGAAATTAAAAAGATAAAAAAAAGTTTTAAATACATGTCTAAGCCAGGCAGACGACATAGAAAAAGAATCAAGTGGAGTTTTAGGTATTTAAAGGGTATTTTGAGACATGGTATTGTATTTGGTAGAAAAAAACGTGATTGTGAAGAGATAGCATTTCTTTCTATAAAGGTAATGCCTCTAGATTTTTAATGTGAAGACAACCACAACCAACTCCAAGTCACTAGTAGGATAATTCATCTTGTTTGAATTAAGCTATCGGGATGTAGAAGCTATAACCTTATCTTCTTGTATAAGAATACATCCTAACTCGAGATGCGATGTATAAGAATACATCCTAACTTCAAGTCACTATAAACTTGTTTCAACTGATTGATGCTTCTTTTTAGATTCTCGATCCAAAAAATAAATTCTTTCCTTAACAAGTATACCAATAGATTTGCTATCATAGAAAATCCTTTTATGAATTTCTTACAATGGCTAGCTAGACCAAGGAAACTACTTACTTCTTCAATGTTCTTTGGTGATTGTTATTCTAGGATAGCTTGAATTTTTTGGGGGTATACATGGATGTCTAAAGATAATAAAATGTACCTGAGAAAGACAATCTTGGTAATCCGAAACTCTTACTTGAAGAATTTAGCAAATAATTGTTTCTCTCGAACGGTATGTAACACAATACGAAGGTGGTCTCAATGTTTAGAAACATCCTTATAATAGACCAATATTTTTTCAATAAATACCACCAATCATCTTGAAAAAAATGTATTATCTTTTAAAATCAAATCTTATCTTCAAGTTTTGAATTGGTCTTGAAAAAAGAATCATTTTGGGTTTTAAATTGGAAATTAACTTTTTGTTTTTAAAAACTGATTCTTTATATCTCTCAACCAATTCATCATAAACCTATTATAGCTCATCATAAGCATATTGAAGCTCATCAAATGTTAAATCTAAATTAGATGAGTTAAAGTTTACCTTTAGGTCATCATCAATGGTCATGAGGCAAAGATTTGCTACTTTGTGTTTCTTATCGTATGGTGATTCCTCATCGCTCTAAGTAGCAATATGGGTCTTCATATTTTTCTTCTCTATTCCCTTTTTCTTGAATTGAGGGTAATTTGATCTAATATGGCTTGATTTTTTGCACTCATAACATATGAGTGGATCCTTACCTTCTTTTCTTTTGTTCTTGAAGTCTTTTCTTTTTTAGAATTTTTTCTCCGGTTGAAACTCATAAGTCGAGAGAATCACCTGGCTAACATATCCAAGTCTTTAAATTCATCTTCATCACTTGAATTGCTCTCCTCTTATGGTAGAGAGGCTTTGAGAGCAATTTTTTCTTCTTATGTACTTGTTTTTTTACTCTTTTTTCTTATATTGCTTGCTTCATAATCTTATTGGTAAGAAAATATCCTACCAAATCATTGAGATTAAATGTCTTCAAGTTCTTCACTTCAATGATTATGGTTCTCTTCCTATCCCATGATTTGAGAAAAGAGTATAATAGCTTATGGACAAGTTTATATTTTGGAATGGTCTCACCGAAACCCTTAAGACCATTTACTATTATTTAGATCCAATTAAACATTTTGGAGACGTTCTCATCAATCTTAAAGTTCTCGTAGCTTAAGTTGGGGATTTTGATATTGATATCCTTCACTTCCTTTGTGCCTTCGTAAGTGATCTCTAACTTGTCCTATACCTCTTCTGCACTCGTACATGATGACATCATGGCATACATATTAAAACAAAGTGCATAAAATAAGATACGTACGGCCTTGTCATTGATTTAAAGTCTTTTAGAATTTTCATCGATCATTTCACCCTTTTCTTCAGATCAAGTTTTTATTAATCATTTATCTTCATCGAAATTTCTGGTTTATCTTCTACTAAATCTCAAAGGACATAGTTGGTAGATTTAATAAAGAGACTCATATATTCCTTCCAATAGGGATAGTATCCTTATTGAAAGATGGTAGCTTGGAAATCGATTGTGAATCATACAAGTTTGGCCCGAAGGTAGATGTCATAGATTTGAATGGATAGTTGATCAATACTCTTCAATCATAGCCTTTTGTGGGTGTGAAGCTTTAAAAGAGTTAGGCAATGATACCAATTTGAGTTGATCAAATAAATGGATCTAGCGAAGAGAGGATGAATTGACTATTTAAATATTGGAGTAAGAAAAAGAAAAATTAAAAATAATGAATAAAATAATTTATATTGGTTCAATATTCGAACAAGCTCTACATCCATTACCTTAGCTCCCATTAAAGATTTTTAGCAAACTCTACTAAATGTTTTCCCCTTTTCTAAGCTTTAGAGGTAACCTTTACAAATGGTCAATCCTTTCCCCCTAAATATTAACTCACAAGACTCTCTTATACAAAGAAGAAATTTGGGAAAAAAATGATATCTCTCACAAGATTAATTTTTACCCTATTACATACAAATACTCTCAAACTCTAAATAAGTATTTATAATTAAAAACTCAAATGAGTTAGTTACAAGAATTTGACTATTAAGTACAAAGTTTTGGATTGATTGATTGGATGTTTCTTGAAGGTTAAAAAGTTGTTTTTAATGCTTTGGAGGTTTAATTTTATGCTCTTTCATTGATTTTTAGTCCTTTGGATGGTCGAAATCATGATATTAAGGGCGTATCAAAATAGCAAAGGATTGCATCGAAACAATAAAACTCACAAATAAATCCGCCAAAAATTGTATCGAAATACCTATAAGGTTTATTGAAACTCTATAACCAACTTTTAAAACTGAAAAAACTAATAACTTACAAGGCAATGGTAAACTCATTAAATGCACAAGCTTAAAAATTTTAACCCCTATATTGAAACAGCTAAGAACGTATCGAAACACCTAAATAAAAATCCTTTCCATATGAATGTTGTATCAAGTAGCTCGAGCTGTATTAAAACATTTTTATCAAAATGGAGAATTCTTATTTCAAAACTAAAACTTTCAGTGACATTAAGTTTAAGTTGTATTGAAACACCAAGGTGTGTATTAAAACGCATGTTAATTTTCAAAACTTAGGCTTTGAAAATACTTGAAAAAATTTTTGGGGTTAAATTTTTGACTTAGCTTAATTTGACATTGCTTTTAAGAAGTACAGTTGAAAAAGTTATTTTAAAAGTGTGGTAGAAAAAGTGATTTTACAAAGTTAAGTAGTACTTGTCATTGATGTTAGAAAGTAATTTTGAGAAGATAAAATGTTTATTTTATACATGATGCTATAAGATATAAGTGAACTTAAAATATAATAAAAAATTTAAATTTTTTAAAATTTAATTTAAAAATATAAATTATATTTTAGATTATATACAAACATAACAATTATGAATTAATAATAAACTAGAAATAAAATAATTTTATTTTCAATATAAATATTATAAAATATATATTATTTTATAACTATATATGTATAAACATTATTTTAACAATATATTATAAGTTCAAAAAGTAATTTTATTTTTAAACTAGCTTTTCCAACTCAAAAGTAATAAATTCTAGCTTTTGGGTTTAGGAAGAAAAGCTGGTTTGAAAAGCAACCAAAAATAATCAAAGTTTAATAAAAACACTTAAAAAATCCTTTTGATTACTTTTAAGCAACAAAAAACGGGGTCTTAGAAACAATTTTGACTTAATTTTTTTTGTTAATTTTGAGTCTTTAAAATACTTAAAAATTTATTTACTTTAGACTTAAGTTATTTTATAATTGTTTATATCAAAATCAAACATAAGTTTTATAGTAACTCAACCTTGTGACGTGATAATTCCAGTATAGTTGTTTTTGCTAATCCTGTGATGCATTTCAAGTTTAAACACACTGAACTCAATTATTATTTTATTCGTAATAAGATGATAGTTAAAAAATTACAAGATATTATGACCAAACATTTATATTCTAGCTGAATTATTTGTTATTTTTAGCTATTTACTAGATTTTATTTTTTAGGTTTTTGCTTTGAACCTCAAGTAGTAGAAAGATATGCGGTAATACGTGTGAATTTTATGAATCTAGCTATGTGCATTTGTGCTGATTATGTTGCTTTTGGGTTCTGATGTGTAAGGTGATGGAGTTTCAGCGGTGTACTTAAGAATGGTTGTTTACTTTGTTATGATCTAGAACAAAACAAATTTATCAACCACCTATAAAGTAAACAAAACACATAGAGTGAGCTTTTACAAGTTCAATAAGGTAATCATAATTGTAAATATAATATAATTTGAAATGAAACATATAGGAAATCAATATAATTCATTGAAATACCAAAATGTACAATTAAACATCCCTTCATACTTAATATTTATCATCTTAATCATAAACTCAATCTTAAAAAATAATAACTAAAGAGTATCTTTTAATGGTCCATATGTTAAATAATTCAATTATTAATTTAGATAAATTTAGTCCTTGATTCACTTCCAAAATACTACCGTATATATTTTTTGTTGCATGACCAGCTATGCATATAGCCTAATCCTTTAAGATAATCCAAGCATTGAAAAGTCCTTAGAATAGTTAATATTTTGTGTTTAATTACTCCTTGATTTGATTAAATATGTTACTGATCTTGCTGTTTTTCGTGTGATTTTGTGCATGACTCTGAATCTGGAAAATGCACTTAAATGGTCGATTTCTGAAGTTTTTTTTTATTTTTTGGATCGAGTTTGGATTGGTGGGCATGACTTTGGGCATGAAATCTGACGTAAGCATTCGGTCAACAAGCGCATGATAGCTTATCCACATTCCAGATAGCTTATCAGCCGCATTTTGAATTTTAAATTAGGATTTATCTTTTGTAATTTGAATTTAAATATTTTTAGGATTATCAGATTTACCTCTTTATCTTAGGGTTTGTGGCTATAAATATCCATCTTGGGTAAGCCTAGAAGATCATTCTTCATTTTCTTGAATTTCATCTCTTTGTTCTAGGTTTTATAAAGTTTTCTTTCTTTTATTTTTCTTTCTTTTATTTTTATTTTTGTTTATTATGTCGAGCATAATTTCTTCCATAATTATGGTCGACTAAATTTTTATTAGCCAAGGGCTTAAGCGATGACATAATCTAAACGTGAGGATTGAAAAAGTATATCATCAACTTCGTCTTTTTATTTCTTTAAGTTTTCTTTTAAACTTATTTTTAAATCAAATTGATTTCAAAATTAAAGATTAACTTTGGTCAAGACTTTAATTTGATCATTTATGTGGGAGGAAGGATCGGCTATAGAAACAAATTCGACTTTCTGGGAACACATTAGCAAATTGTTTGCTAAGGCGAAAACTAAAGATTGGATTAGTTGTTATTGAAAAAACATAATCCAAGTCGGTTTAAATGATTCAAATGATTTTTCTACAAACATTGAGTTGGTGGATTAATCCATGAAACCAATATCAAAGATAGACTTGGGTATTCGGTTTTGACGTTTTGCTTCAAGGATTGAACCTTGAAGACTAATTACCGACGTAAAATCCCGTAGTGAAAATATTTTTCGATGATCTACTAAAGTCGAGTCAAAGCAAAAGCCTAAGGCTAGTTTTTATTATATTTAAATTAATTTCTTTATTTTATTTTCTTCAATTATTTAGCTTCATTACATTTGACAAACCCCCTTTTTTTACTCGAACACAATTTGATCAACCTTCTTGGATCACCAATCGAACAAAGCATAATCAGGAAGTTTCTAGTCCCTGTGGGATCGACCCTTACTTCTCCTTTACTATATTTAATTTTCTATTTATTATTTGAGAATAAGGAATTATTTTTGACACTACACGAAGCGTGTCAAAATTTGCGCCGTTGCCAGGGACTACGGCAAAGTTATTGATTTAGTTTTGTTTGATTTATGACCAGGAACAACCCGGTAGAACAAGGAGAATATATCCCAGAAATTGAAGCATACGCCCGAAGACTACACGCCCAAACACTTCTAGAAAAACGTAGACTGCGACAACAACAATTAGAACGTGATCTAGAATCTGCATCTGAAGCAGAATCACAATTTGATCACATAACTGAAGAGCCAATTTCGATGGCAGACAACGATCGAAATATCCATCAGTTGAATGGGGCTCCTGACGATAATCAGCCGATGTGCATAACGTTTCCAAATGGAGAGACTTCTTTCGCTCTAAAAACAGGCCTGATACACTTACTGCCAACCTATCACGGTTTGCCGAGTGAAAATCCCCACAAACATATAAAGGAATTTCATATGGTTTGTTTAAGTACAAAACCACAGGGAGTATCCGAAGACCAAATTAAACTTCGCGCCTTTCCTTTTTCTTTAGCTGATATAGCAAAAGATTGATTATTTGATTTACCTTCTAATTCTGTTACAACTTGGACTGATATGGCTCGTATTTTTCTTGATAGGTTATTTCCAGCAGCTAAGGCTAGTGAATTAAGGCAAAGTATCCTTAGTATCCGACAAACGGATACCGAAACCTTGTATGATTACTGGGAGCGATTTAAAAAGCTATGTGCTAATTGTCCACAACACGGCTTAAGAGAACAAACATTGCTCCAGTATTTTTATGAAGGTTTAACGCCTATGGATATGAAGTTAATTGATGCGGCAAGTGGAGGAGAACTTATGAATATGACTCCTACCGCAGCTAGAACATTAATATCTACCATGGTCGCCAACTCGAAAAGGTTTCATTATGTGACTGAACCATCTCGACGGGTGCACGAGGTAAGTACAATTTCCTTAGAAAATAAAATTGATAAATTAGCTGACATCATTCAATCTCTTGTTGAAGATAAAAGGAATGCAGCTAAACTTTGTGGGATATGTACAAGTCCTGAACATCTGACGGATTGTTGTCCGATCATCCAAAAGGATGATAAAGCCCAAATGAATGCCTTAGGAAATTTCCCTGGACCTTCCCAGAGACCCTATAACCCCAACACCAACACCTATAATCTCGGTTGGAGGGATCATCCAAACCTTAGATATGGGTCAAACTTTAGACAAAATCAATCTTATCCGCAAGGACAATAAAACAAACAGTCAAAATCGTCATTAGAATCTATTGTTAAAAGATTAGCACTTTCCCAAGAAAAGTTCCAAAACCGA
Source organism: Abelmoschus esculentus (assembly GCA_035048815.1). Classification (NCBI taxonomy): domain Eukaryota; kingdom Viridiplantae; phylum Streptophyta; class Magnoliopsida; order Malvales; family Malvaceae; genus Abelmoschus; species Abelmoschus esculentus. The sequence goes on from JAUCBN010000037.1 coordinate 5,672,991, forward strand.
ACTGAGACCCACCTATAGGAACTAGATAACCAAATGTCCCATTTAGCTCAAATCGTAGGAAAATCAGAATCACAAGGAAAACTTCATTCCCAAACTGAGCTAAACCCAAGGGAAAACGTTAGTGTCATTACCCTTAGAAGTGGGACAGTAATTAATACTGAAGTTACAAAGAAACACCAACCTCCGAATCTCAAGGTAAAACTTCTCTTCCTTCGCCACCTACCCCTTCTATTCCTCAAGAAATCGCACCTCCGTTTCCATCAAAGTTGGCGAAACGTGATAAAACGGTTGAGGAAAAGGAAATTATTGATATATTCAAAAAGGTACAAATCAATGTACCTCTTTTGGATGTGATCCGATAAGTGGAAAGGTATGCTAGATTTTTAAAAGAATTATGCACTACAAAGAGGAAATTGACTGGTAACGAGAAGGTGAATTTAGGAGAAAATATTTCCTTGGTATTTCAACGAAAGCTTCCGCCAAAAATGAAAGATCAAGGTATGTTCGCTATTCCTTGTAAAATAGGAAATGTTTTAATTAATCGTGCCATGTGCGATTTAGGAGCTTCCATTAATGTTATGCCTCTTTCTGTTTATAAAAGTATTACTAACGAGCCTTTGAAGAAACGAAAGTCACCATTCAGTTGGCGGATCGATGTATTATTCATCCAAGGGGAGTGCTTGAAAATGTGTTAGTAAAATTTGATGATCATAAAATTTCACATCGGGAAGCTCTTAGTTGGACGAAATGCAAAAATTGGAAGAAGTACTTGAGCACCTGAAGTCTGAATCAGGTCGTCGAGCTAACGACGTTAAAAAATGCGATTAATGGGAGACAACCCATTTTTAGTTTATTTATTTATTTTCAGTAATTTTTATTTTTATTTAGAATAATTAAATAAATTTATTTACACAGTGATAATTTATTAGGATTAAGTTTTATTTTATCCTTTCGCATTTTAATTTTTTATTTTAATCTTTATCTTTATCTTTTTTATGTTTTAAATTATTATCTTGATTTTAATTATCTTATTTATCTATTTTACAGGTTAGGAGTTGAAATAAATTTCAATTCAAGAGATAAGCCTAAAAAATTCATAGAGACCATGGACCCCACCTTTGACCACAAAATCGGTAAGACCTAAATTTCCCATTCTTTTCTTTTCCCATCTCACGCAGCCACCATCTCCTTCCTCTAAAACAACAGAAACCTCCCCATCTCTACATTACTCTTCCCCTTTCACTTACCGATCTGAACCATGGTGAGAACTCGAAACCAAGCTGGCCGACTCCTTCAAATTTTGGTGGTCAATGTTGTTCGGCACCGGTTCGCTCTACCTCAATTTGAAATTGTTTCGAATGAATCCACCGGCATCCCTCATCGTATGAACAACAACACCCGAAGTCACCACAACATCCAGGAATTAGAGACTCACACTCGTCGAACCTGAGTAGCCGACAACCAGTGACTTTCGATAGTTAGAGGGGGACTTTTTTCTGTTATCCCTCTCCGTTACAGAAGGTTATGGCCGTACATCGACTCAACCGAGAATAGCACTCGAGAGCCACCATTCACAGACCCTTTCGGTCCATATAATGGTTCTCATCGAGAATGAAATTCACGGCAAGCCTATCTTTCATCACACCAAACGATACTCACTGCCGATTCGGACCATCCAATGCCGGATGCCGAACATTCTAAATTCTCGACGTTTTCGGCATATTCGGGACATGCCGAATCAGAGGTAAATTCTTAACCCATTTTCTTTGCACCCTTATTAATATACCATACTATTCTTGGTTTTGCAGATTCCTTAGAAAATTTTCACGGCATTGATCCGTTTGTGCAACACTTAAAGTTTTGCGAAAAATATTACACGCGGACGCGGCCGCGATCGTCATTAGATCGGGGAGTATTCCTTTTCCCTCTCTTTTAATTTTTATTTATGTTTTGGGACAAAACAGATTAAGTGAGGGAGAGGGAAAATTGCATGTAAAAAAATTTAAATTTCACCTTGTTTATTTTATGCTTGAAATTGGGTTATTTTGAAACTAATAAACTCGAAATCTCTTGTTGCCATTCATTTAATTTCGGTACATCTCTTGAATTTGCTTGATGAATTTTTAATCTTGCTTTGATCGGAACCTAGGATTTGTGATAGTGTGTTGGCATGATTAGTTACTTTTGATTAAGATACATTGATGTTCCATGATTGGTTAGTTGAAATGTTGCTAGCTTGATACATTTACCCTTTTATGTGAGATCTTGAGCCTAATGAGCATATCTTTTCATTCTTGCTCTTTTCTTTATTTGTGTGTACCAAATTGATTTTTAGCATTCTAGAACCTATAATGTAATGCTTTTTGAGACTACATTCATGAATTTGATGCTTTAGAATGATAGAGGCACTTAGGTTTAACCACTTCACTTCCTAAATAACCTACCTTTTAGAGGGCTTTGAAGAAATTCTGACCGTTGGAAGTATTTTTAAATTTTTGTTATTTAATTTTATGCTCAATTAAGGTGGTTAATTACTTTAATGAAACGTTGTGTTGTGGGGAGAGAACCAGGTAATAGCAAACGGTGTTGTTTTGCTACAGTAGGGTTAAAAGGGTTTCAGTCCTGTATTGTTTTTATATTTTTGGCCGCATGATATCTTTCTTCCCTATTCTCTCTTCCTCTTAATCTTCTGATTTCTTCCTATTTTTGCTCTGATTTTAATTCTGGTTACTTAGTCTTGTTATAGAGGTATCAGAGCCTCCGATCACTAGCACTATGGTGGAAACCCGACATCAAATAGCACTGGAAACTCAAGCATCATCAAATGAAGCTCAGAATCTAGCGCCAGTTCTAGAGTGGCAAGTGGTGACCGATAAATTGCAAGGAGATATTCAGAAGCTGAAAATGACCATGAATGATCGATTTCAAGATATGAAAACGGAGATGGTGGCGAATCTGCATTGATTGCTTGAAATAGCTTTGGGGAAAAAGATCGATGCGGTGGAGATGTACGCTCAGCATACATGGGTGTTAGGTAACCCTCAAGGGGGCAACCGACAACTCTAGTGGTGGAGAATATGGTGGAGGTGGAGCCTCGAATGGATGGACCTAGACCGAGGGTGTTACCAGGAATGGAGGATGGTTCAGTAGGTCAAAATATGGGGGTGACGCAGACCCAGAATTTTGCTTACAAGCTACTATGTCCTCGATTCGATGGTACGGACTTTAGGGGTGGTTGGCGAAGTTGGAGCAATATTTCGAAACGGAGATGGTTCCTGAATCAGCCAAAGTGAGGTTAGTAATGCTACACCTTGAAGGTAAAGCTTTACAATGGAATCAATTTGTGAATAGAAATGTAGGGAATCTGAATCAGGTTGAATGGGGGAATTATTTGCGTTTATTAAAAGATAGGTTTGCACTAGAGGGATTTGTCGATCCCTTTGCTGAATTAATGGCTTTGAGGCAAGTGGATAATGTGGAGAAATACTATGAAGGTTTCATCCAATTGCTCAATCAAGTACAACTACCTGAAGAGTATGTGTTGAGCATGTTTAAGGAGCATTTGAGGATAGAAATTAGCCCAATGGTTAAGTTATTACATCCAAAAACATTACTGGATGCCTTCCATCTCGCTAAACACGTGGAAGATATGGTGGGAGTAGTCAGTGATCTGCATTTGGAACTTCAACCAGGGGGCCTAGCCCTTTACAAGTGGTGGTTCCATCTAGACACAGTGGTACTATAGTCCGAGGACAGGGGAGTCCTGGGAGTGGAGGGAGTCAAAAATATTCTAATTTTTTTGGATCCAATTCAGGGAGACCTAACATTCGCAAGGTTGGTAACTCACCAGGGTAGAAGGTGAATGGGAAGATTCTATCTGCTAGAGAAATTCAAAATCGAAGGAAGAAAGGTTTTTGTTTTTGGTGTGGATCAAAATACACACCTGGACATAGGTGTGCTAAACTCAGCTTTATCAGATTGTGGTGGAAGGGATAGAGGAAGAACCTGATAATGAAATTTTTTTAGACTGTGAAAAGGTTATGGAAGTACCTCCAGGAGAACCAACAACAGAAGGCCCAACTCTGTCACTGAATGTTATTTGGGGTGGATCTGTTTGGAAACTATGAAGCTGAAAGTGCAAATGGAGGGAAAGGATTGTATAGCCTTGGTTGATACAAGAAGTTCCCATAATTTTATAAGTCTGGCTTGGAGTAAGCATTTGAATTTAAAGTTGGATAGGAGAGAGCAAGTAAAGGTTATAGTAGTTGATGGTCATTGTATGAGTTCTGTGGGGAAGTGTAGAGAAATCATGTGGGAAGTGCAGAGATGTAAGTTCTCGACTGGTTTTTTGGTGGTTCTTATGAAAAATTGTGATATGGTTTTGGGCATACAATGCTTATCTCAACTAGGTGATATACAATGAAATTTTACTGAGTTCAAAATGATTTTTAAGCAAGGGGAGTAAGAAGTGGAATTAAGGTCTTGTAGATTGGTGGATTGTAGTGGATGACTAGCAAAGGTTGTCATAAGGTCTTAAGGGGTAAGCAGAATCCCTTAATAGCAGTTGTGTGGTTGATGACACCCCAACTAGAAGTGAGGAACAAGCTGGAAGTAGTTGAGGGAGCTATGGGAATATAATTGCAATAGTTCAGAGACTTTTTTGCTGAGCCACATGGGTTGCCATCTGAGAGGAACCATACCCACAGAATTCAATTAAAGGATGACAACTCAATAGTGAAACTCAGACCTTTTAGGTATCCAGGATACCAAAAAGATGAAATCGAGAAGTTGATTGGGGAAATGCTAACTGCTGGATTTATCAGAAATAGTTGTAGCACCTTTTCTTCCCCTATAGTCATGGTCAAGAAGAAAGATAATTCATGGCGCATGTGTGTTGATTATAGGAAGTTAAACCAACTGACCATCAAGGATAGTTTCCCCATGCCTGTCATTGAAGAGTTGTTGGACGAGCTGAGGACTACAAGTTTCTTTTCTAAATTGGATTTAAGGTCTAGTTATCACTAGATAAGGATGAGGGAGGAAGACATTCACAAGACGACCTTTAGGACACATGAGGGGCATTACGAGTTCCTAGTGATGCCCTTTGGGCTCACTAATGCACCTGCAACTTTTCAGGGATTGATGAACCAGGTGTTCAAGCAGCAATTGAGGAAGTCAGTGCTTGTGTTTTTCGATGATATATTGGTTTATTTGAATGATTGGAGTTCTCATTTGCAGCATGTCCAAGGAGTATAGGAAAAGTTGAGAGAGCATAAATTATTTGCCAAAAGGTCCAAGTGTAATTTTAGAGCACAAGAAGTTGACTATTTGAGCTATGTGATCTCGAAAGGTAGGATATCCATGGATAAGTCTAAGGTGGAGAGCATTTTGCAGTGGCCTAGTCCCAAAAATGTGAGAGAATTAAGGGTTTTTTTGGGGCTCTCGATTTATTAAAGAAGATTTGTGAAGGGGTATGAGTTGTTAGCTCGACCCTTGATTGAATTGCTCAAGAAGGGTGGTTGGAAGTGTGAAGAGAATGAAGAAGTTTCTTTTTGGAAGCTGAAACAGGCCATTAGTTCAGCTCCTGTTTTGGCTTTACCAAACTTTGGATTGACCTTGAAATGGGTGTTGGGGCTGTCTTGGTGCAGCAAGGTAAACCCTTGGCATATTTTAGCAAGGGATTAGGGGTTAGATATCAAAGTTTGTTAGTTTATGAGAAAGAGATAATTGCGGTTTTGATGGCTGTGAAAAAGTGGAATGCATACCTGTTGGAAAAACATTTTATAATCAAAACTGACCACTAAAGTTTGAAGTTCTTAGCTAGTAATCAAGCCATTACCCCATTTCAATAAAAATGGGTTATTAAAATGATGGTCTATGATTATGAGGTACAATAACGGAAAAGAATTAACAACATAGTTCTTGATGCATTGTCAAGGAGGCCTGAAGTGGGAAGTTTGTGTAATGTGGCAGTGACTTCCATAAGCACTGACCTGATGAAGAGAATTACAGAATATTGGTACAAGGACGACAAGTTGGCCAAAATTATTAAGGACTTGGAAGCTGGAAGTCAGAAGCATTCAAAGTACAAATGGTTAGGCAATATTTTGAAAAGAAAAGAGAACGTGGTTGTCGAGAATGATCCTATCTTGCGAAAGGAATTGATACAATATTTCCACGACAATAGCATGGAAGGACATTCTGGAGCTGGAGCTACAATTAAAAGAATTACTACTGTGTTTTATTAGAAGGGGTTGAGGAAGGAGGTTAAGAATTGGGTCCGGGAATGCATGGTTTGTCAAAGAAACAAAAATGAATTGCATCACCCTAAAGGCCTTTTGCAGCCACTACCAATTTCAGAAACCATTTGGTCCTCCATCAACATGGACTTTATTGAAGGTATGCCATTATCTAAGAAGAAAAGTTGTGTGGTGGTAGTAGTTGATAGGTTAACAAAATACAACCATTTTATTGCAATTGAACACCCGTTTACAGTTAGAGATGTAGCACAAACCTTCTTAGAGAACATTTTTAAGTTACTTGGATTGCCAAGTGACATTGTGTGCGATAGAGATAAGATTTTTATGAGTTTGTTTTGGAAGAAGTTGATAGGGAAGCTTGGTGTCACATTAACTCCTCCACAGCATATCACCCTCAATCGGATGGCCAAACCAAGAGGGTTAATCAATGCTTAGAGACATATCTCAGATGTATAAGTGGGGAAAAACCAAGGGAATGGTGCAATTGACTTCATCTTGCGGAGTGGTGGTATAACACCTCGTTCCATCAATCGATTCAGACTACTCCTTTTCAAGCTCTTTATGGTCAACCTCCACCTCTCCATGTTCCATATGTGGAAGGTGAATCCTTAGTGGCAGCAGTAGATCGAGATTTGCAGTAGAGAGAAGCAGCCATTAAGATGCTCAAGTTCTACTTAAAGAGGGCTTAGGATCGAATGAAAAATCAAGCTAATAAGGGAAGGATGGAATGTGAGCTACATGTGGGGGAGTGGGTTTTTCTCAAATTACAGCCTTATAGGCAGCAAACTGTGGTACATAGGAGCATTCAAAAATTGACACCTAAGTGATTTGGGCCATTTCGAATCATTGCTAAGGTGGGGAAGGTTGCATACCGACTAGAATTACCAGAGAATTCCAAGGTCCACCCAGTTTTCCATGTCTCTCAATTTAAGAAACATATAGGGAATGAGCCTGTGCAAGCTGATTTACCAGTAATGGGTCCAGATGGGTGTATCAGTAAGGAACCAGTGAGGATTCTGGATCGAAGGATTGGAAAAAGGGAACAAAGAGCAGTAACGGAAGTTCTGGTTGAGTGGACTAACTCATTTCTAGAGGATGCCACTTGGGAGATATTACATGTGTTGAAGCAGCAGTTTCCTCAATTCGATTCTTGAGGACAAGAATGTTTTGAAGAAGGGGGTACTGTAAGAGGGCTTTGAAGAAATTCTGATCGTTGGAAGTATTTTTTAAATTTCTATTATTTAATTTTATGCTCAATTAAAGTGGTTAATTACTTTAATGAAACGCTGCGTTGTGGGGAAGGAACCAGGTAATAGAAAACAGTGTCTTTTTGCTACAATAGGGTTAAAAGGGTTTCAGTCCTGTATTGTTCTTATATTTTTGGCCGAATGATATCTTTCTTCCCTATTCTCTCTTCCTCTTAATATTCTGATTTCTTCCTATCTTTGCTCTGATTTTAATTCTGGTTACTTAGTCTTGTTACACTACCCTTTGTTTATATTCCTTAGTGAACCACTTTGAGCATTCATCCATTTTTCTTGTTTTACCTTATTAATGTAGCCTAAACCTTTCTTTTTCTATATTCTCATCTTTTTATACCCTCGTCAAGACATTAGATCGTATTTGTTCCACGAGAAAAAAAAAGAAGAAGGATAGAGTGCATTCGAAAAAAGGGAAAGAATTTGAAAGAGTTCGAAGAAAAAAAAGAATAAAAGAGGTACCAATGTGTACTGATTTGAAAAAAAATGAAATGATGAAAAAGTATCAATGTATACTTTTCGGAAAAAAATAAAAAAATGAGAAAAAAAAAGTTTTGAAACTCTTAGAGAAATAATAATAATAATAATAACAATAACAATAATGGTTGTTTTACTCTTTCCATCTTTTTGTACTTGAATTATATCGTGGTTTGCTTCTTATGTTTAATGTCTTTTGTCTTGGCACTTAACCCTTTTTTTCGGCCTTCTCCCTACCTTCACCCTTCCCCGTTACAACCTTGCTTAAAGACCTCTTGACTCTTGCATCATGTTCTATTTTAGTAGTGGAGATTAGATTTATTTATAGGCTTATGGTAATTCTTTAATCAATTTCGGGTTGAGCGATTCTTTTGAACCTAAACACTTTAAGCGAAATGAGTGAATCCTTGTGAGGGTATCAAGTTTTGTATCATTAAATTAGCTAATAATTGGAATGTCTTGTTTCATTTAGAATTGTTGCTAGTTTCGCCACATGCTTGATTGATTCTTAGTTATAATGATTGCTTGATTTTTCTTTCATTAATGAGATTGAGACTTGTAGTGAATTAATGGTTGGTAACTTGTGATTTTGGTATATTAGTTGAGGAATACTTGAGGACAAGCATTGAATAAGTGAGGGGAAATTTGATAAGTGCTTAGAATAGTTAATATTCTGTGCTTAATTACTCCTTGATTTGATTAAATATGTTACTGATCTTGCTGTTTTTCATGTGATTTTTTGCATGACTCTGAATTTGGAAAATGCACTTAAATGATCGATTTCTGAAGTTTTTTTTATTTTATGGATCAAGTCTGAATTGGTGGGCATGACTTTGGGCATGAAATCTGGCGTAAGAATTTAGTCAGCAGCTTCTCGAAGATGACGTCAGCAAGCGCGAGATAGCTTATCCGCGTTCCAGATAGCTTATCAGCCATATTTTGAATTTTAAATTAGGATTTATCTTTTTTAATTTGAATTTAAATATTTTTAGGATTATCTTAGATTAATCTCATTATTTTAGGGTTTGTAAAAGGCTATAAATGCCTATATTGGGTAAGCCTAGAAGATCATCCTTCATTTTTTTGAATTTCATCTCTTTGTTCTAAGTTTTATAAAGTTTTTTTTCTTTTATTTTTTTATTATGTCGAGCATAATTTCTTCCATCATTATGCTCGGCTAAATTTTGATTAGCCAAGGGCTTAAGCGATGACTCGATCCAAACGTGAGGATTGAAAAATTACATCATCAACTTTGTCTTTTTATTTCTTTAAGTTTTCTTTTAAACTTATTTTTAAATTAAATTGATTTCAAAACTAAATATTGACTTTGATCAATACTTTAATTTGATCATTTATGTGGGAGGAAGGATAAACTATAGAAGCAAATTCGACTTCCTGGGAACACATTAGCAAATTGTTTGCTAAGGCGAAAACTAAAGATTAGATTAGTTGTTATTGAAATAACATAATCCAAGTCGATTTAAATGATTCAAATGATTTTTCTACAAACATTGAGTTGGTGGATTAATCCATGAAACCAATATCAAAGATAGACTTGGGTATTTGGTTTAGACGTTTTGCTTCAAGGATTGAACCTTGAAGATTAATTACCGACGTAAAATCCCGAATTGAAAATATTTTTCGATGATCTACTAAAGTCGAGTCAAAGCAAAAGCCTAAGGCTAGTTTTTATTATATTTAAATTAATTTCTTTATTTTATTTTCTTCAATTATTTAGCTTCATTACATTCGACAAACCCTTTTTTTTACTCGAACACAATTCCATCAACCTTCTTGGATAACCAATTGAACAGAGCATAATCAGGAAGTTTCTAGTCCCTGTGGGTTCGACCCTTACTTCTCCTTTACTATATTTAATTTTCTATTTATTATTTGAGAATAAAGAATTATTTTTGACACTACACGACGCGTGTCAAGCATGTATTCAAAGCATGTACTCCCTAATTTTTCTTTACGATCTAATCAAAGTACTAAGTTATTTCTTTGTCCAATTCACCAAAAAAATGAGTGGTAATATGCCACTATCTTGAAGAAAAGAGTTGTTTTAATCTATTTTAATTCTGTTTTTATTTTAAATTATTATTGTTAGTGATTGTTATCTATTATTGTCACTAGCTTAAAGATATGAGATATTTTAATTCTATTTTTATTTTAAATTAATGTTGTTATTGTTATTCTTAATGATATAGTGCATTTTGTTTGCCTGTTTAGTACCGAAACAGGGTCGTTTATACCTTTAGGGTTTTATGGGGGCTGCTAGGTCTTTGTATCCCTTATGATAACAATGAATTGAGTTTTATCCTGGGGCTAGAACGACGGTGATTGATATTAATAGTGTAAACACGACAATTAGAATTTAAACCCACAATAATAATTTTAGGATCAAATTACTTTGTCCAAGATCTTATAAGATGATTTTAGATGGTTATCGAAATTAGAACAGTACTTAAAGGTAGAATCCGTACTTGAAGAAATATGAATTCGTTCGGTGATGCTGCATTTAGAAGAGAAAATATTATATTTGGATGTGAGAATTTGATATTCCCAAAACTTTTTTTAGGTCTCATAAGGGTCACTATAAATACTTATTGATGTCATTTAGGCTCATTAATGCCCTTACCACATTTTAAGGGTTGATGAATCAGATATTTAAAAGATTGTTGAGAAAATCTGTGTTTTTATTTTTGATTGAGATATTGATGTATTCATCATCTTGAGAAAGTCATTTAATGCGTGTAGACCAAGTATTGCAAGTCTTGAGGACTAATAAATTTTATGCCAAATATTGTAAGTCAGAAGGGTGTATTGCTATGAAAAGTTTCAAAGTACGATGTATTTAAGATTGAACAATTCAAAATTATATATATAAAAAAAAAAAATCAAAGTCAGGCTATTACAGGAGATTCATAAAGCGTTATAGAATCATTACTAAACCCTTGATTGATAAATTAAAGAAAGAAGCTTAGGATTGGTCCACCAAAGAATAAATGATCTTTACAAAATTAAAGAAGGCTATCATTTCAGTACCTGTTTTGGCTCTTCCTAAATTTTAGGAGGAGTTTGTAGTTAAAACAGATGCTTCAATAATAGAGGTCACTCTAATGTTATGTTAAAGAGGTAGACCTTTGACTTTGTTCAATAAAGGTTTAGAAATCGAGCATCAAAGTTTGTCTATTTATGATAGAAATGTTGACAGTTCTCATAAAAGTGAATAAGTGATCAACCTATTTGTTGGAGAGTAAATTCAACAAACCATAACTTCATTTCAATAAAGATGGGTGATCAAGATGATGGGGTATGATTATAAGGTGTGTTACAGATAATGCATTAACAACAAATTGATTGACGTTCTATCTAAAATTCTTGAGTTTGAAGTATTTTATACTGTGACAGTTAGTAGTGTTACTAATGGTTTATTGAACAAAATTAAGAAAATTTAAAATCAAGATCCAAGACTTCAGAGATCATTAAAGAGTTGAAAACTAAAAATTTTAAACATTTAAAAAATATGAATGAGACAGTAGACTTTTAAAGAAAAAAAGAAAGCTAATGGTGATGGAAGATGCTGATTTGAGGAAGGAGATAGAGAATTATTTCCCTGAAAGCTAATGTCTAGGTTACATGATACCATTAAAAGGAAAGAGAATGAGAAGGGATTAAAAGAATTTGGTAGGAGAATGTGTGGTACGTAAAAAAATAGAGAAAATTTATAAAATACTAGGGGTTACTAAAACCTTTACCAATATCTGAACATGTTAGACTTCTATTAGTATGGATTTTACTGAAAGTTTTTTCATGTCAAAAGGAAAGAATGTAAGTGTAGCTATAGTGGTGGTGATCAGGAAAACTAAATATGCTATTTTTTTAGTATTGTGCCATTCTTTTTAAATTTCCATTGTTAGTGACCGTTACTCATTAATGATACGTGTTTTGTTTATTTGTTTAGTGCTGAAACATAGTTGTTTGTACCCTTAGGATTTTAAGGGAGCTATCTAGTCTTCTTTTCTACTTATTTAATCTCTTTTCTTATTTTAGATTCTTATTTTGTTAGATCGAGTTATTATCAAAAATAATTTAAATTAAATTTGATTTTTTTTTTAAATCACACTAAAATTTAACTGATTTTTTTTCTCATTCGGTTAGAAAGGAAAGAATAATGAAAGACAACCAAAGAAATAAAATGAAAACTTACTTTTTCATTTTCGTTGAGGAAGAGAAAATTCAAATCAAACAATTATTAAAATAATTGTTATTAATGGCAGAAGTGTCCAACAATGAAGGTTAGCTTAAGGACTAATCGATTATAAGGGTAAATTAACATGCAAAAACCATATTGCATATCTCATTCATTTTAGTTACTTCAGAAAAAATTCTCACATTTTTCACTTATTTAATTTAGTCCTTTCCTTACCAAATCACATTTATTATTCAAATTCTTATTTAAATCATTAAAATTTAACTACAATAACATGTGTCTTATTAGAGGATATTAATTTTTTTAAAAGAAAATGACACAAAAATATGCTAACTTTGACATTGTTAATTAATTATTTAAGGACTAGTGATTAACATGGAAAAAGGTAAAATTGATACAATTACGTGTTCTCGACCATTAAATTGATGAAATTAAAAGTAAAAATATCATTATTAATTTTGGTCAACAATAATGGCTAAATTGATAAAATTAAAAGAGTGAGCAAAATTAATGATTTGACATTGCTACATAAATAAAAATACTGTTTTGACCTTTATTAAAAATAATATATTTTAGAGAGTTACATAAAGATACTAAATTAATTAATTGTAACAATAAAGATGCCTAATTTATTTTTGCTAATAAATCTTAAATTTCATCATGCTTTGGTCTCATAATTCAAATCATCAGATTAGATTCCTAACAATCTATCTCAAAAGCTATGAAACCACCCAAAACTTTCAAACTTTTTTAATCTTAATCTAAGTCTTCCATTGTTAGATGATCCCTGTCTCGGTATATATTTTTCATCTCACCAATGCCAATCTCTCTACTGTTTGGATTGTTGAATGGAGCACCATGTTCTTCAGGAATCCCAAAGCCCCAAAAGGATTTTGTTTTTAAGATCGATTGAGCGATTCGTTTATAATATTTTAAAATTAGGTGATCTAAAAAAATTTTCCTTAACGATGCCTATTAGCGACTGTTTTATTTTTAACGATCAATTAATTGAGTAATTTATTTGTAACTTTTTAAAAAGAATAATCCTATTGTAATCTTAGTGATAATTGACTGAATATATACACTGTTTTTGTTGCTTGACTACCCCTATATTTTAATTTGATTGAAAAACGCGTAATTGTGACTTCCCAATATTTTATTTCAGATTTCCAAAATACAAAGGAATCAGAGTACAATAATTGTTACATATATTAAGGTCAATCAATGTTTATGGGTGAGATCAACACCTCAAATACAAATCAAGTTCAAAGTTAGACCTCCACGTTCCTTCATTGCTTATCTGCTTCCGACATGAATCTCTCATGTTTCTACAATGTCTTCAAGAAAGGAACAACGAATGGAAAGTTGGAATTTACTGAAAGAAAGGAAAAGCAGGTCAGGAAACGAAAACCAGTCTCTTCCGGAGGAAATAGGCTATCAGTTTTCGCTGCCCCAGATCAGAGCTGCTACAAAAAACTTTGACCAACATTTGATTATTGGCAGTGGTGGCTTCGGACATGTATACAAAGGAATTTTCAAGGATGGAAACATGGTTACTGCTATCAAACGTTTTAATCCGGATTCAGAGCAAGGATGTAATGAGTTCCAAACGGAAGTATTGTTGCTCAGCCAGCTGAATCATCAGCATCTGGTACCTTTTATAGGATTCTGTACTGATGGAAACGAGATGATCCTTGTGTATGAGTACATGAGAAACGGGGCCTTATGTGATCGTCTCCATGATTCCCGTTATGATCCACTCCCATGGAAGCAGAGGCTGGAGATATGCATAGGTGCAGCTCGTGGACTACATTACCTTCACACCGGAACAAAACAAGCAATTATTCACCGTGACATTAAGAGTAGCAACATTCTTTTGGATGATAAGTTGGTTTGTAAGCTTTCCGATTTTGGGTTGTCCAAGCTTCAATCTCCTAGCAGCTTCAAGTCAAAAGTTTTGGCAAGAATAGATTCAATGGTGAAGGGTACTCGCGGCTATGTTGATCCAGAGTATGCTGCAGAACTCGGACTGACGGAGAAATCAGATGTATACTCATTTGGGGTTGTTTTGTTTGAAGTGTTGTCCGGTAGAAAGGCATTTGATGAGAGTTTGAGCGCAAATCAAGCAATTCTATAGTTCATTGGGTCCGTCAGTCAATCGGAGAAGGAGCCATTTACAACATAATTGATCCGTATTTGATGGGGAAGATAGCTCCGGAGTGTTTCAAGATATTTGTGGAGATAGCCTGTTATTGTACTTGCAGGGATGGAAACAGACGGCCTGAGATAGGTGAAGTGGAGGTGAAGCTACAACGTGCTTTGGAGCTGCAACAGGAAGCAGATTTTGATAATACGGCCTGCCTCGATCCTTGTGGTGTATCGTACGAAGAAGTATCATTTTGTGCACTGGTTCCTGAATACAATTCAAGTGAATAGTACCGTCGAGTTGTAATTTCTTGTTGTGTTTGGTTCTCCCCGGTAACCATAATTGGTATTTTTTTCCGATTTATGGTGTTAAGATTTATCAAATTTTTACTGAAATAAACATGAGGTCAACTATATAGGGATTTGCTAAAAGAATATGCATAAACATATAGCAATCTAATCAAGTAACTTAATCGTAGCTCGTCAGTCTTCCTTTGTAGGGAGTAACTAATCTATTGGGATTGCCAATTTTTGTTGGTGAACAAGTATAACCAAGCTCTGATGTTATCAAAGTATAGTTTCTAGGAACTGAAACTGTCTTATTTCTAGTTCTGGCTTGTCCGATACTCAACTGGAATGAGCTTGTTGCAGTCAGTCTCTGGATCTTGCACCAATGAGCTCGTTCCAGTTAAGTGTGGGTCTAACCGGAACCAGAAATAAGGAGTTCCTGCCTGGTAATAAATCCACAGCTGTAGCGTCGTTTATACAAAAATGTGGCATGTTTCGTTTGAAACTTGAACAATCCCCTTGTTCAGTTGTTTCCCCCCAATTCTATAATTTTCTCTTGTACCTTTGCTCAGTCTATTTTCCTTATCCCTAAAATTTTATTTTATTTTTTTCCTTGTTCAAGACTGTTACATGGGTATAACTTCTCGATACAGACAAAGTCATGGTTAACGGCGTTCTAACACGAAGTCGATCAACTCATCTTGCTTTGGAAGCTCATGCGGTCACGCAAGAGCGGATCCAAGATCCGCATTGATGACAGGAGGTTGAGAGGTTAAAGGATGAGATTTCTACTGTGAAATCAAACATTGCTAAGCTCTACAGTAAAATAGAGACTCGAATGAGTGAGATTTGTACTTCTGTTTTGTCAGAGCTATAGAAATTGATTTAGATAGCTTTCAGTAATACAAGAGTATCGGAGGAGATAGTGGCTTCGCGTCCAACAACGATTCCAACCCAACGACTGCTGACTGGTTGGGATTGCAGTTCCCCCACAAGGAGTATTGGGCTCTCACACAATTTCACAAGCATCTAATAGTCAAGAGAACACGAGCTAATTGACGACGATGCCCGACCCAACTTGAGCCAAACCCAACCACATGCTAATAATTTTGTGTATAAAATGCTATGCCCCAAGTTTGATGGCAATGATTTTAGAGACTGGCTTTCTAAGTTTAAGAGCATTGTTTCGAGACAGAGACGGTTCCTGAGGAGGCCAAGAATAAGTTGCTCATGTTGCATTTAGAGTGTAAGGCACTCCAATTACATCAACTGGTGACCAAAAATCGTGGGAATTTAAGTCAACTAAGCTGGAAGAAATATGTGAAGCTTTCGAAGCACAGATTCGCACCTGAGCGCTTTAATGATCCCTTTGGCGAATTGGTTGTCCTAAGACAGACTGATTTCAGTGGAGCAATTTTACGAAGAATTCGACCAGTAACTTTAGGAACCACTTGAGGTTAAAGATTTCACAATTTCTGAAATTGTTGCAACCTAGTACTTTAATATAGGCTTTTAATATGATAAAGCATTTAAAGCCTATTTTTTCTGCTCAAATGGGAAACACTACACCATCCATCATTTTTTTAGAAGTATATTACTAATAATTTCTTATATCATTTTTTAATAATTATTGATGTCAAGCATTAAATTATATAATATATTTAAAATTAATATAAAATATAAGATATATAATAATTAGTATTAAAATATATTTTTTGTTATAATTAAATATTTTTATGATACAAATAAAATTTTACCCTTTTGTCTTCTAAATTTTGACGAATGAAAATGTCGTAAATTAATATTTTTTACGATGAATTTATAACGTCGGTAATTAATATTGAATTGTTAGAATAATAATTCGTCAATAATCCTTTTATTTCTTTTGTGACGATTTCAATAAGGCATCAAACGTATAGTGACGAAAATAAATAACGTTTTTGAAAATTGTAAAAAAAACAATACCATTATAAATTAAAACTTGTACATATAAACTAACAACAAATTGATTAAGTGGGATGAAACATTAAACTCCTTTAGTAAGATTAATGGTTCAAATCTTGACGTTATGAATGAAGCAATTGAGTTAAGAAAGTCACTCTCAAAATGAGTCTTACAATACCCGGTTAAGATTAATCAACTAATAAATTAAATATAGGTGATTAAAAACATAACATTACACAAATATAAAGCAAATTTACTCAAATCCAGATAACTTTGATGTTGAGTTGCTTGTATAATTTTGCCTTAATAAAATCATAAATATCCACCGATAAGAAAACATCATCGATTTTATGGTAGACCTTCCTTGAGCGCCTACTAAATTAAGCTTAATATTGGTGAAGGCTCAGAAGTCCTATGATAATTCCACCTTTTACCAAATTATAGTATTTAAGATTGTCGAACCCACAGGGATTGGGTCGACTTCACTATTAGACCTGCACTTAATAAAAGTAAAAACACAAATAGTTGATGAATTTGTTAGTATAAGTGATAGTATGGCTAAGATCAGTTAGTTAAGAAGCTGGTAAATAATTGTTAATGTGGGGTCAAGCAGTTAGACAATTGGCATGGGTATTAATTTATTATATAAACCCTTAACCTTTACTTGTAAAAACAGGTTAATATCAAATCAGGCTTCCTTCATTTTTCTTTCGACTTTACTTTTCTCCTTATTCTTTAGTTTATCTTTAATTTAGTATATACCAGAATTCCATCATGGTATTTGAGCTAGGTTCGTATTTCTTTTTTGCTAATCCTCGCATGTAGTTCTGATATGAAAATTTCTCGATTGTTCGATGATCCTTGGTTGTTCGATGACTGTGTATCGTCATCCTGCTATAGCTCTCACTACAGCAAAATAGGTCTTTTGCGGCGTTTTTTTGGTTCTATAGCGGCGTTTTTTAGCGCCGCTAAAAACTTCGTTGGCGCTTAGAAAAACGCCGGAAGAAACGCCACTAAAACCAGCGCCGCAATAGATAGCGGCATTTTTTTTCAGACAAACGCCGCTATAGGAAACATTCTGTAGCGGTGTTTGTAAATACAAACGCCGCTAATAACATGCTCTTTAGCGGCGTTTTTATCTACAAACGCCGCTAATAACATGCTCCTTAGCGGTGTTTGTAGATAAAAACGCTGTTAATAAGATATTTTTTAGTGGCGTTTTTATCTACAAACGCCGCTAATAAAATACTCTTTAGTGGCGTTTGTATCTACAAATGCCGCTAATAACATACTCTTTAGTGACGTTTTTATCTACAAACGCCTTATGATTCAAAAAAAAAATACAAATAATATTATATTATATTATATTGATCAACCAAAATATAATTTCACGAAAATAAAATGAAAGTGATACATTAGAAGATCTTTACTACTAGAAGATCTTTGATTCTGCTCACTTGATAAAATTTCTACAACTTTAGATCTATCATTGGTTTCCCACTCCACATGAATTGAACTGTTGTTTTCCAGTCCAATGATTTTCTTGTACAAATGTTGAATACCCAGTATTTTACGATCAATCATTCCAACCACATTACAAGCTGGTCATATGTCACCACGTACTCCACATTTCACCTTTGAATGGAAATAGATAGTACAACATGTGCTTAGTGACTTGTTCCGTTTGTCAAAGTAAAGCTATAATCAAATCTAAAACAATTTCATAAGGAAAAAGGAACTAACTGAAAGAATCTACGGTTCTGAGAAAGAAGTTCAATCTGAAATCTGATATTGCCAAGAAGGTACATACAAGCCATATAACAAGGAAATATATGCGACAACAAGCACGGAAGCTGCAATCCTAAGAGAGAGACAATGAGAGATGGCACATTAGTTAACAATGAGAGATGGCACATTAGTTAACAAAAGTGAAAAATAAAGAATTTGAAGCTTACCTTTCCACATATATTAGACAGAGAAAGGAACTTAAGGTTTTAAAAAAGACTGCATAGCTCTGGTCGGATGTAAATGGTAATTGGTATATGCATGTCAGAATAAAAATGAGTTACTGTATGCTTAAAAAAACTTACCATTGAAATTGATACTTTTTCAGCAGAGCTAATTGTGATGTTGCATGATCATCACCCTTCAACCAAATCTCACACAATACTGCTACTGCTATTGCAATTCTCTGGGAAGGAGGGCCGGCAAATAAGCAAAAGAGAACGAAATGTTATCATATAGTAAGTAATTAGCATTATTACTAACCCCACAACTAAATCTCAAGCCCATTTCATTCCTAAAATATTTCTACATCAAACTTGCTAAGACATTTGAGAAATAATGAACTAATGATTTCATAAAGCACCTGAAAAGCCAACTTTTAAAGTTCATTAGCTTAGCCTATCGTACTTTAAGGAGAAAACAAAAAGCATCCCTATAACACCTTCACTAATATTCTAACCATTCATTAAAAAAAGAGTAAACTTGTGAGAAAGTAAACCTGCAGTATTCCTAAAAGAGAAAAAAAAAAGAGACAAAATACACTTTGATTACTCATTATTCCCATGTAGCAACATAAAGTGGAATAGCTGAAATTACCCAAAACCATAAATTGTCCCCTCCATACATGGCAGTGCAACTCCTTTTGGTTGCACCCAATCAAATTTAATCAATGAGTTCAAAATTAATCAATAAAATCAACCTCAAGAGAAACACAATTAGCACCCAATCATAGTTAAGTTTCCTAAATGCCCATCATAAAAATGCAACAGAACAAAAGAAAAGACGAGGTAACTACGGATTGTACATAGGATGATCACATTAGTTCTAGCATTCTACTATTTCTAGCACAAGTTAAGCCGTAAGATTCACCCAAGAGAATACACCAGATTTATAGAAATTCAACTCAGAAAATTATCCTTCTTGTACTCCAAGTATTTCTACTTAATATGAACATAATGCATAAATAAAATTTCTTGCAAAATACCATTCGTAAGAAGCAAAATACCTTTCTGGCAATTTAAAGAACACCAAGACTATAAATTTTTTCAGTTTAATCTATTCGTGTATAAATAATATTCAACCAACCACACAAGGAAATGGTAACTATAGCATACCTAAATGCTACTGTAATAAGGGATTTGAAGTGTATCATATTCTAGTAAGGAAAAAATAACAGACTTAAATGCTACTGGAATCACAAACTAACAACAAAAGGAGAATTTTAACAAATCAAATGCCATACGTAAACTATAGATTCACATAAGTGAATTCAAAATTCCAAACTCTTTATATAATTACTCTTCCACATAATAACACCAAAAAGCCTAAACAAAATGTCAAAATGAAAAAAATAAAACTTTAACTTTATTTGGATTCAAATTTTAAAATTTTGCCCAAAAATAACATTATCCAGATGTTCATATCAATAGATTTTAACAAAACAAAACCAAAAAATTAAAATCCCAACAAGAATTCGACATACCCATGAGTTCTCAACAGTCTCCTCTGTGGGGTGGTGGTACAAATCGAAAGCAAAGATAAGAGACTCGCCCTTCTGATCCTCACCGGTTGACCTTTCTTTAACCAATCGAGCGCGAAATTAACCTCATCTATTTTCCCGTTTAGGAATACATAAATGATTCTGGAAAGGAAAGATTCTAGAGAAAATGATTCCACCATTTTTTTCATTTTTTTCACTAGAATCAAGCATCTGCAAAGTTTTAAAATGTTCTCCAACTCTTTGTCGATCTTCTTCTCTTCAATCTCTGTTTGCGACGAGACTCAATCCGATGAGCGATGACTTGTACCCGTTTCTCGGCTTCTTCCTCTGGTTTCTTGGTCGCCTTAGATAACTGTGGTCGATGGAGATTGAAGGAGTGTCGGTGGGAGAAGGAAATAAGTTAGGGTTTAAAACAAATGAGTGGTGTGAAATATAAACAACCAATAAAATTAAATAAAATAAAATATATGTTTTAAATAAACAACGTTTTAAATTCAATTGCCATTATATGACTTTTTGTGTCATTTTTAATAGAAACGCCACTAAAGAAGAAATTAATAGTTACGCTCTTTCACAAACGTTGTTATATATCATCCTTTAGTGGCGTTTATTTTAAAAACGCTGCAATAGTTATTATTTTGCGGCGTTTGTTTTAAAAACGCCGCAATAGTTGTTATTTTGTGGCGTTTTTCCTATAAATGCCACAATATGTAAAAGATTAGCGGCGTTTTCTTCATAAACGTCGTAAATAACGCCGCTATAGATCAAGTTTGGTGTAGTGTCTCCTCTAATCTTTTCGTGTTCGACGATGTGAGTTTGTTCGATGGTTGTGTATCGTCTTCTTGCTGGAGATCTCTTCTGGTGAGATCTTTTTGGAGCTGTTGTTTTCTGGTTATTTTTTTGTTTCGGCTCTTGCTAGAGCTGTGTATCGTATTTCTTTTTTTGCATGCTTTCGCAATCGTTTTTTATCTTTAGTTTTGTGTCTTCTCTGCTACTGTGTGTCCATTGTCTTATCGATATTTTTTATTACTGTGATTCTTGATCAATGGCGGGTACTAAGAATGTGAATGTTGATGATAATACTAGTCAGATTTTTGACTCGTCTGCTCAGGCGACTAATATTAGTGGCTCGGTTGATAAATTCTTTTCTTCTAAAAAGATTAATGTCAAGCTTGATGAACATAACTATCTTCTTTGGCATCAACATGTTTATCAAACAATTAAGACTCATCGTTTACTTAGATTCATTGACAAAAATGTTAAGCCTCCTCCCGAGTATGTTACTAGAGGTGATCAAGTTAGTATTAATCCTGACTTTGAGTCTTTTGAAGAGCAAGATGGGGCGTTAGCCACCTGGCTTCTATCAACTGTTGGTCAAGCAGTGTTACCTTATCTTATTGGCTTAAGTATTGCTTCTCAGATTTGGAATACTTTACATAGTATATATAGTGGCAAGACAACTTCTAGATTAATGTACTTTAGAAGGTTACTTCACTCTCAAAAGAAAGGTAATTCTAACATGACGGAGTTTCTTTTCAAAGTTAAAACTGTTTGTGACAAATTAGTTAATTGTGGTGAGGTAATATCTTAGCAAGAGCAAATTACTGCAATATTGAATGGGTTATCTCCTGAGTTTACATATGTCATAACTGTTTTAACTGCTAGATCTACTCCTTCTACTATTAGTAACGTGCATAGTATTTTACTTGATGTTGAAGCTCGACAGACTGCTTTCAATAATCAGGTCATTGCATCTGCTCATGCTACCATGGTTCAACTTGTTATGCCTGTCTCTAACACTCACATTAATTACACTCAATCGTCTTTCCCAGATGTGACCCCTCATGAATTTTCGATAGGTTATTATCCTAAGAATGATTTTACTAATTTTCGAGGTAAGGGTCGAGGTAGATCTTTTCGCTCTTAATGTCAATTTTGTGGGAGGCTTGGGCACTTAGTAGAAAGATGTTACTCTCGGTTTGATGTTCATTTTAAAAATGAGACTGCTCGTAATACTTCTATTTTTGTTCCTCGACCTTAGTATGCTGCTCAAGCTCACAACACTACTACATCTTATTTTTCTCCTGTCTATTATGCATCTTCTACCACTCCTGGTCTTCCTCATGGATATTATTACGACCCTAATTCAACACATTTTAATTCTATGATTTCCACTCCTATCTCTCATGGTCCTTCTATGGTAGTTGGTTCTTTTATGGTTCTTATGGCAGGTCATAACACTTCACCATTTATGCAAGCTCACATTGTTACTCCTGATGTTCTTGATGATAATGCCTGGTACCCTGACTCTGGAGCTACCAATCATATCACAAAAGACCTTCAATTCATTCAAGCTGATTCTACTCCTGTCTCCGGTAATGTTCAAGTTGGAAATGGTGTGGCTCTTCCAATTTTGTTTTCTGGTCAATCTACTTTACTTTCGAATCCTCGAAATTTTTTGCTTAATAATGTTTTATTTGTTCCTAAGATTACTAAAAATCTTTTATTTCTATTTTCAAGTTCACTCAGGACAACCGAGTTTCAGTTGAATTCTTTCCTGGTTTTTGCCAAGTGCGAGACCTAACTTCTAGACAAGTACTTCATGAAGTTTATGAGGATGTTGGCCT
Organism: Abelmoschus esculentus; assembly: GCA_035048815.1. Taxonomy (NCBI): domain Eukaryota; kingdom Viridiplantae; phylum Streptophyta; class Magnoliopsida; order Malvales; family Malvaceae; genus Abelmoschus; species Abelmoschus esculentus. The sequence continues at coordinate 5,695,712 of JAUCBN010000037.1, forward strand.
CTACAAATTTACCTTACCAACTGCATCTGCTTCTGTTTTGAATAAAGTTTGCTTCAAGCATTGTTTTCTTTCACATTCTAATATTGTTTCATTAGATATTTGGCATCGTAGGCTTGGACATCCAAGTTATAATGTTCTTGTTCAAGCTCTAAATAAATGTAAAATTTCATTTCAAAAATCAAATGATCAATTACTTTGTCATGGTTGTCAGTTAGGAAAATTCCATAAGTTACCTTTTCATGCTTCTACCTCTAGCTATTCTCATCCTTTAGAATTAGTTGTTGCTGATGTTTGTGGACCAGCTCCAGTTCAGTCTAATGGTTTTAGATATTATGTTATTTTTATAGATGCCTTCACACGTTATTCTTGGGTTTATTTTCTCAAGCTTAAATCTTATATTAAACTTGTTTTTCAACAATTTCATGTAATGTCTGAAAGGTTGTTAGGAGTCAAGCTTAAACCGTTACAAACTGATGAGGGTGGAGAATTTCTCTCCCTTAAGTCTTATCTGAATGGACAGGGTATACAACATCGAATCTCTTGTCCTCATACATCCGAGCAAAATGGCTTAGTTGAAAGAAAACATCGACAAATTGTCGAAGTTGGCCTCTCTATGCTTCCTCAAGCTCGACTGCCCTTAACTATATGGAATGATGCCTTTGCATATGCTATCTTTCTCATAAATCGATTGACAACTTCTTCTCTCTCAGATATGTCCCCTTATGAAAGTTATTTTTATAATCTCCTATCATGACATTCGAATATTTGGTTGTCTATGTTATCCTTATACTAGACCTTTTAATACTAATAAGTTTCATTTTCGATCTACTCCATGTGTATTTCTTGGATTCTCTCCTGGGTATAAAGGTTTTAAGTGTTTAGATAAAACTGGTCGAGTCTATATATCTAGACATGTGAAGTTTGATGAGTTAGTCTTTCCATATGAGTCTCTTTTTTCTACTCCCAGCTCAGGTGTTTCTCCTTCAAAAGGTAAGTCACTACGATTTCCGGATATCATATTCACCACACCATCAAGTCCTACTTTCATTCCATCTCCACCTCCATCATCTACTCCACATGAGACACCTCCATTATCTACTTCTACTCCACCTTCATCTCCTACTACAATTATACATGAACCATCTTCATTATCTACTTCTATTCCACCTCCATCTCCCACTACAATTATACATGAACCATCTTCATTATCTACTTCTATTCCACCTCCATCTCCCAAACAATTTTCCATGTTTCATCTCCATCATCTACTTCTATTCCACCTCCATCTCCCACCGTAATTTTACATGAACCACCTCCATTATCTACTTCTATTCCACCTCCATCTTCCACCAATATTACTCTTCTAGTGCTGAATCAACACTCCATAATTACTAAGAGTAAATCTGGAATATCAAAACGCAAAGTATTTCTTGCTGAGCTTGATCTTAGAACCAACTACTTTGTTTGAAGCCTTTCATAGTTCAGCATGGAAAGTTGTTGTGTATGAGGAATATAATGTTCTTCTTAAGAATCACACATGGGAGCTCACTCAACTACCTCCAGATAGGAAGCTGATAGGATATAAATGGCTCTTTAGAATCAAGAAGAAGCCTGATGGAACTATTGATCGACTAAAAGCTCAGCTTGTTGCTAAAAGGTTTTCTCAACAGATAGGATGTGATTATCGAGAAACGTTTAGCCTATAAGACAGATCGACATAAATAACGCCTTTCTTAACGGTCAGCTGTCTGAAGAGATTTACATGGCACAACCCCCTGGATTTGTGCAAGTCGGTGTGCATGGTGAACAATTGGTTTGCAGGCTTACCAAGGAATTATATGGGTTAAAACAAGCACCCAGGACATGGTTTGATACATTGAAAACTTTTCTTGTTTCTTAGTTAGGCTTTATTTCTGCCAAGACTGATTCGTCTCTCTATATTCAAAACACAAATTTCTCTCATTTGTTGCTCATGGTGTATGTCGATGTTATTATCATTACAGGAAGCAACTTAGTTGAGGTTGATGAGTTGGTGTATCATATAAATGGTCAATTTTCCTTGAAGGACTTAGAAGAGCCGAGTTTATTTCTTGGTATGGAAATACAAAATACCATTACTGGTATTCTTCTAACTCAACAACGATATATAGTTGAACTGTTAGGGAAAGCTCCTTTGGTTCAGATCAAACCAACTCCTACTCCCATGGTTATTCCTTCCAAAGCACTAGTTGATAATGGTCAACCCTTTAAACACATCCAACTCTATAAAAGTTTGGTAGGAGGGTTGCAATATGTCTGTCTAACAAGAGCAGATATTGCCTATGTTTTAAACAAGGTTAGCCAGCACATGAATTCACCAAATGAAGTTCACTGGAAAGTTGTTAAGAGAATTCTTCGTTATCTTTCGGGAACTATTGAGGCTGGGTTATATTTCCGGCCTACAAATGTTTTAAATCTAGTATGTTATGCTGATGTTGATTGGGCATCCTCACTTAAAGATAGGAGGTCCGATTCAGGATATTGTATTTTTCTTGGTTCAAATCTAGTTACATGGTGTTCCAAGAAGTAAGCTGTTGTTTCTCGTTCTTCGTCTGAGGCCGAATATAGAAGCCTTGCAAATTCAGTTTCTGAATTAACTTGGGTTGAACATATGTTGTCTGAAATTAATGTACAAATTCAAGGCAAACCTACAATTTGGTGTGATAATTCATCTATAGTTTCAATGTCAGCTAATCCTATTCATCATGCCCGGACAAAGCATGTTGAGATTGACTTGGATTTTTTTCGAGAAAAGGTTCTTGTAGGCAAGCTGGTTGTGAATTTTTTGCCATATATAGATCAAGTTGCTGATGTGTTCACAAAACCACTTCCTCCTGCTGTATTTCCTACTTTTCGTGAGAAGCTAGGAGTGTTTTCTTGCTCAAATGTTAAATTGATTGAAGAGAACCAGGAGAATGTTAGTATAAGTGATAGTATGGCTAAGATTGGTTAGTTAAGAAGCTGGTAAATAGTTGTTAATGTGGGGTCAAACAGTTAGACAGCTGGCATGGGTATTAGTTTATTATATAAACCCTTAACCTTTACTTGTAAAAATAGGTTAATATCAAATCATGCTTCCTTTATTTTTCTTTCGAATTTACTTTTCTCCTTATTCTTTAGTTTATCTTTACTTTAGTATATACCAAAATTCCATCAGAGTTGAGATAACTAAGATAACTAAATTAACTATCTTAAAAACTAAGTAAAAGAAGAGGATAAGAATGATAAAAGTGAGGCCAGGTTGAGTGCTTTGTAAAGAGGAATCTAGTTATACTAATTATCCACTTATTAATGCAATGGGTTGACTTGCCGCCTCGGCGGGTCGCACTAAGGGTCGCACTAAGGGTCGCCACAACTGCCTAGGCAGGGTTATGCCTTGTCGACAACTCAACTTTTCATAGTTCGACAGAGCATCCTTGTATGTCTCCTCCTTATCCCTAAGCAAAGAGAACTGTTGAAACCTACGTCTTGATGATACCTCCTGGCGTTAATCAAGGATGAATAACAACCAAACACATGCGCCCTTTTAGTCACTGAAATCCTGGGTGGTTTATCTCTAAACTAAATTAGTCAATGCCTTTGAGCAAATACCGTATTCTCTCGTTTCGTGAGCTTAACTCTCCCGATATTAAACAAATAGATTTTTTTTCACATACTATCATCTCGAGCTCATATGCAAAGAAGAGTGATTGCCAAGAGAGAACAAACTATGAAAATATGGTTGCATTAATAAATATCAAATATAATACAATTTTCTTCCCCAACTAATCCACAAACAACCTAAACCTCGAAAGAGAATTAGAACATGGTGTAGTCAGCGGCTTAAGGGATTATTCTATAGAGAATCCGACTTGACTCCCCCAAACCTAGCCCTAATGAGTGGCTTATATAGGTCAAGCCTTAGGTTAAAGTTTTCCATGCAAGGAAAGAGTTCTAAAAGGGAAAAAATACAACTCCTAATTAAACTATAACACTTTATTCTATTTCCTAAAATAACTCTTCTTTCCTGTGTTTGATTTTGACCAGGGCTTGACTCCTTAAATTGGCTTCGTCTTTCTCTCGCTCTTTGTCCGTTATCTTCGGCATCTTTTTTCTCTTTCTGACGAGCATCAATTGTCATCTTTATGCTGCTGTAGTGACATCCAAAGTGCTGTCGTGACGGGTGCTTCATTTGTAATTCAGCTTCTTTTCCAGCATCCATATTCTTATTTGGCTATTTTTATGATATAGTTCCTGTCTAAGAAAGAAAACTATCAAATGCATCTGCTTTATGCCAAATAATAGATAAATTCATGATTTAAGTATTCGTATGCTGAAATATGGAAAATAAGCAGATTTATCCAATATTATCCTTAAATTTGTCCTTTATTAGCAATAAACGAGTGGAAAATGATATAAAAATTTGGACTTTTAGACACTTATCAAATACTTATAATTAAAGGCATTAAAAAATAATTATACGTCTATCAAACAAGAGGGTTTTTTCTTTTAATTTAAAAAGTTTATGCTATAAATTTGATCAAATTGTGATTAATCATCATTGGATGGCTGAAGAAACACAGGACGAAAAGGTTCTTCTATTTTAATCCTAGGATTCTCGAGGACTTTGAAAATTTCAACTCCTACTGAACATCATTCATATTCACACTCGAAGGAAGATGAATTAAGAAAATATTATCCTATGATTTTCTTGCATCTTTTTTCCATCATATTTTTTAAATAACTAAATGCATTGCAAAAATGTTGGACATCTTCCCTTCACAAGGTTGGAACATACTGCATACTTTTACTTATTTATCATTAACTCCCACTGTTCCATTAATCGATCGACTACAGTTGAAAAAGATCAAATCCCCATTGAAGATGAAGAATCGTTTGTGTTCTCTTCTAAGCATCTTCCTTTCAAAGAAAAAATCCCCTCAATGTTCACAACTTCCAAAGGATATATGCCGTCAATTTTCACTATCCGAGATCAAAGCCACCACCAACAACTTCCATTCGGATACCTTCATCGATACAAGTTATTTCGAGAGTATTATTTATAGGGTAAATTACATGGATAGCCACAATACTATAGGGTTGGTATCGAAATAGCCACAATACTTTAAAACGCGTCAAATACACCGGTGAACTATTAAAATGATATCGAAATAGCTACCGACCGTTAAAAACTAACGGACCTGATGATGTGACAGTTAAATATAAAATGAAATAACTAAACATTTAATCCATGATATTCATACATTTTTTTAATTTAGTCCTAATTTTATTATAATAAAATAAGGAATTTCTCCAATCAGGTGGTGACACATGTATTATAATAAAAACTAACGGACCCTTGTTTATAAAGGGACCATCGATAATGAAACCACTGTCACTATCAGACACTGCAAAACCAGTTTCGGAGGAGGAGAGAGTGAGTTACGGTTAAACGAGGTACAACTATTTTGCCAGTTGCGCCACCCACATCCCGTCTCTCTAATAGGATTTTTCATCGCGAAAAAAGAGATGTCCATCGTGTTGGAATACATGAGAAGAGGGTTACTCGTTGATCTTCTTTATGGGGTTGGGAAGGAGTTTGTTCCACTTTTTTGGAAACAAAAGCATCATATATGTATCAATGCCGCATGTGGATTGCATTACCTTCACACCGGCACCAAGCGTCCTGTGATCCACCATAACATCAAGATCTCGAACATACTTTTAGACGAAGAATGACGTAAATTTTCCGATTTTGGGTTATTGAAATTGGTTCCTCTTAGCATGTCAAGAGTCTTGATAAGAATCAACACAGATCGAGTGGTGAGAACTTGTGGATATATGGCTCTAGAGTACTGCATGCGTGTACTTACTGAAAAATCCGACGTCTATTTATTTGAAATCGTTTTGTATGAAGTTCTTTTTGGTAGACCACACTATGATAGCACACTACCAGAGGAAAAACTATTAGAAAACATAAAGAATAAAAAATAGAAGAAGAGAATGAGGATTTTGTTGTGTAAACTTGAACATGAAAACAATGCTTAAGTCATACCTCAAAGATTCATTATATAACTGAGTTTGTATCAAACTGACACTGTTAATTCAGTTAAGAATGCATAAACAACCCACTATTCTATATACTTACTGAACAATTCATGAACATCAAGCTTTCAGTGTTGATAGTAAACTTTGAGAGAAGCTTGGATGTTGAGAAAATGGTCCCATGTAGGATAGATAGCCTTCAATATCCACCCTGCTTGTTTTCTTTCTCCTTCCCTAAAATTACATGTAGAAGTTTGTGAAGCTCTTGAAACTTAATCATTGGTAGAGGATTTATGAAGACATATGCTATTTGATGTTGAGCGTAATATAGTTGACTTCAAGTTGTTGTTGTAAGACTTCTCTCTAACAAAATATAGATCAAGATCTACATTCTTAGTATTGGTATGTAAAATAGGATTAGTTGTCATTGTCACAGCACCGGTATTATCACACCAGACCTTAGAAGCATCTTCTAGAGTCATTCTCATGTCAGTTATAATTGATCTCACCCACAACACTTTTGTTGAAGCATCTGTCAGGCTCTTATACTCAACCTCAGTTGTTGACCTTGATACTGACCTTTGTTTCCTTAAGCTCCATTCAATTAAATGATTGACCAAGTAGACGCAATATCCAGAAATCGACCTTCTATCATTTAGATCACTGCCCCAATCTGCATTTGAAAAGGTTCTGATTTCATATGTTGTATTTTCAGTTGAAAGCCATAATCCATGATCCATTGTACCTTTCAATTATCTGAGTATACGTTTAATAACTGTCCAATGTCCATCAGTTGATTGTTGTATTATTGTGACACTTTATTTATAGAATAAGCTATGTCAGGTCTAGTATGACATATGTATAATAAAACACCAACTGTACTTTTATAAAGTTGAGCATTTGTGATTGAGGTTTCTGAATCCTTACACAACTTAGGAGTAACTTGCATAGGAGACTCAATTCTTTTGACATCATTCATGCTTGTCTTGTTGAGCAACTCTTTAACATATTTTTTTTACTTAAAAACAAATCTTTTATCGATCTAATGGCCTCCGGTCTTAAGAAATAATGAATTAATCCAAGATTTTTCAAGGAAAATTTTTCATTTAGTTCATATTTGATAGATTGAATCATTTTTTCTAACGAACCAGTGATTAATATATCATCAACATAGACAACAGCATATAAAATGTGAGATTTTTTTCTTCTTATAAAGAAAGATGTGTCAGCACATAAAGACTTGAACCCTCGCAACTTTAAGAATTCTTTAAGCTTACTAAACCAGTTTTTAAGAGCTTGTCTAAGCTCTAAGAGGGCTTTCTTTAGCTTGCATATTGTGTTGTCTTCCTCATTCAAATGTTTCTCGAACTTAAGAGGTTGTATCATATACACATCTTCAGTTGGTTCTCCCTTTAAGAAGGAATTATTTTTATCCACTTGATGCACCTACCAACACTTGGTAACAGTTATGGATAAAATAATGTTAACAGTAAAAAAATTTACAATAGGACTAAAGGTTTCTACAAAGTCTGCACCCGGTATTTAAGCATACTCTTTAGCAACAAGCCTAGCCTTGCACCTATTTATTAAGCCATTTGAATTATATTTAATCTTGAACAACCACTTGCATCAAATTGTTCTTTGATTTTCATGCAATGTGACCAACTCCCATGTTTCATTCTTTATCAAGGTATTATATTTCTGTTGAACAATATTTGTCCACTATGGGGACTTAAGGGCATCCTTAATTGTCTCAGGGACACTAATCACCTCTAATTGGTAGACTTTGGGTTTGAAGATACCTACCTAACTCACCTCCTTCATTTGTTTGTAAGGCATTTATGTTTGTATTTAATTGATTTTTAACCAAAGCAGATAACAAATCAAATGTCATTGAAAACTCATCTTTATTTCTCAACAAGTATAACCAGTAATTTTTACTATACATATCTATAAATATAACATAGTATTGATAACCGAAAAACTTTATTGGTGTAGAACACCAGAAATAAGCTTTTACTAACTCAAAAGGTGTAATATAAATTGTAGTAGATAATGGGAAGGGAAGATTGTGCGACGTTTCTAATTGAAATGTTGTGCATATAATAATTATACTTTTATTGAAATTTTTCTAAAGAATTGAGTTGACAACACCAAGTGATTGATGTTCAAGCCTTTGATGTCATAATCAAAACTCAGCATCTCAATCAACTTTTTGTTTATCTTTAACAAAATCAAGAAAACACTTTGAAAGTGAAAAATTTTCATCAAAGCTATACAATTTATTCTCATGTCTACCTTGCAACAACACCTTGCTAGTGATCTTATCCTTCACAAGACACTTATCATTATGAAACTCAACAAATACTTTATTATCTTTAGTAAATTTTAAGACTATAGTGATGCTAGGTAGGTACATGAGATAAGTAAGATTTAATTTTCTAAGTGTTGTGGAAATGTAACCTTGTCCAATAATAGAGATCAAAATTGTAGATCCATCACCTAAGAAAACTTTACCATTACTTGAGTATCCTTGAGATTATTGTATGTTTTGCTAGTGATCTCATCACTTGTAACATGGTGAGTAGCTCCTGAGTCCAGATACCATTTATTGTCTGCTGTAAAGAATGGAGCAACAAGTGTATTTACCGGAGCTATAGTGAATGACTCCTCAACTTGATCACTAGGTGGATTGACACATGAAACATAGCCTGTGTTAACAACATCAAACTCAAGATTGATTACACTTCTCTGTCACCTCTTATAATAGAGGAAAGTTTACTTGCCTTGGAAGAATTCGAAGAAGGTGAGCTTAGTTTTAATTATTTTATTTTTATATTTTTTATTCATATATAAATACATGTTTTAACTTTATTTTAATTTTTGTGTTGTAGGCATGAAAAATCTAACTTTGGAGCAACTGGACATCATAACTGATGAAATAATTAACACTTTATTTTATTTGTTATTTTATGTTGTTAAGTCTCTTTTAGACTTGTAATATTTATTTTGAATCTCTTGTGTGTGCTTTTTTAAACCTTTTGAACGTTGAAATATTTCAATGCGTTAATTTTATTGTATTGTTGACTTTATATTTTTGTAATATTATCTTAGATGGTTGATTATGTGTGTTGAGATTGTTTTATATTAGTTCTTATATATTTTATTTTACTACATCAATATCATTTGTTACTGACTTATTTCTCTTATATTTTAATAATTTTATATTGTTTTTAAAATTGATAGCAGTCAGCATCATTTGTTATTGTTTATATATTTTGTTTAATAGTTTGTTTTAGTAAATTTTGTTTAATTGTTTAATTTTGAATATTTGAATATTTTTGATTTTACATCAGGATATTTTTAAATATTTCTTTTAAAAAATAGATTAATTTTAGGTAAAATAAATAATATGTTTGGATCGGATATTTGGATATTTGATCCGAAGTTTTGGATATCTGATTTTTTCGGATATTCGGTTTTTTCGGATATCCGAAATTTCGGATCGGATCGGATCTGATATTCGAATTTGCGCACTGTATTAATTGTAGTCTCTAGAGAAAGAGAGGTGGTACTCTCATTAATTTTATCGATTGAAAAGTTGTAATATCCTCTTCCAAGGACCACCTTATTTATACAAGCTTAGGAACTGATTCAGAATCAATTATAAGAACGTAACTCTAACAGATTTCCTAACCATTCTATAACCATTTCTTATCAATCAATAGTCGATGATACAGTACATCAAGGTTCACTTGTACTCATTAACTTTTCTATTTACATTGACTTATTATTTATACTAGATACCCAACACTCAGAATCAATTACAACAAGTATTTGGAAATCAATTCCAGTTGCGTCCACCATTAAGGGAAATGGAAGGCCAGTAATGGGTGAGGTGGAGGCAACACTAGAGCTTTCCTTGGAGCTTGAAGAGAGAGAGCAGATTCTGAAATGGCGGCCATCAATCCTTGAGGACAATGCATGTATTATGAGCATCCATTTCTGCATCTCTTGTGAGTATTATGGGTCTTCATAGCCATAGTTTTACTGATATTGGTTTTGACTTATCAGATTCAGACAACAATAATTCCAATAATATACTTAAATGTTTTGTCAGAATACTCATATCTGGTTAGCTACCTGCCAATTCATTTCTCAATCAACTCTTTTATTGTTTCATGAAGCTTCAAATATGGAGTGAATGAGGATTAAACTTTGAGGGACCATATAAAAATATATTTCTCTGAAATATTAAAATCACAATTCGTTTTTTAGTACCAAGACAAATATAGAGCGAAGACTGATAAGTAACCGAATAGAAGTTTTGGTATTCTATTTATGTCTTATACTAAAATATAAGTTCATAATTAAAGTTATGATTTAGGATTAATGTTCGAAAATTGAGAATAAAATATATTTTTAGAGTTTAAGATTTAAAATTTAACGTAAAAATTTAAAATTTTATTTTTTTTTAGTGTTTCAAAATATGAATGGAAAAAAATGATTTTTGGTTGGAACAAACTTGCATAGCATAACGTAGAATAAAGATTGGAGAATAGAGTTATTAATTTTATAAGCTATCAATTTCAAATTTAAGATCTAATACGTCAATATATAAAATGAGAAATACTTAAGACTTAAAAAGGGTAAAAAAATAATTTAAATAATTACAAAATTGATATGTACTTCATAAAGATTTAAACCGAAAAATGAAAAGTTGAACTTGAAAATTGATGAAAAGTGTATGAAAAAGAAAACGTTTGAAAAAAAAAATAATTAAAAAGTTTTCATGGAAATAATTTTAGCATACCTCAAACTATCTTGACAAATTATGCTGTCATTCTATATTTTTGTTCTTTCCTTGTAAAGTCATGACAATCTCATAAACTTTCGTTCTAAATTCTTCTAGTTTCTAATATGTATTTTTTACCATAAACTCTTCCCTACAGATTAAGCTTAATGATTGGCTAATAAACTCGATGTTCCAATTCTACTGACAAGTATCATGCCTTTTCAAAGACAAATTTGAATGTAAAAGTTCTTAACCATTTTTTGAGGGTTGTTTTGTCTGCCTCAAAAGTAATTATTAAGCCCAAGGACCAACCCTTGCACGTGGCCTTCACGTCTATGTGAAGGAATCGAATGGTTGGGGTTAGGGATGTAAAAAGCTGACCTGACCTGAAAACCCGAAACTTGTTCGAGTTAGAACTTGGTTTGACCCGGGGATGTAATGACCTGAACCCGATTTGTATTTGACTGTTGTTGACCCGACCCGAGTTGGACATGTTACTGTAGTAACCAAACCCGAACTGTATCCGACCGAAAATGATTCGAACCCGATTTCAACCTGTTATTGTAGACCCGAAACTCGACATGCATCCGACTGAAACAAACCTGAACCCGAGTCTGACATGGCAAATAATCGATATTACCCGACTGAATCGACCGGAGACATGATTTTACGCGACCTGATAAATGACCCGATTTGTTTTGAACCCGACCTGTTATTGACCTGAACTAATATTGGCAAAACTTAATTTTTACATGACATATAATTAACTATATCTATAATTTGATTAATTTAAAATATTAATAAATATAATTAATATTTAAAAAAGTTAGACGACAATTAATTTAGGGATTAATATTTAAATTTAGTATTACATGTTTAATTAAATTAATTTATTTACTATTTTATTTAGTTTTAATGTATTTAATTTTAATTATAATTTTAAAACAATATTTTATTAAAAATTATAATTTTAAATTAATATTCTATTAAAAATTATAATTTTAAATTAAGATTTAATTAAGTTAAATTAATTTATTAGACATATATTAATTAAACTAAATTAAATATAAAAACATAATTAAAAGAATTCTAAAATCAAATATAGATTTTTTTTAAAATTAATTTAAATTATGACTCAATTAAATTAAACCAAAACAATTGATAAAAAAGAGTGAAAAGATTAAATTTTGGAAGGAAATAAGTCACTCATTTTTTAAGTTTGAGATTAATTTACTTTTAGTGTAAAAATTTTAGAGGGAATAAAAAAGAGGGAAAATTTTAGAGAAAAAGAATTAGAAGTAAATTTTGATTATAATATAAAAAAGAGGGAAAAACAAAATTTTGGAAGAAAGTAATATACATGGTAAATTTTAGCGAGAATTAATATATATAGTAAATTTTGGATTATTATTATTATTATTATTATTATTACATATAATCAAATAATAAACTTTTATTAAATATAATCAATTAAAAATATAAAAAAGAGATTATATTTAAATATTTATTTGACACTACTTTAGGTCAGTTAAAAAAATTTGCATATTTTTGTATAGGTCGCGCCTAAAAAATCGAATCTCGTGTTGCTCTACACCTTATTTTACAATTATTTCAATTTGATTATGATCACTCGAAAAATAAGTTTTAAATTTTATTTTTTATTCAATTTGATCTTTATTTAATTAAAATTAGATTATATATTTTAAAATTGTTTTAATTTGATCATATGGAATTAGTTTAGTGATTGAAGAATTAGTCTTAGAGAACTAATTTAGTGATTTGGGCTTAGGGTATTAGTGTTACGCTTAAAAAATTAATAATATACATACATTAATTTATAAACAAATTAAATACATATATTAGTATACATTTAAGTATATTATATATATAATATTATATATATTAAACTATATTATATATATTATAAATATATTATATATTACATATAATACATTAATACATAAAGTATAATATATATAAGTATATATTGTATATATATTAAACTATATTATATACATAATATATATTAATGTATATTATATACATATATATTAATGTATACTATATATAGTATATAAGTATACATATACTTACTTACATACATACTTATATATTATATACATATATATACATATTATATATATTTTTTATATATCGTATTATATATTTCATATTTCTATATATAGTATCATACCATATATAACAATATAAATTTCATATATAGAATACATTCTATATTTAGTATAAATTCCATATAAAGAGTATATTTCATATATAGTATAAATTTCATATTTACATTTTTGAAATGTATTAAACTATATTAAATAAGTATAAATTATAATACATTAAAGTATATTTAAATTAAATTTTTCACCGAATTTGACTATTATTAATTTATAATTTTTGCCATATAGTCCTTACAACTTTATTTTTATTTTAAATTGACTATTATTTATTTTTCTAATTTAGTTTAGTTTTTTAATAAGATGATATTTTATTTTATTAATATTTATCCTTTTTATTTTTACCAAACTCAAACATAATAATTTTAATTAATATGAATTTAAAACCCAAATTAATTCGACCCGAAATAAAACTGACATGAAATGAACCCGACCTGAAATATAACCGAACTAAAATGAACCCGACCTGAAATCTACCCAACCTGAAATGAACCTGTCAATTATCTAATTTGGACCCGAACCATTTGATTCCGACCTGAAATAGACCCGACCTGAAAAGGACCCAACCTAAAATGGATCCGCACCCGACCCGAATCGAGTCAAAACATCAAATCAACCTGAAATGACTTGTATCCGATTTTATCTGACCTGACAGTATCCGACCTGAAACCCATCCGAGTAACTGTTTTTACATCCCTAGTTAGGGTGTGCCTCACAGAGCCGTCTTTGGGCCTAGGTAGTAGGGCCAGTGATCCAGGACTCAAAGGTGACAAGATCTACTAGTCAATTAAATTAAAATAATATTTATTATTAAAAATAACTAATTTTAAATTTTTAACTGTTGAATTATATTAAAAATTAGAAGCGACTAAAATATAATAATGGTTTTTAAAAAACTTAAAATTAAAGTGGGATCCTATAATTATAAAGTAAATATCTAATTAGTCTAGGTACTAGTCTATTATAGGGTTATAATTAAGGTCATAATAATATTTTTTATTTTAAATAAAAAATAAAAAAATCATATATACATATAAATAATATTTTTATTGTTCTTTGTTCTTCAAATCTTAATTTCTCATCATATCATCTATTTCTTATGTTATTTTCTCGTGATTTTTTTAATTTTTAATTTCTTATTTGATATTTCAAGAAGCAATAATTTATTTATTCAAAAAGATTATGATTTATGAGATTTATTGTTGATATGCTATAACTAAATTTGAGCCAGAGTTTCGACGACAAAAACTTAAGTGTTATCACTTTTTTTATCTTTATAATTTTTATTGTATAATATTTACGCGAAAAAATGCTCGTAAAAATTATTTTGTGTAAGTTATTCGGTGTTTAATAAAATTTTTTGATATTTTTCATTTGATAATTATTGAGATAATGCAAAATTTATATCTCAAGGTGGATACATCAAATGTAATAAAACGAAATATATTTCTTTAAAGTTTCTTCCCTTGTGATCTTCAATAGAATAGTATTCGATGAATCATTTCAAGCAATAATTTAAAAGATTTATCTACTAGTGCATAGTCTACTTCAACATTTAAAGATTGTATTCAATATTGAATTATGAAGATTCAAAAATCTTGTGTGATATTTTTATGAGGGGGAGTAAATAAAGTTGCATTATTTTTCCTTAACCAAAGTTTTGTTCCACTGTTTTTCCTAGTAAGGTTTTTAATGAGATAACATGTTATGCGTATAAAGATGTGTGTATTCTTTTTTCTTCACTAAGATTTTTTTCCCACAAGGATTTTATCTTATTAAGATAACATTATTTTTATGGATATCTAAGGGGGAGTGTTATGAATATCTTTATGGATATCCAAGGGGGAGTGTTATGAATATCTTTATTTATGGTGGATATTCATATATTAGACTTTAATGTACGTTATTATTAGGGTTTAATGCCGATTAGAAATAGGGTTTTCATTTTATACCTATATATATAGACTTTTGGAGAAAACATTAGATACAATTCTACGTTGAGAATATAATACAAGTCTATATTTTTTGTCTCTTATCTTTGTTCATCTATTTTATTCTTATTTTTTACTTTATTGATAATATAAATTAATTTTTTAATATTTATTATTAAAGTTTTATTTTTAATTTTACTCATGAACCACCAAAAACTTAAAAACGGCTCTGGTGCCTCGTACACTCATGGGGACTCAACTTGGTTGATCGATTCCCTCGTGATCTAACGAAAATAAAGAGAGCGACACGGGATAGAAAATGCTCAACTAGGGTTTTCATATGAGGGGTTAATCTAAACTGTTGGATTACAGTTTTTTTTAATTAGCTAATAGTGATTACAGTAGTGTTTGTTATAGAATATAAATTTCATAATTTGACATTGATTAGGGGTGTACATTCGGTTCGGTTAATTCGGTTAACCGACCGAACCGAAATTATTTCGGTTAATTCGGTCGGTTAATTTTTAGTAAATTCGGTTAATTTTTTTTTAAATTCGGTTATCGGTTAATTCAGTTAACCGACCGAACCGAAATTATTTCGGTTAATTCGGTCGGTTAATTTTTAGTAAATTCGGTTAATGTTTTTTTTTTTAAATTCGGTTATCGGTTAATTCAGTTCGAAGTCGGTTAATTAACCGAATTAACCGAAATTATTATATATGAAATATTATATATATGTATATATTTATTTTTAGTCATTTAACTTTTAAAAAAATAATAAAATGTTCATTAGATTTTTTTATATTATAAAATGGTCACTATTTTTTATTAAATAAGCATAAAATAGAAGTTTAGTGACTAAAAAACTATTTTAGCATACTTTAGTGACCTATTATGTAATTTAACCAAAATTTATAATAAATTTCAGTTCGGTTAATTTGGTTAAGTGTAATTCGGTTCGGTTAACAGTTATAATTTTGAAAATTTTGGTTAACAGTTAACATTGATCACTCAATCACTCTACTGGCATCAATGGTGCTCGAACTCGTGATCTCTAAGAACAACAATCGTTCCTTTAACTACTTGGGCTAAAGGGCTCACACAGAAGTAGGGTTTTAAATATTAGGGTTAGACTTAAATTTTAATTATTGGGGTAAAAAAATGGGTCACATAAAAGTATGTAGTATTTAATTTTTTTTGAATAAATAGACTAAATTTTTAGATTAGCTTGTGCTTTAGTTTATTTATCTGTTTTAATAATAATAATAATAATAATAATAATAATAATAATAATAATAATAATGTTTATAAATAATAATAGTAATATAATATAATATATATCAACAAAAACAACCAAATATATATATATATATATATGATAAGCATTAATAATAGCCAAACTATTTAACTAATAATAATAATTTTTAATAACAATAATGATAACTAATAATATAATACAATAAATAATATTATATTACATAATAATAATAATAATAATAATAATAACAATAAATAAGAAGAAACTCAAGCTACTGAAAATGAATAAATAACAGAAACAAACAAAAAAATTGGATAAAAATTAATGATTATATACGGAGTATACCTTTTAATAATTTGATTTATGATTTAAAATTTAAAATTATCACTTAAAATTTAAAATTTTAATAACGGAGCATAAAAAGAAAAACAAAAAATATCAAAAAATTCAATTAAAAATGTTATAAGGGTAAATGATTGTTCTTCAATGTTTTCAAAAAGTGTTTTTTTTGGCAAATTTTTAAAAGAAAAAAAAAATTCAAAATATTGCATCTTTTATTTTGTTTCTCAAAATATTGATGAATCTATAGTACTTAGAAAGTCAACACCATTAGGCTCTGACTTTAAACAGTGTTTTTAGATAATTTGGGTGAAAACGAACCCTTTTTATTCCGACTTTGACATTTTCATATGGCATCTTTATCTTTACACTGTTTAAAATCAGAGCCTAATGGTGCCGACTTTCTAAATACTGTAGAATCATTAATATTCTGGGAAATAAAGTAAGAGATGCAATATTTTAAGGAAAAAAATTCAACATCAATATTTTTTTTTAAATTTCCCGCTTTGGGGTTAAAAGTAATTTTGCACCTAAAAACAATACATAATATATAGTATTTTAGGTTAAAAGTTAAATTTTTTAGCTTTTAACTTTTGCAAGTTAAATAAAAAATATTTATTTATTTTCGTTTATATCATCAATTATTTTATATTTTCAAAAAATCTAAAATAAATTTTTTATCTACTTAAAAATAGTTTTTAATAATAATACAATTTTTTCATGTTTAAACGAAACAACTTTAAAAAAAAAATATTTTTCTGAGTATATTTTAAAACCAATAGGTTAATTGTTTTTGTGAGTTTCAGTACAAATGCAGTGAGATCTCACTATTTCAGTATAGGACAAAACAAGCCACCTAACTTTGCCTGATTCTCCCTTGCATTAAGGCCAGGTGGATGCTCTCTCAATGGAGTAAGTATAACCTCTTAAACGTTACAAAAGAGGATGGGCGTTACTTTTTCTTCTTCCAAGAACACTCCTCGCTACTTGAAACTACCAATTAGACCCTGAAATAGAATGCAGTGGATTATTTTAAAATCACCTATGGGTGGTATCTATTTTATTAATTAATTAATTTAAATCTAATATTATATAAATTTAATATTAGATTTAAATTTAATATTAGATTTAAATCTAATATTTAAATTTAATTATTTCATTTAAATTATTAAGAATTAAAATTTTAATTTATTTAAAAATTTAATATCTTATCTTATCGGACCAATTATTTATAAGTATATCAATGTATAGGTCCACCAACCAACAATGGGGGCAAAAAGGGGAAAACCGCAGCTGCTCTGTTCTATAAATTGAAGAGGACATAAACTCTACAACACAGTCAGCCAACAACTACAACAATGGTAGTGAAGGTTTACGGTCCGGCTTTTGCTTCCCCAAAGCGTGTGCTTGTATGTCTGGTCGAGAAGGAGATTGAATTCGAGGCTGTCCCGCTTGATTTACTCAAAGGAGAGCATAAAGACCCTGAATTTCTCAAGTTGCAGGTTTTCCTTTGTTAAAAAAGCTCCATTTTCTCCCTTAAAATTCTTGTTTACAATCAACCATCTCTTTTTCCTATCTTGTTTGCAGCCTTTTGGAGCAGTTCCTGTCACTCAAGATGGAGATTATGTTTTATATGGTAATTTAGATGATAGTTTCTCTTGTCCCCCATTTTTTCCAGAATTAAATAGCAGGAAATGATGGTTTTTGTTTTCGTTGCAGAATCTCGTGCGATTATGAGGTACTATGCAGAGAAATACAAGTCACAAGGGACTGAACTGCTGGGAAAGACGGTAGAGGAAAGGGGACAGGTGGAGAATTGGCTGGAGGTGGAGGCACACAATTTCCACCCACACGTTTACAACCTAACCCTTCATGTCATGTTTTCTTCCAAGCTGGGGTTCCCTCGCGATGAGAATGTGATCAAGGAGAGCGAGGAGAAGCTTGGCCGTGTGCTTGATATCTACGAGGAGAGGCTGTCCAAGAGCAAGTACTTGGCCGGCGATTTCTTCAGCCTTTCTGACCTCAGCCACCTGCCCTTCACTCAGTACTTGGTGGGACCGATCGGGAAGGAATACATGATCACCAGCAGGAAGCATGTGAACGCTTGGTGGAACGATATCAGCAGCAGGCCTTCCTGGCAAAAGGTTCTCCAGCTCTACCCTGCTCCTCTGTAAGAAGTCATCAAAATGATGCCAATCTGGGTTGGTGTCCTTTGAATAATGTGTATTTTGTTTTGCTGTTTGCTTTGGGGTCTGGGTTGTCTGTCTTCAGAGAACTCACTATGGTGTTTCTTTCCTGGTGAATAAAGATGAATTTGTATTAATTCATTGCTCTAAACCTTGGAAGAAAACAATGAATGTTGCTATTTATGCCACTGTTGTTTTCAGAGTCTGTCTTCAGAGTCTTAATATCACTCACCAACCACTGTTGTTTTCGTTTTCCATAACTGTTAAACCAATGCACACGTTACAATGAACCCAAATCATCTGTTTCTTTTCTATGTTTCTATTTATGCCCTCACTTCAAATTAGAGATTTAAGGTTTAGGGTTTTAAGTTAGGGGTTTTGGTTAGGGTTTAGAGAATTAGGGATAGGGTATATTTTTTAGGGCGTAGGGTTTAGAGTTTAGAATATAAAAAATAAGGGTTTAAGGTTTAAAATTCAATTTTTACAAAAATACAAAAAATACACAAAATGAGGAAAAAAAGAGACAAAAAATTTTTATTCCGTTACAAGTTACCAACATTGCCGCATGCCTTGAAAATATACAAATGAAAGAAGATTGTTAATTGAAGAAAGCTGCGATTTGAAGTTATGTGCACCAATTTTTCTAATTCATTTAGATGATATCATGCGAGACCTAAAGAAAGAATCAATTTCAGTTGCTATAAAGGGAAGATTTAACATACAGGTATATTGTAGGGCCAGTACTCCTCTCTCGCCTTCGAATCTTTCAGCAGTTAATGTTAAATTGATCGTTGAAAAGAATATTTGATTAATCATTTGCGAACAATTTGTTTATATTTATTTATTAAGTTAAATAAATGAACTTTAAAAAATTATTATATTTATTTAATAAACGAATGAACATGAATTGAGGTGTATTTGGTTCGTTTATGTTCTGTAAAAAAAAATTGTTTATAGACTTTTTTAGTTTTCTTCAGTTAAATTAATTCTAATTTAACTTATAATATCAAATCGATGAGGATTTGGTTTTGATTTAAGTCGTGATATTAATTTGAAAAATATCTTAGATAAGGTATCGATTCTTTAAAAACCAATCTACTTTATATATTCCTAATATCACATTATATTTAAGAATTTAAAATAATTATGAATAAACCGCTGCCTTTCCTGATAATGTTTTTAGCGTAAATCGTTTATTTTTAATTGTGTTTTTATTGATGTCTTCACTTTAAATTAATGAGTCTAGGGTTTAAAATTTAAAGTTAGAGGTTGTGATTAGAATTTAAAAAATTAAAGGTATGGTGTATTATTTAAGATCTAGGGTTTAGGGTTTAAAATTTTGAATTTTGAATATAAAAAATTAGGATTAGAGTTTAAAATTTTAAAGATTTTTAATATGAGATATAAAAAGCGACACCACAGAGGCATAAATTTTCTACTCTAATGTTTGAGGCACTGAAACCGAAGGTTTAATAGATTTGAGTACCCCAGTGTAAATTTATTATAAAGTGTTGTTTTTATAGTTTGAAATTTGACAATCAATATTGTTTCTAAACTTGGATTTTGTCCCTTAATCAGAAATGCACACTCAAAGATTCAAAATTTTCTCGAAAATAATCCAAATTCGTAATCATTAAAATATTATATATAAATCGACAAACGTCTGACATTTAAATACATTTGATTTTTGAAAGTATAAACATTCTAATTTTTTAAATAATCTAAAGGTGATTATTTTTCTACAGTAAATCATACGACGTATATGTTATTATAATATTTATATTTATTGAGAGGTTTAGATTGATGATGGTTGAGGTTCTCAGTATAGATGTAAAAAGCTGACTTGACTTGAAAACTCGATTGAAACCTGTTCGAGTTAGAACCTAATTTGACTCGGGATGTAATCACTCGAACTTGATATGTATCCGACTTTTGTTGACCCGAACCTGAATTGGACCTGTTACTGTAGTAACCGAACCCGAACTGTATCCAACCGAGAATCACCCAAACCTGATTTCAATCTGTTATTGTGGACTCGAAACCCGGCCTGTGGTGTCCGGCTGTGTAGTTCTATAAATTATGCGAACACATATGTGCAAGTATACACAGTCATACAAGTAATAAAGGGTGAGTGAGTATCGTTCCCACGAGGATCGGGGTAAAGTGCAAGTCAAATTTGTCAAGGCAAAAAGGTGTCACTAACTAAAAAAGAAAAACAAAAATAAAGATATAGACAAGTGAAAATGGATATGTACGATGAAGGTGTGATGGTGAAATGCTATGGCAATTTTAGAATGCAAGCAACCAAAATATGTCAGTGCAAAATGGAATGGATGATGATGGCACGATAGATGTATGAATGTGGTGTGTGAAGAGTATGATAATGTGATTACAGATAAACAAAGAAAACAGAGGAAATAGAGGAACACTTTGTAAATGCCAAGGCAAAAGCGAGATAAGAGAACACAGGTGAGCAATATGTCGTAATGATCCTCAATTGATGAGTCTTGATGGGAATGATTGATGAGGGTTCTTATGGACTTCTTAACCTCATTTCTATCAACATATAGCAACTATGGTGTATATTTACTCGACAACAAACTAAAATGCCATGACATCTCGCCTGTCACGCAAGGTACACTAGTCTATCGATGAAGCACACTTCTTTTAGTCGTTGAAACCCTCACTTACGCCTCTCTCGAGTGCTCTAAGCTCAGATTAGGCTCTGGTTACTATTCAAAGCCCACTTCTCACGTAGATCCTCCCTTAGCTCCTCTCGGATGATCTAAGGATCTATAGCTAGGTTTCTCTCGAATACTCTAGCATGCACCTAAACACGGGACACTCTCGTGCCTCTTATAATGCTTAAATAATTAACAACTATGAGTAAAGCAAATACACAAACACATCGAAGGCTATATATTAATAAAAAGCAAAAGACAATCATCCACAAAAACATCCACCAAATAAAGCTAACACATGGTGGGTGGAAAAGTTTAAGAACAAATATTAACCACTAATATCATTCTTAAATCATCCACATAAACCTCTCAAAGATATAAAATAAATCAAAGGAAGAGGATAGAAGACACCCTCGGTCCGCACTACCGCCAACTCTTCGACCACCATAAGACACCTTAGCGTGCTAGCCCCCCTCGGGTGCCTAGCTGCCACTCCCTTCAAGCTCGATCAACGGAGGGACCCTTAGGACGACGGTTGAGGAAGAAAGGTGGAAGCTTTCCTCCGCATTTCTTTGTTTTCCTTGTGCCTCAAAATCTGCTCCAAAGGTCCTACTTTTTCAACGAAAAAGGTTGCTCTTTTATAAGGTCACCATGCCTTATCAAATGGGGGGTGAAAACCCTAGGGTTTAGGGAAAATTCCCTTAGCACCCTTGTTCATGTGATGACATTTCTATAGAGGTGACAGTGGTCCCCTACTATGGTGGCTGTGGCTAGGCTGTAATGGCTCTAGCTGGCACTTCCCTCAAAATATCTTCTTGTCTTGTAGTGCAGCACAAGAGTTCTCCAGATTTGCCACGGCATTTTCTCATCACTATCCTTCTGCGAATATCTGACATGGTGACAGTGGTCTCCTACTGAGGTGGCTTGTGTTCCCCTATAGTGGTGGTTGTGGCCAGGCTGTAATGGCACCAACTGACACTCTTCTCAAAATATCTTCTTGTCGTCAAACTCAGCACATGAGTCCTCCAATTTTGCCATGACATTTTCCCATCGCTATCCTTCTGCGAATGTCATGGCAAATTTCCTTTGCTCCCAACTTTGCTTTACCTGTGCAACATCAGCCAAAAGCACGACCTTTCCCGTAAAATAACACCTATTGCCACATCATAAATGTCAAGACATAAACAACCACCAAATGCAATGTTATAATCTTAAATGCATCTAAATGATCCTAAATGTGCTTAAAGACAATAAATAACTTGAGTAAAAAGGCTCTAAATATAGCCTTTTTGTGGAGTTACCACCCCCCAAACTTAAGCTATTGCTTGTCCTCAAGCAATGGATAGGGACTAACAAAGACAAAATGTCATGAAAATGTTCAGGATCAAGACAAGCAAATAGTCAGAGTTTTAGCCCTCAGAAAAGTCATGGCATAAACATATAAGATTCGAGGAAATTTCAAGAATGCTACTCTAGGACAAGATCAGATGCAAGTGTGTGTGTGCGTGAGTGTATCCAATCTATGCTTAGTTAACTTAGAAAAATTCTATAGAAAGTTCACTATTCTAGGAAAACATGTTTTCTCATTTCAAGCACAACTTTCATACTCCTCAAATATATAATATTTTTTTCGTTTTTTTCATATATTTTTTTAACATTTCTTTTATTCTTTCATATTTTTTTAACATTTAACACTGTTACAAGGGGAGCCGACCTGTCACACTACCTTTTACTCATGTCATAGCTGCCATTTATTAAAATGCAGTATCCAAGTAATGCCATGACAAGTTAAAAGTGTAGCGTCACCCTGTGCCTCTTTCATTAACTCATATGCACATGGTTTTGTCATGGCTTAGCAGAGTATCCTTCTACAGTTATTCATAACTTCTTAAACTAAAGTAACGGGAGCTTTCTATTAACATTTAAATTCATTAAAACATGCTGAGCTATTCAAGTTTTCATTCTATAAAAATTTTCTAACTTTCCTAAGCATGGAGAACATACACTCATGTAACAATAAAATAAACACAACTAATTAAGTCCTGAAGAAGATTCTATCCAAATCCCAAGTCATGCATATTCAATTGAAGCATTGGCCATATAAAAAATTATCATCATCGGGCATCATTAACTTCAATCCAGTAATTCATCCGATCAATTAGTTTATTCTTAAACTTTTTTAAGTAATTGGAGAAAAAAATTCAACCACCAATAATAATATTAAATAATAAAATATGAATATTGTAGACTTGAAAATTATAGTTTTAAAACTAATCATACTCATAATATTCATACATAAAGAGAAAGTTTGATAAGAAAAATAAAGAAAAGAAAACCAATACCTTATATTTGATATTGGTCCCGGTCCTACTGAGTACCCGTCGGGTACCGAGTCCAAAAAATCAAGATCCAATCCCGATCCCGGTTATGACCGGGACCTAAATTTTGGATTTAGTCCCGATCCCACAAAAAACAATACCAGATAAAAATCTATCGGGTCTTACTGGGTCCGGGACCGGGTAAGCGGGTTTTTTGCCCACCCTAACTGTAACAAAGGATTTTCTGAAAAAAACTTATGAATTCGTTACAGATGCTTAAGAAAACATACACGACGGGAAGGTATTAGAGGCAAGCCTTTTAGGTTGATTATTCTGTAGACTTGTAAATTTACAGGAGAATTCCTTACAGATGCTTAAGAGAATATACACGACGGGAAGGAATTAGAGGCAAACCTTTTAGGTTGATTATTCTGTAGACTTGTAAATTTGCAGGAGAATTCGTTACATATGCTTAAGAAAACATACATGGCGAGAAGGAATTGGAGGCAAGCCTTTTAGGTTGATTACTTCTGTTCGATTGAGAGCACAAATCATCTTTTTAACACTACCTTTGTATCCCGCTTATGTCTTAAACTTTTTTATGGTTTGACGTGTTTATTTTTAATTTGATGAACATGATTTGCGGATTTATGTTTTGGTTCCGTGACAGGAGAAAGAGCTTGAATAAGTGGGGTGCAAACAAAACAACACACATTGAAAAATCTGAATAACAAAATTCTTTAATACAAAAAGTAAAACAATATGATAAAAATAAGAATAAGAAAGTGGATTGCTTCCTTGCGTAAGAGTTCAAATACAAAACCTGACACAAATTTTCCATTCTATTCTCCATTAAAGAGTTTTCATGTTGCTGTAAAATGATTTAAACAAAGATTCTAAACAAAAATGTCTGCACAAAACTTTCCAATGATGCAAGTTTCTTAGAAACATGCCTCGTGAAATGAAACATCTTATATCATCCCAGAGTTAAAGATATGCAAACCCAGCAAAGCTCGATAATGCCCTTTCTCAATGTCTTCTTCTTTAACACGATGCAGAAGGAGGG
The DNA here is from genome assembly GCA_035048815.1 of Abelmoschus esculentus. NCBI lineage: Eukaryota > Viridiplantae > Streptophyta > Magnoliopsida > Malvales > Malvaceae > Abelmoschus > Abelmoschus esculentus. The sequence goes on from JAUCBN010000037.1 coordinate 5,720,532, forward strand.
CTTCGATAACAAAATCTTCCCAATCAATTTCACTGTCCGGCTTTCTCTTTCTCTTCTTCCCAGCACAACCAACTTCGGAAGAGTTAACATTGTCACAACCATCTGAAACAATACAGGATGGATCCATTATCTTATTGATTCGCAGCTTAGCAGCATTTATCTTTTTCCTTCTCCTTTCAATTGCCTTGCAACCAGCAGTATAAGAGGGCGGCATCATATCTAAACCAACTTCCTTTTCCAAAATTTGTTGTAGAAGAAGCTTTTTACTTAATTCTGATTTCCCACTCCACCAATCCTCACATGCAAGAACCTCAAGCCCCCTATCTTTCGACACTGAATCTTTCCATGTTTTCCTTCCAATTTTTTGACATCAACCTCATTTGCAAAGGTTGTATAATTCAAGGACAAGCATTCATGTGAAAGCTTAAGGTTATCTCCTTCATTACCATTAGATGACCTGGTAAAATAACTTATATTCCCTCCCTCAAAATATCGTCAATCACCATTAAAAATGTTCTCATTATCACCATACGTAGCAACTTTCTGCAAACACTCATGAACCACATCATCTATATCAAAATTCTCAACCCCTCACCTCCTCCTCCGGGAACTTCTATGGACTTCAACTCCATATATCGAATAATAAATGGTGCATATTTGACCACATTTTTCACTGAAATATCTTTCCCCCATGGCAACACTTGAGCGACCTTGACAAGTGCGGCCAAGAGCTCCTTATACCTCGACTTAGTAGTAGACACCACGGCACGAACATTCTTAGCCGCATCCTCGATCTTCAAACTGTCCACCCCATTCAACTCCACCACAAATGCCATCACTGCTGCCACCACTGGCAATGGCCTTCTCCCGGTGGTCAAAAACCACTTGACAGCACAATTGAACAAAAAAATTCCTTGTTTCATCATCCTCTCTTTCTTATTCTCGTCCACATTGTTGAAATTCATATAATTATTCAACTCACTTTCAAACAAACCTGCGATACTAACCTCAGGCAAGGTCAATTTCAGAAACTTAACGACACGAGCAATCATCCTACCTAATTCATAAACATCACAACCAACAACCTCCGCCACCTCTGCAGCCGGCAAAAACTTATTATTTCTCCTCATAACAACATAAGAACATGCACCGATTAGAACAGGAAACCAATCGCCATCACCGAATTCGCCATCGGTGATCTCATCAATCATAGAAGTAACCTCAGATTCAGAAATATCTTAAGACTGGTGGTGTATTCATGGATTAAGGCATTGGCTTGGAAGATTTTTTTGTCTTTGTAACTATAGAGAGAACCGGTACCTGCGTAGCCAATGTGGATGTTGGTGCCAGTAGGACCGTTGATGCCGCCGATTTGAGCAGCGTAGTTGCCTAATTCGAGGACGGTGTAGCAATTGGAGCATACGAGGCTTTCCGTCAGATCGTCGCGAATGGTAGAACGACTTCCACATCTGCACGGCATTTAGGTTTTGGAGTTTTACAGGGGATGGATTTGATATGGCAGTTGGGTCTAATAAAAACCCTAAAACTTTGAAATTATAATTAAGGGTAAACTATTTCAAGTACTCCGAATTATATGTTCTCATCGAATTATTAAAGTATTCAATCAAATTATTAAATTTATTAAATTGATCTATTTTTATTATCATCATTAAAATTTTAAAGGAATAAATAAAAGTTGACTGCCAATTAACAAAAATTTATAAAATTATATATTTGATCATTATTATTTATTTATTATATTAATTTTATCTTAATTTTAATTTAATTAAAACATCAATCATCTAGATGACATGTATCATCACTCGATTAGATGAATTTATTTTAATTTTTAATTTAATTTATTTAAAATTTAATATATTTTTCTCAAATCAAATTATAACACATGTCACCACCAAGTAAAAAAAAAAATTAAAGGTACAGTATTTGGCATAGTATTTGAATCTAAAACCTTTAAGGGTAAATCCCAAGTCTTTACTACAACATTGAGCCAACTTTAGAAATAAGAGGTGTGTCATTTGATATATATCTTATAATGAAGTAAATCTTAGAGAATAAAGAAGTAAAAATAATTGAAAGAAGACTCAAAACTTAAAATATTTTAAATCAAATATTAAATTAAATATTTTAAATATTTAAATTTATATATTTAAATCAAATATTTAATCGAATATTTAAAATTCTAAATTTTAACTCTTTTGATTCGATCTAGTCGAGAATCGAGTTACGAAAGCTACATTAGACTTATCCAGATGAACCATGTAGGTTTATAAGATACGTGACTATTTAAATTTATAATTTTTAAAATTAGAGTTTCAATAAATAAATCCCCAATTTTATTTATAATTTTTAAAATTAGAGTTTCAATAAATAAATCCCCAAATTTTAGGATTTCAATTTAAAATCTTTAAAATTAAATTAGGGTCTCTAAAGAGATTTTTTAAAATGTTATAAAACTTTTTCATCTTCCTCAACAATATTCGTAACGTAATTTGAGAATCAATTTTTCATTGATTAATTTTTTAAACATATGAGATATTGTTATTCAAATATCGCTTTACTCATCGAAAATATATCTCAAAATTTATAAAAATCCATATTTTTTCGAGAGAAATATCAATTGGAGTGAATGTAAATCTACTGACACGTAAATATGGGAGAATTTGTAATTAGTTTAACGTTTCTAGTTGCATATCTATAGTTCTTTGTTGTTGGAAATGTTGTAGCACTTGTAACTCTGCTTTTGGACGAAATGGAACCCAAAATACAAACAACAATAACGAGAGATTATTAAATGAATTCTATTCATCGCTAAATAATATTAAATTTTTTAAAAAAACCTAATTCTCTCTTAAAAAAATCCTAGCCGTCGTTCTCCTTTTCTAAATTTTATCTTCTTTTCGTTTTGATTATTCCCTTTGATCGGTGGCCGACAATCAATTTTAGTATTGGTTGTCGACCACTAGATCTATTTCTTTTTCTTGTTTTATTTTAATAAGGATCTCTATTTTTTCTGTCTTTGTGACACGCTTTTCTTTGTCCTTGTGACATGTTTTTATTTTTGTTTTGGGGTTTGATTCGTCTGTCTTTATGGCATGTTACAGCATACCCTAGCGATTGATTGTTGTTCGCACAGAGATTCAATCGATGCTAGTTTTTTGATTTATTGTTTTGTCGGTGGTCACTTGGAAAGACTTATCCCCACTCGGTTGATGGTTGTTTGCCGATAAAATCAGTCCTGGGTAGCGGTACATTTTGCACGACAGTTTGAATCGCCTACAACTCATTCCTTCACTATGCGTCTCGTTTGGACAGAGACAAGGAGATTCAGGAAGCTGCTGAATTTTATTGATATGCTTATTTTCATAGGAATTTTATTTTTCTTTGTTTTTGGGTTGTAAGAATTTTTGGATTTTTTAATCCAATTATTTTACTTCTCGATTACGTTATAATTATAATTTTTTATGGATTTAATAAAAATTCAGTAACATTTATAAAAAAAAATCAATAGGTAATCACTACGCGAACTTAAGAATTTCATTATAATATGAACATTTAATATTTTTAATGGGAAATGAGTGGATTAATATAAAAACAAAGATTTAAAAACTTGCATCTTATTAATCTAAGTACTATTGCTAAAACCTAATTCTCTCTGACCCCCAGTCGCCGCGATTCTCCTTTCTCAATTTTTTTCGTTTTTCGTTTTGATCGTTCCTTTTGATTAGTGGTCGACAATATATACGAAGTACACAGTTCAGATAATTTAATCATCACAATCTCATAGTATAACATAAAAATCACAGTATCACAGGATTGAAGTAAATAAATAACCACAGAACACAAAAAATCTAACATAGGAAGAAAACGCACCTTTAAAATCATTTAACTATAGTACAAGAAGAAACACACCTCTAGCAACCAAGCTTTAATGTCAGAAAGATCATCCCTCACGTTTAGGTCTATCTAAAAAATAAAGAGATGGACTCAATGTATGTACATGGTTAGATCGAACAAGCGATGAGGGTGATGATTCGTTTTCTTTAGAACCAAGGTTGTCATGTTAGGATTTTCAAAGCTAGTTATAAGTTTCTAGTTATGACCAATAATCCATACAAGAACATAAACCTTTTTTAAATTGATGAAATCAGTTTCGGTCTCTCACGACTAACTCGCATCCAAAAACATTCGAAACCAGCTTGGTAACATGATGACAATCTTCACACACTCGCAAGTTCTTCAGTATTTGAGTCACTAATGGAGCCTTGATTCTCATAATCCCATAAGCAATAACAAGCTTTTCAAACGTCCATGAAGAACACTTTCTTTTTCTTCCTCGTCAATGTCAAAGAATACATCAAATGTATTCCTTGTATAACCTATCAACCTTACCTTCTGAAGAATCTCATCCCTAGTCCATTCAATCATTTCGATTCTGGGTGTGACTTTTCTCCCATTATAAATTTATCAACTTTCCCATCAAGGTCGATCAAACTATAACCTGGTGGGTTTTTTTGTAATTCTTTTTTCCTTCATTATTTGTCTCATAGTTTCAGCATTTTCCCACCTGTTTGTACGTGCATAAATGTTCGAAAGCAACACATAATACACACTATATTTTGGTAACAAAGGAATCAATATTGTGTTCCCTACTCTTTATATAATTTTTGCATTCTTATGAATCTTGTAAGCTCCAAGAAACTCACCTTAAATTGGATCATTAGTTTTACTGGCATTTAAAGCATGAACTTTTCTTTTCAGCTTACTTCCCTCCTCGCCTAAGCAAAACCACAATGCAACCGTAATATTCCAACATCTTATCAATTTCGTATTATCTTTTCATGGTTTCAAACAACTTTAGACTTTTTCACCACTCCACCATGGCTGCAAGTAGATAACAAATATGTAAATGTAATATTTCTGAATTCTAAACTGAACTTTATCATTTTGGAGACAAACCAAAAGTGCTCCCTTAGCATAACCATACATTGCCAAACCAGAAATAACAATTGTCCAACTAAGGACATCTTTTTCAGGCATTTCATTAAAAACTTTAATAGCTTTCTGAACACACTCACATCTTGCATACATATCCACCAAAGCAGTCCTAAGAATCACATTCAAACTCAAATTGTTCTTAACTATATAATCATGAGTTTTTTTTACCTAATTCAATAACACCCAGATGAGCATAAGAAGAAATCACACTAATCATAATTGTCTTATCAGCTTTAACCCCTCTTTCCTTCATAACTAGAAACAATTCAACAACTTTATCGAAACAATTGTTCTTAGCATACCCACTAATCATTGTACTTCAAATAACCAAGTTTTTCTCAGATAATTTATTGAACAGTTCACGTGCCATTTCAACATCACTAATTTTACTAAACCTAGAGATCATCGAAGTTCATGAAACCATATTCGAACAAGCCATTCATAGAAACACTCCATTTGCAACCTTTATATCCCCACAAGCAGAATACATATGAACTAAAGAATTCTGCACACAAATATTAATGTCATAAGTTCAAAACTTCCCAACTTTAATTGCTTTAATTTTTTTATAACAAAAAAAATCAAGACAAAGGTTAGAACTAAATAATAAATTTATGTTTTAAATTCTCTATTCTTATGATTTCAAGTTGTAAATTCCCAAATTAAATTAGGGTTTCAAAATTTTGAATTAGGAAGCGTCATAAAAACGCAATAGCACGGTTCACCAACAACAATCGAAACCCCACAATAAAGGAGAATGTCAAAGAAAAAGGAGAGCACAGTGACAACGGTGGCACGAGGAGAACCCAAAATGATCTAAGTCTTTTTAAACAACTAACGATCAAAGATGGTGCGCTGATGATTGGGTTTTATTTAGAACAGATAGGAGAATTGATTAGCGAGCTCGAGTCGTCATACTGACAACGTCAAGCCCTTGGTCAGAGCTTGATTAGAACTAAGGGTTGAGTGGTTATCCAAACGTGGGTTGAGGGTGAAAGAGAAACGAGGGATGTAGTTGATGAAATTTCAAAACCAAAAGGCTATCTGATTTAGGGTTGATAAGGGAGTTAAAATATCCAAACTTTTGGGTAAAATAAGAAAAGAAGATAGATTCCAACATAACCCGCATTAGATGATAGACACAAAAAAAATTAATTTTAATTACTTTAGTCACTAAACATTCAAAATTAACTCCCAAACTAAATTAGAATTTATACTTAACAATTCTCAAAAATTAGATTTTCAAATTAGGGATTTCAATTCAACTTGAGATTTTTAAATTGGAGTGTTACAGTTTTCTTAGTCAAATAAGAGTACAAAAGATTTTTCTTTAAGGGTGTTTTGTTTTATTATTTTTCCTTATACTTGTTTTTTCAATATATCTTTCCTAAGAACAAATTCCCAAAAGAAAGGGAAAATCTAGACGCTTTATTGTAATTTTAGCAATTTAAGTATGGTAACGTAAAACAATTAAAAGTACGATGATATGAACTTTCATAAAAATCACTTAAAAAGAAGAAGAAGAAGAAGAAGAAGAAAATATTCTGATAACCAATTTGCATAACCTCTCAATACACCCATACCCTCTCTATATACTCAAATGACTACATAAACAAACAACTAAAATCACGCTAAACAATTGATTTCCCTTTCTTTCACGTGTCTCTTTATGCACCTGAGTTGTTAACTTGATTGGTAACCGGTGCCACATCCCTAACATTACCTTCCCTTGAAAAAAGAACCTTATCCTCAAGGTTTCAGGAAAAAAATAATCAGACTCATCCGCTCATATCCAAATACCTACATCCTTACGTAGTCTTTCCCACTGAAAAAACACTAGTGATTTTAGTTTGCCATTAACCGAGACCTTTTGTGGAGCTAAAACACGGAATGATATTGTATTGATGATTTTTTTCATATCAGATAGCATCAAGTTCTTGGGGTGTTCGGGAAGGAAGAACTTTAAAAGAATATGTTGTTTGTTGCTAATGAGTAGGAAGAAAAATATTAAAAACAAGATTTCAGGTATAAGTATCCATACAACTCCAAAACCTATTAGAAGATATGCAAATCAGAAAAGATCAAACACTAAAAGGTCCTTGAAATTCATATATTCCAAAATTGATACTTGTATATATTCAAACACCTTATATAGTCGACTAGGAGTAATATAGAGTAGTAATCTCCATTTCCAAAATTTATATCATGAAAAGCTGTCAAGAATCATATAAGCAAAGTGTCTCCAACACACCAATATAAGTATCTATTTCAGTAAAGACACAACACACAAAGATAATTTCACAAACAATAATTTGTTTGTCAATATCTTTCACCAGATCTCTTAAGCCCTTTTTCATATTTTTTATCCTCAACATGTTAAATAGCTCGATTGTAATTTTTTTCATAATTTTAAAATAAAATTTTGTGATTCTAAAAAAAATTGTTATGACATACTCAAAGATTGGCTTTAACGACAATGTTGAACATGACATCTTAAGTAAATTGATAATTGTCATCAATGAGTCTGCTTTAACTTGGAGTGTTGCAATAAGTTGTTGAACCTTAGGAATGAAGTCAATAAGACCATCAAGAATGAGAAAAACAACATAGTTATTACCAAGTTGAGCATATTTGCAAATGACATCAACCATGTAGTCTGTTACACTTTTACCAGACAACTTCTTGATAGCAACTATACCAAGACAAAGATCATAAACATGATCACCACTTACAACCAAAATGACTCTTACGATGGTGTGATGTGAACATGTCTCAACTGTACTAACTTTTCCAATATCCTGAAGGACTACTACAATCATAATATATAATCCATCAATGAAAATTCTATAAATCCACTCACCAACCATAATAAATGCATATTTTCTTTCAACCACAACACCAAGATCTCTAAGATTGTTTTATTTCATTTGACACAAAATATAATAAAAAAAGAGACAATTGGCTACCGAAAGTTATAGTTTAGACACGTTCATGGAAACAAAAAGAGTTAGATTCTTCGAATTTCCATCTACTAAAATCATCACTTGAAAATTTATTTCAGTTTAAAATAAAAATATAAAAATGAAAGTACGTGCCTACTATGTAGTAGAACCAATTCTTCAATTTATCTTTCCATCATTAATAGTCTAAATATATAAGGGTCATCCACATTGACAATACCATTCACCTTAAACCCTTTCTTTGATAATCTGTCTAAATAAGTTGTAGCTGTAAAATTACTTATCGATTGCGCTCCAAGATCAACCATGGTAGTCATCTCCATAACTCTAGTATTTTTTGTTTTTGTTTTTGGGGTTCAACCAACTTATAACCGACAGTGCACCTTTCATCAAACATATCTATGTCGTTGTGGTAATTTTTCAATACGATATATTCAACTTGACTAGCAACAATAACAATTTCTACCATTTCAATGTTTTTTTCTTGTTTTTGAGGTTCCACCACTAATATGCGTTAAAGGTCTACATGATTGGTGAGGTTTTATACCTCGTGTTTCTTATAATTGAACATTAGTTTATAGGTAATGACCAAGAATGGAGGGCTCTCCTCAAATCGGTCTTGTCTTGTTGCTTCATCTTTATGAAAGTCAAATCCTTCTATGTCTTTAATTGACTGAATTTGGTGATCATCAAACTCTTTATCACAATTTTTAATATTGATTTTTGGATGAGTTGGTATTGATAATTCATCGAACACTTAGTGGGGTTTTATGATTGAGTCCCTCGATTATTTATTTTCGAGGTATACCTTAGATGACAGTCCCAAGTGTAACAAAATAACATCCAACTATTGTGCTATATCCTGAAGTGTGTTGAAATCTGTTATTCACTTGTTGTTTCTCTTCGAAATGGGATTGCAGCGAAGGCAACATCTGCTCATGACGTGCCGAGGTGATTTGTAGTGCTTTAATTGATTTTGTGTGATTCATATTAGCTCCAAAATCTTTCAATGAAAGCACCATTGTTATGAAATTTTATGAAAATCACTTGAGAAATAGAAGAATTGAATACAAGGGAGATAAATAGAAAAAGAAGAAGAAAGATAAAAAGTATTCTGATAATCAATTTGTATAACCTCTTAATATATCCATACCCTCTCTATATACTCAAATGGTTACATAAACAAACTACTAAAAATCACGCTAGACTGTTGGTTTTCCTTTCTTTCACGTTCTCTTTATGCACCTGAGTTATTGACTTAATTGATAATTGATGCCACGTCCCTAACATACGATTATCAAATTGAATAATTAGTCAAAATCTAATAATCGTTTGTAAACTCTTACCTTAATTTAATCATGTCACCTCTTAACGGACGGTATATTTGAAGCTTTACAATTTATGTAATCTTAAAAGACAGACAAACATACTACAAGTTGGGATTTCATATTATGCTTCAATTTGTAAATTAGATGATATATGTGGTAATTGTTTTTTATTGTTAAAGTATAAAGAGAGAGTTGTTGCTTTCTATTATAGAATTATGTTATGTCAGTTGGACTTGACAGTTATGCATTGAACCCATATCTTGGTTATATAAGAGAACTCTATGTACTGGGCTTTATCATACTTGAATGAAAGAAATTCAGTTTCAGTTTATTTCCTTTGTTTCGTTATTTCCGTTGTTTCATTATTCACTCTCTCTCTCTTCCTTATCTCTACTCTGTGTATCCTAACATGGTATTAGAGGTCAAGGAAATGATTGTTGCTATTTTGATCCGATTCTGCTCTCATCTTAGGTTCAATTATCGTTTTTCGTTGTTTTTTTTATGAAATTGCTTGAGATTTTGCTTGTGGCAACAAAGCCTATGGTGAGATCTTGCGTCAGTTATACTCGTTGATTTTTTTGCACCTTAATTCCTAGGTGATTTGATTAAGTATCTGGTTCCGATCATGAGTTTTTCTTTGAAGATATTGTTGGATTATTGATTGAATCGATTATCTCAATTGCTCTTTGTTTTTGGTTCTTTGTTGTTTCTGTTTTACGACTTTTCGTCTCCTTGAGGTGTGTGTCTATTTTTTTTCTGTGTTAATGACAACTGATGTAGCTCCATATTCTTCTGTAAACACTAATAGTGAACATAATCTTCAGACTAGTAGCAGTACTGAAAATAGGTTATTTTTTTAAAAAAAGATCAATGTCACTCTTGATGACAAAAATTATCTAATATGAAAACAACAAGTTCTTCTAATTTTTAAGACACACAGGTTGCAGAAATTTATTGATAGTAATGTTACTTGGACAACTCAATATCTTAGGAAGGATAGAGTGAGCATTATTAATCCTGAATTTGAAACATATGAAGAGCAAGATGGAGCTTTAGCCTCATGGTTTTTATCTATAGTTAGTGTCAATGTCTTATCTCCATAATATGTCTGTTGAAATTTGAAATACCTTGCATAACCTTTATAGTGAAAAAAAACATCTAGGTTAATGTCTCTTAGGAGGTTATTACACTCTCAGAAAAAAAGTGAATTGAGCATGAAAGACTTTCTTATAAAAATTAAAACCATATGTAATAGTTTGGCTAGTTGTGGAGAAGTTATTTATGCATAAAAACATATTATTATTATTATATTAAATAGTTTACCACCAGAATTTGAGTCTGTATTAACTGTGATCACTGCAACCACTACTCCTTCTAATGTTCAGGCTGTTAGAACAATTCTATTAGATGTTGAAGCTAGACAGAATGGTATACGAACTCAGATTTCAGCTTCTGCTCATGTTGCAATACAACAATCATCTGATGACACTTCTTTAGTTAATATGGTTCAGTAACAAGATTTTGTCGAATCGATTCCAATTGCTTATAATGCTACTACTTCAAACACTCTACTTAGCAATTCTACTTATTTTAGAGGTAGGGGTAGGAAATGTTTAACAACAACAATAAACCATAATGTCACCTATGTGGCAGATTTGAGCACCTAATGAAAATGTGTTATTTCAAATTTGATATGAACTTCAAGAATGAGTCTTCTCGAGCATGACAAAATAAGTTTAGCCGTAAAAATCTAAATTCTTCTCCTATGTATAATGCAGGCAACCATGGTCCCTCTGTTTATAACTCAGTATATTATACTTCACCTCAAATGATGGTCTCTAAGAATGTATTCACACAGGCTATACCTCAGGTCAAACAGCATGTTGTAAATCAATCTCCTATGTCTCATTCTCTGTATCAGCAAGTTCTAGTAGCGTTCATACTAACTGCAACTCAGACCTCCATTGTAACTCCTACTCACACACAATTCATCATTATGAATGCTTTTTCTTTACCTCTTGAAGGTTTTTCTCCTGTGTCACAACAAGCACAACCTCAAGCCATGATTGCAACATCAGAAATTATAGGGTACATTACTTGGTATTCGAATTCTGGTGCTACAAACCATTTGACTAATGATCTCAATAATCTATCTCTTGGTGCAATTCATTCTAGTACAGGTAATATTAAAGTTGGTAATAGAAATAGTTTGCCTATTAAATTTATTGGCCAATCTTCTTTGCTTAGAAATAATCGTGTTTTACAACTTAAAAACTTATTGTTTGCTCCTGATATCACTAAAAATCTTCTATCTGTTTCTAAGTTTACTCATGACAACAAAATGCTTCTTGAGTTCTATCTTAAGTATTGTCATGTCAGAGATTTGCTCACCAAAAAGGTCTTACTTACTGGATATGAGAATAAAAGTTTATACAAGTTAGATTTGCCTCATAATGGGTATTTAGATGCTTCAAAAAATAAAACAAACTACTTAGGTTCTTGTCATGTAGTTTCTAGTTTAATTGATTCTTTAGATACTTGGCACAATAGACTTGGACACCCTGCTCATGCTACTTTGATTTCAGTTTTACAACAATGTAATATCAATTTTTCAAAGAATAAACAAATAACAGTTTGCTCTATCTGTCAATTTGATAAATCTCATAAGTTACCATTCACTTATTCTCTTACTCAATATAATGCACCATTACAATTGGTTAATGCTGATGTTTGGGGTCCATCACCTATATTTTCAAATGAATTCAGGTATTATATTGCCTTTACTGATGTGTATTCATGCTATATTTGGATATATTTCTTGAAACAAAAATCAGAAGTCATTAATATGTTTACTCAGTTTCTTAGATAGACTGAAAGACAATTTGGATACAAGCTCAAGTCTTTGCAAACAGATGGGGAAGGTGAGTTTATTGCTTTACAAGCTTTTCTTAAAAGTTAAGAGATAGTGCATAGATTATCTTGTCCACATACATTTGAACATAATGACATAATAGAGAGAAAACATAGATAAATAGTTGAGATAGGCTTATCCTTGTTAGTTCAAGCCTTCATGTCATTATCTTTTTGGAATGATGCTTTTACAAGTGCAATATTTCTAATAAATAGGTTACCTTCTAAAGTCTTAGTTGGAATGTCTCCTTATCAGAAATTGTTTAAACAGTTACCTGATTATGGTTCTTTGAAAACTTTTGAGTGTCTCTGCTATCCATTTTAGTACCTTACAATAAAAATAAGTTTCAATTTTGGTATACTAAATGTGTTTTCCTTGGATATTCACCTTCACATAAAGGATAAAAATGCATGGACTATGATGGCAGAATATATATATATATATATATATATATATATGCATTTCAAATTTGATGAACATATGTTTTCTTATGTTGTGAATCAAGATAAACTCATTAGTGCAACACTTTAACAACCATCTACAGTGAAACATAAGTCTCTAAGTGTGACTCATCTACACCCTACTCATAGTAACCAAGGTTTGTCTACTTTACAACCTTTTTCTACTGGTTTGCAAAGTAAAAATCAAGTTGATGTTTTAAATCAAGATAATTCTTAGAGAGAACCAAATTTTCAAGTTGATTTATAAACTACTTCTGGTTCTCAAAATTACCTTTCAAATGCTTTAAGAGGGTTAGAGCATCAAAATGATTTATAAATTGGAAATGTTGTTAGTGGTCAGCATGCTTTTTAATCTTAAAATCCAAATTTCATTTGGGATAACTTTGATTTTTAAACTGGTTTTCAAAATAATTTAAAATTCCCAAATGGTGTTGACACTAATGAAGTACCTGAAACATCTCAATTGCATAATTTTCAAAATGTTTTTGATTCTCAAGATGATTCTAATCACATTTTTTTTTCTTATGGAGCTATGTCCTGCTCCTCCCCAACATCACCTGTTCAGTCTACCACACATAATAATTTTTTGTCTACTTCTTCCATATTCCCTTAAATGTCCAATGGTACTTCTCCTGCCAACATCTTCCGATAATCAACATCTATCCTTAATCATAATCCATCTCCTCCACCTACTATACGGTAGGTCCATAATATTCATCCCATAGTAACTCGTGCCAAGGCTAGTATCTACAAACCAAAAGTGTTTTTTGTTGCTCATAAATGTAAAGATCTTAATTCCATTCATGAGGCTTTACAAGATTCCAGGTAGAAAAATGTTGTTCAGAGTGAGTATGATGCATTACTTAAAAATCAAACTTGGGAGCTACAACCATTATCACCAAATTAGAAGTCAGTAAGTTGTAAGTGGCTATTTAAGGTGAAACATAATCCAGATAGCTTGGTTGAGCGTTTCAAGGCTCGTTTGGTTGCTAAAGGCTACTCACAAGTGATAGGTTGTGACTTCAAGGATACCTTTAGCCCTGTTGTTAAATCTATCACAATTAGGACAATGCTTGTTGCAATTGTGATGCATCGATGGATAATTTGACAAATTGACATTAATAATATCATTTTGAATGGTCACTTAGTAGAAGAAATTTACATGAGGCAGCCTCTAGAATATGAAAAAGTGGGAGTAAATGGTGAAGAACTAGTGCGCAAATTAAATAAGGCTATCTATGGACTGAGACAAACACCCAAATCTTGATATGATACGTTGAAGGAATTCTTAATCGCAGAATTGAATTTTACACCATCTAAGGCTGACGTGTCCTTATTTTTGAGGAAAGATAAATTTGTTATTGTTATATTAATGATATATGTTGACGACATAGTGATCACTGGTAATCGTTCTGTTAAAATTGACACAATTATACATCAGTTACATGACAATTTTGTCTTAAAAGACTTGTGTAGCCTAAATTTCTTTTTGGGATGGAGATACAACAATGTCCTGGTGGATTGTTTCTCACACAACAAAAGTATATACTTGAGTTGATGTAAAGAGCTGGTATGCAAAGTGCCTCTCCCTTAAGCACTCCTATAGTGGTTTCTCCCAAGTTAGTGTCTGAAATAGGTCAAGCTTTTGTTGATATACATTTATATCGTAGCACGGTTGGGGACTGCAATATGTCATTCTCACTCGACCAGACATTTACTATGTTGCCAACAAAGTCAGTCAGTTTATGAATGATCCAAGTGAAGAGCATTGGAATGTTGTAAAAAGGATCCTAAGGTATCTTCAAGACACCTTTGACTATGGGTTTCATTTTAAACCACGGGAGAAATTTGTTATTGTATGCTTTGTTGATATTGATTGGGCAAATTCAGTGAAAGATCGTCGTTCTACCACAGGTTATTGTATATACCTTGGAAAAAAATTCTAGTACATGGAGTTCTAAGAAACAAGGTGTGATTTCTCGCTCCTTTTTTGAGGTTGAATATAAGAGCCTTACCAATTCTGTCTCAGAATTAATATGGATTCGACAGTTGTTGACTGAGGTTGGCATCTGTTTAGAAATTGAACTAGTAGTATGGTGTGACAATACATCTATTGTTACATTAGCAGTTAATCCAAAACATCATACCAAGATCAAGCATGTTGAGATTGATCTTCACTTTGTTAGAGAAAAAATGGTTTCAGGAGAACTTGTAATGAATTATGTTTCAAACTCTGAGCAGTCAACAGATATTCTTACCAAACCCTTGCCTCCTTCTGTTTTTGATAAAATGAGGAAACAATTTGAAGTTGTATCACATGAAAAAGCTTAGTTAACTTCAACATAAAAAGGAAAACCAAGGAATGTTAGAGTATAGAGAGAGATAGGGATGTAAAAAGCTGACCCGACCTGAAAACCCGCCTGAAACCTGTTCGAGTCAGCACTTGGTTTGACCCGGGGATGTAATGACCCGAACCTGATCTGTAACCGACTGTTGTTGACCCGAACCCGAATTGGACCTGTTACTGTAGTAATCGAACCCGAACTGTATCCGACTGAAAATGACCTGAACCCGATTTCAACTTGTTACTGTAAACCTGAAACCCGACCTGTATCTGACTGAAACAAACCCGAACCCGAGTCTGACCTGGCAGATAACCGATATTACCCGACTGAATCGACCCGAGACCTGATTTTACCCGACCTGTTTTGAACTCGACCTATTTGGAACCCGACCTGATAAATGACCCGACGTATTATTGACCTGAACTAATATTAACAAAACTTAATATTTACATGACATATAATTAAATATATCTATAATTTGAAGAATTTAAAATATTAATAAATATAACTCGGCTTAAAAAAATAGAATTAGACCTGAGAATTAATTTAGGATTAATATTTAAATATAATATTATATATTTAATTAAATTAATTTATTTACTATTTTATTTAATTTTAATGTATTTAATTTTAATTATAATTTTAAAATAATATTTCATTAAAATTATAATTTTAAATTAAATACATATATTAGTATACATTTAAGTATATATAATATATATTATATTTTAAAGTATATTATATATTACATATAATACATTAATACATAAATATATATTATATATAAGTATATCGTATATTAATATATTATATATGTATATCATATATTAATGTATATTATATATGTATATTAATATATAAATCTAGTATATATACATATATATAAATAATAAGTATACATATATTAATATATATAATATATATACATATAAATATCATAATAAATATACATATATTTTTATTAAATATTTTAAGTTAAAAAAAATAGTACTTATTTGATTTTTAAAATAAATTTAAAATTAAAATTTAGAAGTGAATTTTTTTATTTTAGGGGAATGGGGGAGGCAGGAGGGAAATTTAAGGGAGGGAAATTTGATTTTTAGGGTGGGAATTATATTTAAATTTGAGGGAGAGATCTAAATTTTTAATTATATAGTATATTAGTATGTATATAATATAATATTTATAATATATACTATTTATATATGATATATATACATATTAAATATGTATAATAATTAATATGTTAGACATGTATATATAATATATATGATATATATTACATATATATACATTAAAAATTAATATACATAGTACATGTATATCATATATGTATATATGTATATATAATATATATATAAATATAATACATATTATATATATAATAATATAATATGATATATACATTAAAAATTAATATACATGTATAATATATATAATGTATATATGTATTATGTATAATTCATATACATATAACATACATATATATTAATATACATATATAATGCACTATATACATATATAATATATATAATGTACTAATACATACTAACACATGTGACATATGAACATACATATATAATACATGTACTAAAATTAATATACATATTAACATATATATAATACATATAACATACATATATATATATATAATACATATACATAGATTATAGCATACATGATACATAATTACATATTGATATAAGTTATAACGTACATATATGATATATATACATATATACATATACTATATACTAATTATTATATACAATTATACATATACATATGTTATATGTACATAGTATATAATATACATAATACATTTACTAATTATTATATATACATATAACATTAGAATACATATATCATGTATTGATATATATATAATATATTAATATACTATGTATAGTACTACTACTATCACTAATTCATCATGTATACATATAATATACATTGATACATATATATAAATGTTAGAATATACTTATGTTATGTAGTTATGTAATATGTATAATTAATAATTGTATACATTATAAATATATTATACATATATAATTACTAGACATCTAGTTATCAATATATATAATATAAATACTTATATTAGTTATTAAATTATTAATGTATTATATATATAGACTATAGTGTTATGTATACCATATTTTAATATATATTATAATTTTATTTTTCAGATATAGATTAATTTATTTATGGTATTATTTTATTTACAAAAATAGTATTACGGTATTATGCCATAAATATTATTATTACTTATTCTAGAATTATTTTACTTCAAAAAATAGTATTATTTCATATATATTATTAATACATATATAGTATTATTTTATTTCTAAAAATAGTATTAGTCCATTTATAGTATTACTCCATATATAATATATTTTCTGCATATAGTATAAATTTCTTATATAATATTAATCTTATATAACTATTATTCCATTTATAGTATAAATTCTATATATTGTCTAAATTTTTTTTTCATTTTTAAAATATATTAAACTATAGTATAATTATTTTATAATATATTAAAGTTAGATTTTTAATACTTATAATTAATATATATTTTTTGTAATTTAGTCCTTATAACTTACAAGTTAATTTATTTGAATTGATTATTACTGATTTTTCTAATTTACTTTAATGTTTCTAATTTTTAATTTTTGTAATTGAGTCCTTACAAATTAATGTTGATTTTTTAAAATTTCAAAATTTAATCTTTAACTTTATAGTTTAATATTTTTTTACGTATTTATACAAAATCAAAATTATTAATTTAAATTATTATGAATATAAAATCAAAATTAATTCGTCCTGAAACAAAACCGACTTGAAATGAACCCGACCTGAAATACAACCGAACTGAAATGGACCCGACCTGAAATCTACCCGACCTGAAATGAAACTGTCAATTATCCGATTTGGACCCGAACCGTTTGAACCCAACCTGAAATGAATCTGACCTGAAATAGACCCGACCTGAAATGAAACCGACCTGAAATGGACCCGCACCCGACCCGAATCGAGTCAAAACATCAAATCAATCTGAAATGACCTGTATCCGATTTTACCCGACCTGACAATACCCGACCTGAAACCCATCCGAGTAACTGTTTTTACATCCTAGAGAGAGAGCTGTTGCTTTCTATTAAAGAATTCTGTTATGTCAGTTGAACTTGGCAATTCTTGGATATATTAATAAGTATACATATATATAAATAATAAGTATACATATATTAATATATATAATATATATACATATAAATATCATAATAAATATACATATATTTTTATTAAATATTTTAAGTTAAAAAAATAGTACTTGATTTGAGTCAAAACATCAAATCAACCTGAAATGACCTGTATCCGATTTTACCCGACCTGACAATACCCGACCTGAAACCCATCCGAGTAACTGTTTTTACATCCTAGAGAGAGAGTTGTTGCTTTCTATTAAAGAATTCTGTTATGTCAGTTAAACTTGGCAATTCTTGGATATATTAATAAGTATACATATATATAAATAATAAGTATACATATATTAATATATATAATATATATAATATATATACATATAAATATCATAATAAATATACATATATTTTTATTAAATATTTTAAGTTAAAAAAATAGTACTTGATTTGAGTCAAAACATCAAATCAACCTGAAATGACCTGTATCCGATTTTACCCGACCTGAAACCCATCCGAGATATGTACATGAAATCAATGCTACAGAACAATTCCAAGGCGCTTCAAATTGTTTTGTCCAAGGCACATGATGATGAACGAAACCGTGAGCGACATGAAAACCACCCGTTACCATTTGTTAATGTCATACAGAGCAAAGGAAGCTGAACCATTGTTTGAGAAAAAAAAACAGGCTCCCTCTCAGTCTTCTTCCCAATCTACATCATCCTCGTCATCTCCAGATTCTTCCGCTTCGACATTCAAGTCATTGACCTTATAACTCTCAGTAGCATTGCCTGAAATACATCAACATCATAACCGTAATGAACTTATAACTAGTTGGACAAATTTTGTATTAAAAAATATACACGAGGGGCATGAGGATTGAACTTGTATCAACTTGCTTCTGTAACAGACATCAAAAGGTAATAGGATTGCTTATTGGACACTCTTCGAGCAGCAAAATCAAAACTCATAAAACATGCACACAGAGATGGGTTAACTGTTTTGAACAGGGTGATGGTCAACCCTACAGGTTGGTATAATATACAATCCTATTGTAACATGCATCTATATATATATATATACAGTTATGCATGTATACCATCTGGTCATTCTATACTTGCCATATCAGAGATATTCCCACAACAGATATCCTCTATGTTTTATATATTGATTTATAGGATTACTAGCAAGCAGCAATTCTAGTTCAATTTAAACATGATGCCATTGATGAAACTGAGAACTTGCACCCAAAAAACAGTTCCATTCCCTCATTCTTAAATCTCGGATGTCCACTTGTATGTATTTTGGTCCTTGCTTTGCAAAATCTACCCTTAAAACTGACACAAAAGCTTGATTGACCCACCCAAAATTGTATATCAATTAAAGGCAGTATTCAAAACCAGCACTTCCGCTTTAGGAAAGATGGGTGGTATTAGTTTGAGATAGTTCAAGCAGAAAGGTAGGATGTGCAATTTGAGACCAGAAGTACCACATCTTTAAATTATTAGATCAGGATACCAAATTTTACTATGTTGTTTACATTGGAGAATTTAATTTAATTAAAAATGTCAGTCAACAACAAATTCTGAGGTGCAAATGAATTCTGAACAGTTTTCATAGTCATTAAAGAGAAACCACGTTAGATTATGAATAGAAAAGAAAAAAACGGTACTTACCTGCAATAGGAGCTTGTTCCCAATCAATATCATCATCACCCTCATTGTCATCACGTTTAACTTTCATACCAACTTGACGACCGGTGGAGTCATAAAGACTAGTGGCTGGAGGAATGTCTGACAATTCTTGTTGTTTCTTAGCGGCTTCTTCTAGTTCTTGTTGTTTCTTATACAAAGCAGCATAATAAGCTTTAAGATACTCATCCTTCAATACCACAGGACAGACACTCGGGTAAGTTAAACACTTCGCGGTGGGGCAAAGTGAAGGAAAAAGAAAAGGAGGGAAACAATAATAACCCATCTCACTATAGATACCTGTATATTCTTCTTATCATCATTTTCAACAGTGGACTTCTTGTCATCTGAAAGATCAGGTTGTGCTGAGCTGCCATCTGTCTTTGACTCCTGCTTGACCTCTCCACGTTGTTCCTTTGTTAGGTTCATTCCTTGTTTTATCATCCAAGGTGGCAAAACTTTTTGGGATGTGCTTGCACTTTCAGACTTGACATCTACCGTGCCATCAAGACCAGAAAAGGCAACTTCAACCTGCCAGGGAGGCCCAAGAAGCTTTAAAAACAAACATTGACGGTAAAAAGCCAATATTTGAAATTAATGGCATGGCAAACAAAACATTGAAAATAAACTGATTGGTTGAAGGAAACTGACTTATGACAGTAATAACTATTGACTGATTCATAATCGTGATGGTCTAAGAAGAAATCCGTTTCAGCACAAATAATTAGTTATATAAGAAGCAAGGGCCTATTAACTTTCGCAAAGGACCAGATGCCGTCGTTAAGTTAGCATGTTGTATGAATACTGTAGGAAGTGATGATGCAAGACGGTAAATACCCGTTCAAAGAAAAAATTCTAGGATATTAAACTACAATAATTCACAGGGAATTATTATGCCAAAGTCTAGCATCAATATTACATGAGAATTGTAACAGAGAACCAAATGCCTACTAAAGATAGAATCATGCAATGGAGGATTGTAACATAAAACCAATGAAATCTCTGCCAAAGTAATTTGGAGGATAGAGAAAATCTTTTTGCTGGATGTATTTTTGCAAAAATGGTTTGGGACGATGTCTCGAGTTTATGAAATATTAAGAGAAATATGTTGTGCTGGCAGCAAGAATTTATTTGGCCCTGCCGGGTGCTTAGAGGAAAGTCTCTCATCACACTAATATAAAGCTGGCAAGGAATGTTTTTATCTATTTTGTTTGGAAGGAGCAAAATTGAAGGCAGTTTACAGGGGAGAAGACTAATGAGGCAGAGGTGTTAAGAAGCATAAGGGAAGTTGTGAGTATCAGAATTCAGAATAACGGGTTGAAATATTAACAGGAATGATATTGTCAATGATCAACTTTGTAAATATTAATAGGAATGATAGTCATTGACACTATCAACTTTGTTGAAGCTAGCGTATACTGTTGGTCAGGTTACCATTGATTGACTGTAGCAGATTTTTTGCTGCTACTTGGATAATAGAATGAATTTGTCCAAAAAATAGTATACGAGAATTAAAGTTCAATTAAATCTTACCTTTGTCTCCCCATTCAAAGAAAACAAATTCTAGGAAGTTTGAAGCAGTTGCACCTCATGGTAGACAATGAAGAGAAATACAGTTAAAGTAAATCTTACCTTTGTCTCTCCAAGAAATGGCATAGGTGTCCCGCCATAACCCTGAGAATTTTTGGAAGGATCGTTTGAGCCAGAATCACCATTTATAGCACGCCGAGCAGCACTTGCTCGAGCTTCCCATGCTTGGAGACTTCCGAATTCTGGAATAGGCATATCTTTTACTCTATTGAGTTGTTCCATTAATGGTTTAAGTTGCACCTGCAGTCATTTCAATGTACCAATTCTCAACTTTAAAATTGCAATAATAAAAAAATAATAATAAATAAAATCAAAAAGGCTTGCAGTTTTTGTATAAACATATACTGCAAAAATATAGAGAGAAATACGTTAGAATGAAATGGAGTTCGAAGGACTTATATGATCAAAATCGTTTGTCCCCAATCTCTACAGGAGGTAGTCAGTATCAATATTAGGATTTTATCTTATTTTATTTTTTCATGATTCTCCAAAACAATAAGATTTAGAGGAGCCTAACTGTCTCATGCTGTTTGATCATAAGAGCAAGATTGACAGAAACAAATGAAGTGCATGCTAGCACTCTAACTATATAACACAAAATTGTCTTCAAACTACTTTTTTTACTAAGTCATCAGATTCAGGTTAGGTAGGCACAACTGTCTTCAAAATGCATAGTTTGCAGTACTCAAGTTGTCTTTCAAACAAAAACAAGAAGAAAATTCGCATCTGACACATGATTCTCATCGGGACTTTAACACCAAGTCATGAACTCTCCCAATAGACTAACAACCTAACTTCTTCAAAAGCCTGATATTAGGAAGGAGAGGAGGTTCGTTTCCCTTAATTAACATCTTCCCAACAGGACCTTATATCTGACATGTTTGAACTTCTATCAGTACAAAGGTGTTGAGGATAGTGGTGATTCTAGTGACTAGGATAGGGGAATTCTCCAATCTCCTTTAGGATTTTCCTCTGTACAGAGAGCATGGTTCAAGATGTTATTTATAAGAGCAGCCTGTTGCATGAAGGGAATAACACTCAAAGGGAGAAAGAGCGATGCTAATCAAAAGTTAATGAAGTATTTGAAAACAAGGTGGTCAGAAATATCATTCAATGAGGTACAAACAATGAGTTTAAATATCAGCCAATCAGCTGAGTATGAGAGAGATGCAAGACACTGAAAGTAAGTTGTCCAGAAAGTGAGAATTGAGGGAGCTGTACTAGTTCACCATTGTTCCAAATGTAGACTAGCACAGCAACAAGCAATTAAGAATTGAAACAAAGCTTTTGCAGGAAACAACTTCTGAAGTGTATAACAGAGAAAAGGCTCTTGTTCGGAGTGCAAAATATAGGAGGGTGGAAGTTTAAGGTGAGTTTCTTTATTTATTCTTGTGGAACATATGAAAACTTCAAAGTTCTGCTCTTTAGATGGTGTCTATCAAGGTACAAGCAATGTTCAACTATATTCTCTTATCAAGCAAATAGCAATGCCAAGAACAGAGACAAATCAGAAGGCTTGATGGACAGGTACCTACGCCAATGTCTCAACTAAGAGATAATGATCAGTGTTTTATTAAAGTTGTTCCACTTCATTTTCAAATTTCTCCAATAAATTTTTAGATTTAATTGATATAATGTGATGTTCTTTTTCTATTTTCTTCCTCTTCTGTTATTGTTGGATTCCCTAGCTGGACAGGTGAGGCACATGAGAAAACAAATAATCAGCAAACATTTGCATCATTACCCGGTAGAGCGGCTTAACAGATATATATAGAAAACTTTGACAAAAGTATCAAATATAAAATCAAGAATATTAAATAAACAACTATAAGAAGTGTAGACATTGAGGGTCTGTTTGTCTTTAGAGAACATTGTCCGGTTTCATTTTCTTAAAAAATAGAAAAACGTTGCAGAAAACATATTTGGTTGTAAAATTAGAAATAGAATTTAGAAAATGAAAACTAAAATAAGTGAAAATTTGAAAACATAAAAAAGACATTTTCACTATTTTCATTGAATACGTTTTAGAAAAGTGAAAAATGAAAACAAGTTGTTTTTTTTTAATTTTACTTTTATTTAACCCAGGTTCAATACTTACAATAATATTTTTTTTAAAACTTCCATTATTTAATCATCTTTCATTTTTCATTATTATAGTAATATTTTTTAGTAACTACATTTTACTTTAAGTATTTTTTCATTTCTATTTTGAAAAGATATCTACCAAACACATTTTCATTATTTTAATTTTTAACATAACTTGTTTTTTTAATTTTTAGAAAACTGAAAACAAAATTTATTTTCAGAAAATGAAATAAAAACAAAAAAATAGTATTTTCTAAACCAAACGGACAGTAAGTTTTCTTAATACTACGTAATGGAGCGCCAGAATACAAACACTCAATTTAAAATAATAACAATAAGGGAATAAGCATTTTAAAATTACAAAAATCTCAGGTAGAGTTGCCGAAGTCCAAACCATGTAAAGCCACAATCAAAAGTTGTCAAGACCATTTGCTATTGGATTAAGCTCATATGCGAAGCAATTGGAAAGAAAGGGATAAAATACAAATTTTAGATAGCATGAAAATGCTAATTCCCCTTCCCCCCTTTTAAAAAAGAAATGACAAAGAGAACACAATGACTAAGAATTAATAAATTTTAATAGGAAAGGTTAGCAGAAACTAGAATCATTTTCTGTGCATGCAAAGGAAAGGTTGAAACTTGAAGCTTATGGCCAGCTCAAAGCTGTAAGTACTCTAAAAATGCATTCAAAAGTGAGAACCTAAATGGACAACTGTCATCTAATGCGGCAGAATCAACCAGTTTAATGTATAACAGAACATCACATGACGGGCAAAGCAAACTTCATGCAACAGAAACTGTTCCTATGTCCACCTGCTCATGATCAAATAATGTGTTCCCCATACTACATAGGCACAACAGATTAACAGCTATTTGGGTTTCATCGAGAATCATTTCTTCTTTTTTTCCTTTCAAGAAGTATTCAAGTGAAACACCACATTCCTTTACAATCAGAAGCCAATGGATATCTTATTCAAAAAAAGAAGCCAAGGGAAAATGTTACCGGTTGGCTTCGTAGGCAATGTCATTTTTAGAAAGAAATATTATTAGCTTCAATTTGCAAATATCATTTTGGTACTAAGAGATCTTTATATAAAAGTATCTTATGTCATTCGGAGTCTTTCTTTATTTAGAGACCTTATTTTTAATTTCCTTAGTTTAAGCCTTTTATTCAAACAAGAAAACCTGTGTAAACTCTATTTAAAAAGGTTGATTGGCAGCAATAAAATTAAGTCAGAGGGTTTATTTTAATTACAGAGGTTTAAGACTCTTTTCTAACAAGTCTAAGGTTAGGAATTCCCTTTGACGATTCCAAGCATTCATCATAGGTTACTCTCACAGCAGGAATCGTAACAAGGGAAAGGCTCCTTGGTGGAAGCAGATTTTCATACGAACCATCCAGTGACTCGATCCCAGATTCGGGACCATAACAGAAAAGATTTAAGCTGAATTAGAATGGACCTCACTGATTTGCCCAATGTTAATATTGCAACATTTAATCAAAACCAATACATCCAAAGCAATTATGGCAAGTAAAAACGAATATCATGTGAACTACATCCCTTTAACAATATGTATTGAAGAAAGTTATAAACAAACTAAAAAATTTGTCAAGTTATGATAGAGGGGTTAACTTTCTTATTTCAATAGATTCACATCATAGATAAAGCACAAACGGATATGCAATATAAGGGTAATAAATAGGAACCAAGGAAATTTACCTCCATTTTCTGAAGCATGTCCTTCAACTTTTCACGCCGTCGTCGTCTTGCATTGTCATCTCCATCTCCAACATCTTGTGCAGCTAATTTGTCACTCTCTGCCACCAATTCTCCATTACATCTTTCACAGTGAAAATATTCATCCTCCAAAGAAACTAATCGCAATGCATCCAATGCATTGTATCTGAAAACATGGTAATAGGACATCTTCAATTTTTCATTGTTACTAACTCTCCGGTGAAGTGAGAAGAAAAGGAGGAACAAAAAGAGAAGCAATGGCAGAAACCTTTTCCCACAGCCAGGGCAGACATACTCCTGAACAGTATTCTTGTCCTCAAGTTCATCCTTTATTTTTTTCTTCATACGATGCATTCTATACCTAACAACATCATATATCTACAAAACACAGTGCTTTAGAGATTTTCACAAACTTAGAAGTCGGAATCTGCTCGGCACATAATAAAATGGAAAAAAAAGGCACAACAGATCTTATCAAGGTAGTCATAACATATCAGTAGGCACATAGTTTTTTTTTCTGTTATTGGTATATACTAGTAGCAGTTTGTGTTGACATACCTTTTAGGGGTTTTATCTGTGTACTTTAAATATTTTCATATATATAGATGTAGCTCATTTTTAAATTCTACATTGACACATGAAATTATACTTCCACTTCATACATCTATGCAGAGAGATTCAAATATAAATTTTAAAACTGTTAACTATCTAATTTGCAAATTCTTAAACATAAATAAGTATTAAGATACGGTAAATTGTTACTAATCAGATTCAATAGCATAATTTAATGAACATATTTTATTTCTGAATGAAATTATAAAAATGAAAGTGATGGATTGGATAGAATCAAATAAATTTAAAAACTTCAAAAAACGAAAGGAAATCAAAACCTTGCATTTACTACTATAGGGTGGTGTGGCTGGTTTGGACTGATACGGAGTAATACAGAGTGGTACAAAAACTAAAACAGTAAAATGCTTGTAAATTAGCAATTTTTTTTCAAACCAGGTCAGTACCGTCCAAAACCATCATTACCAGTTCAGTACCATACAAATAGCCCTGGGTTTTTTGCCTTCTCTATCTAATCCTTTATTAACAAATCAATCTGCATATTACAATTGGAAAAACAAATGGAATAAATAAAAGTAGCAACCTGTGCATAATCTAGACAACAGTATGAGTGAGTGTGCAATTTAATCTTCTCCTCTCCCTCTTTCCCAACCACTTGATTATCAACTGTTGCAGCAACTGCAGCACTATATATCTTTGCCCCTTTAGCCGTCTGCGACCAAATAGAACATCAGTATGTAGGCAAAAGTAAAAGGGTTCAATAACTATAAAACCAAAAACTGTTCCAACTCTTAATGAATAAATAAAACATATACAACATAAATGGAAACCAGACATTTGGTCTCTTTCACCACCACTGTGCCTCATTTTGTGAAAATAAGGAACAATTGAAGACAGACAACAAGGGAAAAGCAAGAGAGCTTCAATCATTTGGAATGCACAGTACATGATTCATAACAGATACTGAAGGAAAACTTACCCAAAAAACCACACAGAGTGACAACTAAGAAACATTATTACAAAGGAACAAAAAAGAAAATGAACTATAGCAGACTCTGACCTCTTTCCTATGATCACGGGTGACTAATTTTTCTTCCTCAAATAGCCGTAAAATCCGCCGGAGTTGTTTAGAATGTAGTTTCAACTCCTTTGCCAAATCTTCTTCCCTAACCCATTGTCTCCTATAAGTGAAAGCAAAGATTGGAAATTATAAGGTGCCTCTGAAATTGTAAGCCTGAAGAGTGGCTCAAACAAACATGCATGATTGTTTCATGCAATCAGAAATTATTCTTAGCTGCAAACATATTTGTAATCGCGGCATAATTAAATACTTCTTGGTAAAATTATTAATGCTAACTTCATAAGGCAAGACTTTATATTGAACTGGGGGGAACACTTGCCAAAGTAGTCCATTTAGTTAGAACAATTAACTGGCCGAGTGGTTGAGTGGTAAATGATGTTCATGTTGCCCCCATCTTGTATAATTTCGAATCTCAGACATTTAATTGAGAATGTAATTATCTCTCTACTTAATAAAAAATAGTACCTTAAGTCTAACATTTCAGTTTCACCGTGCTATAAATATAACAAAACACACTCCAACCCTGAAATTCAATGAACCCTTCCCGTCTCTCCAACAAACAAAACCACTTTGCCTTTTTCCCTTCACAAACTATTGAAAGAAAACTATTTTTATTTCTTCCCGTGAGATGAGTAAAGAATCGGTACCTCGTAAGAGCATCAAGCACTACAACAGCAATCCCTCTGTTATCCCCTCGACCCGTCTTTGGTTGATTATCTCCTTTCGTTGTCACATCATCATAAAACGCCCGAGCTGCAAGTTTCACCAACCTGTTTTCCCAATATCAATATGTAAATTACGTAGCCCAAATTACAAACCCTGTTTTGTGTATCCTCTATCGCCCCTAATTTGAAGCAAAAGAAAAGGCATACCTGTTAAACGGCTCGATACTCATATCGTTAAGTGATGGGTGTTAAACAATTTCCTCGTAATTTCCCAAACTAAGTTGCATCACATGATATGTTTCCGAGAGAAGAACTGCATCAGATAATAAAAATGTCGGTTTCCAGATCTAGAGTCAAGGGGTTCGAAAGAAAGAACGGGGCTGGTTGTGAATAAAGCACGGTTCGAAGGAGAAGGTGTTTGTGCAGGTTTTGGAGAAAACCCCAGTTTGCAAGAGTAAAAGGAGTAAGTTTATACCATCGAAGAACGGAGAATTAGTGTTGAAAAGATATGGTCAGGGTTGACTTTTACAGCGACAACAATTGATCGGAAAAGAGGAGCCAAAGAGTTGAAAAGCTGCCTGAAGGAAGTAGGCGGAGCGAAGTTCGGGGCGTCGAACGAGACGATTTGTGCGCGATGAATGTGCCTGCCAAGAAGGAGAAGCGTGTCTGCGCTAGTTACACTTCTGGCTTCTGAACTAAATAAATATAGATTTTATAAAGAATAAACTACGGCGAAATTGACCCAATATTACATCTGATTTTTTTTATTTTAAAATCTTCAAAATATTTAAGAGTCTATTATATTTTGAACAATGATTTTTAAGGTCTTAATGATTTCAATCCGACTTAAAAAAAATTGAGATCAAAAAGATTTTAATCCGACCTCATAAAAGAAATCTGAAAAAATTGTAACTTGCCTTAATGAACAATGAAAAAATAATAAAAAAATTAAAATCTGAAAGGTTTCATTCCGACTTCATAGATTAAAAACAATTAAAAAAATTAAAGTCTTGAAGTCGGAAGGTAATCAAGCAGACTTTATTTTTTTTATATTTTAGTCTTGAAGTCGGATTGTAAGTTAGGGGACTTTAAAATTTTTTTATTAATTTTGTTTTCTATGAGATCGGATTAAAAGTACTCCGACCTCAATTTAGTATCACTGTTTAAAATACTATAAATTCTTAAATATTTTAGAAAGTATAATAGATTTTAAAATAAAAAAAAATTAAATATAATATTCGTCCAATTTCGAAAAAAACTACAATAAACTACATCTCTAATAATCCTATTTTGTTCATTAAATTATTATTATCTTTAAAATCATCACCAATGTTATGTATATTTTTTATTTAGTAATTAATCGTTAAAAAATATTAATTTTTTAATGATATAGAAATATAATTTTAAAATTTATTTATTTTATAAATTAAGTTTTATTTTACAATAATTTAATATTTTTTTCGACAAAACTTTAAATTTATCATCATCTTTTTTTTTTCCTCTACAACAACAATAGATTATAGGATATTCAAATAAAAATCAAATAATATTTAAGAAATATCATATAACCAACAAATAATTAAACACATATTTTTTTTAATTAAGACCTTAATTAGTAAAATATATAAATTTTAAAATTTTTGTTATACAAATCTACATTATTATCTTCGTTAAAATTTAACAAAATTATTATAGTGAAAATATATAAAATAAATGATGATTTTATAAAAAAAATATATTTTAATGACTAAAATAGAAAAACAATCATAATTAAGTTATTATTGTTGTAGTTACCCATATTGATTTTATAAATTATAGGAGCACTCTATTTTATAAAGGAAAAACTACCCAAGTTGGGTAACGCAACTGATATTGGTTTTTTATTTTATTCACCGAGTATTTTTCTGTAAATTAAGTTATTAACGTTACATTCTTTTATAGTAATCACATACAATTTAAAATAATGACGTGATTTAATTTAAAAATAATTTTAATCTTCAAAATATATAATTTTGTAAATTTGATCTAAAATAAAAGTAAAATAAAAGATTTAATCTTTAATCTTTAAATATTTTATCAATTTGATTAAAATTTTAGAAGTTAAAATAAAAATAAAATATTTTTTCTACAACATTTACAAAATAATTATAAAAAATATAAATCTATTCATCTTTAAAACTTTTAAAAGAACTCATTTTGTTATTTTTTTGTTATAAAATCAAAAATTGCTTCTCCGTTTTTCTCGTACTTTTAATTAATTTAATCTTTAATATTTTATTTTAAATCAAAATGATCTTTTATAGATAAAATTTATTAATTAATTGTTTAAAATAACATGACAAACTTATATAGCAATGAACACTAGCATAATAGTGTCATATAGACAAAGATATTAACTTGAAAGAATATCACATAAGTCAAAAATAATTTTATTAAATTATATAAAATTATTTTTTTCTGTTAATATATCATTCTATCAAATTATTTCAATCAGTTTATGTTAATTGACTAATAATTATCTTCCACAAAAAATTTATTTTAACTCAAAATAAAATATTGATAGTTAAATTGATTTAAAAATAATAAATTTTCAATAACTATTTAGTCAAACGTTAAATCAATTTCTAACTTTATTTTTTTCTCAAACATTATTTTCTTTATCAAATTTTTCATAGACAACGTCACCACACAATAACCATCATCGTTTAGCCCTCTATTCATTTCGAAAAGGGTATCAAAATAGTCCTCAACCTTGCACCCTTCTCTCATTTAGATCATATTTGTGAAAAGGGGACGAAACTTCATCCGAGTTTTAAGTTTATTTTGTCAGATTTATTTGACTCATCTTGTTAGATTGACAAAATATTTAAAAAATATTTTTTTTCTCTTTTAACCATTCAAACATTCGAGTAAACACCCCAATATTCAAGAATTTCGAGATTCCTCTTCTTTATCTCTTTCTTGTTTCTCTTTTTGATCTCATTTGATTTTTACCTTTTATGGGTTCATGGTAATGCATTTGATGCAAGCTGAAGACCTGAAAAGATATCATTTAGCTAAGTATTTTATTTTAATTTTTAGTCGAATGTTATCGTTTTGCTTATGTTAATACGTTGTCGTTTTGTTATCTTTAAAGTTTAGGGTTGAGGCAGTCTAGGGCATGCTTTTGGTGAATACCAGATAAAAACTTCTCTTTGTCCTTGTCCCCCTTTCTTCTGAAATTCGATATCAGTGGATTATTATTCCCTTTTGTGGAGTTATTTTTTTTCTGTTTTCTTATTATTTCAGATAGCCTAGTATCAAGAGTATCAAAGCTTCGATTTCGGCCATGGTTGATGGCGTTCAGACGCGTTCTCAACAAGAAGCAAGCCGTTTACAAACCAATTTGAGAGATATGGAGAAACGACTTGAAGATTGGATTGATAAGACAGTGGTTGACAAGGTTCAAGATATTCGTAACGAGGTGAGTTGGATTCATTCTAAAATTAAAGATTTGTGAGTCTTATTGGAGACTTTGTTGGGTAAGGCGAGTCCTTCGATTGGAGTTTTGGGTACTACACCACCTTCTAGGCAAGAGTTGGAGGTTGTGGATGCAGGCGAAACCAAGGAGGAGGCTATGAACCATGAAGATGCAGACCTTGCTGGGGAATATAATCCTAAGGTTCATCACCTTCGATGTCCTTGTTTCGATGGTAACAATTTTAGGGATTAGTGGTCCAAACTCGAACAATACTTCACTGTCGAAGAGATTTTTGATTCTTCTAAGGTTAAGATAGTGGTGCTGAATTTGGAGGGCAATGTGTTATAGTGGCACTACTTTGTTGCTTAAAAAGCTGGTGATCTGGATAAGTTAACTTTGGATTCATATCTGATGTCCTTGCGAAACAAATTT
Organism: Abelmoschus esculentus; assembly: GCA_035048815.1. Classification (NCBI taxonomy): domain Eukaryota; kingdom Viridiplantae; phylum Streptophyta; class Magnoliopsida; order Malvales; family Malvaceae; genus Abelmoschus; species Abelmoschus esculentus. The sequence goes on from JAUCBN010000037.1 coordinate 5,752,072, forward strand.
GCTCCCGAGGGATTGAAAGATCTGATGAGCGAATTGGTTGGCCTGCAGCAGACTTCTTCAGTAGATCACTTTTATGTTGAATTTGTAAGTCTCCTTGATAAGTGCTTAATTCACTATCACTTTTTACACCTTTCATGGACAATAATCACTTAATCTACACCTACTTGGACTAAAGCATGTACTTAATGTGAGATATTTAGATATTTTGCTTTTACGACTTATAAAGATGATATTTATAGAAAATGCAAGATTTACGGCACTTTTGTGCATTTGCAGGAACATCAAATGCCGCGGCAGAGATTGATGCCAAGGCAGGACCTGAGGCCGCGGCAGTACCTGGTAAACAAACACTGATATGGTAGGCGATCTAAAGAGAAAAATGAGGTTTACTCCAAGTCAAAGGCCACGCGGGAAAAGAATCCTTGTGGGAATAAACTTGAAAATAAAACAAATATTTTATCTATGTACTTGACTTGTGTTTTACTCTAAGTTGTATTCCTACTTAGGAAAGGTTTTCCCTAGGCCAAGCCTATATATACCATAGCCGCCCAAGGAGAAGAATATACAACGCACGAGAGAAAAGAGTTCTCAATAGATTTTTAATTTTCTTTCCATTATGTTCTAAATTTTCTTAGGGTTTAGGTGAAGGTTGTCGAGTATTTGTGAGAGAAGATTGAACTTTGTTTTCTTGTTTTATGCAATAAAATATTATGGTTTGCTTATTCTTTGTCATTCATTGATCTTGCATTCATGCTCGGGAGAGAAGTTTGTGAGAGATTTATTTATCCAATATCGGGAGAGTTGGATTCACGAAAGGAATAAGTACGGTATTTTTCTAGCTGGAAAATACTAACTCGGCCTAAGGATAGGTTAGAGTTTCAGTGGCTAAAAGAAATGTGAGATTGGTTGGTGGTTATCATTGATTCACGCCGGGAGGTATCATCAAGGACTAGTCATCAACAATATTTCGACTTAGGGATAAGCGAAGTCATCCAAGGACACTTTGCCGAACCTTGAAGAAGTCCACCCAAGAGCAAGGGATTGCCGCGGCGGACGCTGGTCTTCACTGTCGAGGCAGGAAATTGCAGTTCTGCCGAGGCAGTGTTGCATTATTGCACAGAACAGAAACAAGTCAATTGAACTCACAATACGATTCAATTGGATCTTGCCCATTCTCTAAACTTGATCTTATTTCCATTCACCATTCTCCTTTTATTATTCTGTTATTTTAGTTTTCAAAACAACAGGTTTAATCTGTGTCTTTTATTTCTTTTAGAGAGCGAGAAGAGAAAAGAAAGCATTCTAAGTACACCAATCCCTGTGGAGATGATACTTGATACTTATCACTTTATTACTTGCGACGTGTACACTTGCATTATTTGCGCACTCTTTTTACACACAATAAGTTTTTGGCGCCGTTTCCAGGGATTGACAACTAAATTTTTATTATCTTTATTTTCTCGCATCTTAAATTTGTTTTATTTAACTTCGGTTTTTACTGGTGTATGACCAGAGCAAACCCAAGCAATCCATTATACGAGCTAGATCCAGAGATTGAACGCACGTGTCAAAGGTTGCGATGACAAATCCGATTAGTTATGGCAAATCATCCGGTAGAACAAAACCTACCCGCTGGCAATGGAAGGCTTCCGCCGCCACCAGTGCCGCGGCAGCTCACTGTTCGAGATTTTTTGGAAGAGGATTTGAATGGGTTAAATTCAGGAGTCGTTACACCAGAGATCAAAGCTGCCCACTTTGAGCTAAAACCTGTCATGTTTAATATGCTCAATACTATTGGACAGTTTGGTGGGTCGGTAACTGAAGATGTCGGGTAACACCTTAAATCATTCATGGAGATTTGTAATTCAATCAAAATTCAAGGAGTCCATGAAGATGTGTTGAGATTGAAATTGTTTCCCTATTCACTGAGGGATAGGGCAAAAACCTGGTTAAATAGCATTCCAGCAGGATCTATAGGATCTTGGAGTGAATTATGTCGTGATTTCATTACACGTTTTAATCTTATTAATCTATATGATCGTATCCGTAATGAGATTACTTCTTTTCGGCAAGCAGATGATGAAGCGATGTTTGAGGCATGGGAGCGATATAGGGAGCTATTACACAAGTGTCCTTTGCATGGATTTCCACTGTGGACACAAGTGACCATGTTCTACAATGCAACTAATGCCCCAACAAGAATGATGTTAGACGCCTCTACCAATGGGACACCCTTGACAAACCACCAGAGGAAGCTATAGAAATTTTAAACAAACTTGCAAAGAATGACTTTCAATTCCCTACATCTAGGCAAGAAGGGATGAGACGTCAGGCCACAGTACATGAATTAGAAACATCCAATTCAGTGGCAGCACAATTGGAAACTCTCACTAAGATGGTCCAAAATATGCAATTGCAACATAATACCCATGTGGTTAAGGTAATAGATTCTTCGTGTGATTTATGTGGAGGTAACCATAGCTCTTCTGAGTGCATACAGAATCAGGAATCTAGCCTTTATGTGGGAAACTATAACCGGAACAACAACATGATGTCCAACACATACAATCCAGCTTGGAAAAGGCATCCAAATTTTTCATGGAGCAATCCCAATAACGCTTTGAACCCGACTGCTCAACCCTTAGGTTTCCAGCAATCAATGCCAATGCGACACCCGCCGCCGCAGCAGCAGATGTCGCAACAGCAGCCTACAAGTCCATTAGAAAATTCTCTTAAGGCCTTTATGATGAAAACCGAATCATACATGGCTGAGAATAGTAACTTCATCAAGAGAACCGATGCTTTCATAAGTAGAACTGAGATGATGTTGCAAAATCAAGAGGCAACCATTAAAATATTCGAAACTCAAGTTGGGCAGTTCGCTCAAAATCTGAACACTAGACCTCAAGGAGGATTACCCAGCAATACTGAAGTTGCAAGGGGGAAAAGCCATGAGCAATGTAAGGTAATCACTACTAGGAGTGGCTTACAACTTAAGGAGATATCAAGCAGTCCGGACAAAGTCCCAACAAGGGAACAAGGACAATTAGATAGAGAGGACATAGATACTGCATTAAGTGATCATGCCACAACAGACAAGTCGATCCCAGTAGAAGGCACTACCCTGGCAAAGAATTCGGCAATTCCACGCCAAGCGGCTGAGGCAGCAACAATACCAGTGGTACCAGGTATTAAATTACAGACTAATGAGACACTAGAGGAAATGCGACCACCACCACCTTTTCCACAGAGGCTGAAAAGGCAGAAGCAGGATTATCAACTCAAAAAGTTTTTAGACATCCTAAAGCAAGTGCACATAAATTTGTCATTAGTTGAGGCAATAGAACAGATGTCAAACTATGCCAAATTCTTAAAAGACATTGTTTCCAAAAGAAGAAGGCTTGGTGAGTTTGAATCTGTTGCTGCAACCGAAGGATGCATGGCCATGTTTCATAATCGCATGCCCCCTAAATTGAAAGATCCTGGCTGTTTCACTATACCATGTCCGATAGGAAGCCACTACGAAGGAAAGGCCTTGTGCGACTTGGGAGCAAGCATCAACTTGATGCCAAAATCTGTATTTCAAAAGCTTGGAATAGGAAGGGCAAAACCTACAACCGTAATGCTTCAATTGGCAGATAGATCGTATGTTCAACCGGAAGGAAAGATCGATGACATATTGGTAAGGGTGAATAAATTTATTTTTCCAGCTGACTTTCTTGTTCTTGATTGTGAAGCAGACGACAATGCACCGATCATCTTGGGGAGACCTTTTCCTAGCTACTGGACGCACCCTTATTGATGTGGAAAAAGGAGAATTAACAATGCGGGTCAACGACCAACAAGTCATACTCAATGTTTTCCAGATTTTGAAAAGACATGATGATCTAGAGGATTGCCAGGTGATTTGCACCAAAGATGCAAACAGTGCAATACCTTGCCTCAGCAAACACTGCCTCGGCAGCAGTGACAGTAATTCTTCACAGCGCTGCCTCGGCAGTACAGTGGACGACTGCTACAGCAGTGTATTGAACAGTGTGCCTGAAGCTGATGAAGTTAATACACAAGAGACGGAGGAAGTTAATTGGACAGCACACATCACAGGTTAGTACTTTGAACCTCTAAATTATCCAGGTAAGGACGAAAAATCTTCGATTGAGGAACCATTAAAGATCGAATTAAAACCTTTACCTGATAAATTAAAGTATGTTTATTTGGGACCCAACCCCACAATGTCCGTAATTATTTCTTCTGAGTTACAGCCAGGACATGAACAAAGCTTGATAGAGATGTTGCGGCAGAACAAGAAGGCAATTGGGTGGTCAATTGATGACTTGAAAGGAATAAGCCCAATAGTTTGCATGCACAAAATCCTTTTATAAGAAGATCATAAACCTACCGTTGAGGCCCAAAGGAGACTTAACCATGCCATGAAGGAGGTAGTACGCAAGGAGATAATCAAATGGCTTGATGCCGGTATCATCTACCCTATCTCTGACAGTGCATGGGTAAGCCCAGTACAATGTGTACCTAAGAAAGGAGGCATGACTATGATAACCAATGAAAACAATGAGCTTATCCCAACTAGGACTGTGACCGATTGGAGGGTTTGTATGGATTATCGCAAGTTAAATAAAGTAACTAAGAATGATCATTTTTCGTTGCCCTTCATTGATGAAATGCTTGATAGACTCGTCGAAAAACCTTTTTACTGTTTTCTTGATGGTTATTCAGGTTATAACCAGATTACTATAGACCCTAAGGACCAGGCAAAAACTACCTTTACTTGCCCATATGGAACATATGCATTTAGAAGAATGTCGTTCGGCCTTTGTAATGCCCCAGCAACCTTTCAGCGATGTATGATGGCAATTTTTCACGACATGGTGGAAGACTTCCTGGAGATATTCATGGATGATTTTTCAGTCTTTGGAGATAACTTCAATCATTGCCTCGGCAATTTAGAAAATTTGCTAAAAAGATGTGAAGAATCCAACTTAGTGCTCAACTAGAAAAATGTCACTTTATGGTCAAGGAAGGTATTGTTTTGGGTCACAAAATCTCATCACAAGGCATAGAAGTTGATAGGGCAAAGATAGATGTGATAAAGAAATTGCCTCCACCAATTTCAGTCAAGGGAGTCAGAAGCTTCATAGGTCACGCAGGTTTTTATAGGAGGTTTATTGCTAATTTTTCAAAAATTTCTAAACCTCTATGTGCTTTACTTGAACAAGACAGGAAATTTGAATTTAGCGAGGAATGTATTGAAGCATTCGAGACCCTCAAGGAGAAGCTGATCGCTGAACCAATCGTGGTTCCCCTAGATTGGGCCTTGCCCTTTGAAATAATGTGTGATGCTAGTGATCATGTTGTCGGGGCAACACTTGGGCAGAGAAAGAACAATATATTCCATGCTATCTACTATGCTAGTAAAACTCTTAATGAGGCCCAGATTAATTACACCACTACGGAGAAGGAATTACTAGCAGTAGTCTTTGCCTTTGATAAGTTTCGATCCTACCTTATCGGAACAAAAGTGACTGTCCACACCGACTATTCGACAATCAAGTACCTTTTCTCAAAGAAGGATGTCAAACCAAAACTGATTAGATGGATTCTTCTTTTGCAGGAATTTGATATAGAAATTAAGGACAGAAGAGGTACGAAAAACCAGGTAGCCGACCATCTTTTCAGATTAGAAGATGGGGAGAAAAACATGCTACTAAAAGAAATACAAGACGCATTCCCAGACGAGCACATCTTGAAAATCTCAAGAGTGGCAGCAGAATCTGCTGCGGCAGAGATTGCAACATTGACTGCGGCAACCTTGCCGCAGTCACAGCCACTCCCTAGTTCCCGCAGTCACAGCCACTCCCTAGTATGCTGATCTTGTTAATTACTTAGCCAGTGGTGTTCTGCCTTATAACCTTAATTATAATGAAAAAAGAGGTTTCAGCATAATGCAAAGCATTATTTCTGGGACGACCCTCTTTTGTTTAAGCAATGTGCAGATCAGGTTATAAGAAGATGTGTTCCCGAGGAAGAGTAACAAGAAGTGCTCCGGCACTGCCATGATTCACCTTGTGGAGGACATTTTGGAGGGAATAGAATAGCAGCCAAAGTGCTTCAATCAGGCCTTTATTGGACCACACTTTTTAAGGATGACCAACTTTATTACAAGCACTGTGATCAATGCCAACGTACGGGCAACATCTCTAGACGTAATGAGATGTCATTGTAGCCTATAATGGAAGTAGAATTGTTTGATGTTTGGGGCATAGACTTTATGGGACCATTCCCATCATCTCAAGGCAATCTCTATATCCTTGTAGCAGTGGATTACGTATCAAAATGGGTTGAAGCAATTGCCACACCATATAATGATTCCAAGACGATTCAAAAATTTCTCAAGAAAAATATCTTTACCAGATTTGGAGTACCTAGAGTAATAATCAGTGATGAAGGTAAACACTTTGAAAATAGACTTATTGCCATGACTCTAAAGAAGTTAGGCATCACACACCGAATTGCCACAACATATCATCCACAGAAAAATGGGTAGGCTGAAATATCAAATAGGGAATTGAAACAAATCCTTGAAAAGATGGTCAACCCATCTCGAAAGGATTGGTCTCATTATCTAGATGATGCTCTGTGGGCATATAGAACAACATACAAGACCCCATTGGGAACATCTCCATACAGGCTTGTATTTGGAAAAGCATGCCATTTGCCCGTGGAAGTTGAGCACAAAGCTTACTGGGCAGTCAAAAATCTGAACTTGGAATGGGAGAAAGCTGGCCAGAAAAGATTGTTAGACCTCAATGAGATTGAAGAATTCCAAGCAGCAGCCTATGAAAATGCTAAGATCTACAAAAAAAAGACTAAAAGATGGCATGATCATAAGTTACTGCCGAGACAGTTCCTGCCGGGGCAGCAAGTCCTTTTTTTCAATTCCAGGCTCAAACTGTTCCCAGGCAAACTCAAGTCCAGATGGTCAGGCCCATTTGATGTTGTTTAAACTTATCCACATGGGGCAGTCACGATAAAATCACAAAAAGATGGGCAAGAATTCAAAGTGAATGGCCAACGTTTGAAGCACTATTCTGGCACACATGACATGAGGCTTGTGGAGACCATCACCTTAGGAGATGCACTTACATGCTCTCCTATTGTGAATTGATTTCATTATTTTATTTTATTTTATTTTATTTTTGCTGCATTTTTAGGATTAGTTTTATTTTCAAAGTTTTTATAATTTTGAGTTTTAATAATTCTCCTAAATATTTATTATTAATGATTATTTTTTTACTTCTGTTTTAAGACAAGAATCAAGATGCAAAGTGAAGTCAGTCTGCACTCTACGGCATCCTCTACCATCCGACGGCTATTCAAGAGGAGAGTAGTCTTCAGCACGCCATCAGGATATCTCATCATCATGGGTAGTCTCTCGGCAGAGATAGATGCTTACGTGCATCAAACTTCAACAACTGCCGAGCCAAGCACTCGTCATGCCTGGGCAGACCCAATAAATGTGGAAGATGAAGGCGGGACAGATATAATGGCCACTAAAGAAATTGCCGAAGAATAAGAAGGAAAAGAAGTAGACGCTCCACTAAAACGGACACCACCTATACGAGTTCAGCCGCCTCGACAAGCCAAAACTCAACCATCACCAACAATGGAATCAAAAATGAAATAATCAGCAGCAAGGCCTCAAAAACTGATAGTCACTAGCAGTTCTTCGGAGTCCATTTAATTTCTAAATCTTTATGCTGATTTTATATCTTTACTTGTTCTTTTTCATATTTTGTTTCCTGCTGTGTGCCATGACCATAAGCATTGAGGACAATGCTTGGTTTGAGTTTGGGGGTGTAGGTTCACTGCCGAGGCAATTCACTGTCGCGGCCTTGCCATGAAAGGAAGTATTTAAGTTGTTTTTTTTGAAAATTTCTTTTTATGTCCACCACCTTACTTGAAATATTGCCCATACTTTTGCATTGTTCTACATTAGTATTGCCTTAGTTTATTCTTTTAAGGCTATAGAAATCTTTCTCCTTACCATGGTTAGTTCCTATTTAGAAGGCTTAACTTTAGGATACTTAAGGAAGAAAACTTAGAAGCTTGCTATAAGGTTGATTCTAAAATCACTTTTGGGACTTGTGTGGTTTTAGGAATTCTTTTAATGAACTTAGGTGATAAAGACTTGGATTTATGGAATGATAACTAGAGGTGCCCGAAATTGGCTCTAGTATATGCTTAAAAAAATATAAATATATATATTTCTTATAGCTAGTAATAAAACACAACCCTTGAGGTGCCTAAAATTGGCTCAAGTGTTGATACTATAGGAAGAAATCATAAATTCCAAAGTCTATTTGTCTTGAACTTAGAGTTTGTCTAAAAAAGCCTTTAATCAAACTTGTCCACAAGAACCCACACACTCACAAAATCTTATAGCTTGAGTCCGAGTAAGTCCTTGGGTACCCGAAAGGTTAAGGCTTAAGAATAGGCATAGTTATGGTGGGGAGAATAGATGAAAACGTAAGACAAAAAGAGAATAAGGTTTGGCAATTTGATGGTTTGCATTGCTTGAGGACAAGCAATAGTTCGAGTTTGGGGGTATGATAAATGCTTAATTCACTATCACTTTTTACACCTTTAATGGAAAATAATCACTTAATCTACACCTACTTGGACTAAAGCATGTACTTAATGTGAGATATTTAGATATTTTGCTTTTACGACTTATAAAGATGATATTTATAGAAAATGCAAGCTTTACGGTACCTTTGTGCATTTGCAGGAAGATCAGATGCCGCAGCAGCACCTGGTAAACAAACACAGATATGGTAGGCGATCTGAAGAGAAAAATGAGGTGAACGTTTCTGGACAAGCAACACAAGGATCGGAGCTGGGAAGAGCATGGAAGGTCAAAGTCAAAGGCCACGCGGGAAAAGAATCCTTGTGGGAATAAACTTGGAAATAAAACAAATATTTTATTTATGTACTTGACTTGTGTTTTACTCCAAGTTGTATTCCTACTTAGGAAAGGTTTTCCCTAGGCCAAGCCTATATATACCATAGCCGCCCAAGGAGAAGAATATACAACGCACGAGAGAAAAGAGTTCTCAATAGATTTTTAATTTTCTTTCCATTATGTTCTAAATTTTCTTAGGGTTTAGGTGAAGGTTGTCGAGTATTTGTGAGAGAAGATTGAACTTTGTTTTCTTGTTTTATATAATAAAATATTAAGGTTTGCTTATTTATACAATATCGGGAGAGTTGGATTCACGAAAGGAATAAGTATGATATTTTTCTAGCTGGAAAATACTAACTCAGCCTAGGGATAGGTTAGAGTTTCAGCGGCTAAAATAAGTGTGAGATTGGTTGGTGGTTATCATTGATTCACACCGGGAGGTATCATCAAGGACTAGTCATCAACAGTACTTCGACTTAGGGATAAGCGAAGTCATCCAAGGACACTTTGCCGAACCTTGAAGAAGTCTACCCAAGAGCAAGGAATTGTTGCGGCGGACATTGTTCTTCACTGTCGATGCAGGAAACTGCATTTTTACCGAGGCAGTGTTGCATTATTGCATAGAACAGAAACAAGTCAATTGAACTCACAATACGATTCAACTAGATCCTGCCCATTCTCTAAATTTGATCTTATTTCCATTCACCATTCTCCTTTTATTATTCCGTTATTTTAGTTTTCAAAACAACCAGTTTAATCTGTGTCTTTTATTTCTTTTACAGAGCGAGAAGAGAAAAGAAAGCATATTAAGTACACCAATCCCAGTGAAGACGATAGTTGATACTTATCACTTTATTACTTGCGACGCGTACACTTGCACTATTTGCGCACTCTTTTTACACGCAACACTCCTTAACCAACTCCAATTTTTTGAAGAATATTCCCTTAATATTTTTCTAAAAAACTTGAAATGAAAAATTGATCAATCTTTTAGAGTCTTTCATCCAACCCAATTGATAGAAGCTTTTCGTTTGGCTTTGCATTTTGAGCAATTGATGTTGCCCATACCTAGAAGGAATTACGGTAGTGTGGCTAGGTCCCAGTCGAATGTTTTACATTTTCCGTATAAGAATCCTTTTGCTTTGAGCCGAGAAGGGTCTTTTTACGCTTTAACAAAATCTGTAAATAACACACCTCCTTTGTCTTCCAGGCAATCTTCGAGTGTCACGAGTAGAATTCTTTCACCTAAGAAAGGAATTGCTCTACAAGCAATGGTCCTGACAAATTATCAGTAGTGGAGATGAAAGAAAAGAGGAGGAAGGGTCTTTGTTATTGGTGCCCTCCAAGGTATTCCCTTGATCACAAGTGCACCAAGTTTCAATTGTATCAGTTATTGATGGAAGGAAATGAAAAAAAGGGAAGGTTGAGGAGTTTGTTTATTGTGAGAAAAAGTTGGAGCCTAAAAATCCAGATGAGGGAGAACAAAAAGTGTCCATCTTATCTCTGCAAGCTATGTGGGGCTCCTTCGATTCAACATCATGGGAATAGGGGTATGGATTCAAAAGCAACAATGAGTGGCCTTAGTTGATTCGGGCAGCACTCATAATTTCTTAAGTTTGATAATGGTCAAGGCTGGTGGATTAATGGTAGAACAAAAACATCATATGAGTGTTACCATTGTTGATGGAGGAAATTTGGTGACTCAAGGGTTAGGCCTGTAAACGAACCAAACAAACATGAATGAGGGTGTGTTCATGTTCATTCGTTTAACTTTAACCGAACAAACGAACACGAACATAAACGAACACAAATTTTCTTGTTCGTGTTCGTTCGTTAAGGATTGTAGCTTGTTCATGTTCGTTTATGTTCATTCTTTTAAATGATAAACGAACGTAAACGAACATAAATAAACGAACGTAAACGAACGAACATAAATAACACATATAATATGTTAAATATTTAATATTTTGGATTAATTCGATTAATTCAACTAATCAATTGATTTTAAACTAAATTAGTCGATAATTAAAATTAAAAAAACTCTTAATTATTAGATGAAACCTAAAATTTAACTGATTAACTAGTTTTGTTTTGGTTTGATTCATTAACTCGGTTTAACAGAACAATAAACACCTCTAGCTTATAACAAGAAAGTTTTTAACGAGTCATAAAATAAAACTCTTCTCAACTCGAGTAACTCAAAACTTTTTGACTCGACTTACTTGATCTAATGCTCACCCTTAGATATATGTGAATAAATTTAAACGACCAAACATAAACGAACATACATAAACGAATATAAACGAACATAAATGAACGAACATAAACGAACAGATTACCGAACATTCACGAACATAAATGAACGAACAAACCCTTTGTTCATGTTCGTTCGTTTAACTAAACCAACGAAAAAAAATTTTCATGTTCGTTCGTTTAATAAATAAACGAACATAAACGAACTTCCCGTCGAATGGTTCACGAATGGTTCACCGAACGTTTGGTTCGTTTACAGACCTATCAAGGGTTGTGTAGAGAGGTGGAATGGGAGTCCCAAGGACAATAATTCTCTATTGAATTTTTAGTGTTGACTATAAAGGAAAAATTTCCTATACCTATAATTGAAGAGCTTCTAGATGAGTTGGGGGCAACAAGGTATTTTTCTAAGTTGAATTTGCATTTGGGGTACCACCAAATTCGAATGTGGGACGCAGATGTACCCAAAACAATATTTAAAACTCATGAAGGTCACTATAAGTTTTTAGTTATGCCCTTTAGGGTTAACAAATGCTTCGACTACCTTTCAAAGGCTCATGAACTCGTTGTTTAAGAAATTGTTAAGGAAGACAAACGTAGTTTTTTTTTATGACATCCTTGTCTACTCAAGGTCTTGGGATGACCATTTGAAGCATTTACGAGAAGTGTTGAAGATTTTACAATGTTATCAATTATTTGCTAAGGCAAGTAAATGCACCTTTGGAGCAACCGAAATATAATATTTAGGGTATACCATTGCTAGGATATATTTCAATGAATCAAGATAAAATTCAGGTCATTTTATATTGGGGAATTTCTTCGAATATTAAATAATTAAGAGGATTTTTGGGATTTTCTAGGTATTAACGCAAATTTATTAAAGGTTATGAAGGCATGGTGAAGCCACTCACCAACTTATTAAAGAAAGGTGCTTGAATATGGAATGAGGAAGCTGAAGCAACTATTACTCAACTTAAAAAAGCTATGACAGAAGCTCATGTACTAGCACTCCTTGACTTCAAAAAAGAATTTTTTTGGACACAAATGCATCCACTCATGGAGTAAAAACAGTGTTACTTCAAGAAGGCAAACCTTTCGCATATTTCAGCAAAGGATTGGATGAAACATCAACAACTTTCCATTTACGAGAAGGAAATGTTGGTAATCTTCTGGTAGTCAAGAAATGGGTACCATATCTTATTGGGAGGCTTTTTAAAATTCGGATAGATCACCGAAGTCTGAAATTTTTTGTCAATAACCAAGCTACCACTCCAGCTCATCAGGCATGGATCGCCAAGATGATGGGTTTTGATTACAAGGTCAGCTATAGATAAGGTTCTAGCAATACATTAGTTGATTCTTTATCAAGGGATCCTAAATTTTTACAAGGAGCATTAAAAGCTATTAGTAGTTTCAACAATGATGTGATGCAGTAGATTTGTCAATCTTTGGAGAAGGATGGTAAAGTGCAGAAGCTCATTCAAAAAATAGTTCAAGACCCTGTTGCACATACAAAATATTCTTGGGATGATAAGTTATTGAAAAGAAAAGGAAAACTGATAGTAGGGGAGAATGTAAAATTGAGGAAACAATTGATTGAACTTTTTCATCAAAGTCCTTTTAAAGGACGCTCAAGAGTAGAGGTGACAAGCAAGAGGATGAAAACTTATCTGTATTGAAAATGGATGAAAAAATAGTGAGAGGACTGATAAAAAATTGTGGTGTATGCCAACAAAATAAGTATGAGAATCAGTTGAAGCCTGGATTATTGCAGCCTCTATCAATACTAAAATAAGCTTGGTCTTCCATTAGCATGGATTTCATAGAATGCTTATCTATTTCCAAAGGTAAGGATACAATATTTGTGATAGTGGATAGACTAACAAAATATGCACATTTTGTGGCTTTATCTCATCCATTCATTACTTTAACTGTGGCTCAAGTCTTTATGGATAATGTATTTAAGCTGCATGGGTTACCCGAGATGATAATATGTAATCGAGATCAAATTTTTATTAGCACCTTTTGAAAAGAGTTATTCAGCAAGCTTAAGTGTCTCTTACTTCTTTAGCAACCTACCATTCTGACATGGATGGCCAAACGAAGGTGGTAGTTCTTAGAGACCTATTTAATATGCATGTATGGTGAGACTCCTTAAGTAGTGAAGTTCTTGGCTTTCATTAGTAAAATCGTGGTATAATTTTTCTCATCATTCGGCCATCAATCTTACTCCCTATCAAGTTTTATATGAACAAGAATCAACTGTACGCCTCCCTTATTTTGCTGGTGATTCACTAGTAACATCAGTAGATAGAAGTCTACAAGTTTGGAAAGCAGCAGTAAAGATACTTAAATTTCATTTGAAAAGGGCGTAAGAGAGGATGAAGATGCAGATAAACAAGAAGAGAAGTAATAGACAACTTGTGATAGGAGATTTGGTGTATTTGAATCTCCAGTCATATCTAAAGCAGTCAGTGCAGTTCAAAAAAAATCAGAAACTCGCCCCTAAATGGTTTGGTCCCTATCCAGTGATAGAAAAAATTGGACAGGTTACCTATAAGTTGCAATAGTCTGCAGGTTCGAGAATCCATCTTATTTTTCATGTATCCTAGCTCAAGAGACATTTAGGAGCTATTCCAACATAGAAGAAATTGCCAGTAGTGGGCTTAGATGGTACTTTGATCAAGGAACTAGTGCGAATTTCTGTGGACAAAAGAATGGTTAAAAGAGGCAATAGAGAAGTAACAGAGGTGCTGGTGGAATGAAGTAATTCCTTTCCAAAAGATGCTAAATGAGAGCTCTTTCATAAACTCAAGATGACCTATCCACTTTTTAATCTTTGAGGACAAGGATCCATCTCAAGAGGGGAATATTGATGCAAGATGAAGACTGAAGACCTGAAATGTTGTCGTTTAGCTAAGTATTTTATTTTATTTTTTATTCGAAGGCTATCATTTTACTTATGTTAATACGTTGTCGTTTTGTTATCTTTAAAGTTTAGGGTTAAGGTAGGCTAGGGTATGCTTTTGGTGAATACCGGATAGAAACTTCTCTTTGTCTTTGTACCCTTTTCTTCTAGAATTTGATATCAATGGATTATTCTTCTCTTTTGTGGAGTTATTTTCTTCTGTTTTCTTATTATTTCAGATAGTCTATTATCAACATTTTGTTGATGTTAGATGATTTGGTGTTGGGTATCGATGGTGTGGGTATGAAGATGGTTCGTTTTTGGCATTGAGTGACAATGTAATTTCTCAAAGGTTTCAATGTTGGATTTCAATTGACGAAGATATTTAGTTAATATATATTTTTGTGGCTAGTAATTGAAATAAAGGTTTACAACTATTATCGTAAATTAAATATATAATTTAAATATTTTTCAATAATTGATATAAGAAACTAATCCATTTAGATCATACAGGATCAAAAATGAAAGGTATAAAAATTCAATCAAAATATTCGAACGAAAAATAGATACGAATAAATATGGTTGTATCGACAAACAAACCATAAAAAGAGATTAAAATATTGAAAAACCACCAAGAACCGCAAATCAATGTCAAAAAATGTGAGAAACTATTTATAAATGCTAATTGCATTTTCAAATTCAACTCAAGGATTTAGAACAAAGAAGATCAATCGGTGTTGTTTAATCCAATCTTGAAAAACATAAAATAAAACGAATAACCAAAAAATAAAAATAAAATAAAAATATATCACAAAGATAGAGTTATTTTTATCAAAAATCTCAAAAAAAAATAAAGAAAATAAAAACAACGTTAAATGACCATCATCAAAACCGAAGAAAAAGTTGCACTTAGGGATGAGCACGGAACCCGAACCCGACGGGTTCTGACCCGAACCGGTCCGATCGGGTCAGATTTTTTGGTGAAAAATTCAGGTTCGGGTCGGGTTTTTTTTAGGGTGGTCTCGAGTCGGGTTGGGTTCGGGTTTAGGGTGAAAAAACCGACCCGACCCGACCCGGGACTAATAGTGTAATTTTCCCATATATATTTTAGGGATATTTACAATAATAATCTTTCTTTATATATATTTTATACAATTAGATCACTAAAAATAATTTTTTTTATAATTAGGTCACTAAAATTAAATATTTTTACAATTAGATCCCTAAATTTTATTTTTTACAGTTTAGTCCCTAAAACTTTAATTTTTTTTAATGATTCGGGTCGAGTCGGGTCGGATTTTAAAGCTTAAAAATCAAGCCGGGTCGGGTCGGATGACGGGTGGAGGGTGTGATTTTTCGAGTCGGGTGCGGGTGGGTCAAAAATCCGACCTGACCCGTGCCCATCCCTAGTAGCACTCAATACTTCTATAGAGAAAAAAAGGTTACCACACTTTAGGGTTATTATATTTCATATATATTTTATCGAATTTCTTATTATAACTTAAACTAATAATAAATTATCAATAATCGGTTGATCCAATGAGATAAGAAATTAAAGTCTTTAAATAAAGTTAAAATTTTAAATCTTTAATTTTATAAATAGAGCAACTGTGTTGAAAGGGTCATTCCATAAATTACATATGTAATACCTAATTTAAATTAGTCAACGATCAATGTTGTTTGGTTAGGAATATTAGAAGAATTAAAGGGGACTAAAAATCGTAAAATTTCTATGATCAGGAGTGCAAAATAGTATTTTGCAAAAACTGAGTCAAAATAGGATTTTGACTTGAATTCCATTTAATTTAAAACAAAAGTTTTTTTTTTTCCAAATAAACGGGTACACGTTAAAATTTAAACCTTTGAAACTTAATTATAACCATAATTGAAAAATGGTTCTCATGGAGTAAATACTAATTAAAAATCAATATATATAAGAGTATAAATCTACGCCCTTAAACCCTACACCATAAAAAATATACTCTACTTCTAATTCTTTATACCCTAACTATAACTTCTAACTTAAATTCCTAAACTTTAACCCTCTAATTTAAAACGGAAACACGAATGAAGACATGAAAAAAAGATAGACGATTTGCAGCGTAAAGATTAAAAGCTCCATGTCTTTTCCTTTGTTTCATTCACTTCCAAGTGAGGCGAGTCTTGGTGGGAGGGGTAAGCATTGGTGGTTAGTTTGTTTGCCTTTTCTTTTCTTCTTTTCCCTTCCTTCCCTTTCCTCTATCATTTAAAGTGAGTCTTTATGGCTCGAGTGAAGTTCATTCTAAGTCAAAAGAACATTCTTAGCAAGCTTCCATTCTGACTCACTGGATTTGGAAGAGGATGGAGACATTAATGCAGCTATCAAAGAGCATTCCTTGGTTGGTAAGATCTTGTCTATCCGAAAAAACAAACATTTCATTATAAATGTTATTCTTAAAAAGTCCTGGTTGTGTGATGGAGAATTTGAGTGGATGATCTTGGCAAAAACATGTATTTGTTCGTCTTCAACCTAGCTCAGGTAAGCCAGTGTCCCTGGTCAGTGCGAGACCGTTTTATAATCCACAAGGAATGGCCGATGGAGGCCACGTTGGAAGAGATCGATTTCTCTTTTGCAGATTTCTGGGTCCAGGTGCAAAGGTCTATTAAGCCTTTAAATCTAAAAATTGAAAGGGGTAAAAGCCATATTTTATTACTATCTAAATTACGAAGGACCTTAAATGTAATTATACTAAAACAATTTGGGAGGGGCAAGAGCCCTCCCACATACAACATGGCTCCGTCCCTGCAGGTGCACACTGTTCCTATGGCTCTCATCAACGGGAAAAACACAGCAAAGGAGCTTTTTTCGGTGTTCATCAACTCTAACCTTGACCAAGAACAATGTGTTAAGTGGAGGGTTAGCTTGCTTTAAGGGCGGAAGACCCCTTAATAACAGGCTTTACTCCTAATCGAGTCCATTTGATCCGATTAAGGTTTCCAAAAAATACGAAAGAGTCCCAGAATTTTGTTACGTGTGCGGTTGGTTGGGACATTCGGAAAGGAATGTTGGTTTGGTTCGTCATTGTATAAGAGAGCAGGAAGATATGTTCCCTGGATGAGGGAGTCATCTACATGGATTAATAGCTTTGATTTGAATCAATCTTAGAAAAAGGATGCTCAAAGTTAAATCCACACGGTTGGATGCTAATGTGGAGAAACCAGTAGATGGCAAAGAGGATGAAGGAATTACATCGGCTATCAGCCGTTCCAAGATCTCTAACAACATGGGTTCTAGATCTGTAGAGCCTTCAATGCATAATGGTACGAGGTTTGATCTGATTAGCAAGATAACAAACAATGCAAATCCAAAGGCAGGGACATAATTCTGATTTGCTTGCTCTCTCTCTGCCTGTTTCGGAAAATACAAAGGTTTTACCCTATGATCTAAAGGGCAAGAACCAGTCATTCGAGGTTTCAAAGGTTGATTTTGGCGTTATTAATCATAAGTCAGATTTCGAAGGGACCTATGAAGCAGTGGATGCTAGCAAGCCTAATATGGTTGAAATGATGGTAGATGTATCGTGGGACAAAAAAAGGCAAAGAGATGTGTCTCAATATGAAGACTCTCCCAGCTCAAAAAGCTGCAAGGAGGAATCAGTGTATGGAAATTACTAGGTTTGCTTTCGAAGACAACCGAGTCTTTGAGCTTGGTTTGGATCCCTTCGGTCTCGACATCTCTAATGTTCACGCGTTGGATTTCTTCTCATCTGACTATTGTGGATGATCACAACAGTTTGGGGGTCGATTGAGATTGTTCTTCTTTGAATGTGAATGACTACGCCGGTAAGTCATCTTACCGCTAATATTGGAAACAAGTCATGTGCATCGGTACCCAAAATAAATAAGCATAAATAGATAAATTTTCTTTGACTGTATCTTCTTCAGTTTGTTCTTATTATTATTCATTTTTCGTACTGTTTTTCCATAGTTTGGTAGCCATACTAGATTGCAGGTCGTTGTTGGGACGTTTCGCATTCTTAAAAATTATAGTCGGGATTTTAATGCCATTGGTACAACGTCCCCGAAAGTCTCCCAACATTCCCAATTAACTTTCAGACATACCCTGTTAACCTGATACGTCCCGGGCACATACCTTTGTCGTTCTCACACCGTACCCGTCCCGAAAATGTATTAGATACGTGGGGCGACCATAAATTACTATACCCGTGCTTCTTAGGTTATTATATTAGGCGAATCATCCCTGGTTGAATTGGGGTCGAGAGTCGCTGTTGGCGTAAAACTAGTGGCTGGAGTCATTTAGGAGAGTAAAGAAAAAAGATGGGTGATGATATATCTTATAAAGAGTTGAGGGAGCTATCTCTATGCCTTTATTTTCGGGTTATTTATATCCCCTTAGTGTGATGGATAGATGTCGACAAGATCGTGCACGTTTATTGATGGCTATTGTTATGGTTGCAGGTAATAGCTCGGCTATTAGGCTCCAAACTCAGTCGATCATAATAGTTGTCACAACGTTGATCATTGATCGAGAGAGGGGAATCTCCCAAAATTGATGAGTTACTGGAGCTTCCAGTTTTGTGGTACCTAGATTATGACATAGAAGCGATGATTGGTGGTTCACCCATTTTAATATGGGTGGAGTGCCACGACAAATTTTGGAGGTGTTTGGCGGAGGCACAACAGAAATCTTCCCTTAGTCGAAGGATTTTCATAAAGTTGTATAAACCGATAGGGATATAAAAACAGTTATTCGGATGGGTTTTATGTCGGGTACTGTCAGGTTGGATAAAATCGGATATAGGTCATTCCACGTTGATATGATGTTTTGACTCAAATCGGATCAGGTGCAGGTCTATTTCAGGTCTGGTTCATTTCAGGTCGGGTCTATTTCAGGTTGGATCCATTTCAGGTTGGGTCTATTTCAGGTCGGGTTCATTTCAGGTCGAGTTTAAACGGTTCAGGTCCAAATCAGATAACTGACAGGTTCAGTTCAGGTCGGGTAGATTTCAGGGCAGGTTCATTTTAGGTCGGGTTCATTTCAAATCGGTTTTATTTCTGGTTGAATTAATTTGGGTTTTAAATTCATATTAATTAAAATTATTAAGTTTGAGTTTGGTACAAATAAGTAATTAAGTAAATAACCGATAAACTTTGGGTCGAATGGTTGATCATTCATTTCGAATTAATTATTTAATATCTAACGTCTTTAACTAGCATGAATCCTATTAAAAATAAATATTACGCACTAAAATAAACAAAAATATCATCAAATTATTCATATCTTAAGAATTAGGATAAATTATAAAAAATAAAAATTAATAAATAATAAACATTGGACTATTATTTATTTTTAGTATAAATTTCATATTTATATTTTTGAAATGTATTAAACTATATTAAATAGGTATAAATTATAATATATTAAAATACATTAAAATAAAATTTTCAGCGAATTTAACTATTATTAATTTATAATTTTTGCAATCTAATCCTTACAACTTTATTTTTATTTTAAATTGACTATTATTTATTTTTCTAATTTAGTTTAGTTTTTTTAATAAGATGGTATTTTATTTTATTAATGTTTATCATTTTTAATTCAAAATTTTATTCTTTCTAGTCCAATGTGTATTCCTTATTAATTTTTAATTTTTGTAATTTATCCCAAATTTTAAGATATGAATCATTTGATGATATTTTTGTTTAGTCTAGTGCATAATATTTATTTTTAATGAGATTCATGCTAATTAAATATATTAGATATTAAATAATTAATTCGAAATGAATGATCAACCATTCAACCTAAAGTCTATCGGTTATTTACTTAATTACTTATTTGTATCAAACTCAAACATAATAATTTTAATTAATATGAATTTAAAACCCGAATTAATTTGACCTGAAATAAAACTGACTTGAAATGAACCCGATTTGAAATGCAATCGAACTGAAATGAACCCAACCTGAAATGAACCTGTCAATTATCTGATTTGGACCCAAACCGTTTGAACCCGACCTGAAATGAACCTGACCTAAAATAGACCCGACCTGAAAAGGACTCGACCTGAAATGGACCCGCACCCGACCTGAATCGAATCAAAACATCAAATCAACCTGAAATAACTTGTATTCAATTTTCTCGATCTGATAATACTCGACCTGAAACCCATCCAAATAATTATTTTTACATCGCTATTTGTGAGTGGTTCAGGAGCTTTAGCATGGATCTCGTTTTGGGGGTGATAAATCACGAGGTGCGGCTAAGTTTTTTATTCTATTCTTATTTCTTGCTTTGGGGGAGGGGGGAGTTTTCAGTTTTCTTATCTTTTACTTTTAGTTTACAGCGTCGATTAGGCATGTCCCAAAGTGAAAAGTTTGAGACAAGGCCGAAGGAGACTAAAACTGTGTTTAGCATTATATTCTAAATTAATTTTTAGAATAAAAACTGATTTAAAACGCAAAAATAATACTAAACAGTTAACTTTTAAAGAAAAAACTGCGTTTAAAAAGTGCTTTTCAACCCAAATACAAAAGTTAAAATTTTTTTTGCTTATGTGGTTGAAAAAGTGTTGTTAGGAGTCAAATTACAACTTTAACCTTCATTTACTATGTTTTATTATAATTTAATTTTTAGAAATACATAATTATATTTAATATAAATTATTTTTTTAGTTTAAAATTATATATATTCATGTAAAAATTATATTTTTTCAAAAGCACTTCTGAAAAGTACTTTTCAAAAATAATTTATGTATTCATTTATTAATATTTTTATATTTTATCATAATTTAAGTTAGTATTATAATATGAAAGAATTTGATTATCATTTAAATATATAATTTTTAACTTATAATATCATGTCTAAAATAGTTATTTATTTTCTTAAAAATAATTTTTGACAGCAATATTAAACACATATATCTCAAACTAAAAATTCTAAAAAAACTTTTTTACTACACTTTTTCACCATATTTTTCCACTGTGCTTTTTAATCTAATTATTTTGTTCATGGCTTCCTCTTTATGGATGTTCACAACAATATTCACATCATTGGGGAGTTAACAAACTTCTCTGGGGATTCTATTGTCATTTCATTAGATGAGAACTCATAGCCATAAATGATGGATGAAAATTTTAGAAATTTAGGGATGACAATCAAAACAACACTACTCATTGCGATAAGAATGAACTTATGCCTTGTCTTTACATAGGCATAAAACAAATTTTGTGCACAATCCATAATTTGTATTGTTTTGATAACATCATCAATCTTGTCCTTAATTTCTAAAAACTTAAGCTAGGCTTCATTGTTCTGTGATAGATCTTCATAAGGAGTCTCTATTTTTACGTTGCCTTCTTCCATCATTGTAGCATCAATCCCCGATGTTAGTGCTTCATTGTTTCTAATCATGTGCTCAATGAAAACCTCATTAGTGGCCCTTTATTGGTTGTTATCTCCTTATTTCTGAGGCTTTTATCCCCTTCAAGCAATATAGCTGTATGATTAACGATACGAACGGTAAAATCTTTTCCTCTTATAGGTTTACTCGATAATCTTTTTGTGAATAATTTCACCTACATCAATCATTCTTCCCTTAATTATTGAATGTATCAAGCATATTCGATCTAATAATATTATGGTACGGTGAATAGACAAAAACATCCTAAAATAATAAACTAAAACCAAAATTTTTAAGGTAAATTTAAAAAAATTCTGATACATAGTGTAGTTTCCAGCATTAGTCTCTATATAAAAAATATGAGTAGAGATCGTCTGTTTCTTTCTCATGTCTCTACTTCCATTGAAATTTTTTAAAAAATTAAATTTTAAGCTTAATCCTAATTTTTTATATCTTAAACCCTAAATCATATACCCTAAAAATACACCGTACCCTAATTCCTCAAACTGTAACCACAACCCTTAACCTTGAACCCTAAACCCGAAATTCTCTGATTTAAAGTGAACATACAAACGAAGATATAAAAAAATAGTCGATTTGCACTCATGTTTGCAATGCATAAATCTTTTACCAACTAGTCAAGCTTTGCATCATCAATGTCTTTGACGAACAATGAATGCTCATCTTTTTTACCGCAATGTTTAACATCTTATTAATGATAACACAAACACAAATTTAATAGTAGGCTCATAGAGATTTAAGTTAAATTCTCTTACTATTGCAGGGCTAAAATTACCTGGATCAGAAAGTAAAAAAAAATAATACTCCATTTATGGAATACAATGGTTTGACGTATGAGCTTCCCTATCATTTTCAAAAAAATTTAAGTGAATTTGTGACATGGATCCTCTTTTAAAATTCTTTATACTAACAGGTATTGAATTTTCATGCTTATAGATTTCATTCCAAATGTTGTTAAGGGACAAATCTACCTTTAGCATGGGAGGGGTTGTCCCCCACACCCGAGGAAGAGTATCATTATATAACCCATGTCTCAGAGTCCCAATGGTGGTACGATTCCGGTAAAGATTTATTGAAAAATAAAGAAAACTGAGGTGAAAATTGAAGAATTTAAGGTTAGATAGACATTTTTTAATTTACGAGTCAAATTAAAAACAATTTTTATTAATATATCATATCAATCGTCATTAACATATATAATTAATAGTTGGGTGTTCAAAATGTAATAAACTACTAATATAAATAATCAAAATGTTATTTTTTTAAAATAAATAACCAAAATCAAATAAACTAAAACTATAAGTGACCACTAATATTGTTTATTGAAGGCAGTTGCATGTAAGGTAAACTATGAATACAAATATATGCATGTACATATCGATCCAGTGCTTGTTTGTACATATCTGGCCGACAATGGAACATAGCCCACAGCGTCGTCTTAATCATGGAAGACCTCTCGTCACTGTCGAATGAGTTAATTACATGAAAAATAAGAAAATAAAGAAAAATGTGTTGGATGGAGGACATGTCGTTGCAAATGTGAACCGGATTGTAATCTTTACAAACAGATATTGTACTGGGGAGATTAGTTATCCCTGCCTGATAATGAAAATTGGGTCCAAATTTCGCAATTTGGTGGATGGGGTTTACAAAAGTCGATAAATGATCTAAATAAACGTTATTTTGCATTATTGATGTATATTTTAGGGATATAAAATTCGATTAAAACCTATCAATAAATAGTTTCGAATGTCTTGTCTGATTCTACCGTCAAATTATCCTCCAAATCTTCCACCAATACATCCTTCTACACAGAGAAAGATCTATGTGTACTGTGGAACGGGTAATTGTTTCTACCAAATTTTATAGATTAATTATATTTTAGTCTCTCGTAGTTTTAAAATTATTGTAATTAAGCCCTTTTTTCTTTTTTGTCTCTCTCAAAATTTTTATAGTTTATAATTTTTTAGTACCCTATAATCTAAAATTAATAAAATTAAACTTTGACCTTCTTTTTTTTTTGGTTTAATTACTTTTAAGACCTTTTAATTTTAAAATTTATAAAATTAAATTTAAATCTATTAATTTTTACGATTTAATTATTTTTTAAGACATTATCTTAAAATTTGTTAATTTATTCCTCTTGTGGTTCAATGCTAGCTCCGTCCCTACTCCTACACCGTCTAAGCCCCTATCGTACGTAAAGCCATCCTATGTACCTAAACCTCTCGTCGTCAATCCTCCCACCCTACCATCCAAAAGCCACTAACTCTACCGCCAAAGTCTCTTGTATATAAGAAGTCTTCCGGTCGTGAACCCGTCGATGATGGAGATCCCGTGTAAGCCTGTTCCGGCAAAACAAACATGCCCTATTGACAATTTGAAACTAAGAGAGCGTGTTAAACCTCATTGAGATGAGGAAGTTGTTGCAACTGAATGAGATTCAACATGCTCCTGAAAGCCAAAATGTAGAACAAGACAACCCTGATGACCATATCAACCAGCATGCTCCAGCTCACACCTCTTCAAATTACAACCAACCTCCTGTTGTTCAATCAGTCACTCGAACAAAGAAAGCAAGTATAAACATACATCCTATGGTTACTAGACGCAAGGATGGAATCGTTAAACCAAAAGTGTACAACCTACAACTAAAAAGGATACTTGAAAACATTCAAGAAGCACTCGAAGATGATGACTGAAGGATGGCAATACTAGCCGAGTATGAAGCTCTCATAAACAATGGAACATAGGAACTAGTTGAATTGCCACTTGAAAGGAAAGTTATCAAATGTAAATGACTATTCGAATTAAAAGAAATGTTGATGGTTTAGTGGAAAGATTTAAGGCTAGACTTGTAGCAAAGGGATATATTCAAGTGCCTGGATATGATTTTCTTGACACCTATAGTCCAGTGGTTCATTTTGCAACTGTGAACATACTACTATCTCTAACAGTAACACACAAATGGCAGGTCAAACAAGTAGATGTTAATAATGCATTTTTAAAAGGTGAACTTGGTGAAGTTGTATACATGCAACAGGTTTCAGGATTTGAACAAGGAGGGCCTAATATTGTATGCAAGCTCAAGAAAGCCTTGTATGGACTCAGATAAGCACCGAGGAATTGATTTTTTAAGCTCAAAGAATTCCTTTGTCAGCTAGGTTTTTTCTCATCTAAAGCTGATTCTTCACTCTTCATCTCAAAAGGTGACAAGCATGCCATGTATCTCGTGATCTATGTTGATGATATTCTTATTACTGGGAACTCGTCATGTTCCATTATCAAGGTGATCCAGGAGCTTCATCACAAGTTTTCTCTTAAGGACCTTGGTGAATTAAAATTCTTCTTAGGCATTGAAGCAAAAAGATTTGAAGCAAGAATATTCCTATCTCAAAAGAAGTTCATCTCTGAACTTCTGCAGGAAGTTCAACTCCAGGATTCAAATGCAGCCGATACACCTATGGCCACGAACTGTAAATTGAGTAAGTTGGATATTGAACCAGTCGAAAGTGTACAACTCTACAGGAGTAGTATAGGAGTCCTTCAATACATATCACACATTCGACCCGATATATCATTTATTGAATAAAACAGTTCAATTTCTTCAGGATCCCAAACAAAGTCACTGTCTGTTTGTCAAAAGGATCCTATATCTAAGAGGTACTATGGAATATGGGTTATGGTTTACTAATAAAATTTCTAGATCAATGCATATTAATGCGTTTTCCGATTCAGATTGGAGAGGAGACATGAACGATAGAAGATCAATTTCTGGATATTGTGTTTTCAGTAGTAATCACTTACTTACATGGAGCTCAAAGAAGTAACGAGCTATGTCACGATCCACAACTAAAACTGAATATCTAAGCATGGCTGACACCACAACTGAGGTAACTTGGATCAAAGTTGTGTTAGACGAGATGAGAGTTGAAATCAAAGACACACCGAGAATCTGGTATGACAATACTAGCGCAGTCGTCATGGCTGCTAATCCTGTCCTTCACGCAATGACAAAACATATTGAACTTAATTTGCACTTTGTTCAAGAGAAGATGGCTGTCAATGAGCTGCAAATCAATCATGTACCAGCTAATAGCCAGATTGCAGACACACTCACAAAACTTCTAGCTGCAAATAAGTTTGATGACTTCAGGAGGAAACTCACGATGGTGGAAGCATTTGATGTCTTTCCCGAACTAAGAATGTCGGGTGAATGTTAAACCTTATTGAGCTGAGGAAGTTGTTACAACTGAGTTGATTATTACAGTTGCTTCTGTTAGCAGCAGTTACACCATCTTCCCTTCCCTTAACTTAGCTATAAATAAACAATTAAGGATGATTTGTAATCTCAGTCTTTTCAACGAATTAAGTTCATGTTTACATTTCTTTTGGTCTTATTTAGTTCTCTTCTATCGACTAAGTTTCTCTTCTAACAATGCGTGTGTTGACGTGTTAGGTGGCCTAGCTAGTGCACACCAGTATAGGTAGAACGACAAAGTAGACATGTTGCCCGGTGCTTCAAGGGGTGTTGGGCTTGGATGTGGCTATCTGTCTTTGCACCACCATCAAGTCCAAGATGTTGAACATCAATGTTATATTACCAATCGGACTTCAGGTCCTCATCGATTGTGGCAAGACTGCACCTCTAGGATTTCAATGTCCAGCATAAGGATAGACTAGCATTTTTGGATAAAATTGTTAAAAAAATAGTGAGAAACGAGCACTCTTGAACTATATTTTGGAGTAGTAAAGATAGAGATTCGTTTATAATTCAAAGAGAATAAATATGAACTCGATTAGTTTATTTACTTTGTTGATGAAGCCATTAAACTTAAATCATTTGTATTGTTTGAAGTATGGTGAGAAAAAATTAACTCGATTTTTTTTAATTTTCAATCATTTGAGTTAACTCAAGTAACTCGAACAATTGAATAAATAATTTTTATAATTTTACACTTTAGTACTTGTTTTCACTTTTCTTCAATTTCTCCTTCATTTTTTTGTCTATTTTAACCGAATTTGAATCAATGTTCTTAAACCAATTTAAAATAACTATTTGACTTCAATTCATATTTGTGAAAAATAAATTTAATCTTTTTATAATTTAACCCCTCAACCTTGTAAGATTTCCTATTTTGTCAATCCCTCATTCATTTTAAGTTTTTTTTTTATCAAATTTGGATTTAATACCTATTTAGCTTCAATTAATATTTTTAAAATATTTTATTTTTATTTCTTTAATTTAAACTATCAATTTTGAATGATTTCTATTTTTTTTCAATTTATTTTTCGTTTTAGGTCTATTTACTATTAAAATTAAATCACATCATTCACTAACATTGTCTAACATGTGTGTAAAATCAATTTCTAATTTTTAACAAAATATACTTTTTACAATCTAATCCTTTAACTTTACATTTTATTCAATTTGATTATTTAACTATTTTTTTTGTAAATTTTTTCTTCACGTTAGTTATTGACTCATTTATACTCTCGTCAATACTTTATCCCTAAAAATTTTTTATTTAAAAATAAGATTATAAATATAGTTTAGAAGTTTAGATGATATTTTTATTAAATAACATTACAAGTCTAATTGATACATGTGAAAAATAATATATATATATATATATGTGTGCATATCTTATATGGTTAGAGAAGTTTATTAAATTAGAATCAAAACATACTTTAACGTGATAAATAATTATTATAAAATTTGTATAAAAAACTCAAAAATTAGACTCGATTTAGAATTCATAAACTCAACTTGAAATGAAAAAAAAAATTAAATTAAATTTGAGTTGTAAAATATGAAACATCAATTTAAAAAAAATTTACAACTCGATTCGATTAAACGCTCACTTTAACTTTAACTTAAAGAACAAAATGGGCTTCCCACTCGAAGCTTTATACTGGCCAAGACAAACTCATTTTCTCCTATCTGCAAAACTAATAAACAGAGCCCAAAGCTAAAATGGATTCAATTCATGTAAAAAAAATAGCAAGAGTTTTTTCTTCTTTTTTTTAGTAAGATAACTCGGTTATCTAAGATCTGCCTTTTATGTTCTCTGCTCGTTTTGAGCTGGTTAGTCTATGCCTCTTGTACCCGTTGTATACAGTAGGGTTCAGCATAGTTAACTATAAAATCGAAAACTCAACTGAATCAAAGTATTATGGTTTATAAATTTATGAACTGTGGTTAATTGTGGTTAACCGAATTAAATCAAATTTGATTTTTTAATTATTTTATGAGATAAAATATATATTTTATACTTAAAATACTATAAATATTTTTTATTTTTATTTAAAAAATAAATTTTAAATAAATATTTATGAAAAAATATCTTAAAATATTTATCTTTTAATGTTTAAAAGTCATAAAATAAAGTTATTTTGTCAAGATAAAATACAAATTTATAAAAACTAACATTAATATGAAAAAATTGAAAACCGAAGTTAACCAAACTAAAAATCAATGATTATTAAAATAGCTTACTAAATTAAACTGAACCCGAACCGAATGCACCCTAGCACGTGGTTTAGTTTTCCTTTGCCTGAATCAAACCTTCCATTTCACAAAAAGAAGATATTGACAGTTACTTAGAGTAAAGACTGACCAAATACATTTATAGTGAATAAATGAGAAGGCATTAAAGAGATAACAAGATGAAGGAATCCATAATAATTTTATTGAAATGAATTGAATAACTTTAGTTGGTCATTGAAGTAGTTGTCTTTATTTAACAGGAGTTAAACCCAATTTAACTAACTTGATTAACTAAATCATAACATCCATAAAATAACTTACTGATAGTCTTTAACTATCATTCATCATCCATGACCACAAGTTCAAATTATTTATCAATTATATATATATATATATAATTAATAAATATTTAAAAAATTAATTATTTTTTCATATATATTGATTTTTTAATTTTCAATAATGGTAAATTATATATTTAGTATCTCACTTATTTTTGTATTTCTATTTTGATACCCAAGCTATTTTTTAGCAGGATGATACCTGACGTTACATATTATTTCTATTTTAGCACCCATGCTATTTTTTTAGCAGGATGAAACCTGGCGTTACAAATTATTTTTATTTTGGTACCTTAATTATTAAAAATAAAGAAAAACAGAGATCTTGTTTGGTCAAATAATAATTTTTGTTTTTCGCTATATGAAAAATTATATCGACTTTAATGATAACAATAAAAAAAACAAAAATTTAAACTCAAATTTAACTCGAAAGTTTATAATTATGAAAAAAATTTAAGAGTAAAGATGACTAACCTGAAACCTAAAAATATCAAATATATCAATCACCTTCGCATCCCACTAACAATTAAGAAAACAAAATCAAAATTAAATTTCGTTTTACATTATAAAGAATATAAAACTCACAATTTATCGAATAAACCAAAATACCAACCTTTCCTTCAACTTCCCTCAATATCCCTTTGTCGATTCTTTTGTAGGAAATGAGTCGGAAAAAAGTTCATTACCTAAAAAATTGATTAACATTAAATAATTTCAAAAAATAACTATAAGCATAATAATAAAAAATAATCTGCATATTTTAATTTTAAGAAACAACAAGATTATTAAAAATTTTAAATCAAGAACCTAATCTGATTAATTTTAAATTTCATTAGCTATACCATCGACATTTCATTGGGAAATCGTCTATGATAATATGAGAATATCATCTTTTGTGTTTCTTGCTTTAGTAGGGTTTAGCTGATTTTCACTTTTTCATACTTTGTTTTTTGCTATTGTTATTAAAGTCGATATTATTTTTGAAGGAATTAAAGAAGTAATAGATGAAAATTTACAGGAAACTGTAGTGATAATGAAGAAGATATTCAACACCTAATTTTTTATACTTGAATTGCAAAACAAAGAATAAATTTATATTTTTAATTTAAAAATTAAAAATAATGTTTAAATTGATAATATTTTAGACTAAATTAATAAATTGTATTCATTTTAGAGACCATCCCGTTTATTTTTAATAGTCAACGTGCCAAAAAATACGAAAATAGGCGAAGTACTAAATATATAGTTTACCCTTATTGAAAATAAAAAATAATATATATGAAAATATAATTGATTTTTTAAAATATTTATTAATTGTTTGTTGAATCCTTAAAATTTTAAATTTTTATTAATTAATTTAATAGTGTTAAACAATATCCAGTATTAATAGTGTTTAACAGTATTTATCGCATGTGATAGACTCACCCCTCTCCCTATATATATTAAAATGTTATTGACTATATTTTCAAGGCATAAAGCCAAAATTTAGCTTCGATGTTTGATCATATAATTACTTTAGTTCATATTTTTTTAGTATTTAAACCCTTAACATTTTAATTTATGTTCAAATAGACTTCTTTGAATGGAAATCGTTAGTTGGGGAAATTATATTATGAATTATTATCGTCACATCATTTATGAGACCAATCAATAAAAAATATCAATTTAATTACTTTTTTTACTTTATTATTTTTTTACTAAATTAATCTTCATTTGATAAAATTTGTTTTTAAATTTAATTTACAGTCGCTTGGTAAAAATGATAGTTAAAAAAATAATTAAATAGATGCTTTTCAACTGGTTTATTCTATAAATGACGAGGTAAAATGACTCATAATATAGTTTCTCGACTGATGATTAAACTTTTTTTTGTTGATGTAACACATACTTACGAATTAGATTAATGATGTGGCATGTCCACGTACAACTAGATGATGATGTGGTATTATAATTTTTTTAAAATTTATTTATTATCTGATATTTTAGAAAGTGAAGAAGTAAAAATAACAAGGGAAGTTGAACTTGAGACTTTAGAGGAAATGATTAGGGATGTGAAAACAGTTACTCGGATGAGTTTCAGGTCAGGTATTGTTAGGTCGGGTAAAATCAGACACAAGTCATTTCAGGTTAATCTGATGTTTTGAATCGATTCAGGTCGGGTGCGGGTCCATTTCAAGTCAGGTCCTTTTCAGGTCGGGTCCATTTTAGGTCAAGTCTATTTCAGGTCGGGTTCATTTCAGGCCGGGTTCAAACGGTTTGGGTCTAAATCAGATAATTGAAAGGTTCATTTCAGGTCGGGTAGATTTCAGTTCGGGTTCATTTCAAGTCGGTTTTATTTCAAGTCGAATTAATTCGGGTTTTAAATTCATATTAATTAAAATTATTAAGTTTGAGTTTGGTACAAATAAGTAATTAAGTAAATAACAGATAGACTTTGGGTTGAATGGTTGATCATTCCTTTCGAATTAATTATTTAATATCTAATGTCTTTAACTAGCATGAATCTTATTAAAAATAAATATTATGCACTAGACTAAACAAAAATATCATCAAATGATTCATATCTTAAAAATTGGGCTAAATTACATAAATTAAAAATTAATAAGAAATAAACATTGGACCGAAAAGAATAAAATTTTAAATAAAAAATGATATAGATTAAATATGTATATATTAAAAAATTATAGTCTATGTGATATATTAAATATGTGTATATATATAATATACATTAATATATACTATATATAATATAGATTAATGTATATATAATATACTTATATATATTATACTTTATCTATTAATGTATTATATGTAATATATAATATATTTATAATATATATAATATTATATATAATATATACTTTAATATAATATATATATATATATATTTAAATGTATATTAATATATGTATTTAATTTGTTTATGAATTAATATATGTATATATATTTAATTAATGTATGTATAGTATTAATTCTTTAAGCTCAACACTAATCCCCTAAGCCCAAATATATAATTTGATTTAATTAAATAAGTATCAAATCAAATAAAAAATAAAATTTAAAACTTAATTTTTGAGTGATCATAATCAAACTGAAATAATTGTAAAATAAGGTGTAGAGAGGTGCAATATTCGATTTTTTAGGTGTGACCTATATAAAAATGTGTGGAATTTTTTATCTGATCTAGAGTAGTGTCAAACGAATATCTAAATCTAATCTCTATTTTATATTTTTAATTGATTATATTTTAATCAAAATTTATTATTTGATTATAAGTTATAATAATAATAATCCTCTAAAATTTATTATATATATTAATTCCCTCCAAAATTTTGTTTTCCCCTCTTTTTTATATAATAACCAAAATTTATTTCTAATTTCCTCCAAAAATTTTAAACTAAAAGTAAATTAATCTCAAAATTAAAAAATGAGTGACTTATTTTCCTCCAAAATTTTGTTTTTTCACTCTTTTATATAATAATCAAAATTTATTTATAATTCCCTCCAAAATTTTGAATAACCGATATCCTTCTAAAATTTTTACACTAAAAGTAAATTATTCTCAAACTTAAAAAATGAGTAGCTTATTTTCCTCCAAAATTTGGTCTTTTCAACTTTTTTTACCAATTGTCTTTTTCTTTTTTATCAATTATTTTAGTTTAATTTAATTCAGTTTAGATTAATTTAATAAAAAATTACATTTGATTTTAGAATTCTTTTAACTATATTTTTAATTTATATTTTTATATTTTAATTTAGCTTAAATAATCTTAATTTCAATAAGCTAATTTAACTTAATTAAATATTAATTTAAAACTATATTTTTTAATAATATATTAATTTAGAATTATAATTTTTAATCAAATATTATTTTAAAATTATAATTAAAATTAAATATATTAAAACTAAATAAAATAGTAAATAAATTAATTTAATTAAATATATAATACTAAATTTAAATATTAATCCCTAAATTAATTATCATGTCTAATTCTATTTTTTAAGACTAATTATATTTATTAATATTTTAAATTCATTAAATTATAGATATACTTAATTATATGTCTGTAAATATTAAGTCTTGTTAATATTAGTTTAGGTCAATAATAGGTCGGGTTTAAAACAAGTCGGGTCATTTATCAGGTCGGATTCAAAACAGGTCGGGTTCAAAACATGTTAGGTAAAAACAGGTCTCGGGTCGATTCAGTCGGGTAATATCGGTTATCTGCTAGGTCAGACTCGGGTTCGGGTTTGTTTCAGTCGGATGCAAGTCGAGTTTCTAGTCCACAGTAACAAGTTGAAATCGGGTTTAGGTCATTTTCGGTCGGATACAGTTCGGGTTCGGTTAATACAATAACAGGTCCAACTCGGGCTCGGGTCAACAACAGTCATATACAGATCGGGTTCGGGTCATTACATCCCCAGGTCAAATCAGATTTTAACTCGAATAGATTTCAGTCGGGTTTTTAAATCGGGTCAGCTTTTTACATCCCTAAAAATGATAAAACAACTTACCACTAAACTAACTAGTTATATTTACTCGTTATTACCGAACATTAAATTTAATTAAGTTATATTGGGATTATCTTTAATTATAACATTAATCAAAGTATATTTATGAGATGATTTTTGTTTTATTTTTAATATAATATTTTTTAAATTATTAAAATTGATATTTTTTCTAAATTTTATTTTTTTCTATTTTAATTAATTATTTCAAAACAATATAAAAAATAAAATAAAAATAATATTTATTAAAATAAATATATTTTTTATTTTATTGGGAATGATAATCTTTATGTACATATTTTAATTAATTTTAATTTTTATTATTTTTTATATTTTTCAAATATTTAATTAAAATTAGAAAAAAATCAAAAATTAGAAATAAATTTAAAAATATACATTTCAATAATTTAAAAGTATTATATTAAAAAACAAAATAAATCTCATAAATATAATTTAATTTATGTTATAATTAAAGATAATATATTTTTTTAAAATTATTTAATTTTATCCTTTCTAATAAAAAATTGAAGATACCTAATAAGTTTAGCGGCAAGATTAAGGGTGTTCAATATCAGGTACCCGATTTGGGGATATCCGAAAAATTGGGTACCTCAGAAATCGAGTACCCGGGTCTTTCGGGTATTAATTTTTCGCCCGTGTTCCGGTCCATTTATATCGGGTACCCGTAAAATTTATGTACCCAACTAATCAGGTAATGAGTATTTGGTTTATATGTTTTTTATTTATATTTTTATTTTAAAATTAAAAAATTATATATTAAACACATAGATTTTAAAATTTTATAATACATGATCAAATATAAAAATTAGTGATTTAAAGTTAATTGTAGAATATATATATATACATATATATATATTAAAGTTTATCACTAAAATGATATCAAAAATATTAATATCGTTTTTCTTCTATCTATATTAATAAATTAATAAAAATATATTTAAAATTTTTAAAAATTTGAAATATATAATAAATTATAAAATTAATTTAAAGATTTAAACTTAATTTTATGTACAAATATTAAAAACTCTATAATAAAAATATAATTTAAAACTAACAATATATATAGATTAAAATTAATCGGGTTGGGTTGAGTATTCGGTAACTAGACAAATTGACCCAAGCCTGACCCATTTATCCTCGGGTTGAGAATTATCCGATATTTTTGTTTTTAATAGTCATATAATCAGATTAGATCAATAGGGTCGGATAATTTTAAACATTTTGGCAAGATGTTAATCCTATTTCCATGATTCTTAAGTTCAATTTTTTCTTTACTCATAATTTTTATTATTTTTTTATTTTTAAAATATGAGATAATAAATAAATATAAGAAGTGGTAGTTAAAGTTCAAAATAGTAATATAACCTAATGGTTAGACATTTAGCACTTCATGTACAAGACCCAAGTTAATTCCCATTAAATACATATACAAATTTTGTTTTTTTCTTGTGTATTTAAATCAATTATAAGACATCACGTGTCATAATCTGATCGGTTATAATTGATTTATTAAAAATATTTATAATTAATATAAAGATATTTATAACATCACATCATCATTGTTACGACCCGAGTTTCGAAACTCGGAATTGGATTAACCCGAGAGTGTGGGCCTTGTTGTTGGGCTTCTTGGGCCTTGTTGGGCTTAATGGTTTAGAGATGGGTTTGGTTTTTGGATGGTGTCCCAAGGGTGTTTTGGTAATTGGACTTTTACGAGGAAAAGGGAGGGGAGAGGGAGGCATTGTATGAAAAGGGACATCTCAGAGTATGTGACAAGGTGCTTAACTTATCAGCAAGTGAAGGCGGAACATCAGGTTCCTTTGGGTTTGCTTCAGCCTATACAAATTCCACAATGGAAGTGGGATCGGGTCACCATGGACTTTTTCACGGGGCTACCTTTGACTCAAAGGAAGCATGATACTATATGGGTTGTAGCTGATCGGTTGACCAAGACTGTTCACTTTTTGCATGTGCGCATGGACTTCAATTTGGAAAGGTTGGCTCAGTTGTATGTCAAGGAGATCGTGCAATTGCATGGAGTGCCATCCTCGATCATATCGGATAAGGATCCACGGTTTACGGCAAGGTTTTGGAAAAAGATCCACAGTGCTTTGAATACAAAGTTGCAATTCAGCACAACTTTTCATCCACAAACCGATGGTCAATCTGAACGAGTCATTCAGATTCTTGAGGACATGCTTCGATGTCGTGTGGTGGTTTTTGAGGGTAGTTGGGAGGAACAACTACCGTTGGTTTAGTTTGCTTACAACAATAATTACAAGTCAAGTATCAAGATGGCACCGTTTGAGGCGTTGCATGGTCGCAAGTGTAGGACACCCTTGTGTTGGACCGAGCTCAATGAAAGACGGATTGTGGGATCCGATCTAGTTAAGCAAACAGAGGAAAAGGTTCAGACCATCAAGGAAAGGTTACAAGCTGCCTTCGATCGTCAAAAGGCTTATGCAGATAAGAAAATGAAGCACATCGAGTATGAGGTTGGAGAAAAAGTGTTCTTGCAGGTGTCACCGTGGAAAGGGATCATCCGTTTTGGGAGGAAAGACAAGTTAAGTCCAAGGTTTATAGGACCGTATGAGGTGCTTGAGAGAGTTGGGCCAGTGGTTTATCGCTTAACTTTGCCTCTAGACTTGGCACGCATCCACAATGTGTTCCATGTGTCGATGTTGAGGCGTTATCGTTCATACCCTTCGCATGTGTTGTCTTTAGAGGATGTTGAGGTTAATATGGATCTAACCTATGAAGAGGAACCGATAAGAGTGCTTGATAGGGGAGTCAAAGAGCTTCGGAACAAGTGTATCCCTTTGGTTAAGATGCTTTGGAGAAACCACGGAGTCGAAGAGGCTACGTGGGAGGTCGAAGCGGACATGAGGTTGCTCTATCCGCACTTGTTTCCCCTAGGTAAATTTTGAGGATGAAATTTTCTTTAAGAAGGGGAGATTTGTTACGACCCGAGTTTCGGAACTCGGAGTCGGGTTAACCCGAGAGTGTGGGCCTTGTTGTTGGGCTTCTTGGGCCTTGTTGGGCTTAATGGTTTAGAGATGGGTTTGGTTTTTGGATGGTGTCCCAAGGGTGTTTTGATAATTGTACTTTTGGGAGGAAAAGGGAGAGGAGAGGGAGGCATTTCTCTGCATTGTGCAGAGGGTGATTTCATCACCTCCTTTATTGTCTTTTTCATCTCTTTCTCTCATCTTTCTCTCCCAAATCCATCAACCAAGGTAGAGTTTTTATGTGTTAGTTGAGAGGATCATGTTTTGTTCATAGAGGAGAATTTGTTCAGCTTGGGAGGATCTTTCTAGCAAGGTAAGTTTGGTGTAAAAGGGTGGAGGTAAGGTTTTTAGTGGAGGTTTTGTGGAAGAACGAGTTTTGGTTTTGGGAGAGTTTTAAGTTGGTTTTAAGCTCGTTTTAGCTTCTTAGAATCGTTTAAGATAGAGTGGTAATGTTTTGGTCTTCTCCCTTGTAGTTGGAGAACAAGGAGAGCCTTCAAGAAGCTTCGGAAAGTATAAGGTTTGAGGTTGGTTGTGGAGCTTCTTCAGCTTGTTTTAGAGGTTGGTACACTCTCAAATCCTTTGCATTTTCATGTACATCATCATTTTAGCATGCTTGTTTGGTTGTGTTATGGTTTGGCTAGGATAGAAACTCACTTAAACTACTTCATAAATGAGTAGGAATGATTTGGGATCGATTGGACTATTTTGGATTTAGGTTCTTAAAAATTTAAAGCTTCAAACCTGCATTTCGTACAGGGGTATCGATACACGGGCCACCGGTATCGATACCCTTGAGAGAAAAGTAAACGTTTTGGACAGGGGTATCGAACCATGGTTTGATACCGAGTCCTCCAATAGCATTTCCGGTTCGATGCTGGTATCGAATCCGGAATGCCTTCTTAGTTGACTTTTGAGATGGTCAAAGGGTATCGATGTCAGGATCGATACCCATGTTTCAATACCTTCTTTGGGTGGTATCGATATAGGGTGTTTCGATACCCCATATAGGAGTATCGATACCCTAGTGAACTTTTGTCAAGATAAGTAGAAGATGAGGATCGATAAGGTTAATTAAAGGTAAATATGAATCTTAGATCAATGAAATGGATCGTAAATCACTGTTGACGAGTTTGCCTCGAAGACTAAGTTAATAGGTTGTAATAGGTCTTAATATGAGAATTATACTTGCATGATCGATTTTGGCTTGGTTGAGTATTATTTTGGTGTAAGATCCTAGGTGGATCATCTTGTGTGGTTTTTGATATTGTCTGATGGGATCCAGATACCCAGTGAGTGATAGTGTTGCAACACAACGAAGACCATCCGATGTGAGATTCCGGGTGATGTATCGAAGACCATCCAATGTGAGATTCCGGGTGATGACCTAGCTCGATGTGAGATTCCGAGCCCCACTCGATGTGAGACTCCGAGTGAAGACTAGATGTGAGATTCCGAGTATACTAGCTCGATGTGAGATTCCGGGCCGAGTGAGTTCCCCGGTTTCGGGTTGGCAGTGGGCCTCACTTTTGATTTGTTTACTTTATGCTTTGGTTGCATCTGGAATGTCATATCATCATGTTATCTTATCTCGCATGCTATAGTTATGATTCACTTGAAAGCACAGTCGATAGGTTATGTACCCACTGAGATTTCGTAGCTCAGCGTTTTGGAATTTATTTCCATGCGTAGGTAAGTAGACGGACATTCGGGCGGATGTGGCGGAGCACCATCTTTTCGAGACTTCAGCATTGACCGATTGGTAGAGTACAGTTGCTACATTATTGGGTTATGTATTCGTAGGACCATTGTTGTAATTGTAACTCTATTTTAGTTAGTTGTTAAGGTCAAATGTTTTATCAAACTTGTATTTGGAGCTCCGATTATATTTTGGGTTGTGGAACTACTTGGATTTTAAATATCGTTTTAATATCTCATTTAATGGTTTGACTTGAGTTTAACTTTTAAATTTTATGGACACGGGTTTAAGCTTATTGCCCAAATGTGACACCCGGATTGAGTTGTTACAATCATCTAGTTATATATGAATATACTATGTAGTCTATGTTATCAATTTATTCCATATGAACGTACTACGCCAACAACAAAAAAAAAATTGATCGTAAGTCAATTAATGAATTTTTATCTAAATAAAACTATTTTAACATAAACTAAAGGTAACTGTATAGATGAAATTAAATCTTTTGATGAAATTAAAGGTCATATGCCTATTTTTAAAGGTAACTGTATAGATGAAATTAAATCTTTTGATTTAACATTGTAATCACTAATTTTATCCGGGGTTAAAACCCGATTTAGTTTTCATTCAATTTGAATAACGAGCTTTGTTTTTATTAAAAATATATGTCTTTATCCTTGTAAATATTACTATTATAATTTATAATTTACTTTTTTTTATCCCTTTTATTACTACATATTTATTATTAAAATTCCAAAAAATATTACGTTATTATTTGCGTAAATATGTTGTTACATTTAATTTGTTATTAAAATTCAAAATCAAAAAAAAATTATTGCGAAAACCTTTATTTTCTATTAACATCATTCTAAAAATTTCAAAAACATTATATATATTATTATTTTCTTATATTTTCATTTTTCGTACATATATTTTAATTTTCTTTTTATCTATTTTCGTTTACTTTTATTAAATATATTATTATTATTATTATATTATAAAAGAAATATAAATAAATAAATCCAAATTAAATAAAAGCCCACATTTTATTTATTAAAAGATCCATACACATATTAAAACCCAACATTTGAAAAAATAATAATAAAATCCAATAACTAATATATTACAGACCCATTAAATAATAACCCAAATAATAAATTCAATGCCCGTTTTAATCTAGCCCAAACCGGTTTAATAACAATGAAAAAACCTAACATCAGCCATCTTTTCCCATGCGCAGCCCATTCCTGACCGTTGGATCCAATCTAGATCCAACGGTCCAGATCGAAAGAAGAAGACTCTTCAGACCCGCACGCGGTTCCACACGCGTCCGCCCGGATCTCCACGCGCACCTCTTCGAATGTCGCGTGCTCCACACTCGTGCCTCTCCAGATTCCATAGTAATCGTTCATTTTCTCGCCACCGGTTGCTGCTCCAGTGGTCCCCTCCACAACTCTGATTGCCACGATCACATGAAGACAAAGAAAACAAAATGTCAGAAAGGACAATGAATTTCAGAACCAATATGCTAAAATTTCAGAAGAAATTCGGTCACTTTAGAGGAGACAATTAGAAAACCACAGAGGCTACACCACACCGAATTTCAGAACAAATCAGTACCAACATTAGAGAAATCACATGAGCAAATACAAACAAATCCATGAAGGCAACCAATAGCAATATTCGGCCTTTTTTTCATTTCAGAATTATTTATAATTATTCGGTTATAAAAGAAATCGAAACCAATGTAATCGGGGGTTCCCCTCACCAAAAAATCAATAAAACAGAACCATTTTGGAGGTATCCTCCTTTTTTCAGTTTTCATTTTTTGCATAGAAAATAGGGGTTTCGATCTTTTACCTTTAGAGGGGTAACGCCGTTTTGTTTCTTTGATTTTTCTCCTTCGTCGGCAACAATCCCCGCGCCTTTGGGTCTTCGTTGGTGAGCCCGAATAGAGAACGAAGAAGAGTTGTTCTTCTTTTCTTTTTTTTTCGGTTGTAACAGAGGGTTTTTAGTGTGTGTTTTTAATCATTGAAAAGAAAGTTTTGGTTTTTGTTTTTGTGAATCTAGTGTTAAAATGGATTTTAGGGTTTCGAATAGAGTTTTTTAAAGGTGGTTTATCTCGGCGGCCGTCAAGGCGATTTCTGGGTTTTCTCGCGGCGGCTTTCTAGAGAATGGATGAACAAGGATTAATGTTCATCCTTTCTGGGTTAAAACCTAAAGAAAATAGAGAGAATCTCTCTCGTTTGGTTTATTTCAGATAAAAAATGGGCTAAAGGGAAGAAGTTTGATTTTTAATTGAGTTTTATGCTAAGCTTATAAAAGGAAATGGGGTATTTACCATATTTAAATCTCTCCGTATTCCAAAAATCACCCCCGCGGTCCTCAAATGTTTTCAAAATCTCACGATTTGGTCCTGATTGGACGAATTCAGTTACTTTTTTTATGGCTTTATTATTTCCAAGACCCTGCGTGCTTTGATATATCCTTTTAAGCCCTTCCTCACATAGATATGACAATTTGAGGGTCTAAAAGTTTTTTTTAATCCTTTCATATTAGTCCATTCCAGTGGTTTTTGATTATTTTGGTTTATTTTATTTTATTTATTTATTTATTTTGATTATTATTTTTATTTTATTCATTTATTTATTTATTGTTCATGTTATATATATATCCTTATTTATTTTCATGTTTATGTTTATTTACCTATGTATTTTATTTTATTGTACATACTTTTAGTATGCCGTGCATGTTTTTATTTCTTGTGCTTTAATTTGTTGTTCATATATTTGTCTTTTGTTTTTATCATGTTATCTCATTTATGTACGTTAATTCTATTGTACATTTATTTTTATATATGTTGTTTACATTAATGTCGTAAAGTTACATATCACATTTTCGTAATTAACGAACCTAACTAATTACGTCTTTATTCGATCGTAACGAGTCCGATACCAAACGTCGTGGTGGCGGTGTGAGCGTTTACCTTCGGATAAAGACACGGTAAAATTAAAATTTGAATCGATTCTTTAAACAAATAATTAATTTAATTTCCTTTTAAATCAGAAAATTCTAAAATTAATTAAGCGGTATTTTGATAAAGGTGTCAATTTTTGGGCGATTTTTTAACGATAATATCATTTTAAAATCGTAACCGACTCTCGAACCCAAATCGTTTCGAATCTCTGGTTTCCCGGTATCCGGTCTACCAAAAGTGATCGGTGGCGACTCCAACCTTTTTTTTAAAATTATTTTCCCATTCTTTTTCAATTCTTTTTATTTTAAGTGTTTTCAAACCCTAATTTTGAATTTTAACCCTAATGTTTAATTTTTCCCTTTTAATCAAAATTCTCAAATTTTAAATCGGAACCCTAATTTTTCAATCCCAAATTTTAGGTCTAAATTTCCAAATCCAATTTTCAATTAAACCCTAATTTTTTAATTTTCAATTTTTTGATGTTTTACTAGTGACCTCTTTTTATCTCATTTTTACCTTTTTTTTTTACATTTAATTTTAATATTAATTTTATTAATTTTTTTAAAAGAGTCGCTACAAACATAATTAAATTAGTGGTTATTATAGACAGAAGGTATCTTGATTTTGAAAATGGAAGGAGACTCTTCCAATTGTACCGTGATGAAATGTTCATCATAAATTTTGATTAAAAATAAAAGTAATTAATTATTTATGCCCTTTTCGTATTGTATGCCTTTAAAATATCTCACTAGATTAAACTAGAATTCCCAACATTTCTGAATAAAAAAAAAAAATTGAATTCCATCGTGCCCTAGATTAGTTTTATTGTCCTCCCCTGTAAAGCCCCATTTTATTAATGGATTGAAAGAAGTGATGCTCATGAGTTTGAATTGAGTAAAAATTTTTTTTTATGTCTCCTTTAAAAATTTTTTAAAAAAATTAAATTTTAATTCTTAACCCTTATTTTCTATATCTTAAATCTTAAACCCTACATTTTAGAAAATACACTTTAACCCTAATTTCCTAAACCCTAACTACAACCCCTAACTTAGAACCCTAAACCCTAAATCCTCTAATTTAAAGTGGAGGCATAAATAAATGTATGAAGAAAAAGTAAACGATTTACACCCGTTTAAACATGGGTTATATTACAACTTTGATGGTCCATTATATACATGCTAACTGAGAAAAATGATAATTTTAAACCCTAAAATTTAAGACAGTTGTTCAGAGGTGATAAGGATTGATGGATAAAGAGTTGAGGTGTTATCTCTGTATCATAACACTCGGAGATTCATGCTTTTTCCCACCCCACTAGGCAATGAAGTATGTTTCACCCACCAGTGCCTTTTCCCCACACTGAAGTAAAACATTGGCCTAACTCTAGTCATTATCTTTAATGCACAAGTCGCTCCAAAGCATTGAATTATAAATTAGATCGAATTTATAACATTATGTCTTTTCGAATTAAATATTATTGTTATATGTTTTAATTATACCTATTATGATATTTGTCGTATCATATCTTTTTGCTCACTAAATTATTTGGAGAGTTACTTCCAAAATCACCCCTCTAATCATACACAATATACATTGATCAAGGGGATCTCCATAGTAGGACATATGAAAGACCTCTGGAGTAACTTCACTTCAAAACTATATCGACTTTAACGAGATAAATATCAAATTCACTGAGCTAAATCTACTGGGATGAATAATTATTTTACCTATCAATTATATCTCAAGAAGATTATACTTGACATCATCATTAGACGTCTCCAATATATACGATGAAAAATATTAGTTTCTCTCAAGTTGAATCTCATATAAAAGGATCAACATAATAGGATGGTAGATAAGTACAATTTTGTGGATTCTATACCACACATATTTCGGTTGGAGTAGAGATAGGTGTGAATTTATTGGGTAGAGATCAAGTGTCATATCCTTTGTGAGTAGTTGGTGGGTGATGAATTTAAGACCTTATTCACACCGTATTTGCCTATATTCGTTTGTTCACTGACTATCCACCAGATGAATTGTATACTGGTGAAACTATGTTTTAGTTAAATTAACCATAATTAAATTTATATCGATGAAAATATGCTTTAGTTAATTATTGTTAGTTAGTTAAATATAATTAAATTTATGTATAAATATATTATTTATATTCACTTGACAAATCAATAAATATGCAAAGTTTTATATATTTTTTTTACAAAATTCGATGATTATTTTTTTATATAATTTGATTTTAATGGTTTCTTGTAGGTGGGTATAGATGGATACAAGCGGATACGAGTTGGATAATAGATTTTTAATTAAGTAACGAGCAAGAAGATGAATTTAAGAATATACCCACGTGAGTAAATGTAAAATTAAAAACTATACCTATCATAAATGATAAATTGATAATAAATGTAAATATAAAAGAATATCCACATTCGTCCTATCCGTTTATCATCCCTACAACTTACTCCCTCCGACCCTTTTTTTTTTCTTCACCTCCATTATTTCGATAGACAACAATTCTCTATCGAAACCATCCTGAATGAATCGGCTAGAAGTGAACATGTGAGGGGATGATATCGAAACATGTGAGAGGATGATATAGAAACATGTGGGGAATCTATCTGTATCATACATCAAAATCAACTGGTAAAATATTGTACTGGAAAAAGGAAGGGTGTCAATTGGTAGGACAAGTTATTCTTACAACCTCCCTGGTGTCGCAATCTGTACGATAATAATTGACCACTCATACTATTATGACACTTCCATATCTGCAAGGTAATCTCTACCATCCCCATCTATCACAACCTATTTCGTAGATATAATTATGATTTTTATTACTATACGGAAAATTATATTATAAGTCATTTTTATTACTTAT
The DNA here is from genome assembly GCA_035048815.1 of Abelmoschus esculentus. Classification (NCBI taxonomy): domain Eukaryota; kingdom Viridiplantae; phylum Streptophyta; class Magnoliopsida; order Malvales; family Malvaceae; genus Abelmoschus; species Abelmoschus esculentus. The sequence goes on from JAUCBN010000037.1 coordinate 5,795,563, forward strand.
GAAATTAACTGATTAAACGTAGTTATTTTGATTCATTTTCATAAAAATATATATTTAACATATATTAAGTTACCAACTATATAAAATAAAATATTAAAGTTAAGAGAGTGATTTAAACAAAAACTTTTATTGATAAAAATTTAAATATTTAACGAGTTAAATTAATAAATTATATACTTTTAACTTAAATAATGTTAAACTAAATTATGATTAAAATTAAAAATCAAAATATATTTATTTTTTACTTTGTTCAATAATAAAAAATTAATTAAATAATAATTTATTTATATTCATAAAAATAATATTACATTAATAATATTTAGATAAATAAATATTATTAATTTAATTTTAAAATAATTTAATACTAATTTTATAAAAGTAAAAAATTATTATTTAATTAATTAATTTCTTCATTATCAAACAAAGTGAATTTTAAATCTAGTTTGATTGATTTTTAAGTAAATCACAATTTAACTAAATATAATTTAATAACTTTTTAGTTTAATTTGGTGGTTAAATGGTTAAACTTTTTTCAATAGTCTTGTGTTCGAGTCATTTCTAACTTTAAAATTTTATTGATAACTTGATATATGTTATAAATATTAGTGGAATTGAAATAAAATCTTGACTTAGGATAGTTGGTTTATGGGTTGCCTTTACTAAAAGTAATTACCTATGAAGGTAATTGATGGTGAAAGTCAGATGTGAAACTGATGAGGTAATTATCTATGTAGATATTTAGATCAAACAAGAAATTACTGGAAAAAAAATAAAGAAAGCGTGAACAAGGAAAAAAATGGAGATAGTTAGAATGTAGACCAAAAGAGGTACTTAGGGCAGTGTACCTGAAGGTTAATATATAGCCTAAATATTGATTACCAAATTAACTCTGTGAAGTCAAGGTGATTATTAATCGACTTGGATTGTTAAGAGCTTAACCGGAAGAGATTGCTAGTTGGTTAAAATCAACTTAACCGAACCAGTTGAGCTGGGAGTTGAATAAGATGGGATGAGGACCAACTGCGCAGAACCTGCATTTTACTTCTTTTTATCTAAGCAATACACTAATATTCATCATGCTTGCTTTCCTTCTAAATCTCTTTGAATATGTGTTATGCCTTACATACACAATCGTTTTCGAAGAGCTCTTAACCTTGTAAATCGTAGAAGCTTTGTCAAAGTATCAACAACTTGTATGAATATAGTTGACTTGAAGTTGTTTCCTTATCACCTTTTCTCTAATAAAATGTAGGTCCAACTCAACATACTTTGTTTTGGCATGGAGAACTTGGTTTTATGCCATAATCACTGTGTTTGTGTTGTCAAACCAAACTGTTGGAGCCTTATGCAGTTTTGCTTTCACGTCATTTAAGAGAACTTGTACCCAAACTATTTCACATACTGCATTAGTTAAGTTTCTATATTCCGCTTTAGCAATTGATCTAGAAACTGATCATTGTTTTTTGGAACACCATGTTTGTAAGTGACCTCCAAAAAACACACAATGTCTGAAGAGATGTTGAAAAAGTGTTGCTTGGTGCAAACCATAGTCCACAATCTGTGGTGCCTCACAAATATCTTAGGACCCTCTTAACAGTAGACCAATATGTCTCGGTTGGTTGCTGCATGTACTGTGATAATTTATTTATAATAAATAAGAGATATGGATGAGTGTGACACACGTACAATAATGTTCTGTTGATTGGTATTGTATCATGTATGATTCTCGTACAAGTATACACATCGAACAAGTAATAAAGTGAGTGAGTGAGTGAGATCGTTACCACAAGGATGAGGTAGAATATTTCAAAGGTAGTTAACATACACAAAAGACAAAAAAATCTTCTGTATAAACATTTGCTAAAGCAATTCTATTGTTGTCACCAATATACTATAGAGAAATAAAATTAAAAATGGAGTAATAGATAAAGTTGCACGAGCACAATATCGAGGAATATTCAAGCTTAAGATTGGCTAGGCTTGCTATGGAAAGCTATCTACTTGTATCCTAAATGCTTACTATTTTTTGGTTAAATAAGTGTTCGACAGAGTTTGTTAAAATTGTCTCCACTATCCCTAGTAAAAGGCCTAACACTCGAAAATGCTAAGGCATTATCTCCGGGTCTCAACCCTAATACTTCTAATATTGATAAATTTCTACCCTTTTTAGTCGTTGAAACTCTCCCTTATCCCTAAGGTGAGTTAGGATTCTGCTCCCACAGTAACCTCATTGTTCATGTTGGTCTAGCTTTGCTTATCCCTAGATCTAAGCTACCCGAACCCCTTTGCTATGAAAATCTCCCGAGAGCTCTTACAAACCAAGGTTTAAGTGAAAAAGGTGTTAGCTTTCATGAACAAAACACAAATAAAAACCATAAAAAGTAAAAACATTCATTTTAAAAAAATAAGCCTAAGCTATATTAAATTAGTTCATGGCTTGGTTTAGAAAATATTCACTCTTTCTCCTTTGAGATACATTTTCAATAAAGATGAAAAGAAATAAAACAAAATAAAGAGGAAGGAAGTCTCAAACACTCGGCCGTGAGGTTTTCTAGCTTGTCGCTTCTCCTGAAGTCTTACAAAATCCCTTGCTTGAAGCTCCCAACAATGTTGGTTCGGCTAGAGGTAGAAGATGATGAAAGTGCCCGTCTTTCTTCTTCTTTCTCACCCCTCTTTTGCTCTCTTTAAAGCTGTTTTTTTTTCTTTTTTCGAACTCCTTTTGCAATGAAGGAGTGACTTTGTATTTATAAGGGAAGGTTTCTAGGGTTTTGTGCCCTAAAGATGTAAGGAATATTCTCTGAAATTCTGCAGAGACTGGCAAGGACGTGTAGGGAATTACAGCTGGCCAGAAATTCACGCGTAAGGACAGTGGGCTGCAGGTTTGTCTTTTTTGTAATTCTGTTTGGTGCGCCAAAAATGCTATAGTATCTTTGAGGTCCGATCCAGCACTGAATATGCTATAACATATCTTTCATTCTTCAACTTTGTCCCATCAAATCTGCATCACAACACTAGAAAATAACTTTCAAATCAGCATATTTTTAAAAATAAAAGTAAAATAAAACAAAAACTTAATCTAATGCAAATTCAAATAAAATGTAACTAAATGCAAAGCAAATGAGCTTGAAATCAAACAAAACCTTAAATAAAAGGGTATAAAATATATGTTTTTTAGAGCGTTAACATGCTCCTACAATATTTCGATAAAGTTCATGATTAACAAATGGCTAACCATTAGATTTGCTAAATCTAGGAGCTTTTACAATCGGTGTGTCAAGAGACTTGGAGAAGGTCGTGTCATTCTTTGCTAGTAGTTCTTCAATGAATTTTCTCTAAGTCAGATGTATGCCACCATCAACATAAATGACCTAAATACCAAGAAAGTAGTGGACATTACCTAAGTCCTTCAAAGAGAATTTTTTATCTAATTCTTTAATTACTTGTTGTATACGATCTTTTGAAGTTCTTGTCACCAAGATATTATCTACATAAATCACAATATAAAGAACTATACCTTGATACATGTAGATAAAGAGTGATGTGTCAACTGTGAAAGATTAAAAATTCAGACTACACAAGAAATCTTTGAACTTTGTAAACCAATTTCGAGGTGCTTGTTTTAGGCCATACAAAGCTTTCTTCAGCTTGCACACGAGAGGTGAGCCATTGTTGTCATACTAAACAAATCCCTTTAGTTGCTTCATGTAAACATGCTCAAGAAGATCTCCTTTTAAGAATGTATTATTGACATTTATTTGATGTACCTGCTATTTGTTATGAACAGACATTGAAAATATGACATTAACGGTGATATTTTTTACCACAAGGCTAAATGTCTTAGAGAAATCATGTCTTGGTACTTGGGAGTATCCTTTTGTTACTAGTCTGGGTTTGAATCTGTTGACAGTACCATTTGAAATTAATTTAACCCTGAACAACTATTTAGAGCCTATAGTCTTACGATTTGGTGGTAGTTAAACCAGTTCTCAAGTATTGTTATTGATAAGAGCATTATATTCAGAATACACTACATCTTTCTAGCAAGGTATACTCAATGCTTGATGAATGTTTGCAGGTGTGTTATTTACCTCAACATTATATAGTTTGGGCTTGAATATACCAACTTTACTTATTGGGATCATGCTATGTTTATTCACATAATCATTTTTTATTGGTGCACAAATCTCAATAGCATTATTTATAGGTTCAAGGGGAACAGATTTGAGTCCCATTTTAAAAATGTTTTGGTTTTAATTTTTTTATGATTTTTTTTAATTTGATGGAGACATGTGTCATCACTTGTTTGATCAAATAAAATTAAACAAAAATAATGAAGGAAAAGAGAGAAATGAAAAATATATAAAAATAATATATTTCTTAATAAATAACATCGATACATGAAAAAAAAAACAAAGACAAATATACCTCTCGTGTTTTGATTCCATCAACTCTGTAGAATATACGTCTCAGCCTCTTACGATTCTCAAACTATATCAAGATATAAATACAGTTATATATCTAAGAAATAGTATATTGCTTACTAAATAACACCAATATATGAAAGAAATGCACAACTATGCCCTTATCCAGGTAAAACACTCCATTTTTTTAAAGTCATTATAAATATTTATGCATACTAATTATTTTTAAAAATTTGGTATCCTTCAGAGTTATCATATCGATGTGACAAATTTTATTCTTGTCTTTATAATCAAAATTTAATCGAATTAAGATAAAAGACATAAAAAATTATTTTATCAATCAAGCGTGGACATTATAAGAAATAATCTCAAATAAAAAAAAATATCTAAAACAATATCAATTCTCGTGAAATATAATTAAAACACAACTGCAATTGAACCCCAAAATGCTAACTTCCTAAAGATAATTTGACTCGTGCCACTTTATGGTATTCTTCTTACTAACATGAATAAGTATAATACCAACTTTTCTACCCTGCATTATCTTCTTAGAAACAACATTTCTAAAGATAAACTCTTACGAAGATTAGTATTATAGTATCTTTAAGATTATCTTCATAATAAACACTATCATGTATTATAGTAATCATCTCACGTGATAGATATACAAGGTTTAACACTCGGAGGTTAAGTTTATCTTTATCAATTCGTTTATAAGCCATCAATAAACTTAACACCATACAATCACTAACAATACAACGATTATAAATACCTATATAATCGAAAAGAGAAGATAGATTGTATAAAAAGGGCAATAACCATCTCTTATATCATCTCTCTTTCTATGTCTTCTTTATTTCGATTAATATATTATCTACGTTTCTTCATCCTAAGCCTCTAGAAGTGAACTGTCCAAAACCATAACAATCACTTTAATTCAGTCTTCACCCATCTCATTTAGTCTCTTCTTATTTTGACATCGATAATTATCAATAATATTATTAAAACCAAATTGATAATTAATTTATTTAGATAAAATCTTTAGTTTAAATTTATTTAGATAAAATCTTTAGTTTAACAATGAAGTTGACGATAATTATATAAAAACTTCATAAAAATTGTAGTTATCGCTATCAACTATTTTATCCAAACTTTTTATTAAATAAAAAATATTTTATTTTAATATAATGATACAATTATATGATAATATCTATTAATATTTTTTATTAATCATCTAACAACATGTACATAAAAGTGTTTAAACTTGATTTTTATAGGATAAACATCATTTTTTTATTAGAGTCACTCATTGAGTATAAAAAATTTAAAAATCTATTTTATTATGTACTATCAAATAATTATTTTTAGATAATTTTAAAATAATTACTCTAAGACAATATTTATTCATATATTTTTAATTTTACATATTTACGTATCTTTATGACATAATCGATTAAACCCAATTTTTTTAAATATATATCATACTCTTTCCCATCAAAACCCCTTACTAAATTCAAAGTAAACTTTAATTTTTAATTCAACCCATAGATTCATTTTAATTATGATTAACATTAATTATTAATATACTGATGAGTTGTTTAATTATTCCATTTTGTTGTTGTTTCAACATTATAAGCAGAACAAATACTTTGTTATTAGCAAGTTGGATTTAAATCTTGTCCGTACGTCCCTTCCAAATTCGGACCACTAATTTTGGAAGGGAAAAAAACAGAAACAAGTTGACCCCTCTGACTCCTTCCCACCTCTATTCTCCTTCTTCTCCTCTGTCTGTACTGACACTTATTTCAATTATTTTTACATTTGTCTAGGTTTTAATCTCTCTTTTCTTCTCCATTTGGCTTCTCTTCTCTTGGATCTCATTCATTCAACTTACATACTATAAAAAACTTGTAATCCCTCATTAATAAAATCACGTATACCTCCACCGCCATCTTCATTCATTACTTAAACAGACTCTTTTTAGGGTATTTGTTGTTCTGCACTCTACAATGGCTCCCCATTACCAAAAGGGTTTTCTTCTTCTTGTTCTTCTTCCCCTTTTTCTGTTGATTTGTTCTGTCAATTCGGATGTTTCATCACCTAAGATCAGCGCCGTTGATCTGGCGGCGTTGTCAGCCATTAGAGACAGCCTGACAGATATTCATGGCTCTAGATTCTTCTCCAGTTGGGACTTCGCCGCACCAGATCCTTGCTCCTCATTCACTGGCGTTACATGCGGTTTCGACGGTCGAGTCACCATTCTCTCCCTCGGCACTGGCCTTTCCGACTCTCCGGGTCTCTCTGGCTCACTCTCCCCTGCTCTTTCCAACCTCACCCTCTTAACCCAACTCATCCTCTTTCCCGGTCTCGTCACCGGTCCTATACCTCCTCAACTGGGCCAACTCAATAGTCTTCGAGTCATTTCCTTGACCAACAACCGCTTAACAGGACCCATACCATCTTCCTTCTCTACTCTCCCTTTCTTACACACTCTGGATCTGAGTTCAAACCAGCTGTCCGGGTCCATCCCACCGGGACTCACAAAGCTTCCCTCTTTAAAAGTCCTGGTACTGAGTTCAAACGAGTTAACGGGTCAGTTGCCTGCAACAGTGTCGGCGCAGTTATTACACTTGGATTTGAAGAAGAACGAGATCAAGGGACCGTTGCCCAGGTTGCCGTCAACTGTCCGTTATTTGTCAGTGTCGGAGAACTCGATGTGGGGTCCACTCAACTCCCTGGATTCACTATCCGAGTTAGTGTACCTCTACGTTAGCATGAACCGGTTCAGTGGGCCCATTCCCACCTCGCTCTTCTTTAATCCCTCCCTCACCTCACTGTTCTTACAACGGAACAATCTGTCGGGTGGGCTCCCGTCGATTAAGGTGGACCCCACGGTCCAATCCTACGGCGAGGGATCCATTGTGGACCTAAGCCATAACTTCATCACGGGGGAGATAACCCCATTATTGGCCGGAGTGGAGACTCTGTTCCTGAACAACAACCGCCTGGTGCGATCGGTTCCGGAGGAGTACGTGAAGAGCGTGTACGAGGGCAGCACCACCACGTTGTATTTGCAACATAACTATTTATCTGGATTCCCATTACCTAGAGGCTCCACTCTGCCTGATACGGTGTCGGTGTGCTTGTCCTACAACTGCATGGAGCCACCGGTTGGGATGTCAGGCTGCCCGGCCAGTGCGGGGAAGCAACCGTCGAGGCCGGAATCGCAGTGTTCAGTATTCAGCCATGGTGGGTCATTGGACTGAAATCAGACAAGGTGGATATGGTTATACCAACGTTAGACATCACTTGTAAGCAAATATTAGTGTGAAACTTGTATTACTTTACTACTATACTTTTTTTAATATGAATATATCAATTTTATTAAAAGATTAAAAATAATCCATGACTACAATAAAAAATTTATAATTCAAGTAAATAAAGTTAATTCAGACATATTTTAAAAAAAAACTTATAAAAAAATTGTGTGAAGATTGAGTAAAGAATGAAGATTTGAAGAAAATAAAATAGATGTGTTTTATTTTTAAATTTAATAAAATTATTTCATTAGTTTTTTTTTATTTTTAATTTATATGTTATATTATTATCAATATTATATTATGTAATAACGTTATTTGATTATAATTTTTAAATTCTATGTTATAGTTTTTCTTGTGATTTTGTAAATTAATGTTGATTGATAATAAATCGTACAGTAAAAAAGAAGGAAGATTTTGGAACTAACTTGGTAGAATTATTGTTTGTAGCTTCAAAACATTAAACCAGTAAGTTGGTTTTTTCAATAATATGATTTTATTTTTCGATTGTGTAGAGAAAAAGAGAGATTAAAATCCTTTTTTATTAGATCATATGCAATAGGTAATGCAACGGTATAAATTGTTTCTCCCATAGGCCTTCCACAGTTGGATCAAGTCAATACATCCGTAACTCTATTTTGATTACGACTAATTTTATAAAATCTAACATCCTAATTCAAATTGATCATTCGACGAACCTATGAAGCGAGTGTATTACCACAAAGAGCTTCATGTTGTCTACTAAACATACTTGCAACATTATCGCTATATGTTTCGATGATGATCCTCCGACAATCCATACTCTAAGTATGTTTTAAAGCATCATGAACACCCCATAATTCTGTGAATATAACAGGACAAGAACCCAAACTTTTAAAAAATCCAATCAAACATTTTTCAGATGTATCCCGTAGCATCCGGTCACATGCTGCAGAGGAGTCCCTCAAATAAACAACACCGTCAACATTGGCCTTCACCCAACCTTGTTGTAGAGCAATCCACTTAGGTGTGAAGTTTCTTTCTGGTGATACAACATTTGAATCCATAGCATCCAACAATGTTGAGCATTCTTCCAAAATCGACCTTGATTCGGTGTAATTATTATCAAACAATAATCTATTATGTTGTGATTAAAGAATCTAACGTATAACAATAAATCTGATCTCTAAACCTTGACCACCATAATTAAAAGTCTTCGGTTGCAAAATATTTTGAGTGAACCAATCAACAAAATTTAGATTAAAGAAATCCGATAACTTATCTTGTTGAACAACCTGTAACCTAACGGATTTAACCTTAATGCAATCTCGCAAAACATGTAAGATATCTTCTATACCGTTGTTATAAATAGGAAAAGAATCAATTGTTATTAAGTGACGCTTTATTCGCTCTTGGTTAGTTAGAAGCTTTTCATGAAAAACTAACCAAATGAAAGTTTGAATACGTTGAGGCACACAAAGTTTTCATAAAGATTTTCACACATTCGAAACAGAAACAATCGACTTACATAAAGAATCATAAGTTGACTTTGTTGAAAAAAGTTGTTTAGTTTCCTAACGCCAATAAGGAATGTCATCACCTAACAATGGATTTGGAGCTGGTACATCAGCAATACGAAGCAAAATATTCTACGATAACACTAAACTAAGTCGATTTCGATCTCACTCACCAAAATTACCCAGCCAATCTGCGACATATAATTCATCAGGAGAACCATGACCAATGTAATAATTCCATAATGTTCCCTCACTATCAAACCACACATTAGACCAAAATTTTATTTTCTCTTCATTGCACACTATTTCAAACATCCTCCTATACCATTGTAATTTCACGCCAAACCCTCGAGCAATTGTTTAAACGAAGAGAAATTGATATTGATTATATTATCGTTTATATTTTAATTTATATGTTATTGTTTGTATTTAATTCATTTCAATTGATTATTTTAATAGAAATTAATCAAATATTACACTCGAATTTTTATATTATTATTATAATTAATAAATTTTATTCATTACTTATATAATTTTAATGTTACGCAGGTAATTTGTAAATTTTTGAAGAAAAAAAAGTGAAAGTAAGTAAAATTTGAAGCAAATTTGGTAGAATCTTCTGAACATAAAATTGTGGGAAATTCTTAAGGATATTGTAAAATAAATTAAAATTTTCTAATAAATTGATCCTTAAACACTAATTTTAAAATGTTGTTGTTTGTACAATAAATTTAAAGTAAGATTTTTTTAAAAAAATTTGACTTTGAACAATACCGAAAGAATTACCTAAAAGCGAAATCAATAGGTTCTGACTTTTACATGTATATGTGTCTTATCCTCATGCATGACACTGTTTAAAGATGAAATTTTTAGGTTCCGGCTTCAAATAGTGCATAGTGATAGCAATAGGTGGCAGGAGTGTCATGGATGGTTGATAGTGTGCAGTAACAAGTAGAGTGACATGGCTGAGAAATTAGGTGTTATATCGAGAATTAAATTTTGGATGATGATGATAAGTTAGATCAGTGGTGGAGATTAATTTTATTGTTGATAAATAGAGTGGAATTAATTTTTTTTATAGATGAATGTTTTATTTTTTGAGTTGATAATATTTAATAGGTGGAAGTAGTGTTGAAGAAAAGGGTTATTGCACGTATTTTTTATTTTTGAATATTTAGTAATTTATTATTTTTAAATTTTCATTTCTTTATTTATTTGTAATTACTTTTTGTATATTAAATGTTATATTGAATTGATAGAGTTGAGTTGAGTAAGAGAAAAAAAGATGAGTTAAAAAAATTATATTGTAAGTATTTTTTATATTTTTTAAATATTTACTAATTTGTCATTTTTTAAACTTTCAACTAATCCTTCTTCAAGGAGGATAAACATGTTTTTGCCGCTGCCTTAACCATCGGTGATTTTGAATCAATGAAGGCGGAACTCTGCATGAAAAGTGCCGAATAGAATACTGGGAAACACCGCGGCTCAATCAGCCGCCAGGACCTTCGACCAGAGGCAAAGCTCTGGAACACATTCATAAAGCGAAAATCTGCTGCCAACATCACATAATCAGACAGTGGACCGACCACGGCTGGCCCTTATTCACTCCATAATTCACAATGGGCAGATCAACATTGGCAGAATCATAAGCGAGCAAATATTTGACTGCAACGAAAAAGATAGAGGTATGCTCTATTTCTCCTAACTAATTTCAAATTTATGCCGCCTCGAAAGAGTTCCATCGCTGTCAACCGATCTCTGTACTCTAGTAAGAAAAGGCTGGACCTCGAAGGTGTATATGAAACAAATGCACCAAAAGGAAGCTGTCCCCCAAGCCTTCATTCGTCCAACCGCTGAAGTAGCATCTGCCGAGGCAGCACAACTGGCAGGCCCAACAGAGGGAACAACTCCAGCACCAAAAGGAGTTCAAGAAATTCTGCAACGCACGGAGCGAAGGTAGCTGACCTTCATGAACTATGTCAGGGAATTCAACAGCGCCATCGTAGCCACCATCCTTGAAGAATCCTTGTCCTGTTCGACTGTTTTCCTAGAATTCACATTCGAAATCTTCGCACCCTAGTAGAATCCACCTAAACCCGCCCGAACAACAACTACCTCTACCACCATGCCATTATCTCCTATTGCCACCATTGTTGCCGCTGCAACTGAACCCTTCTCAGCAGACTCTTTATTTGAGTTTTTGCGAATGAACTCTACTAACAGAGGGGCCACACCAAAAGAATCTGATAATTTCACTTAGAGTCAATGCTCTAATGACTTGGAGGGCCCAATAAAAGCTGTCGAAGAGTTCTTCGCCGTAGCACAATTAGGACCGAAGCGAAAAGCAATGACCTCCCCAATCAATATCAACACCGAAGGAGGAGGTAAGTAACAATATCACTCCCCTCCAAGTCCAAATGCCATGCTTTTCCAAGAAACCATCCTTCAGTCCGCTGAAGGTAGCAATGCAGAAACCACCAAAGGGCCACCGAAAGTTTCTCATCAGCAGTGACTCTGAGGATTCCTTTGGATCCTCGGCAGTTTAAGGGTGATAGTCTTTTCTCCTTTCTTTTTTTTCTCTCCTATATCCCCTTTCTTCTCTTTCTTATCTATCTTTCCAATGCATTGAGGACAATGCATCCCTTGAGTTTGGGGGAGCATTAGCTATTTTGTAATCTCTAATTAATCTGCCATGTATGGAAATTAGTAGGGTTATCTTAATATTGTCTTATTTTTGTTCTTATATTTCACTGTATTTTTTTTTAAGTTTGCTAATTTTATAGAGTCTGCTTCAGTAGCAATATTCTATTCTGTCTTCGCAGCCGAGTGCACCCTTCAACATACTTGAAATCAGAAAGGTAAGTCAGGATTAGTACTTAAGATTAAACTATGAGCCTGCAAAAAAATCAAATATTACTAAGATTTAGTTGATTTTAAAATTTATTTTCTCTTAGAAAGCAATAGAGACTTAGACTTTAGATTTCTACTAGAGGTGCCTATCATCGGTTCTAGTATAGTTCTTAGAGGTGCCTATCACTGGCTCTAAGACTTAGCCTCCTTCCCACTTACTAGAGGTGTTTATCACCGGCTCTAGTGAGAGTAGTTAAACACTTGAGGTGCCTGCAACCGACTCAAGCAGTATAAGTATGTAATTAATTATGTGCTTATGTAATAAGGTAGGGAAGAGGAAAAATAATTAAAAATCTAAATCGAGAGTTTTGAGCTAGAAAAAGGGATTAGAACTTAGAAAATCATTTTTTAAGGAAATGCACACCCACACAAACTTATAGTCCAATTGCGTGGAATTCCTAAAACTTTGAAGAGGCCGAGTTAAGAGAGGAACTCTGTCGCGGCAGGCAGAAAGGTATATTACTATAAAAATTCAGACTTAAGGATTTTATTGTATCGCTTGAGGACAATCAATAGTTCGAGTTTGGGGTATTTGACAAGTGCATAAATTTCCTAAATATTATATCATATTTTCACTTGATTATTGCTGGTAAAGGACAAATTTAATGACAATTAAGGTAAATTTTGCATATTTTCATATTCCAACATCCATGCACTCACTTTATCATTTTATCTATTATTTGGTGTAAAACAGGTATGGTTAACGATTTTTTTTCTTATACAGAAAATAACCATGTAGGTACGACCAGATAGATAAATGGTGCTGGAACAGGAGCTAAAATGAAAGGATGCACCCACCATGGCAATAGATCGGTCGCTGCGACAACAGGGGAAAGATGATAACTGGTGCTCGATAGATAAAGAAAAATATGTTGAATCCAATGGATGATATGCGAAACAAAACGGAAGAGAAGAAATAGAGTCAAGCCATGGTCAAAACTAATGTGAAAATTAAGGAGTTAAATTAGGAAATAGAATAAAAGAGTTGTAATTCTTTAAGGACATATATTCTTTTCCTTTTAGAACTTTTCTTTTTATTGAAGTCTTTAACGTAGGCTTGGCTTATATAAAGCAAACCCCTAAGGCTAGGAAGACAAATTGGTTCTCATAGACAAAACCTTAGTTGTCGAGAAAACCCATCATGCTCTAAACTCCATTGAGGCTTAGATATTTTGTGGAGTAGTTGGGGAAGAAAGTTGTATCTTATTCAAGACTTATTAATCCAATCTTTATTTTCATAGTTTATTATCTCTTAGTTCTTACTCTTTTTCACTTACGAGCTCGAAAGATAAGTTTGTGAAGAAAAATCTATTTTTATCTATTAAAGAGCTTGATGCTTTCTTGTTGAATTTTAGACTAGCTTTTATTGTTGTATCTACTAGCTTATAGCCTAAAAAATTACTTCATTAAGTTAAGAACATACTTACTTTAGTTGATCACGAGCCCCTCTTTAGTTTTTGCAACCTTCATTACTAATAAGTATCTCAATTTTACTAAGTCCTTAATTTTCTATTTTCTATTTAAGAATATTTTAAAATTTTAATTTTATCATTATTATCTCCAGTTAGGATAATGTCATCTACATAGACAATTAGAATCTCTCATTTATTCTTAAAATTTTTTTAATGAACAGTTTATGATCGACAATAAATTTTTTTGTAACCATTTCTTTGGATCACTTCGTGAACCTTTCAAACCAAACCCTAGGGAACTATTTTTTTTAATAAATTTTAAATCAGGTGGTACCTTCATATAGACCTCCTCCTCGAGTTTGTCATTGAAAAAGTCAATTTTAACATCAAGTTGAAGTAATTTTCAATCATGATTGACAACAAGACTTAGTAGTACTCAAATTGTATTGAGGGTGTATTTTTGGTTGTGGTGAGAAACCTTGGTTTGGTTTTAAACCAAGGTTTTGTAGAAGCTAAAAAAATAAGCTTTTTCAAACCTATAGTTTGAAAAGCTTGTTTGATATTAAGACAAAAAAAAAGTGCAGCTATTCTCTCATTTTAGTGTTTTTCGTTGCTTTTATTAAAAGCACTTTTTTAAGTGCTTTTAGATTGTCAAAAGTAACCAAAAACATACCCTGAATTTAATTATTGGAGTAAGTATCTCTGTAAAATCTATCTCATAAGATTGTGTATATCCTTTAGCTATTGTTTTACTTTGTGAAAGGTTTATTATAATTCATGTAGCATTTTTTTTCAAGTGCATAGATTTTCTCTTCAACATACTTTTTTTTTTCATTTAAGAACATTTAATGCTTCCTCAATACTTAATGGGGATTTATTCTACATTCAAACTAACCGTAAAACCTTAAAAAGAAGGTAATAAAGAGTTGTATCCAGTAAATCTCTAAATAGGATGTTTAGTGCATTGTCTTATTCCTTTTTAATGTCAATAAAAAAATATCAAGATTAATAGAAGTGGATTTATTATACTTATTTCCTTTTTATTTTAACGTTGGTAGTTAAACTTAAATTCAACTCTCGATAAGTGTTAGATTATAGAATAACCATAAGTATAATTTTTTTATTTCTTTATGTGAACCAGAAGCTATTTAATTGTAGTTTTGGAAGTATCATGATGATTATTAGGGGTAGGTGTAAAAAAATTTGAAGGTATGAAAGAAAAGGTAGTAGGTATAGGTAATAAAGGTGGATCTGAAGGTAACAAATCTGAAGGTATTGAAAAATTATGAGAGGTTACCTGATGTTGATGATAAGGCTAGAAGTTAGGGTGAAAATTAAAAAAAATCATGAAGGTCATCAAAACCATAAACAAATTCTAGATAAGAGTTAATCTTAGTAAAAGAAGAGGAAGAAGAAGATGTATTGTCCATCGATTAGGATTTAGAATGATCAGAACCTAATATGATATCATGTGAGAAATTAGATTAATTCTATATTATTTCATGCAGTAATCGATAAGATTTGTTACATATTTATATACAACCAATATTAAAAATGGCACAAGACACACTAAGACGATATAAGTCTCATACTTAAGGCACAAGGTGAATGCTTTATCAAAGTAAAGTACCTTTTTAAAAATTAAAAATATAAAGATTTCTCGTATTTCTATATCATCAAGCAAGAAAAACAAAAAGCAACCGTAACAATAAAAAAATATAAAATTACATAAGAGATAAATAGAGAGGAGTACCTTGAGCTTTTTATCTTCTTCCTTAGCAAGAGCCGGAGCTATATGTAATTTTTTTATTTTGTTTCTTAGCAAGAGTTGGAATAGGAGCGGTCACAACTGCCATGCTTCCTTCCTCAATAAATTTTATATATACCGAATTTCTTACAAAAAAATATAAGAATTTCGATATATAATGAATTTCTTACAAATAGTTTAAAATTTTTGGAAGTGTAAGAATTTTGGTACATAACGAATTTCTTATAAAAATTGTAAGAATTTTAGTATATATCGAAATTCTTACGAATTTTATAACAATTTCAGTTCAGTCTCATTTTAATCTCATTTTAACCCGTCTCGCATTAGAAATCCCCCTCTAATATAGACTAATTTGAAAAAATTTCAAAAATAATTTTAAGTCCAAACAACTTGAAAATAAGTTTGAAACATTTTCTAAAGCTTTTCAATATGTTTCAAATGTTTTAAAGAAGCCAAAGAGGACAAAATATCCTAGGCATTTCAATACACCTCTTAGGTATTTCGATACCATTGAGCTTTTCAAAGGAAAAAATACACAGGCATTTCGATATAGTTTGTCATTGTGAATTTTGGTTTCGATACAGAAAACACACGTTTCGGTACGCTAGTACCGAAACCAGTTTTAGGTATTTCGATACACCTCTAACGGTTTTATAAAAGCCTGTTTCAATACGATGAGCATCAATGTTTTGATACGCCTTATTGGCGTTTCAATAACAACCATTAAATGCAGATCCAACGGTTGTTTCTCAAAGAGGCAGTACCGAAACAACTCTTACGCGTTTCGATATCACTTGCACCAAAAGTATAAATTAGCCTTTAAATCAGCTTCAAATGGTTCCAAATCAATCTCAACGGTCATCAATGGCTAAAAGCTCATTTGGGATGATAAAAGGAAGTCTCAAGCATCATGTAGAGATTATTGCTTCTATTGTAACAATATTATGATCAAAGAAACGTCTTAGAGCATAATTATCATTCTTTGGTAGACAAAACACTTGCTAGCTCAATGTATATGTATGCTCAAGTGTATTAGGATTGGGTGAGAGGTTAGATTGCAAACAACTAACCTTGTTAGAAGGATTACTAGTTTGCTAAGTTTTCTTGTTTAAGAAGATTCCCAAAGTTTGGGTTGTGAACTTTGGATGCTAGATTCAGAGATAAAATCTAAATTGTAAGGTTAACTTTTTGTCTTCAAAAGATACAAATTCTTAGTGAATTTGAGAAATCTTTAGTGGGAAGCTAAGATAGTAAAATAATATATTATATTCTCAAAATCAATGTAATAGTTTAAATAAACCACGTTAGAAATAACTCACTTGAAGATTAATTTAAATTTTATGTGACTCAAATTTACAATAATATTTTACTGTATCAAATAAATTTAAAAACTCAACCGAATTAATTTAAGTTGGATTCAATTCAATTAAAATTTATATATATCGCGTGTTACGCTTTTCAAACTACACATTATGCTCTAAAATCATTGGACAAACCACGATAAAAATCACAAGTCATGACCAATGTTAGGTGTGAGTATTCGATCGAGTCGAGTCAAAAAATTTCGAGTTATTCGAGTTGACGAGTCATATTTTACAACTCAAATTTTATTTGAAATTTTTTCGGTTCGAGTCGAGTTTAAGAAATTCGAGTCGAGTCAAATCGAGTCGAGTTTCGAGTTCCTATAAATATTTAATTGTAATTATTTATCATATTATAATATGATTTGATTTCAATTTAAACGACTTTCTCTAATCATATAAGATATGCATATATATATATATATTCATATATAGCAATATTTCTTTATATTTTAATATATCAATGTATATATATCATAAAAATTGAGAAATTCGTTTCAAACTTAAAAATTAATCCTTTAATTATTAAAAATTTCGAGTTATTCGAATTTTCATTTTACAACTCAAACTTTATTTGAAATTTTTTCGAGTCGAGTCTATGAAATTTCGAGTTGAGTCAAAACGAGTTGAATATTTTCGCCTCGAGTCGAGTTATTCAGTTTTTTTGAACCGAGTCGAGTTTTGCTTACCCCTAACCAATGTTTCTTGCAGTTGGGTGTAAATTTAGGAAATCAGCATTTATATGAGACATTTTTCATGTATTTAGAAGGTCTTTATAGGTAATATCCTTATACTCACGTCTAAAACTGTGACGGCACGAAAAATAAAGCAATCAAAACCAAACATATAATTCACTAAATCTCTCCAGTATGTAATTCTCGTGTCATCTAACTAGATAGATCCAAATAAAAGTAATAAGCTAAACCAAGGTTCAAAGAATTTTCGACCAATCATCAAGTCCGAAAAAAATTAGCAATTGACAGTTTGAATGGCATGTGAATTGAAACTAATATGCATCATACAATAAGCCATAACACTCACTACTTAGATACAACACCAAAATTTGATATTCCAATCCATAATCTCTATAAAGTAAACCAAATAGTTGTTACAAGTTGCAGCAAGTTCTAACCAGATCAAACAAATATGATTATACTCTCATATCAGTATCAATACCAATCAAATGCAAACTGAATAATCCATTAAACCAAAAACCATCCACTAGATTGGGTTATGAAGATGATGGGACTCGATTATGAGGTATGCTATAAGAAGGGGATTAATAATATTGTGGCAGACAGTTTGTCTAGGAGACCGAGGGAAGAGGAACAACAGCAGTGGCAAGTTATGACTATGACTGTGAGTAGTGTCAGTTCTGAATTATGGAGAAAAATTGTAGAATCCTGGCATCAAGATGATAGGCTGAGCAAAATAATACAGGACTTCCAGCAAGGCTCGGATAAACATAAAAAATACAGCTGGAATGGACAGTGTTTAAGGAGGAAGGGAAAAGTAATAGTGGGTAATAATGCAGAGGTGAGGAAGGAGTTGCTGGAATTTTATCATGAGAGTGGCATTGGAGGTCATTCAGGAGTTTTGGGTACTACACAGAGATTGGCGGAGACTTTTTATTGTAAGGGAATGAGAAAGAAGATTAAACAGATGATTCGAGAATGTTCAGTGTATCAAAGGAACAAAGATGAGTTGATTCACCCAAAGGGGCTGCTGCAGCCTCTACCGATACCCGAAAAGATGTGGTCCTCTATTAGCATGGACTTTATAGAGGGACTCCCTAATTCTCGGAAAAAAGATACTATTTTGGTGGTAATTGATAGACTGTTGAAATATGGGCATTTTTTGTCCTTAAGTCACCCATACACAACCAAGGATGTTGCTAGAGTTTTCATGGAGTATATATTTAGACTACATGGCCTTCCTAATGACATAGTTTGTGACCGAGATCCTATCTTCATGAGTACCTTTTGGAAGGAAATGTTCAGAAGATTAGGAATGACCGTGAATTCTTCAACTGCCTACCATCCTCAATCGGATGGCCAAACCGAAAGGTTAAACAAATGCCTCGAGACTTATCTTAGATGCATGACGGGTGAAAGACCGAAAGAATGGGACTGTTGGTTACATTTAGCGGAATGGTGGTATAATACATCATACCACTCGGTCATTGGGATGTCCCCGTATCAAGCACTATATGGTCAAAGTCCTCCTTGCCATATTCCCTATGTGGCTGGTGATTCCAAGGTAGCAACAATTGACAGGGATATGCAGCATAGGGAAGCAGCCCTTAAAATGCTTAAGTTTCACTTGCAGCGAGCCCAAAACCGAATGAAGCATCAAGCAGACAAGAAGAGAAGTGATTGTGAATTCGCAGTGGGTGATTTGGTGTATCTTAAATTGCAGCCATATAGGCAGCAATCGGTGCAACATAGAAGCTGTCAAAAGCTTGCACCAAGGTGGTTCGGGCCTTTTAAAATTATAACCAAGGTGGGGAGAGTAGCTTATGAGTTACAATTGCCAGTTGACTCTAAGGTACACCCGGTTTTTCATGTTTCACAACTGAAGAAGCATGTGGGATCAGATCAAGTGCAATCTGAGTTGCCGGTGATTGGTAGTGATGGAGGGATTGCCAAGGAACCATATAAGATACTTGAGAGAAGAATTGGGAGGAGGGAAAACCGAGCTGTCACGGAGGTTCTAGTAGAGTGGACGAACTCTTTTTCGGAAGATGCGACGTGGGAGGTGCTTCACCAACTACAAATGCAATTTCCACACTTCCATCCTTGAGGAGAAGGATGCTTTTGAGGATCGGCCATTGTCAGGGAAGAGTTTGAAAAGTAGCCGTTGGAGTTTATTTTTTTTTTTAGTTTCTGTTTTAAGCTAATAAAAGGGTTTAATGAAACGGTGCAGTTTGGTGAAAAGAGAGTAAAACGCAGCGTTTTGTAATAGGGTTTTATTTTAAGTGAACTGCTGTCTCTGAATGTTTTTAGGTTTTGTTTTGGTGGCTGTTAAGCATACACTCTCAGAAGCGATTCTTCTCGAGAGAGTTCTTGTTTATCTTCTTCTTAATCTGTTGTTTTTTGGAGATTGTTCGATTCACCTTGTTACATTTTTCCTGAAAGAGCACCCTTCAGTGAGTCTAGCTTTACCACCAGTAGGCTGGCAAAGAACGGTCTGGCAATTACCACATACCACCACAGTTTGGGAGTGGCTAAATACAATCGTTCTGCCAAAAAAACACACACAACATAAACATAGAAACTAACAACAGAAATTGCAGTCATAAATATAGAATTAGATACCCTTTAAGACCCTAAATCTAAAAATCAATGCAAACTTACATGTTGAAGCAGCCTTGACATTTAACATCCTTTGAGATAGAGCAAAAGAAAAAAAAAAAAGAGAACCCAGTTAATCCACCCTATACAGCTGATTATAACAAGAAAAACAAATAAAGGAGGATTAAATATATTACCATAAAGAAGGAATTGGGAGTCTGAACAAGACGCTTGAGTTTGTGCTTCTTCTTCTCAAGCTCTGCTGGAGGATTCAACAAATCGATGTCGTTTTGAAGACCCTACAATCACAGATATAAAATCTCAGACTTTAATGGTTAAAAATAACAAGAAAAACACAAATGAAAGAACGTGAAATGATTTGCTGGAAAGTTGCAGCGACCAACGTGAACCAAAAGATGAGAGGTGGGGGAAGATTTACCATGTTTCACTGTGGGAGGAGGATGGCGGCGTTAGGGTCTGCGGGATTGAAGCTTGCTTCAAGAGAGATAAGCCCTTGCAAAGATTTTAGGGTTTTTGTTGGGCCTTGAAAAAAAGTTAACTAAAATTGGGCCCTGGAAAATTGAAACACATTTGTGGAATATTTTATTTATACTAAAAATTGGGATCACTTACCAACGGGGTTGGTCCAAGTGCTAAGTAGTTTGGTTCCGCTTAAGCAAATTTCAAGTTCAAGACGCTGTGTATGTAAAAAATTCTTGTTGGAAAACTCACCCACCAATACTAAGTATACGACCCGGATCAGTATAAATTAGTCAGGTCATAAAACCAGAAAAATAATAAAAAAATTGGAATTGTTTTAAAAAGAAAAAGTGAAATTTTTATACAGAATCATTTAATTCAAAATTAATTCAATTGTTTTATTGTTTCAAAAATCCTAAGATGATTAGAGAGTTTCCTGATGATTCCGATCGAACATTGTTGATTCTGTCATCGATCAACGGTCCACTAAGCACGGGGACGACTGTTTAATATCGTTTCTGAAACGTCCTCGAGACTGGATGCTGCAACGAGGGTTGGGAGACGTATCGAAGACGATCTAATTTTATCAGATATGATCAAACTTTATCATAGATAATTAATCAAACTTAAAAAATATCTTTTTTGAATCGAATTAAATTAAAGTTTAAAATCAATTAAAATTTAAAAAATAAAATTTGAGTTATGGAATAAAAATTCGAATAACTCAAAATTTTTAGTAATTAATTTATCAATTTTTATATTTGAGTTGAGTTTGTCCACTATGCATGATATATATAATATATATCACATATGATATATATATATATATATATATGATATAGAAAGCCATATAAAAATTCAAAAACTCGACTTGAATTTTATAAACTCGATTCAAAAATATTTCAAATAAAGTTTAAATTACTATAGTTATAATTATTTTTAATATAACTATAATTTTAGTTATTATATTATAAATTTTAATGATTATATATATATTATATTTTTCGTACTCGTACCCCTGTAGTTTTGGAACTTATCGTTTTTTGTCCCCTTATTTGTACTTGTATTTGTACCCTTATCCGTACTAAGCAATTTAGGGCTAGTTTAGGATTGCTTTTGAAAAGTACAGTGAAAAAGTGTGGTGAAAAAGTATAGTAAAAAAGTTCTTTTGAAATTTTTGGTTTGAGATATATGTGTTTAGTATTGCTGTCAAAAAGTGCTTTTGAAAAAGTAAATAACTATTTTAGAGATGATATTATAAGTTAAAAATATATATTTAAATGATAATCAAATTCTTTCATATTATAATATTAACTTAAATTATGATAAAATATAAAAATATTAATAAATGAATACATAAATTATTTTTGAAAAGTACTTTTCAGAAGTGCTTTTGAAAAAAGTAGGTGAAAAACACTTTTCAATAGTGTTTTTTAGAAATTTGACATGAATATATATAATTTTTAAATTAAAAAATAATTTATGTTAAATATAATTATGTATTTGTAAAATTTAAATTATAATAAAGCATAGTAAATGAATGTTAAAATTGTAATCTGACTTTTAAAAGTACTTTTTCAACCGTAAAAACTACAAATTTTAATTTTTACATTTGGGTTGAAAAGCAACTTTTCAAACATAGTTTTATCTCTAAAAATTAACTGTTTAACATTGCTTTGCGTTCTAAACTAACTTTTAATCCCAAAACTGATTTAGAACGTAATACTAAACACAACCTTAGTGACCAAAAAAACCTCTATAGGTTGGGGACAATCCCCCGATACTGACAATCCTCCTAATCAGCATGGCGTTGATGTCATGGATTTTGCTCCATCCTTTTGTCTCCATTCCAGCAATATCTAATGTCTCCTCTATTGGTAAAATAACTACAAAATCGAGTGTTAGTACTTACTGGAATTTAAATAAAAAAATAAAAATCGTATCGCGGTGAACATTACTGTTTTAAAAATAAATTTACTCCAATCTATGTAGTTACTATAATTAGGGGTGTTTAAAAATATCCGATGTGGTCAATCCGATTCGATTATCAGTTGATTTAATCCGAAAATTAAGGTATCTGATCCGATTTTTATTTTTTGACCGGGTATCCGATCCGATTTTAAGTTTTACGGATCGGATACAGATCTGAATATTTTAAGTTTCGGATTATCCGAAAAAACCAAAAATTTAAAATTTTATTAATATTAATCTTGTTATATTCAACAATTTAGTGGTTGCTATATTCAAAATTAAAAAAAAAATAAAATTTTTATAAACGTGAATCTTGTGTATTTAATAATTTTTTGTTTATTATATTCGAAATTCTAAATTTTTCATAAATACAACTTTCAAATTCAAAAAATTAATTTAATCAAATTATTTTTTGGATAATCAGATATCCGACTATCCGATATCCCGATACGTGGATATCCTCTTTTTTCAGATCGGATAAAGATCACTATATCATCAAGCTAAAAAAACGAATATCCGAAAAATCGGATCCAACCCGATATACGACAATAAACTCCCCTAGTTGCAATAGGTGGATTGTCCTCCGAGATTAATACGAACTCTCTAAAAATTTGTACACCCAAACTACATAATGAATATCGGTGGTATTACTCTTCTCTTAAAAAAAAAACTCAAAAAAAAAATAATAAAACATTGAAGAACGTTGGAGAGAATAAAAACCTTTTTAAGATTATTATTTTCGTTTTTTGAGATAATTCCAAAAATAAAAATAAAACATTCACAATTTATCGACAGATAAAGAAGGGTAAAAAAAATCTAAAAAGAATAGCATTAAAGACCAATAGTAAAGCCACAAATTTTTTTAAAAAACAAACGTTCCAAAAATAATTTTAAAATAAAACACTTAAATACTTTGTCTAATTTTCCAACGATTGAAATGTTGTTGTTATGGATGCAAATACGACAAATTAACTCATTTAAATATCATATTTATATCTAAAAACAAAATAATGGATAATGTCTTTAGATTAATCGGTTTAACACCCAATTAACACTTCAATCAATCACGTATTAAGGGAAATTAACTCAACAACAGCTGTTGTGGCTTATCAACAGTTTATAAACACAACTTTTGAAAATCCAATTCAAACCTGAATAAATTCGAGTAATTAAACAGCAAAAAAATATTTAGAACGTTTTAAATTCCAAGTTATAAAAATAGATGAAGAAAAACTTTCGCATTATAAAAAAATGTAAAGGAACTCAAGATGTGTAACCCCTCTTTATAACCCAACCTGTTAAACTAGTTTAGATTGTGGGAAGCGTTATTATCGACACCAGTGTTATAGCCGTTAGAATTGTGTTCTCATTTTGCGTTAAATTTTGTGATGTATTTACCGTATGTTTTGCATATCTACTTTTATGATACGAATATATTATGATATGTAATGTCATACATATTTTAAAATGTTATGTACGTTACATTCATAAATGTAACAATCAGATTATCAGAATTGTGATCTTCATATTTAGTACGAATAATTGTGATGAGTTTTACGTGACACTGTGATTCATATACATATATGGATTGAGATTGTACAAAAGAAAAAATGGTTAGATCACATTATGATTGGAGATATAAGGGTGGGAAGTTTTAGGGAACTAACTCCACTATAAACCGTAAATTGTACCACTACTATGAGTTGGGACTATATCGATAAAGAGTCACGTATACAAGTAATAATTCTTTACAAAATGGATGATTATTTTTAACCATTGGGATCATGTTGTTTGAATTCATTATAAAATGGTCGATGGATGTTCATGTACGAATTGAATGTGTTTGGATGAATCGTGTACGCTGAAAATTCACATTTAAATATAAAATATAATTAATCAACTATTGATAATTTGAAATTTAAAAAAAATTCTTTTAATTAGTTATATTAATAAATTGGTCCTCAAAATGCTTGTATTTGCAATTAAATGCCTTTTTGATGTCTTTTTCGAATGTAACATGAACCATTGCTTGTATGTAAAGAATAGGACTTAATTTTTCATTTAGATAAGATAAAATAAAAAACAAATTGAAAATAATAATTACTTGAATTTAAATTAAAAAAGAATACTATTGAAAATATTAAAAAACTATGAAATTCCTTTGAAAGAAAAAAAAATGTTTTAATGGAAACTATTCAAAGGTCGTCCATATTTTAATTATTATTAATTGATAATTTTTGCACATAATTGTTTTACCTTCATCGTTTTTGAAAATATTTTTATCAATATTTTGTTTCTCAGACAAATAATTTTACGAATAATTATATCATAAGATTTAATAATGAATGATTATGACATCATTGAAGGTAAAAGTAGTATTTAATCATAATCCAATATATAGGTATATAATATTGTATGCAAATGAAATCAATAGCAATCCAATGGAGAACATAAAGTTGTAAAACAAAAATACTTGAAATGCAAGGATTGGTTTTGGTTACGGAATCATATGGTTATCCGAGTAGGTAGGGACAATCAAAGATTTTTTTAATTAAATTAAAATATAATAATTTATTTATAAATTGTACTTCACTTTTAAATATTTATATTTTTTCTTAATTTTAAATTCTAACTTCATTCTTATTTGATTTGTTGTTAATCATTGATATATTTTAAAGCTAGTTTTAGATTTGGATGTTTGAATAAATATTCGACAAGACAACTATAACAACTCTAATTTATACGTAGAGTCATTCCTAAGATTTTAGTGACCCTAAGACAAACGTAAAATATAAATTTTTAATAATAAATATTAAAAAATAGTTTTTTAATAAGAAGTATTAAAAATTAAATTAAATATATTCTTACTAATAAATATTAGAAAAAATTAAGCTCCTAATAACAAGTATTGATAAAAAAGAATCATCAATAATAAATATTTGGGAAAATTAATTTTAAGAGTAAACCTATAATAAAAAAATATTATGAAAAATCTAACTTCTAATAACAAATATTAAAAAACTATGGTCATAATAAAAATTATTGAAAAAAATAGACTTCTTATAATAAATATCGAAAAATAATTTTAAAACTAGAATCCTAATAACAAGTATTAGAAAAAAAATGACTCTAATAGTAAATAATGAAAAATAAATAAATTTTAATAGTATATATTAATAAATATTAAAAAAATTTCTTTAGAGTAGAACCCCTAATAATAAATTTAGTAAAAGATAAACCCCCAATAACAAGCATTACAAAAAAAAATAGGAATCATAATAAAAAAAATATAAGAAAAGTGAATTTTAAGAGTATGCTTAATACAAATAATAAAAAAATTGAGACCATAGAACAAGTATTAAATAATAAATTCATATAATAATAAGTATTAAAAAATAACCTATACTAATAAATATTAAAAATTAATTTTTAATAAAATATTAAAAATTAAATTATAATTAAAATTGAATATATTTAATTAAAAATAAAATTAGGGTCTTTGATAGAGGTGAACCCGTGGTCCGTCACCTTATGGCCCACCTCCAAGGACGTCAACAAGTGAACGAGAATATATCCAAAAACGAACATATATCAAAATAGAAAAATGTTAAAAAAATCTACTAATTTCTTAGGTATTTCACAATTTCTTCCCTTGGGCAATATTGTCCCTAAGATAATTAATTATATTTATTTTTATTTTTTATTTTATTTTTATTAGGTGAGTAATTATTTATGGTATAAATTTATTAAATATATTTATTGCATAATAATTTTATTATTTAATTGATTAAAATATTTTTTTTCTTAAAAATTAGTAAATTAATTTATTTTTATCATTTTTATTACTTTTAAACTTATTTTATTACATACTTTAATTTATTTGATAAATAGTCAAATATAAAAAAATAAAAATCTAAATATATTAAATACATAATATTTTTACACTTCAAAAAATATTAAAAGAAAATAATGGTATATAAATATAAAATATTTTTTAAGATGATTTAATATATTAATCTTATTATAAATATAAATTTTCTATAAAATTTAGATGTAACGAAAATAGTTCAATAAATTTTATGTAAATATTTTTATTTTAATAATTAAAAGTTTAACTCGTTAACAAAATATATCATAAGGATAAGTTAATAAATTTTTCTTTCAATTAATCTGATATTCCTTTAACCAAACATTGTAATCTTATATTCCTACCGAATAAACAAATAAGGTAATATAACATTCCAGTGATGTGTCAGGTAATATTATATTACGATAATCTTATTCTCATAGATAATCTTATATTCCATGAACCAAACGCACCATAATTGTAATTCTATTTCTCAACTTAGTCCTAATTTATTAGTAAAATAGAAAAAATATGGTATAAATCAGGACAAAATCATAAAATTTAATTTATTGGGTTAGAATTTAAAAAATTTTACAAAAAATATTTTTAGATGAGCATGAACAAGTTTATAGGTGTCAATATTTTAAAATGGTGCTGTTATTTTTTAATGTAATATTAAGTTTTTTTAATATTTTTAATATAAAATATATAAAAGTTAAGATTTTTTTTAAATAAGCTAATAGTAATTACAGTAGTATTTGTTCTAGAATGCAATCTTCATTATTTGACATTGATCGCTCAATCACTTTTTTGGCATCGCTGGTGTTCGAACCCGTGACTTCTAAGAACAACAGCCATTCCTTTAATCACTTGGATTAAAAGGCTCGTGCAAATTAAAAGAAGTTTAAGTATCAATAGAAACCAAAAATAATTTTGCTGCCGTATAAAATAATCTTAACACATAAGCATATATATTAATTTTCATTCAAATAATTTCATGTCATTATATTTTTCTAAAATCAACAATTCATTAATTCAATTATTATACAATATGCTTTGTTTAGAGGTGAATTATGTATTAACGTAAGTTTATCCTTCCCGTATATACTATACATCTATTATAGGCAATGAATTGATAATCATGTATGTAAGGGTGATATTCATCCTAAAAACTCGATTTTAAATATAAGTAGAAATCTTTTACTTTTTTATCGTGCTTTCATTCATGTCTCTTGTTAAAAATTTCTAAAAATAAATTTTAAACCCTAACTCTTATTTTTTATATCCTAAACCCTACGCCCTAAAAAATACACCCTATCCCTAATTCCCTAAATTCTAACCACTTCTATCCACAACCCTTAACCTAGAACCCTAAACCCTATACCATAAACCTTTAATTTAAAGCGGAAACACAAATGGAGGCATAGAAATCAAAGCGGAAACACAAATGGAGGCATAGAAAAAAAGGTAGATGATTTGCACCGTATATATATATATATATAATGTATATATGTTATAAAAAATTTAAAAAATTCTGAATGTATACTATCACGTAACCATAATAATATATTAAAATAAATTGATAGCTGAAAATAAAAATGTGAATACAATACACTATATAAAATCAATGTACGAATATCATACATCATACTCACGAAACAAGGTATAAATCGTTTATTTTTTTCTCACGCCTCCATTCGTACCTCTGCTTTAAATTAGAGGGTTTAGGGTTTAAGGTTAAGAGTTTTGGTTAGGGTTTAGGAAATTAGAGATAGGATGTAAAGTTTAGGATGTAGGGTGTAGGGTTTAGGATATAGAAAATAAAGGTTATGGTTTAAAATTTAATTTTTTAAATTTTTTTAATAAGAAACATAAATAAAAGCATGATAAAGAGATATAAGATTTCTACTCCACCAAACATAAAAAATAGAAAAGAGAGTTCAAGAAAAAGTTGGGAACTTTTGGTTGCCAATGCACCCAAAGGGTCCAACTCCAACCCCTCCCCCCTACATTTTTCAGAAGAATTTCCTTACAATTTTCAACATTTCATCATTTTGTACAAGAATAAATTTCCTTAACTTTGCAATAAAAAACATCCACTTTCCAATACCAATTAAAATATAGTAGGCGGTTTGATTTTTGTTGAGAGAGTGAGATTCCAATATCCATACCCGACCTTTCTCATACCTGTCTACACAAACATGTCGGATGATCAGACCAGAATATGATTAATGTGTTCATGCAATCAAGCGGCTCCGATTAACAGTCAACCAACCTATGTTTTTCTAAAATATAATTGAGTTCGTCGGTGTAAGAATTTCAACTTCATTATGTCCAAAATGCCATTTTCATGCAAGTGTCATGTATGAAAAATGTATGGGTAAATTTGGTTATATTTTGAAAGTCCACGACGAGCGTTTCCCTTACAAGTTTTCACATTTTCCTTTGTGTGTATTTTTTAGGTGCAAACTATTTATTTCTTGATCGTGTTTCCAATGATGTTTTTCTTTTTAAATTAATGGGTTTAAAATTTAAGGTTTAATGTTAAAGATTATGGTTAGAGATTAAAAAATTAGGAATAGAATGTATTTTTTAAGGTATAAGGTTTAAGGTTTAAAATGTAGAAAATTAGAATTAAGGTTTAAAATTAATTTTTCAATTTTTTTTAACAAAAGGTATATAAAAAGACATAATTAGGAGATAAAATATTTCTACTCAGTATTTCTAGTGTCATTGTCCCATATTAAATGCTGACTTTACCCTAACCCTTATTATATTTATAAGGACACCCAACACATGGTTTTGACCTAATAAATGGTATCAAAGAGAAGATAAAACTTTAAGAATCTGAATGCACTTGTACATAAGAAATGGTCCAACGCCTCCACATATATAAATATAATAAGCTGAATGCCTTTCCATTTCCATATCTCCATCTCTCACGAACAAAAGATGAATCGCTTTCAGCTTTGCTCCCTTGTTGTTCTGCTTGTCTTAACTCCCAGGATCCTAGCAATCCGGAAGGTATCTTAACCCTTCAGACAAAGGCAGAAATCAACAGATTTTTCATCCAGGGTCGAGATCGAGTAGTTCACATTTCATGAACCAAGCCAGACAATTCGAGGAGAAGAGAAGGGTTCCGAAGGGGTCCAACCCATTACACAACAAAAGATGATAGCTCGGAAGACACAGCTACAGCCTACAGGAGAAGTCAAAACTTCAGATAATATCTCTCTCTCATATGTAGTGTATAAGAATACTTTTTTGGACGATTTGGTTGAAAATATCACAAGATCATAGAGCTACTTAGCTGTGTACAGACTACAGATGTTGTACAAGAGGTTTTGGGATCAAGTCTTGCATATGTTTTTAGACTAATCGTTTGATATATATTTTTTGATTTTCCTCCGTGTAGGCTTTTTATTGTAGGAAGAAATGGGTGAATTATCGGTTGAATTACATATATTTTTATATTATTTTCAAAAATTATTAAGTATCATTAAATTTTACTCTCAGGTGTATTTCATTTGCATTTTAAAATATTAAATTTACTCATGTAACTTTTAAATTGTATCTATTTTGGTCACTCTTTGATGATATAGATTATTTTATTAATTTTTATTATGATAAGTTATTTTTATTAATATTAAATGTAAAATGTGATTTTTAAAAAATAAACCCAAACACATGAAACGCACAAAATCCCAAACAAATCCATCTTGTTCCATAAAAATACCCTAACCCCAAATTTCTTTGACCAATCAACCGTCAGTTGTGGTCAAAACCATGGCCATAGATTCGGTCTTCATTCTCAATTCTTCCTTCCTTGCATCATCATTAAAACTTTTTAGGGTTAACCTATTGTTATTTTCATTGGATCTGAGCTGAAACCTTGATCCTCCTATTTGCTGCCATCACAATTTAAGTCGCATCATCAGGTAGTTGGTTAGGTTGTGAAAATGACCCTACTGTGTGATCCTGCAGGCTGTCCTGCATTAGGTACAAGCTGCTTTGTAGATGGAAGAATCCGATACATCTTCTGGAATATTTTTTCCAATGTGAATATTGTTCCCCCAATATCTGTAACGAAAAAGAATTGTTAATTAAAACACTACTCCAACCTAACTTGAAACAGTTTTCATTTCTATGAAGCTGAGCAAGGACTACAATAACATCATCTCACCTTATTTTAGTGTCGTGGTCGTTCTACATCATAATTATGAGTGAGTGGTAACGTTGGGGTTAGTCGGGGTTGCAATTTGGGGTCAGGCCGTCGATGAACCATCGTTTGTTGGTACGAAGGTGAGGTCATGGAGAGTGAAGAGTGTTACACTAAATTTTCATCATTGTTTTTTCTTTAAATCAAATAAAATAATGATTCATTTAATTTTTAAATGAGACTAATTTGGCTCAAATAAAAATCTTAACTATTTATTTTATTTTTATGTGCAGTCAATTTTTAATCATTGGATCCAAATACGATCTAATGGTTCTTATTGGATAAAAAAAGAAGAGCTAGTCAACACTAGAGATGTAAAAAGTAGATCCGACCTGAAAACTCAACTAAAACATGTTTGAGTTAGAACTTGATTTGACTAGGGTATGTAATGACTTGAACCCGATCTATATCCGACAGTTGTTAACCCGAACCCGAGTTAGACATGTTACTATAGTAACCGAACCCGAATTGTATCCGACCAAGAATGATTCGAACCAGATTTGAACCTGTTACTGTAGACCCGAAACCCGACCTGTATTCGACTGAAACAAACCCTAACCCGAGTTTGACCTGGCAGATAATCGATATTATCCGACTGAATCGACCCGATATCTGATTTTACACAACCTGTTTTAAACCCGACCTGATAAATGACCCGACTTGTTTTGAACCCGACCTGTCATTGACCTGAACTAATATTAACAAGACTTAATATTTACATGACATATAATTAAGTATATCTATAATTTGATGAATTTAAAATATTGATAAATATAATTAGTCTTAAAAAAAATAGAATTAGACATGAGAATTAATTTAGGGATTAATATTTAAATTTAGTATTGCATATTTAATTAAATTAATTTATTTACTATTTTATTTAGTTTTAATGTATTTAATTTTAATTATAATTTTAAATTAATATTTTATTAAAAGTATAATTTTAAATTAATATTTAATTAATTTAAATTAACTTATTGAACTTAAGATTAATTTAATTTAACTTAAGATTAATTAAGTTAAATTAAAAATATAAAAACATAAATTACAAACAAAATTAAAAGAATTCTAAAATTAAATGTAGATTTTTATTAAATTAATCTGAATTACGATTCAATTAAATTAAATCAAAATAATTAATAAAAAAAGAAAAAGACAATTGATAAAAAAAAGTGAAAAGACCAAAATTTGAAAGAAAATAAAACACTCATTTTTTAAGTTTGAGATTAATATACATACATTAATACATATTTTAGTATACATTTAAGTATATATATATATATAATATTATATAGACTATAGTATTTAATGTATACATATAATAATGTATATTATATACATATATTAATATATACATATATATATATATATAATAAGTATGCATATATTAATGCATATATTTAATATATATGCATATATATAATAAAATATATATATATATATTAATGTATACATATACATACATATATATAAATACATACTTATATATAAATATATATATATATATATGTGATGAATCTACAGGTAATGTAGGTGGGCCTTCTTCCCCTCCCAGAATTTTTGCGATAATAGCATTTTAGGTCTTTTTAGTTTAAATATTATTTAAAAAAGTCTTTTGACCCTCCTAATTTTTAGATTTAAAGGCTCAATAGATTCTTGCCCCTCCCAATATTTGATATTAGCTCCTTTCCTGTATATACATACATACATACATATTATATATTTTTATATATATCGTATTATACATTCCTTGTTTCTATATATAGTATACATTTTATATTTTCATATATAGTATCATACCATATATAGTATAAATTATATATATATAATATATTCTATATAAATTTCGTATATAGTATAAATTTCATATATAAAATACATTCTATATTTAGTATAAATTTCATATTTTTATTTTTGAAATGTATTAAAGTATATTAAAATTAATTTTTTTCATCTAATTTAACTATTATTAATTTATAATTTTTGCAATTTAGTCCTTACAACTTTATTTTTATTTCAAATTGACTACTATTTATTTTCTAATTTAGTTTAGTATTCTTAATTAGATGATATTTTTAATGGGATTCATGCTAGTTAAAGACGTTAGATATTAAATAATTAATTCAAAATGAATGATCAACCATTCAACCGAAAGTCTATCGGTTATTTACTTAATTACTTATTTGTACAAAACTCAAACTTAATAATTTTAATTAATATGAATTTAAAACCCGAATTAGTTCGATCTGAAATAAAACTGACTTAAAATGAACCCGACCTGAAATGCAATCGAACTAAAATGAACCCGACCTGAAATCTACCCGATATGAAATGAACCTGTCAATTATCTGATTTAGACCTGAATCGTTTGAATCCGACCTGAAATGAACCCGACCTAAAATGAATCCGACCTGAAAAAGACCTGACCTGAAATAGACTCGCAGTTGACCCGAATCGAGTCAAAACATCAAATCAACCTGAAATGACCTGTATCTAATTTTTCCCGAACTTTCAATACCCGACCTGAAATCCATCCGAGTAACCACTTTTACATCCCTGGTGAACACCCAATATATAGGCCCTTCACTCTTTCTCCTCCTTCACGCATACTGCAAGTGAGAGAATGGAAATTTGGCCATTGTGCTTGTCAAATGAAAAAAAAAATCAAAGCTTGATTCGAATATGGAAAGAAAAAAAAGGAAGAATCAACTTCAAATTTATTTAGATTCAAACCAAAATCAGGATGGAATCAGATCCAAATTCTTTCCAATTTTGTATCAAATGAAAGGAGAAAGAATTATCCAATAATCAAATTTTATTTATTTTGAATTTCTTGTATTTTTTGTAGAACTTTCCCTATAACCCCTTCTCTATCACATTTATAAAACACAACTTAGACACAATACTTATAAAATAAAGTTTACACAAAATTCACTAGAAAATACTTCGATTTATACTTGAATTTGTGTTAGAATAAGAAGTTTAAAGTTTTTTAAGGTATATTATTTATTTATTTATTATTTTGACTTTGCTTTTTGTTTGTTTATATTCTTTCCAATTTTACTGTTACCTGTTGATCTAACTACTATAAAATAGTAATATCTCTATAGGCATGTATGTTTATAATTCTTTTATCAATTCGGCCTTAAAAGATGTAAATGTAGATAACTGATTTTTTTAATTAATTATATTATTTTATTTCTAAATATAAAAGGTCAAATTGATAAGAACTATAAATAAATAAGAATAAAAAAATTATTTTACTTTTCGTAGCAGTGATGCTCACATTTAAAAAAAAAACAAAAAAAACCTAAGGGATAACTTAGTCCATGCAATAATCATATGTCAATAATGTCTTGTTTTTTTTTTTTTTTAATTTCATCAATTTAGCCCTTTTAATCTTCCAAAAACAACAATGTTGTTCTTTCTTTTTAATTGGATCAATTTAACATTTATATTCTTCCAAAAGATACAATTTTACCTCTCAGATTCAATTTCAATAATTTAATTCTCAAACTCTTAAATTATATTAACCTCGACCTTTAACTGTCATTGAATCACAAAATTATTAATCATGTGGATGTGGTTACTGTATACTTTCATATCAATCGTTATCGTAAATCATCTAATCGTATCGATAAAGCCCGCATAAGCCAATACTTATCCATTAAGTCTCAGAATTGGTCTAAT
Source organism: Abelmoschus esculentus (assembly GCA_035048815.1). Lineage (NCBI taxonomy): Eukaryota > Viridiplantae > Streptophyta > Magnoliopsida > Malvales > Malvaceae > Abelmoschus > Abelmoschus esculentus. The sequence goes on from JAUCBN010000037.1 coordinate 5,829,751, forward strand.
GGGTCCAATAATTCAATCCGACATAAAAGGTCTATAATTTGGGTCAACACTCAAATATTGGCTCAAAAATTTAGGTTGTTGTAGTGCTCGATTCAATTTGATTCAATTTTTGATGAGCTTGATAAAATTTTGTTTGATTTGTGATCGTTAAAGAAACTCATTATTCAACTCAATTTGTTTCTCGTTAATATCTCTAAAATTTTTATCTTGCTTTTTAATATATATAATTTAATAATACTATGCAAAGCTTGATATAAAACATAAATTAACAAATTTAACGAGAAATAATCAAAATATAGTGTGAAACAATTTTAAAATCTAAGCTTCAAAGTAGTAATAATTTACAAATACGTCAAATTAACATATTATAAAAAAGTAACAAGTTGTTCAAAAAAGTATATTTGATTAGATTTAAAATATATTTTTATATTTTAACTATAATATTAAACATTTTAAATAATAAAATTTTATAAAGTATATATTTAAAAATTATTTGATTAGTTTTTAAAATATATTTTTATTAATAATAAATTTTAAATAATTATAATTAAATTTAAAAAAATATTAATAAAAAATATTTTTTTTGAAACAGAGTGAGAACTAAATTATATAATAGGTTAAACTCCATTTGAGGAAGTAACTCAAGGCAGATCAACCATTTGAGGAAGTAATATTTTTTTATCGATTGAACCGACATTATAATAATTTAATTAAAGAAAATTTTAATATACTTATATTGATTAAGTTCACTAAAAATTATTTAAATAGATTAAAACATCACTCTTTAATCTAAAAAAACATAAAAACACCTAAAAACGAATAATCAATTTATCTTAACTTCTGTATTTAACAGCTTAATTATTACTGTAACTGGAAAATCTGTTTACTCTAAGTACAAGTTGATAATTATTTTTTCTTGGGAAATAATCAGGTCGAACATTGATCTTAGCAATGAAATTGTGCACTAAGCTCCAACATTATAGTATGGTTGATGTCATTGGCAAAGGGACCGCAGAACTGAATCGGTCCTGCAACAAAAAATAGTACTTTTAACCTCCTCCAAACAGATCAAATCATATGTTTATTGTTTAACAGACACTACCTGGGCTTAAATATCGATTATTGAGTGCCCAATCATCTCGTAAGGATGCAAAGGTCTTCATGGGAGCACCTTCTAGGTCTACCATTGCCTTCTTAATCACAGGCTTGAACTTCCCTGACACAAAATTTTGAACCAGAACTCAATGATCCTTTGTTACAGGAGTTCATGTTAACAAAGTATGCAGTTATGTACCGTGTCGGCGCTCAACGTCCATTAACGATGTTAATGGTGTTCCTCCGACACACCATTCGTCTACTGGTGCTGTCAAGTTACTGACCTGAAGATAAGATACTAACATGTCTTTAGTGTCACTTGAATATCATCATTCTGCAGGAAAATATGCTAGAAAAATGAAAGAATTATACGAACCGATGAAATAAGTCCGGTTTTTCCATATTGGAGGAGGATTCCAGTAACGTAACCCAGAGTGTAACAGTAGTTTGAGTCGAAGTTGGTTGGAAATCCGCATCGACCCTCGTATCTATAAAGTGAAAGTCAAATGTCATGCTTAGAATGATACCATGAACTGAAAAACTGGATCATTTAGGTAAAAATGAATCAAATGTTTGATCATGGTGATCCAGATAGAAGATGTATGCTATTAGGTACCCGAAAAAATGTGGTTTTCCTTGAAACTGTCCCTTGTAATCCCCACTTTGCTTCCTTTGATCCAATTCAATTTCCACCATTTGAATGAGCATTTTTTCTGTTTCTATCTTGGCAACCTAGACATATGACACCCTTAATTATAGGTACGAAAATGTTAACCGGTGCGAATATATGTAATGCATCAAATGCGAAAACGTTTCTGAAAAAATACACGAAATGATCCTTAATAGGTGCCAATGGACATCGGTTAACCGGACCTGCACATTCCCATGGGGATCTCTTTCAAGCAGCAGTTGTTCCTGAATCGATTGAGGCAAAAACTTGAAAAGGTCACGAGATTGGCTTCTAAGTTTGCCTTTCCACATCCCACATTCATCAACAACATCATGGGCTAAAATTTCATTTAGCTCTGCAATCAGTTGCTTCACCTGCAAGTAATAAATGTCTTTGATTCAAAAAATTCTGGATCGATCAACAATAAATAGAAATGATCAAACCTAAAGAATAACTTCTAGATTTGAAAGTTTTACCTCTGGAATGAAATCAATTAGACCTTCCGGTAAAATTATTACACCATAATTAAATCCAAGTTCCATGCGTTGGCAAATTATATCAGCAATATAATTTGTAACGTTCTTCATTGTTAGTTTCTTGGCAGCAACCTGCACCAACGTTTGGAAGTGAGAAACGCTTTTCTCCTCAATGGATAAATTTCTGAAACCTAAATACTGGAGAATATCAGATAAGATACCTCTTCTCCAATAATGGCAATGTTCGGGTGAGTCTGTAAAGCACACTCCAATGTAATGTGTGAAGCTGCACGTCCCATGAGCCTTATGACTGAGAAAACAGATAATTAGGATCAATGCCAACCCCTAGGAAAAAATTCTGTAAAAATATTAGTAAATTATACAAAAGAAACACCCGAAAACCAGAGAGTGAACAGACACGGATCAGTTCACATCCATTTTGAGATATTTCTTAACAGAAACACTTACAGTGGTAGTATTTTCCAGTTGAACGAGCATCTGACATGATGTTTCCAATCATTTCGGAATATATCTGTATATTCCGAGTAAAGGCGTATTATTTAAATGAGAATAAGACCAGCTTTATCTGCTACACATTGTCATTAGGATATTGCCTATGAACACTTGAGTCCTATGGCATATGTCAATTCCCTATGGTTCAACCAAATTAAATAAGTAACAAATACCTTGCATGCAGTGTCAAATCCAAAGCTTATAGGCACCTCTTTGCATTTCAAATCACCATCGATGGTCTTTGGGCATCCAATAACTCGAGTCTTCATATTTTTACTCCTGAAAAAAATGAACCATACAGCATCAAACACAAACGAGATGTCGTCATTGTAATAGAGCAAACAGCAGCAGAATTGGCTTTTTTGCACAACATCAAACTCAATTGACTGAACATTGTGAAGTAGTGGCATATATGGTTGTACCTAAAGTTCTCAGCAAGAACACAAGCATTCGTATTCGAGTCATCCCCACCAATGATAACAAGTCCATCCAAATCAAGCTTCATCACTGTTTCTTCAGCTTGCTTAAGCTGAAAGGAAGCGGCAATGCGAACTCAATTACAGAAGATTGAAATATTGAGGGTTAACCAAACTGAATTTCACTATTCTAGACTTAAAACCAAGTCTTCAAGAATATCTGCAAGCATTATTCAGATAATATATTGTTGGTTTAAGATCTTAGCTTGACAGATCTTTTCATCTATAATTGACAAACCAGATTATGTAAAAAGTAGAACCAACCAAACTGGCACGGAAACAAACCTGTTCGGGAGTTTCAATCTTGTCTCTACTACTGCAAATCATATGAAAGCCACCCTATAAATTATTCAACTCGTGTCAAATGGAATGGTGTAGATCAGGGGCAAAAGGGACAAGTACATATAAAAGAAGCACATATTCATGTGTTAATGTGCTGAATAAAAGCTTGATAGACCTTACCAGTCTATTATGACCATCTCAAGTGCATATATTAATAAAAAGAAAAATTATTAAACCAAAAGGTTTTACCTGGTTTCTGTAAGGATAGATTAACTCTGCAGTGAGTTTAACATATTTGCAGCTCATGATGCCGGCTGGACCGCCCTTGAACCCATAAAGAGTACTTCCCCTTGTCCGTTCTTGCAAGTAATCTTAAGGCAAAACAATTTCACAATGTTGGAGAGAGAATTAGAAAACATGAGTTGGTCTGGTAGGAACATAAGAAGCATAAGAACAAGGCCGTTACCGAAAATGCCAGTTATCACATTGTGTCCACCGGGAGCTTGTCCTCCTGAGAAAACAACACCGACCTTCAAACTCTGACCCTTGAATTTAGAATGCCCCGGAACCAAAGAGACTGATGGCTGTCCATAAAGATTTGGGAACAAGTTCGCTATCTCATCTGCAATGTCATCCATGCAACGCAAGGGGAGAGTATAACAATGTATATGTAAGCCACATTTATGTACAAACAATGTAGGACTTTAACTTCTCTTTCCATACAGGAAAAGAAAACACAAACTCTGATATTAAGTTAAAGAAACTCAAAAACTGATAAAGATTGTCAAACAGACATATATGTACGGTGCTAAACAGGTGGGATAAATAACATACTCGGGTTTCCGGCAGCTCTGGTAGGGGGTCCATCAACGACTTGGAAAGAGTTTTTAAAGATATCTGGGAGGGGAGGGGTGTGGTTCAATCGGTTTCTTTGGAATTCACCGTAGTCGTTGGAGTCGGAGTGGATAAGAGTGGGGATGGCACTTTCTTCAGTCTGGGTGACTGGCAAGACATTAGTGGCTATAGCGGGTGACATTGATCAACTCTGGCTGAAAGGTTGTAGCAATATAGGCTAAAAATGAGTGAAGAAGAATGCAAGTGTGGATTTGGAATAAAATAGGCGAAGAGTTGGTCAAATAAATGGGCAAAATGAAGATTTGCAACGCTCCTTCAACTTAGGAATAGCTGACATTGTTAGTTGAGATTTGAGAAAGTCCATAATCATGCGGTTAAATGAATCAAAGTTTGGATTAAAGATGATAATATAACATTCAAAATTTATCAGTGTCATATTTGTCACATATATTTATTGCATTTTAAAGTTCTTTAGTACAACAATAACATTTAATACAATCCTCATCAAATGCATATATTCTATGGCTCTGCAATTTCCATTGATTTCAGGCTTGCCTTCTTCTGCACGTCTTCAATAATTTCATTGTTCAAGCTCTCCAGGGCCTTCTCTTCTGACTCAGCTCTAATAGGAAGCTGCGTTCTGTACTGATGTCTCGACGCAAGGATCAGAAAAACCAACAAGTTTAGAAATCCCAAGGCTGCAAGTAACCAGTAAAAATTATTTAACTTCCCTTTGTTCAGGTTGCTCCTCAGCCAGCTCTTTTTGGTCACATGATCGACGATAGACACCAATAGACTGCTCACAAAGAACCCCATCGAAACAGTGCTCAGGAAAAGCCCTGTGCTCATGTGCCTCTCTGATAAAGAACTCAAGCTGTCCAACATAAGCAAAAGCTTCCCCGGTACCGACAAGGAAAAATTGAATGAGTAGCCAAAAGGCACTTAATTTGACTTCTTTCTGAACAGCAATTTCCCTCCTTTCTTTCTCAACAACAGCAGCACCCACCATGGCAGCTATAGAGAAACTGAGTCCAATTCCAATCCTTTGGAGGCTTGTGATTCCTTGGACATTATTGGTTAGTTTTCGAGCCAAGGGGACAAACACTTTCTCATTTAGGGAAGTGAAGAGGAGAATGCTCATAATAAGAAAGGCAGAGAAAGAACCAGCAGGGATCAAAAAGGAACCGACTGTCCGGTGCATGATGGTGGCTTGGTGAACTGTAAAAGTGGTCATTTGGGAGTAGATTGTCCAGAAGAGGATACATGTGGACCAAATTGGAAGCAGTTTTACGACCATTTTCACCTCCTCAACTTGTGTGACAGTCGATACCATCCAAGGGTTGTCTTTGTTTGTTGTGCTGGGAACACAATCGTCATCTAACACCGCAGCTTTGTCAAGACACCTAATCAACAGTGAAATGATGTTTTAGCAACAACGTCTGCAGCAATTGTTTATCTTTAATGTATTTCAAATTAAACTTACTTTAATCTTCTTGTGTAGGGGACCTTTCTGTTTTCGTAATCATTCAAAAGGCTGGGGTGAGAAGGATCAGACCAATTTCTCTTCTTCAGTGCTAAAAACATAACTCTCCATACGACAGTTAAAGGGCTTCCCTGAGGCTTTTTGAATCTGTACCAGGGTGTACCACAAAGCAAAACCACTACTGCAACCACCATTGCTCCTGCAGAAATCCCATATCCCCACCCTCTTCCTACATTGTCTTGTACGTATACCAGAACAATCACGGCGAATAAAGACCCGATGCTGACACAGAAATAGAACCTGTTGAAGAAGAAAATCATAGCCTTCTCCTCTTTCGGATCCTTGATGTCAAATTGATCAGAGCCAAAACCGGAAACATTAGATTTTATTCCTCCACCACCAAGTGCTATTGTGTACAGTGCTGCATACAGCAAAGCCAGCTGCCGGCCATTTGCCTCAATGCACTCGTGATTCTTTCTTCTATAGTCATCGCAGGGAGGAGGCCTCATGCTTGGAATTGTTGTAGCCAGTGTTAATAAAATCACACCCTGGTGACATATGAGATAACTTTAGAAACAATCAATATACGATTTCAGCTTTCATTTAACGCTCATCTTATATATCAACTCACCAGAGCAGTTATGGATGCAGAGATTGCAACTGTTACGTATCGGCTAAGTTTTGCATCGGCCAAGAAACCTCCAAGGAGACCAAGCAGATTAAGAGTCCCCATGAAGTTGGTTACAATTGTTGCAGATTTTGACGCTGAAATATGCAGATTTCCTACCAAGTATGTCACTAAGTTCATGGATATGCCTACCACACATATCCTCTCCGAAAGCTCACATCCTACAGTACGAAATTTGCCATTTCATATTAGCAAAGTGAACATGAAGAAGGTGAAAACCACACTAATTTGTGAAGTTCATTATAAGAACCTAAGATGAGCCCTGCAGCAAGCCATCCACCAGTTCTCGACTTGTCCACCGGATTCCCCCGGTAATCAAAGACAGCTTCATCATTTGAACCATCTCTCTCACCATGGCTTCCAACCAAAACCTGTTGAACATCCAAAGCAAGATCCATGAAAGTTGAAACAAATAAAAATTTCTAACCAAGCCAATGAAAATTTCTTCAGAAGGTAAGTATACCATGATTGAAGCTATGAAAGGAGAAGAGAAGATACAGTAAAGGGGACAGTGAAGGGAAGAAGTGCAAAAATGTGGGGATGGGAAAGACAAGTATAATAAAGGCCAGAATAACACTGCATTTAGTTTGTTGGGGTTAGGCTTGCATGAGCTTTAAAAATTGTAAACGTTGCTATTTTTGGTGTCAATTGCTATCAAGTTAGAAACAGCAACCCATGCATTCCAATAAAATTCTAATAGATAATTAAGTTACATTTTATTTAATTTTATTAATTTAAAATTAATTATTAATGTTAGACTATTAAATAAATTTAATACAAAATCTAACTCAAAATCGATCATGTAAAATATCAAAAACAATAAATAAATTAAATGAGGAAGCGTATCTGATTTGATCTTTTAATAAGATAGATTTTCTATATCCGGTAAGGATGGATAGAGAAATTAGTGAACATTGTACTCATGGAAGACCTACGATTAGTGATGGAGTTATTATTTATTCCTTCTCACTTTTAATTTTTTATTTTATTTTTTTCCTTTTATATAAATTATTTTTAAAATGATTTATATTTATATTTTATTTTTAAATATTTATGATTTTTTTCTTAATTCTAAATCTTTATTTCATCCGTACATAGAACGATATTCTCTTTGTAAACATGCAATTATAAAGTTTGTAATAATATGCTTTATAAATATTTGAATAATCTGAATTTTCTTTAACAATCAAAACCATAATGTCTTTTATGTATTTTTATTTTAAGGTATTTCTATTGTTTATAAGATAATTAACTGCATATTCAATTTTACAAAATAATTTAAATACATTTTCTATTCAATTTAATGTAACAAAAATTACTACTCGTACTGTAATAAAATTGGAGTCGGTATATCATATGATCTCCTACTTATCAAAACTTTTATATACGAATGTGTAATGTCAAACCTATTGCAGAGATAAAAGATATTTTTTTAATATATTGAATTATAAAATATTTATATATATTAGTTATAAGATATAATAAATTACAAGTATTTGTATTTTTTGTGATTTCTTTCTCGATGAGTCTACGACGGACGTCAAACACCGCTAAACATTATTAATGTTGAACACCGTTGAATATTATTAAATTAATTTATAAAGAATAAAAACCTAAAGGACTAATCATACAATTATTAATTATATTTTGGGTTTATCACTCTTTTACTAATTACATATTAAGTCCTTGAGATTTTAGATTTTTATTAATTAATTTAATGATGTTCAACAATGTTCAACATTAGTGATATTCAGTAGTGTTCGACGCTAGTTATAGAATTTTCCTTTCTATATTTATAATAAAAGCCTATTTGTCTCATTCACATAAACAGACAAAATCAAATCACGATATATCGAAAAATTATATCATGGGTCAGTCCCACCACCTGTTCATGGGACCAACCAATAAAAACTGCCTACTTTATTAATTTTTTCATGTCATAATTTTTTCCCAAGTGAATCATAGAAAATTAAACAATAATGAGGTGGACAGTTTCTATTAGTTGGTCCCATGGATGACGTGGTGGGACTGACCCATGATATAATTTCTATATATCGTATCACTTGCACATATCCCATTCTTTCCCCTTATAAATTTCTAACCATATGTTTACATAAATTTTCATATTCGTCGCCTCGACTGAATAATTGGGTTTGTTAATGTGGTCCCTTCTCCAGTCTCATCTTCTGTATTGCCCCATGAAGGAGGGTTAAGAACAATGGTATCGTTATGCATGTGGGGTTTGGTGATTCGCTAACACCCAACCATACGATTTATGACAGTTTTCCCCCTGAAAAATACTTCTTTTTTGATTTCATGTTTGGAAATGTTACTTGGTTAGGTGGTATCAGTTTATACCTACATGCCATTTTTAGAGCAAGACAAAATGATTTTATTATTACATTATGTTTGGTTTTGATATCGGTTTGTATCAATTGTAACGGTTTTTATGGATTTATATTCATTAAATTTTTTTAATATACAGGTGTGATTATAAGATAGTATCTGTTTAATTTTCTTAACCCTTTAGTAACAAATACCGTAAACACATGCTGCTCAAACCCGAATTACCTAGATAAATTATATTATTCTTTATCATTGGGACCACTTCATGGGTTCAAACTATTACATTTAGGGTAAAATGTCCAATTAATAATTAATTCCAATTCCAATTAATGAGTAACTAAATATTGTAACATTTGATTTAATCAAGAGGCTAGTAGAAACAATATGATTGACTGGTATTTTTGAAATTTTTTGTTTCCATGTGATAAATAGTTCAAAGATTCGTTTTAGGGTTGTAGTTCGTTGTTTAATATTTTGAGTGATTGTCTTCGATGGTCTTCCATGCGACTAAAATGAATAAAGATAGGGGTTATAGTTCAAATTTTTTTTTTTTTTATAAATGGTTAAATTTTATTCATCTAAAGAACCTCATAAGAAAACTAACAAACAAACCAGTCTCAAAATAAGAAAAAGAAAACTATACAATATCCCACTCAGAACATAAATCGGATGAATCTTGTGTAAGTTTGCAACCAAGAAGCTTCAAACGAATATCATGCTTAATTTTATCTGCAACATAAGAGAAATTCTTTGAGGATTTACCATGCACACGCTTGTTTCGTTCCTGCCAAACATAATAAAGAAAACCACACCAACATAAACGTAACAAAGTAGCTCTTAATGTTGTCCCTCTCTCTGGTCTTTGAACCAAGTCAACCAAGCATGGCCAAGTCACAAAACTATCATGAACATGACAAGCCTGTAAAATAATTTTCAGTATTTGTTTCGAGTAACCACAATCACAGAAAAAATGATCCCTTGTTTCAATATCAGTCCCACAAAGAACACAATAAGGATCTACTTGACAACCCCAACGAATCATACGATTTTTGGTTGGTGGTCGATCCTACAAAACAAGCCAAGCCATGAAAGAGAATTTGGGAATAGATAATCTCTCCCAGACCACCTCATCCCAGGAGACTCTTTCTCTTTTAAGTCTGAGAATCTCTCATATCTTCTTTGCTTTGAAATCTTCCTGGATATAATTCAAAACTTTTGTTGTATATTAAAAATATCAGATTGTATTATAAAATTTAGAAATAAAAATGGGTTAATTTTAAATTAAATAAATATTAAATTATATTATAAAAATTAGAAACAAATAGGAGAATTTTAAATTAAATAAAAATTTAGAGATTAAACCGAACAAAAATAAAATTATATGAGAAATATCAAACTAGACTATAAAAATTATAAGCGAATAAAGATTTATTTTAGATTAAATAAAATGTAATCTAAGGCCCTCATGTTCAACGCTTTATATGTTTTTTCTTCTTGCAAATAGTAGACTTTGTTATGAATGATATAAGTATCAAAATAGCTTCGTCAGAGTATTATCCTTTTAGTTTGACGTCCATACGAATTATTGTTAGCCATTTTACAATACCATTAACAATTTAGTAGCACAATGTAAAGACCTGAATTTTCACATCAACGGTTAGACGTTGACCTGGGTCATGTATTATGCGAGCTACAAATAGTAGAAATAAACAAAGTGAGAATTAATATAATTCAAGTCGTATTATTCAGAGAGCAAACAACCTTTTAAATAGGTTGTACAATTTAACAAAATAGACGAAAAAATACAATTAACTCTTAAAATCTTGAAAACATAATAATATAATCACAAACAACTATTGTCCTGTAGACTAGGTCCATAAATAAATTATTGAAAAAATCTAACAGACTCTCTATTAAACTAATATTAATTTTTAATATCAGTTTAAGCTAAGAAATCTTGCTAACTCCTTATATTTGTCACCTTACAAACTCCAAACATTTGTCGTAATTTCTGAGATATTACGAGTTTGAGAAACTTTTTAAATATATCTACGTTTTGATCCTCACTTTTGCAATATACCATATCGATCTCTTCATTATTCACACGGTCTCTAAAGAAATGATATCGAATGTCAATATGCTTGCTTTTTTGTTGATAGCTTTATGGTTGAACTATTGTCACAATAGATATAAGTTTGCTCATTTTGCTTGAAATAAACTTTCTCAAGAAGCTTCCTCATTCAAATGGCTTGACAGACATATGCCGATGCAATTACAAGTTCTGCTTTGTTATTGATAGAGTTCCAATTGACTGTTTTTGTGATGACCATGAAATAGCACTTGACCCCAACTTAAAAATATAATCAAATGTTCTTTTTCTATCAGGCTATCATCTTGATCCCCTGCACAGTCATTATCTGTAAAATCGATTAAGGTTGATTTTTTCTCTTTTCTTGTACAAAATTCCGTAGTCAATTGAACACTGTAAATATCTAAGGATTCTTTTTATTACTTGAAGATACATTTTCTTTGGACATTCTGTGAATATGCAAATAAGATTTACAACATATGTTATATTTGGTCTGATCACCGTAGGATACATCAGGCTTTTCACGATTTGCTTGTACAACGTACTATCAACATCTTTTACATTATCATCTTTTACCAACTTTAAACTTATCTTTACTGGTGTATCAATCGGATTGTAGTCCACCATTTAAAATCTCTTTAATATTTCTTGCACATAATTTCTTTGAGATATAAAATTTTTTGCATCTGATTGTGCGACCTCTATACCTAAAAAGTAATATATTCTTTCAAGGACATGTCAAATTCAGCTATCATAGATTTTTTAAACTTATCAAACATCATTTGATCATTCCTGGTAAATATCAAATCATCGACATACGAGTATACCAACAATAATTTTTCATTCTCATAAAAATGTATACTCATAAAGATACTTTTAAAAATCATTTTAGAGAAAATAAGCTTCGATATGACTATATCTAACTTGAGGGGCTTTTTTAAGTCTGTACAAAGCCTTTTTTAATTTTAACACTTTATGCTCTTCTCCAATCTTAATATTGTTATTTTTTTAAGTCTGTACAAAGCCTTTTCTACTTGAAAAATCGGCCAAAAAATTTGAGTAGTCAATGCAATCACCAATCTGATTGTGTCATGCCTAGAAACCACAGCGAATACCTCCTTGTAATCGATTCTGAACTCCTAGCTATAAACTTTTATCTACCAAAAGTTGTATTTGTCAACTTTACTCATTTTCTTCAATTTTTTTATATAACCACTTCAAATCAATGGTTTTATGTCCTTTTAGAAGTTCTATTAACTTCCACGTTTTGTTTCTTTCAATAGTTGCAATTTCATCATCTATTGCTTTCTTCTATTTTAATTTTTTAATCGTTTCTTTAAAAAATATAGGATCACAATATAAAAAAGAACAAAATAAATGTGTGGGTATTCAAATTGTTCAATTCTTGAAATTTTATAATTTCTCGTCTAGGTAGATCTTCTTATTATACGAAGTGATGTTATCTCTATTACAACTTCAAATAAAGTTTAAATTGTCTTGCTCATGAGGTGGCTTCAAAGTATCCTCAACATGTAACTCTCCATCAAAATCTACTGGAATATTCCTTTGAAATATTGGTGTATCCCAATACCATAACATTTCTTCATTAAAAATCACATCACGATTGAGGATAATTTTCTTACTGCTAAAATTATATAACTTGAATGCTTTAATACATTTACTAACACCAAGAAAGATGCATTTTCTCTTTTGTCTTCTCTCTCTTTTTTAAGATTGATTTCTTAAAATCTATTTAAGACTATAATTTTTTCTACCGCTATCTCTACTGTGACCTCTACCTCGACCTCAATCATTGTGACAATTTGATATACGTTCTCTATTTTCTTTAATCAAATGATATGACGAAACTTTCAATAATCTAAATTATCTTGCAATAACAACTTTGTTTCATGAACCAATAGTGAACCTTACAAATCATCAATGGATAAAAGATCAAGATCTTTTGACTCCTGAATGGAACATACCACATAATTGAACTTTGGTGTCAATGAGTGGATAATTTTTTTACTATAATCGTATTCTCCATTTTCTTTCCAACATTCTTATCTTATTAATGAGAACCATCGTCCTTGAAAAGAATTCAGAAATGATCTCCCTAGATTGTATTCGATGAAGTTCAAACTTTGAGCGAAGAGCCTGAAGTTGTTGCCTCCTTATTCTAGTTGATTCATAATTTTTTTTATCGAATTCCAAATATCTTTGAGGTATGTTTGTAAACGATGAATTTTTTAATTTTATAGCGTTATTTTCTAGTTGTTATACATCCGTTGCAGTTGCTTTTAACTCAGGTACTCCTATAGAGATGATTTGCCAACACTCTTTGGGTTTGAGAAATTTTTCTATCAAATGCTCCAGTGATCATAATGTTCATTGAAACGAGGAATTGATGATTGTAAAAAACAATCAGAGGCCATTTTGGTTGAAGAAAAAAAAGAAAAGACAAAACTATTATTTGTCGCTAAATAAACCTGGCTTTGATTTCATTGTTATGCTAAAATCAAATAGTATAAATAAATAGAGTGAGATTTAATAAAATTCAAGTCATATTATTTAGAGAGCAAACAACCTTTTAAATACGTTATACTTCTTTAAAAAATAAAAAAAATACAACTAACTCTTAAAATCTTGAAAACATAATAACATAATCACAAACAACTACTATCCTATAAACTAAATCCACAAATAAATTATTGAAAGAAATCTAACATCGTAAACTTTACTTTTACGTTAGTTTGAGTAGTTAAACCTATTAGACCAAATTTAAGCAACGACCGATTTTTAAAACGGGATGAACTTGAGAATTTTATGTTTTGATTATACCCCTTACTAATTTAAAGGTTGAATTTTATTCATTCTTTCACGTGGGTCGTTGGGACAAAAAAAGTATGGGGGTGATATCATATTTTTTATACCCTTTTCTCCATTTTTTAAGTAGTATTTATTCTAAAATACTGTACTATAAATATTGGTGTTCGAACATGTGATCTCTAAAAATAATAATTCCTCCTTTAAATACCGAGGTAAAATGGTTCATCTATAAGCTTTGATTAAAGTATAATCTTTGGTAGAAAGGTATGATAGTCATTTTTGGATTTTGAAATGTTTAAATCTTTAAGGGCTTTGGATCTCTTTATTTGATTTTAAGAGTGATAAATTTATGGTAGATCCTTATAAAACTTTTGATTCAAGCTTTGATTCATTTTTCATAATCTTGTGACTAAAGGAAGTCATTCTGAGTTTCTTCGAGCCTAAGCCAAAAAATGAGCTAAAGAAGTAATTGGGTAAGTTGTATTTAGATTTATTTTTTAAGGTCAGTAAATCTTTGATTCTTATATATTCTTAAAGATCATATAGTAATTGTCTTACTTGATTTTATGTTTGGATATTGTATGGGTGAAGATTATTATAGATATTAAAGTAGTGATTTTGATGTTAAATATATTATAAGAAGACCTTAAAAATATTAGTAAATAATTTGGTAAACTTTAAAAACCTTTGGCATGGTTTTAGAATGCATAGAGACATTTGTAGATTGATATTCGAGCCTTAGAAAATCAACTTTGGGCTTAAGTTTTAGTATCAGATGAATTGATCTCGGTACGAGGTGTTTTATCTTGAACAAATAAAAAATGTGTTTGTATACTGGTACAACTTTCAAGAAATATTGATACAAACCCTGAGTATTGATCTTACATCGTTATTGGCTTTCTTTTTTGAGATTCCAATAACAAATTTCGGTATTGATATGTCTGTGTATGTAGATATTCGAGGGTCAAGTACCAGTACTGACAACCTAGTACCAATACTGATGATCCTTGTCAAATTTTAGTAATGTTTTTTTCGTATCGATGTATGTATGAGAATATTGATACTCAAGGTTACCGTAACGTTTATGCATGATCCAGAATTAATACTCATTGGATAATTTATCCGAAAAATATCTTTTTGAGCTAAAGAGACTAAAATTTATAGGCTATGATTCAATATACTCCTTAAAAGTGTAACGAGATAAAATTAATATTGTAACAAAGATTTCACTCCTATATGCAAGCATAATTAGATAAAAGCTTGCTTGATTATTTAGAGAGTTCTAATAAATTGAGATAATAATTACTACTTTCCTAATGTATTATAGGCTTGGTACGTAATAATAAATCGAGAGGTGAACTAAGTTAGTGTCATGCATTGTGGGTATTTGCTTGATACCATGGCTTGGAGCTACCTACCCCTTAATTAAGGGGATTCATACTTAGGCCTACGTCAATAAGTATATCTAGCGTATTCACGGGCTATTTAATTTGAGTATGTTTATATAAGGGGATGCGTACTTATAATTATGTGAATAAGTATATCCAATATACTCATAAACTATGTGATATGTGTACGGTTAGTAACCTATCCTTAACTATAATAATTCATTTATGAGATTTAACTCGATGGTTGTATGAGTTTGATATGTGATCTGGGATTTAGCTTGAAAATTGTGTTTAGTCTCGGAGCTTTTACTTTATGAATGAGTTTATTATTTATATAATTATGAATGATTTAATATTTTTGATTGATGGTTAAATTTGGAGTCTTTAAATGAAAAATATTGGGTTGAATTTTGGGTGATCCAAATGTAGAATTTTAAATTTAGATCAAGATCGAGGTGTTACATAAAATGGTATGATCAAATTTAAAACTAAAGTTTAGTGTTAAAATTGAACATTTTAAAAGTTCAGTGATATAAACATTTCATCACTAATAGTTTGATGATATCTGGTATAATTTACCCTTATTATTAATAGAAACAATAATAAATTATTTAAATAAATATTAAATATACTTATATTCTTACATGTATTTTTTATTAAAATAATTAAACAAATATCTATCAATTAATTTTATCAAAGACTTTTATACAATCAACCAATAAAATTTACTAATTAAATCACTAATACAACTCGCGATCTATTATCAATTATCATTGATAATCTGACATATAATCTTATCACCAAATATATAAGTATAACATGAGATAAATTAAACCAGATGCCACTAAACTATTATTATTAACTAGAAAATGTCATTGAACTGAAAAATTTGTTTAAATTTAACATTAAATTTTATTTTTGACTCATTTCTTTTACTGTATAGTTAACTCTTAATTGAACGATAACTTAAAATGATGTAATTTTATTAAAAGATGAATAATAAAAGCATTTATTTACAAAGATTTAAACCCAAGACCTACAAATACAAGGTTAAGTCTTAATCATTAAACTAAAATGATATTATATAATTTTATACCAGAAATAATATATATATATCAAATTATAAAAAATTAAATCAAATTGTTTTATAAAAAAAATAATACTATAAAAATATCAATACTTTAAATAATATTAATATATAAAATATTATATATATCAATATATAAAAATAAAAATATAATGTTTTTATATATATATTTTAAAAAAGTCAAAATATTGATAAAATATTATATTTATATTCTAAATAATATATAAAATCATAATCCCAAAATTTATAGTTTCGAGTTTAACGGTTGAGGTTAGAATTTATATTTTTTATATATTATTTTATTAATATATTTATTTTTTGAAAAATAATATATTTATATTATAAATAATATATACAAATAATTTGTTTTTATTTTTATATATTAATATATAGATATTATATTTATAGATTTTTTATTTTATAAAATAATTTTAATTAATCTTAAATAGTTTGACATAAATAATATTTATGGTAAAATATTAGATAATATCATGTCAGTTCAGTGATTAAGACAACTTTTATATTTATATATAGGTTTTGGGTTCAAACCTCTTGAAATACATGTTTTTATTATTTTCTCTCTAGTAATGACACTATTTTGGATCAAATTAGGTCTCAAAACAATACTATTTTGAGTTGACATTCTCTTAAAAGTTAACAACGAAGTGACATAAATAAGTTCAAAAATAAAATTCAATTTTTATGGTATTTTCGAATCTGTAAAAATAATATAACAGCATGCAATAGAGTTTACCTTATAATATAATATGCCGAATAATATTACATATAATCTTATCACCAGATATATTTTTATATTTATGTAAGTGTCCTTAAAATTAGGAAAAGAGAATAACAATATCGTGAAGGTCTTTTCATTGCATTGACTTTGCCTTTGCCTAAGGGAAAAGTAAAAGAAAATATTATATGTACGCACGGAGAAATTATATCATGGGCCCGGCCTATCACGTTAGTCGTGGTCTTATCCAATAATAACCACCCACTTCATCATTAATCTCCACCTCATTTTTTTCAACCAATGAATCTTCACTCAGAATTTCCATGTCATTTTAAAAATATGGTTTCTGAAAATTACATTAATTACATGGCTGATTAGTGGCGGAATAAGTAGTTTTAATTGGCTAGGGACCATGGTTGACGTGGTAGGCCGGATCTATGATATAATCTCTCGTACGCAAGGTTTTTAAAAATCCGATGTCTACCAGCAAGGAGATTATTTATATAAAATATAGGGTAAATTATATAAATACCATTCAATTAAAAAATAATATATATATATATGATTATTATTTTTTAATTTTAATTAATATATTATATAATTATTTAAGTAGTTTCAATAGAGCCCCAGCTATATAACTGAGGGTAAAATGATTGTTAATTAAAATTTTAAATTTGTATTTGATCTTCGTTATTTACACAGTCTATCAATTTAATCATAATTTTAATATAATAAAATAAATTATTTATTTAATTAATTGGTAACATATGCTACCACCTTATTCAAAGACTTTTTCTATATTATTTTTTTATTCTTCAAATAAGTGATAATATATATTTGGAGGACGAAAAAATAAAAGAGATTAAAATGGACCAATTATCTTTTTAATTATCTTTTATTCTTCTGAATTATGTCTATATTCATTGTATCGACAGTAAATAGTATCAAAGATTATTTCTCTTTGTTGCCATTTGTTCTTCAAGCATAAAAATGGAAACGTGAGAGGAAGGAAATTATTATTTTTTTATTTAAAAAATTGCTTCAGAGAATTTTGATTTAAATGCAGTTGGTTAAGAATGTGAATTGGTTTTAAATGCAGACCGAATTACCTATTTGTTGATTTTTCTTAACAACAAAATAATACGTATATTAAATGTTGTTCAATCTAGTGGCAAATGTTTTGCCATTCACCCATGGTGTTTCAATTTCAAATTCGTGCGTGCATGAAAAATTTATTTAATTTTATTTTTCTTTTCTTGGATTAGATGACATGTGTCATCATTAAATTAAATAATTAATTTATTTTATTAAATTAAAATTACAATCAAATTAATAGGTTGTATATGTAACGAGGACCAAATATATAATTATATCAGTTTTATTTAACGACACATGATTATATTTAGGGGTATTAAAAAATACTCAATCCGAATGATCCGACGCAATTACCCGACTACCCGAACATAAAAAATCGAGTATTTACCAGAGTTTTTTTTAATGTTTGGACTAGGTCCTCTAGTCCGGGTCAAAAAAAATTACGAATTTTTGGGCACTTTGTTCTTAATTTTTTATTTTAAATATAATTATTATTTAAAAAAATATACGTATATTCACTATATTCCCTTATCAAACAACATAATTTCTAAATATTGATCACTCAAACTTTATTTTTAGAAAAAAATTATGGATTCATTGTAAAAAGAAAATTAAGTTTCATTGTAAAATTATAAATTTAGTTTTTCAAGTTGACAAAATTCGAATTTTACTCGTTTAGATATGCATTATTTTTGTATGTACATTAACTAATACGAAAATCAACTCAAAATTTAAGATTAAATTTAAACTTTTAAATTTATGAAAATTTTTAAGATTAAATTTATGAATATTTTTAAGATTAAATTTAAGATTTATAAAAAAAATTAAAAATTCGGGTATTCGGGTACCCGAAGTACCAGGTACCCGAAAAATCTGGGTCAGGACACAGGCTGAATTTTTTAACTACCCGAAGATTCGTGTACCCAGATTTAAACACCCCTAGTTATATTGAAATCACTTAAATAGTGACGTGATATATTTACGAAAATTAAAAATATATTAATCATACCGACATTAATCCCTTAATTGAGTATCATTTGTGTATTTTGCCCTAAAATATATTATAATTTGAGACTAAATGAAATAGAAATTAAAATGAATCCTAACATGTGGTTTAATAAAAAAGAAATGATATTAATCTCAAGAGACCCGAGTTCAAATCACTTTATTTGTAAAATATATGCAGCACCAATTGTTAAGAATAAGTATAAAAATATGCTACTTTATAATCACTTTAAGACTATAAAAAAATAAAAATTAAAACTATATATTAAATTTTATTTTATTTTTTAGAAATAGAAATATGATTTCTGATGAAATTTTTTTATGGAAAAAAAAGGAAAAGAGCAAACTAGATCCTACTGAACAAAGCAACTATAAGAAACTATCCTCATGTAGGAGGGATACTACTTCAACAAGAGGCTTCCCATAGTGATGGACTTCAAAACCATCGCATTTGCAAGTTTTGTGAGCCATCCACAACTTTATTCTCAGTTCGCAGTACGTGGCAAAATTAAATTTTTTTTCTCTAATTAGTTAGAGTAGTATCTATTTCAGAATATATTTAATCGGTCACGATAAATTTTAGGGTCATGATGCAAGGATTGAATCTACATACATGATCAAAATAGACAAGGTTTACATGAATTAAGTTTCTACTTATAAGATCAGATTATTAATTTCATGATTTTTATATTAAGTCTTTACCTAGTTTGTAAGCTTAGTGAGTATGTTTTACACTAGGTTGTAAATGAAGGCTAGATGATTTTTTTGAATAGAAAACTCATCTTGATAATGCTTTAATAAAATAATTTTGTGGGTAATATATTAAGCATGACTTTTAAAAGACCTAAATGAAGAACAAAAATATTTATAAGAGATTAATTGAAAAATAGTGAGATAATTTAAAAATTGTATGTATGAGATTGGTTCTTTGAAAGACTTCGTATTTAAGTTTGCTTTATGCATCACCTCTCTTTATAAGCCTACCTGGTGGATTATTATGTTCATTATTTCAATTTATAAAATATTATGACTAAATAAATATTTTATATTTAGTGTAGAAGTTAGAATAATAATCTTAATAATTTATTTAAGATATCTTTCTTTTGCTCATAGTAGATGAATATTTCTTGTGATTTTTAAGACAATGAACTTTTTTAAAATAAAGAGAAAATGATAGACATTAATGCTACTAAAATATGTTTGTAGCCATTAAATCTTTTTGAATTCTTTTCTTCAGAGTGTTAAGAAGGAAGAAAAGATTTATCTATCTTAAGAGAGTGCAAAAATCTCTATAAAAATTCTCTTTATGAAAAAAATAAAAAATATTAAGTCCAATAGAAATGGTGAGTTTGAATCTAAATTTCTTAACAACCGTTCTCTTAATAATTAAGACAATTACGAATATACAATTATTGTATTACATTACTAAGACACGTCGATAACCAAAATCTCAAGCTTCAATCAAACCGGCATACACAACCACATGAAGCATGACCATTCGATTCTCGTCGAGCACCATTCATGTTTAGTTTAAACTAGCCCATAGAAGGTGCACATCAACCAGAGAGACACATGAAAATTTTAATTCTTTGTAATCCCCGAAATTTATGGATTTTCTGATAGAAAAAAAGTTAATTTAAGAATAAATAAATAATAATAAAATAAAATAAAATAAATATTATCATTTAACGAACATAATAAAAACTCAAAAATATGAAATAAATAAATTTTTTTTTAAATCAAATCGATTTTGGAAACAATGAGTAGGAATCGTGTTGGTCTGCACGAACACAGTTTCCTTAAGACAGATTTTCTATCACTCTTGAGATATTTGAATTTGTTGGTAGTTTGTCTCTCAGGATATAACAATAAGAGGATTTTCAATAGTAGCGTAGCTGCAGAGATTCCGAACTGTTCTTGCCTTCGCCAATCATATGGAAAAATAGGTCAAAATTGAGAATTCTAATCCAAATTAAATTTGAATTTACTATGAATAATCAATTTTATCTTATCTAATATTCTTAAGTTGTATTTAAGTAAAATACAAGCTCTTCTTAAATATTAAAAAAAAGATAAACAAATTTAAGGAAAAATTTAATAACATTGGGTAAAATATCAACAACCCACAAAGGCCTCAACCAATCCAAAAAATTGCATCACCCACACTACAACCTAAGATTCAATAATATTTATGTGGTTAAGCGTATATAAACACTTCTTACTTCATTTATCCCATCAATATGGGATAATAGGGTTTTATTCCTTACTTTATTCACAACCTTCTTACTTTGAGCATCAATTTCTCATTTATCAATCAATCATTTTGAGCATATGAAATACCGTTGTAAAGATATCACGAATTAAAATAAGGATTATTAAATTCCTTGTTCTAATTTCATCTTTACAATTCTAAAAAATCTCTCAAAGTTGATCATTTCTCACTGTTTTTCTAACATATTCCTCTAAGTTGCATCAGGTTCCCGACTCTTTTCACCAATAAGAATACTTTAGGTTAATTTTACAGCGTAGAACTGATCCCCCTACCTTCCAACCGGCAAAATCTTCCAGATGTGTTAATGGACCTATTATCGCTGCAATCCGGATCAAGATATGAGCTGGAAGAAGATGTTTGATTACATTCCAAAATGCACCCTCCATTCAGATCCAGCATATCAAAAACCTTAACCCCAGGCCTTGGCATGGAAACAATGTAAGACCTAATTAGCAAGAGGTTCAATATCAACGATCTAAAAGCCGATATCCAAACCATTGCCAATATTACATGTGATACTATCATGCACATCGTTCCAAATGACCTCGAGACTTTCCCACAAACGGGAGCTACAACTTGAGCGAAGAACCTTCTGTCACGGTCAGTGTTAAAAGTTTTATCTAGTGGGGTCGAGAGTAAAGTACGAGATATGTACATAAGATATTCTCATATAATAAGTATTGTTGATTTTATATTACTACATTAAAAATCTCATACCTAACAAATCAAGTGACATCAATTGCACCCCACTATCTACGCTAAATATGCCTACGCCTTTGGTACACATCCATTTGCATGAATATTTCGCTTGAAATAACAGAACGCATAAATCTTCCTTCTTATGAGAAAATTAAAAGCCAATTTTGATATAATAAATATTGTGAAAAATATTCTGCATATTGGTTTAAAGATTTCAAAAATAATTTGAAAATCCTCGAAACTTGAAAATATGTTTTAAATATTTTTATAATATTTTGACTCATACCATTATTAAAAAATTCTTGAAGGTGAGTTAAGGTAGTAGATGCAAACTTTATTGACAAGTTAAAGCATTTTAAAACCTTTGTGTAACATTGTCCATTCTTTTCGGTTTTCACTAATTTCTTTATGAAGTATTTTCAACCTTTTTGACGATTTTTGATTAATCGTATCGATACGAGAAATTAATATCAGAGTAAAACTCAATCAACGTTCTAACAACTTTTGAGAAGATCCTAAGAGTGCTCGTTTCATTTCTAAATTCAACATTTAATCTTTCTTTGATATTATATTGTTCATTATTTACAATATCATATCAATCCTCTGATTCTCTATTTTTATTTCTAGTAACGTCTCTAACTTAGTTTCCTTTTGGACCGGGTAAATAGTGTTATAACTAATGTCTAATTAATTGATGATAATATTTTATTTTTAACATAGAGATGTTAAAACTAATATACGAATATATACTAAAGATTAATATATTGGATTGACCACTATGAGTTTGTTTCTTGAATTATTATGTAATAATAACAACATTACTCATAGAGTTGATTATTTATATGATCCTCAAACAAGAGACTATTATTATCTCGACATCATAAGTCATATATTTTGATAGAATCAAACACTTCGTAAATGGTTTTCAAAAAGTCTAATGTTGGATTTATCACAAATTATGTAGTAGGATATGATTGATAAAAAATATTTGTCCCTCTTACATAATAAGATCAATCTTTTGACCATTTGATTAAGACTAGAAATATATAAAAAAAAAAAAAAACATCAGAAAGATTACTATTCCTTGATTTTTGTTAAATCTGTTATAAAAGACAAAAAGATATAATACATAAAATATTAATTACAAAACGCTATATCAAATTATTATTTATTATAAATTAAATAATAATAATATATTGTTAAATTCACTCATTATTTATAATATTAAAATAGTTTTTGATTTTACTATTAATATTATAAGAACCTACCAGGCTAACACTATATGGTTGACTAGAACGGTTTATAAGGTGTACGATTGTTGTACACAATCGGAGAATATAATTTTTTTATATATATAATTAAAGTAATTATGATTTCAATCATAAAACTCTTATATTCCTTTACAAGGAATATCATTGTTTTAATACTTTTTATTGTTGTGAATAAAATAAAAATAAGAATAAAATAGAAGAACAAAGATGAGAGACAAAAGAGAGAGATCTGTATTATATTCTCAAAGTAGGGTTGTGTATAATGCTTTGTCCAAAAGTCTATATTTATAGACATAAGATGAAAACCCTAATTCCAATGAGTATTAAACCCTAATACTAAAGCCCATTAAAGTTTAACTTAATATATGGACATCCACCATAAATAAATATATTCATAACACTCCCCTTTGAATATCCATGAAGATAATGTGCCTCGTTAAAACCTTACTAAGATAAAAACCCTTTGGAAAAAAATCTTAGTGAAGGAAAAAGAGTACACAAATCTTCAATACGCATAACATGTTGTCTCATTAAAAATCTTACTAGGAAAACCCATTGGGACAAAACCTCGGTTAATGGAAAAAGAGTGCAACGCGTATTTATTCCCCTCATAAAAATATCACATAAGATCTTTGAATCTTCATAATTCAATATTGAATACAATCTTCAAATGTTGAAGTAGATTATGTACTGGTGGATAAATCTTCCAAATTATTGCTTGAAATGATTCATTGAATACTATTCTTCTGAAGATCATGAGGGACGAAACTTTAAGAAATATGTTTCGTTTTATCACATTCGATGTATACACCTTGAGATATAAATTTTTGCATTATCTCTACACAAGATAGCTTGCATCTTATCTTGTGAAAACAATTCACATATCTTCAAGATATGTTTAGCCAAACACATATTTCGGTTTTAACTCATGCATAACAATTATTTAAAGGTAATGATCTCGTAGCACTTAATATTTCTGGACCAGCTAAGATACAATGCTTCTAGATCAAATAATGTATATATTGTGCTTTTAGACTAAGAATATCATTACCTTTTTCTCGAGGGTGAAATGGATCGTTTACATTAAGAAACATAGCAACCATAAGGGTGATCAATGAATAAACGTTATGCTTGTAAAGTCTTTTTAAACATTTTTCTGTATATGTCGATTGATGCACAAGGATTTGAGGAGATCTCTTCACGAGTCTCAAAGATAATCAAATCATCGACATACACAACAATAAAAATTCAGAGCTAAATCTCTTAATAAAAATGCTCGGGGAAATAATTCATATAGCATTATGCTAATAAGTATTCAATGAGGCGATTATACAAAATACGCCTACATTGTTTCAAGCCATAAAAAAGATATATTCAATATGATTGAATAATGTTCTTGAGAACTTGAATTAACTGCTTATGACAATCTAAATCTTTTTGGAAGTTTCATGTAAATATTACTATCAAGAGGCCCATTTAAATATGATGTAACAACATCCATTAGGCAGAAACTGAGTAATTTTATTTATTGCCAGATTGATCAAAATCTAAAAGTAGTTGCATCCACCACCAAGGAATATATTATCCTCATAATCAATTTCACGTCTTTGTGAGAATCCTTGTGCAACCAAATGAGCTTATATCTCATGATTTCTCCTTTTATTTCTCTTTCTCACAAAGGCTCATTTATATCCACGAGCTTTACACATTTCAATGTACGGGCTATAGGCCCAAATACTTCTCTTTTCGAAAGATATTTTTTTTTCGCCTCAATTGCCTCTTTCATGTTGGCTAATTGTTTCTTTGTTTACATTGTCCAATTGGCAATGGTTAATAATCCACATCCTCAAATAAAATCTCTAGTGCTATATTGCATGCAAATATATTATCGACGTCGATTTAATTTCAGTTCCACTTATTACTAGACATGAAATAATCTATTAAGACCTCTTTATTATCAGGTACATGATTCATGTCAATGTCTCTATTGGATACCTTTTAATCTCTTCCTGAGATTTTCATAATTCATTGATTCCTCAATCAAACCATCATAAAATATAATTCCTTTTATTTTTCGAGGATTTTTTATCTTTGGAACTTACTTGTCTACTACGCTTCAAACGTAAGTTAGACTCATTAGCAACTAGAATTTGTCCTTCCAGGACATTAAATTTAATCGGAGCATTCATAGCTGATATACGTGACTTAGTCACTCTTTTAGGGTCAGCAAAATCATCTGGCAATTGATTTGCTAAATGAATTATTCTTTGAACTTATAGTTCACATTGTGTAATAAGTGGATCAAAATGAGAAAATGGTAATTCATTCCAACTTATTTCTTTCCCCAGCTATTTATTTTCTCCCACTAATGTTGGGTAAACTGACTCATTAAAATGATAGTCAGTAAATCGGGTTGTAAATAAATTTCATATCAGAAGCTCAAGATATTTAAATCTGATATATATTCCCAATAAAATTCATCTTTGTGCGTTATGGTGGAGCAATTCGAACATATATCGCACACAAAGAATCTAAGATGAGAAATATTTGGTTCATGACCGAAAACCATTTGTAATGGGGAGAACTTATGATCATTTGTTGGCTTGATGCGAATTGATGATACTACATGTAAAATACATGTCATAAACATTATCAAGATCGATTGTCTTTATAAAATCATCTGGAAAATGTGCTCGTAATTTATCAACCGAGCAAATAGCCTCGCAAACACCAAGTTGCAGGTTAATAACAAGGATACATATAACCATCTAGTCGATGCATTGATAAAAATCGTAAAATATCTAGATGGTCTTTAAGAAAGGTGTATGGGCCCATATATATCACCTTGTATCTGTTCTAGAAAATTAATAGATTTACGCTCTATCTTAGCTGTTGATGATTGAAAAATCAAATTGCTTTCATAGCAAGTATCACATGAAAAATTACCATGAAAAAGATTTTAGTTCTTCAATAAATGACCACATGAAAGTGTTAGCAAATTTTTCGCATCATAATTGAACCGGGATGGTCTAACCGGTCATGCGAAATAAAATTATCAGTAAACATCTAGTTTACAATAGTATGAGCTTCAATTTGTACTAATTCTTATGTAGTACAATATGGATGACAGTGCATGTAATTTTGCCAAAATTTTCTTATTGCCTTGAGTTATACTCGTAATATTGAGATAGTCAGCATCTCCTTGACTAATATTCTCAATATATTTCTGCAAATATCTTTAAAATTCAATAAGTCTTTTTGCGAAGTTGACGAGCATAATGCACTGTAAATATGAGATAAAGTCTCATTTGGCAATAACATATTTGTTGAGTTGGAGCCTTTTATGATAATACTACTTTCGGATATAGTACTCACATTATTCTCTTGCATTTAAAATGGGAAAATATGCATAATTATACACATTTTAATGTGCTTTATTTCATTCACTTCGAGGAATGAAAAATATGTGCTATATATCATTCACTTCGGGGAATGAAATATAGCACATTATATTAAATCGGTTATCTATCAAAGATAAACTCTCAAAAGCTCTTCCGAAGCATTGATATTTTAGTACTTTGAGATATAGTACTCACATTTTCCCTTGTATTTAAAAGGGAAAATATTTCTTATGCTTAAATAGTATGAGTACTTGCATTGTCTGCTAAGCATAAATAGCCACAATTCATTGTATATTTTACTCCGGAAATAATAATATTCTTCAAAGGATAAATTAATATAAAGCATAAATAAATAACATTTAAATTAAATTAACATAAAACGTAAATAAATAATATATAAAATAAATAAATAGTAAATAAAAATAAATTAACATAAAACAAAATAAATAAAGATCAATTATTTCTTTTAGATGTTATAAGGAAAATAAAATAAATGGCGAATTATTCTCTTGGAGGACTATGAGAAAATTAATAATATTCAATTGAGTTGGATCAACAACGTCATAATTATTTTCGCCATAAAGAAAATATGTTTATATTTTCTTTCATTTATCATTCATGATTATGGATAAAGTCCATAATACTTCGGCGTTTGACAAGTACGGGATCAATGGTTTATACCATCACATTGATAACATAAAGATTTTAATATGATCTCTATCATTCTTGTCATCTTTATAATTCCATTTCTTGTGGATATAAGTATTCTCAAAATAATCATCTTATTCATGCCTATTTTATGATCTCAATCATGACCACAATTACTAATGTGACATTTATTCTTTCCGCTATAAAATATCACTTTCACTTCAGGGAATGGAGCAGATTCAATAGGTCTTTAAAACCTTTTCACGATATTGTGTCTACAGGACAACTTTAATGTGTGAAAAGTGGAATATGTTTTTGTAACATATCCTCATCAATGATACTCTGGCATATAATTGAGTATTATTCACTAACCATATAGTGAATTATCATGTTTGCATTCACTTCAAGAAATGAAACAAATTCAATAATCGCATGGAATAAATATCATGCTTGCATTCACTTCAGGGAATGACATAAATCATATAATCGCATGGAATAATCATCATGCTTGTATTCACTTCAAGGAATGTCATAAATCCAATAATTGCATGGAATAAACATCATGCATGCATTCACTTCAGGGAATGCCTCCCATAAAATTTCTTGGATCAAGACGATTTTCGTAACTTGAACTTGGGAGAAGTCTACACTCGAGTTTTTCGACATAAAAGTATTGCTTTCAAGCAAATATAAACTTTATAACATTCATACTATTAAATAGTAATTGATCAACCAATATATATACAATACATATAAGGAACAAAATTTAATCATCACACGCGGCGTTGTTAAACCAGTCCACAAGGTCCTTTAAAAATAACCTCCTTTGAGACCAGTTGCTTCGCAGAACGGGATGTCCAACCAATATACTCGGATTAAATCAACATAACAAAAACATATTAATTAATCAAAGGTTTAATATTTTTTCTGATATCATGTAATACTTAGAACATGATTAAAACATAAACTTTCATCATAATAATAAAATAAACAAATATTGATTGTAAAAAAATTTCAAATTAAATAAGTAAAACATACCGGACTTTCCACTAATTTGAATATATGGTAGATTTAGTTACCAATATCTTGTTAAAATCTTTTTTGGGAATTATTGACAAGAACTACGGTAATGATCCACTTTATCACTACACAAATAATCAATGATTTTCAAAAATTAAAAATCAAGTTAAAAATTAAGAGAGAAAAATAATCAATAATTAAAATACAATAAATGGGGAAGAACTTATCTTTGATTCATGCTAGTAATAAATTCTTTTCAATAAATCCTTTAAGATTTGAACGACAAATACCTCCGTTGATTAGAGTCTCATGCTGATAACGTGTTGTGAATAAAATAAAAATAAGAATAAAATAAGAGAACAAAGATGAGAGACAAAAGAGAGAGACTTTTATTATATTCTCAAAGTAGGGGTGTGTACAATGTTTTGTCCAAAAGTCTATATTTATAGGCATAAGATGGAAACCCTAATTCCAATAAGTATTAAACCTTAATACTAAAGCCCATTAAAATTTAACTTAATATATGGATATCCACTATGAATAGAGATATTCATAACATCTATAATATTTTTTTTCAAACAGAAAGGAATTGAATCTTTTAGAAAAAATATTATTCTTAACTTATAGACTAATGGAACAACTTATTATGAACTTAAACAGATACTAGTAGACATAAGTCACATTACTAATAGTATATTTTCAATATATAAGGTTATTTTTTAATTATTTTAAATTAGAAAAAAATTAGTAGAGTGTATAAATCTTGATATTAAAATTATTATATTAAGTCTTATGTTTCAATTTTAATGAAAGAATGAATTGATTGTTACAAAATTTAAATTGAATGGTTAAATCATTATTTTTTTAAAAAAAAATAACATATTTATTACGAAACCTATAATTAAATGTATTGATTATTTTAATATAATAAATAATTGATAAAATATATTTGATCAATTGACCAAATAAACCATTTTTGTCCTCTTATTATTATTTAAATCATTTATTTTAAACCCATTAAAACATAATCTTTCTTCTCCTAAAACAAAACATATTTTTAGATATTTTTAATCATTTTTGTCCTCATTGATTATAATAAATATTGCTAGAGGGAAGCTGACAGTAGTTTATTATTTGGATATACGACATTTGACATTTGATGTCAGTTAATTATAAGTAACCTATTACCTTTTTAAAAAAAATTATAAATAAATCATAATTAAAATATTATTATAAATATATCATTTTATAATTAAAATTAATATTAAATATAATATAATATAATAATATTTTTAGTATCAAAATTGTATATTTTATTTTTTGTAATTTAAAATAATTTAATAATTTTAATTTTTCGTATTTACAAATTTTATTTATTTAGTTTGTTTAGTAATAGTATCAAGCCAATTAAACCTATATAATCAAAACAGTAATCGAATAACGATATTCTACCGTAAAGTAACAAAAGTTATTATTAAATTGTTATTATATAAAAAAAATAACAAATATGTGGTAATTTTTTTTTTCTGTTCTTTTTCTTTAAAGATTTTTATGTGGTAATAAAATATGTTTATGTTTCATGATTACTTGAGGTGTTGGAGAACCTAACTCATAATGTCCGGATTTTCTTTTTCTTTTTCTTTGTACTGCTGACAACTTTATTCACCAAATTTGAATGAGTATTTTCTAGGACGATATAATTTTAATTTTTAAATAATAATAATAATAATAATTTTAAATGTTAAATAATTAATTCTTAACTTAAATGTAAATGTATCTCTCAGTTTGTGTTACGCCTACTATGATTCTCGCTATAACCCCGTTGCATTACACCTCTTCGCAGGACTATTATATTTCATCCATTATATCTTATGAAGTCTAAACATCATCTTTAGACCTTTCCGATATATATATGAGGTGGGCTATCATCTTCCCTCAAGTTGAATCCCACATAAAGGGTCAATCAAACCCCATTTCTCTCATTTTTTCATCCCTTTTAATACGAATATGATTACCATTGATCGCGACTCTTTGTATAAATTAGAATGGGTGAAACACTCGAATGTCAAGAAGCATCATTCATCCCATGTTGACCATCAATAATTGGCATAATGTGTGTGGACAACCTTTGTACCTATAAAATTAGTGATGGTGAAATCTAAAAAAAAAAATATCCCATTTTGCAATCACATGATTTTTTAGACTAACAGTGGAGAAATAATCGACGTACCATAAGTCAGATGACACCTTTCATATACTCGACCAACTCCCTCAACCAAATTGATTATGGCGACAAGATGCGAGCAAAAAGTGGACAAATGAGGGCACAAGCTTTGATCCGTCAATTTGGAAAGATGAGAAAAACGGGATAACCTCTTACTAAGCAAGCCTTTTGTCCACAATGAATAAACAACACATTCTACAAGAAAATAATTCTGTATTGATTACACCTGAGGCGAAAGCATTGGCTAAACGACCAACCCTTATTGCAACCCTGACCAGTTTAGTGACGAGACAATACCAAGCGAAAATGTTGTTACTACAAAACAAAGCAAGTTATTAATATGTTAAACACAATTCTGTGAACGAAATAGAAATAAAACATATAAATTAGAAACGTAAAGGAAAAAAAAATATGAAACTTTAACCGAGGCCTATGCTATCACAGTGTCCTTAAAACAGATTCGTCCCCTCCCGGTGCTGGAGTTACTATGGAACGTCTGTCTCCCAGGATACAACGGTAGAATACAATAAGGAGAGCAACGCTACCTTACTGCAACAACGAACTTTACAGAAGCAGAACACTATCTGGCTATAGGATATTTATGGGGTTTTTTTTCAGTGTGTTGAAATATGAACAAAGGGTCTCCTTTTATAGTGTTCATGCAGGGGACATGTTTAATTACAGAATTAATCTGTAATTAACAATTCCTGAAGAGTTACAACTCCCAGAAATTAAAATGATATTTATCAGAGAATTAATCCAAATAAATTGGAGGTTACAACCAGCTAAAAGGTCTAGTCCAAGCCTTTGACTTATTTCCAATAATAACATGAAGAGCTTTTGTATATAAAGCTTTCCAAATCTAAGTTCCCAACAAATGTGGGATATTCTACTTTTCATTTTATTTTTCCAACATCATGGGTGTTACATTGAGCAACAATTTCTCATTCACCCATTAAACATTTTGAGCATGTAAATATACAAATTTAATCTACTCTTGTTGTAGATTAATAATACACATAGTCCCAATTAATTTGACTAATGGAACCCACTCAAATTTAAGCTCAAAAGTCCATGTACCATACCATTTTTCTAACAAATGTAAATTTGCAGTGTCGATCATGTTTATTAATTAACTAGTTAGAGGCAAAGAAACACATCAAAAAGAACGTTGAGTTAAATAGTGCGGTAATAAATTTGGGCACATCAACATAAAATAGGCCTAGAAAATTTGACTCGAGAATCAAATTGATTTATCGGAATTGAGACCCAGAATTGAATTAAACACAATGAATCGAATTTGATCTAAAACTTGAAATAAATCAAATCAAACTGAATCAAAATCGACAAAAAATTTAGTTGTTCTAAAAATGGAACCGTACCTAATTTTTAACTAAACCGAATAGATTCGAAACGAAAGTAACTCAAACCGAAGGTAATTAAAATAAAAAATATAAACCTTTCGATACCATTTGCCACTATGAGTTTTGGTTTCGATACAGAAAACACCCATTTCGATACGATAATATCAAAACTTGTTTTAGGTGTTTCGGTACACCTCCAACGACTTTACAAAACCCCAACGATTTTATAAAAAAAAGCCAACGGCTAGGAGTCGTATAAGATGAGCTAAAGGTTTCGATACGCCTTGTAGGCGTTTCGATACCAGTTCTTAAATGCAGGTTCAACGACTATTTCCCAAAGTGGTAGTATCAAAACGGCTTCCACTTGTTTCGATACCACATGCACCAAAAGCAGAAATTAACCTAAAAATCAGCTCCAAATGACTCCAAATCAATCCCAACGGTCACCACTGGCTAGAAGCTCATTTGAGATGATAAAAGGAAGACTCAAGCATCATGTAGAGATTAATGCTTCCATTGTGAACATCATATGATCAAAAAAATGTCTTAGTGCTTATTTTTCATTCTTTGGGTACAAAACAATTGTGAGCTTAATGTATATGTATACTCAAGTTTATTAGGATTGGGTGAGAGATTAGTTGCAAATAATTAGCCTTGTTAGAAGGATTATTAGTTTCCTTAGTTTATCTCTTGTTTGAGAGAATTTCCAAAGTTCGTGTTGTGAACTTTAAGTATTATTATTATTATTTAAGTATATATTATAATATATATAAAAATAAACCTTCATATTGGCTAAGAGAAGTGGCTTGTAATGATGACTTCACACGGCAACAGAATAAAAAGGATAGGTGAATTAAATATTTAGTTCACTTCATAAGATAACCAAGAGCTAAACCCAAGCTTTGTACTTCTTATATCTATCATTCTTACTTGGCTAAATACTTATCTCCATTGTTGTCTTCAACTTTAGAGCAAGCAAGCACCTCAATCTTTTTGTTAAAGTTTGGTTGATTTCAATACATCAAATTAAAGTTAGGAAGTTGGTGAGTAAACACCCCTCTACTTGTTGTTAGATTCCATTGATGGTTTATGTTTAATTCCAAGAAGAATCCTTGAAGGATTGATGTTAAGACTGTTAGGCTTGAAAGTGCTCGATGAATAACCGATTAAACTCGCCAAGTGATGGAGAAAGCTAATTTGGGTGATTTGTGGTGGAAGCAAAAAGATAAGAATTGAGTACAAGGATTTTAGAGTGTTTCGCCTTTGAAAAAGCACCTACATCCACTACCTTACCTTCCCACTAAGGATTTCTCAAATTCGCTAAGAATTTCAACCTTTTGAGGAACAAAGGGATAACCTTACAATCCTAGATTCACAACCCGAATCTAGCATCTAAAGTTCACAACTGAACTATGAGAATTCACTCAAACAAAGAGAAACTTAGCAAACTTGTTTAATCCTTCTAATAAGGCTAATGTTTGAAATTTAAGCACTCACCTAATTCCTAATTACACTTGAGCATATATTGACAATTAAGCTCACAAGTGTTTGTCTACCCAACTAATAGGAATTTAATCTTTAAGAAAAATATTTCCTCATAATGTTGTTACAATGTAAGCATTGGTCTTCTCTTGATGCTTGAGTCTTGCTTTTATCATCCCAAATGAGCTTCTAGCCGTTGGTGACCGTTGGGATTAATTTGGATTCGTTTGGAGTTGTTTTCAAGGCATATTTATGCTTCTGGTATGATCGGTATCAAAACATGTGGAAGTTATTTCGATACAACTGCTTTGGAAAATAGCCGTTGAACCTACATTTAAGAACCGGTATCGAAACACCTTAGAGGCTTTTCGAAACCCTTAGCTGATGGTATCGAAATAGGCCTTATCCGTTTCTATACTGCTCCTAGCTGTTGGGTTTTTTATAAAATCGTTAATGAACATTGGGGGTGTATCGAAACAGGTATCGAAACCAAAACTCATAGTGGCAAAAAGGTATCAAAACGGTTCAAGACCGTATTGAAACTAATGTGTAATTTTGCCTTTGAAAAAGCAAGACTTTATCGAAACACCTAGGAGGTGTATCGAAACGCCTAGGTTAAAAAACGTTTCTTTGGTTTCTTTAAATCATTTAAAAGACATTAACAAGTCTTTGAAAATGTATCAAACTTATTTTCAAGTTGTTTGGACATAAAAAAAATTTTGAAATATTTTTAATTTAGTACAAAACTATTTTTCAATTATTATATTAAAATATTAGTTTTAAAAAGACCCATATGTTCTAAGGTTTAATCCATGAAGTTTATATTGCTTACAAGCTTATGCAAGCTTAAGAATTGATTTCAAGCTATTGAAAATCTTTAGTGACAACTTCTATTAATTTTTGGCTTAAAAATCACCATCAAAGTCTATAAATAACAAGGACAAAGGAATTGTCATTCAAGAGCCTTAGAAGTTCTTTTTATCAAGGTGAGTGTAGTAGAGTCATGAGAGAAATCTAAGTGCTTATCTCAATTCATTTCATTGATTATTGTTTTTATGTAGCATGATATAAGCAAGGAAAGGACATGAAACTCATATAGAGTGTTATGGTAAGCTTTGGTAAGCTTTCTTTATTGCATTTATCATTTCTAAATCATTGAAACATTGATTATTAAACTCATTGAAATGAACATAAGGGTCAAAATCATTGTTATTGAATCATTGAACCTATTGATATCAACATTGAGATTGTTTATAAGATTAAGTTGTACTGGACCTTGGATTCAAGTGGAAATTGAAGACAATTGGCATGCCATAGGATTCATGGCTCATAGTTACGAGTGGACTACATTCCTTTGGCTACAGACTATATTTGGCGAGGCGGAGGGATAAGATCATTCATTGATTTGGCGAGGAGTATGAGTTCGCGTACCATTATCTTGATCAATCCAAGGATGTATATGAATTTATTGAACTTATTGTTAATTCATATGATTCATTTGCCTAAATAAGATTATATTATAAAAGTATGTGAATTGAATGCATAACATGTGTTCATATGGTTATTGACTACCTCACTAGGTAAAATATGCCTAACGTATTCATTTTTCCATGCATTTTCAGGTTAAGGTATTGTGGAGGAACATTAAATCCATTTTGCAAGATTTTGGCAAGGTCACAAGATAATAGTATGTAAGCTTTGTTATAGATACTCCTAGAATGGTGGCAACATGTTGTGTTAACCCATAATCATGTATTTTGATATGCTGGTAATGTATAACGCATGCCTAGACTCATATTATGTAAAACGACCTTGATGAAAAATGGTTTAATTTGTTAAATATGCATACTTTGTTCAAAAGGACTAAAACCTAGTAAATGGATTTAGAATGCCTTGAAGTTTAGTATACTATTAAAATATGTCGAACATAGTTTACTGATACAATTTCATAATAATTGGATTTCATCTACTAGGTTAAAATGATTAAAAACCAACTAAAATTTGACATTACAAGACAGGCGTATCGAAATGGGTCCTTAGCGTTTCAATACGACCTGCTTAACATCTGGGAAAATCTAGGAAAATTGGTTTGGTATCAAAACCACTTGGTAGGTGTTTCGATACGTTTCGTCTCTGGAATTTTTCGTTTCGATATCGCTACTAAGCGTATCGATACGGTTGGTCAAGTCAAACCTCTATGACCCTTGGTCGGTCTTCGCGTACCAAGAATATTAATCAATGTATCGAAACAGTCCTAAAGGTATTACATTTCATGAACATGGGTATCAAAACGACCCTCATGTGTTTCGATACATCCCCTGATAGTCAAACTTGGTTGACTTAGATTTAAGCATAGTGTTTCGATACAACTCCTCAGTGTATCAAAACAGATTTAAGGGTAATTGAATTACCTAATCGTATATTTTAGTTTCGTAACGACCCCTTGGCGTATCGATACCAACTCCCCAGATAACTAAATTACCGACCCTGATAGCACCGTATTAATACGACCAATAGACGTTTCGATACAGGTGGCTGTAACATATAAATGTAACTTATGAATATCAAAATTTACCCCTAAAACATAGAAAGATTAAAAGTTTCGCATTGACCCGGAAAGGAATACAATCTCTCCTACTTTATAACGGGTTAAGATTATGAAATGTTGACTAATAAGAATATTCTAAGTTGAACTCGAAGTACTAAAAAATATTACCGAACCACCGAAACTTCCTACCATAGCATCTTTCGATCTGGTTTCCTACTAGATTAGGAAGGTGGTGTTACAATCCTAAATATAATTAATGACTTTTAGGTAAGGACTTAAATGACTCATACCATAATTAATACATGCATAAAAATTATATGAGGAAAATATTTTTAAAATATAAAAGGTGATATCCTAAGTGTATAAGGATGTTTGTAATTTTATATTCAAAATAAAATATATTTTATTTTAAATATAAATTTAATTAATAATTAATGATTAAATTAAATTAAATTTGTTACTTATTTTTAAATATCAAGATACAATACAAAATTAAAATATATTAATTTCAGGCGTTTGTAAAATACTAACTCTTTCTCACATGTAATCGACTTTCGAAACTCACTTTAAAAAAAATTTGATTTTTTTATGATATTCCAGCTACTAAAAATGATAAGTTGTAACTACAACATATAAAAATTAAACAAATTCAAAGAAAACACCAATATTAAAAACAAATCATCTAAAATATTTTCATCAATTATAAATAGTTTCAACAAAAATATAATTAAAAAATTATCTTTTAATTGTACTTTAAATTTAATGTACGCTGTTGGAGATATGACTTAGAATATTTCAAATATTAAATTAAAAATATGCGATAGAAGCAAGATCATTTTTTAAATTTAAAATTTAAAATTTGTTAGGATAGATTTCATATTTTAAATATATTTTTGTTATCTATTTGCTAGAATTAGCTCTATAAATTGAGCATTTTATATTCAATAAAATCATACTCCCATACAACAATTATTATTTCTCTTTTTTATTCTTTTTCACACACCTCAAAAACCAACATAGCCTCGTATGCGAAAGATTATATTATGAATCTTATTTATCACGTCGTTCATGGTCTAAACAATTCGACCATTCATCTTTAAATAATTATCTACTAATCACCCACTCATTAATTATATGTAAAAGGAGGTGATAATTTTTCTTAAATAAATCTGATTGGTTAAAACTATTAATAACGTGATAAAAAAAAAAAAAAAGTTGCGATACGATTACGGTAAAACCAACTTAAGTTTAACATTAAATTGAGATAAAAAGTGACAGAGAACAGAGCATTTTCCAAAATTACATTTGAAATTCTTTCTGTACAGCTTCCAGAGAGTGGACCCACAATTTTCTCAACTCTAATCACTCAATGTCTTAAATCAACACAACTCCATACATCTCTGCGATCTCTTCATTCTTTTTCATATTCCACTGTAGGTTACTTTCAGGTTTTGCTTGCACTTTCCAACTGCATTACTGTGCTTTCCTTCTAGTTGTTCATTCTTGTTTCTCCCTCGTTTGCTGCATGCCAAGTTGAGGATTGAATTAAATTTTTCCATTGATTTTCCTGCTCCATGCATATTTTCTATACGTGTTCATGGCTTCATGCATAATATAATAAATAATGCAGCGTTTAGAATCAATCTAAAGCATCTCTTCGTCTGTTATTTTCGTTGTCTTATTTCATTTCAGTTTCCTTTGATTAGCAAAAGTGCAGGAAAGGCTAGAAATGAAGAATATAGTGATAGAGGGAAGGATAACCAAGTGGAAGAATCTGAAATTAAGGATAGGTTTGAAGTCCATGACCGAATCCAACACCCAGAATTTCAACCATTTCCATCCTCGATGAAGATGAAGAAACACAACAAATCACAACCGGAACCAGAACCAGATACAACGCCATTGTCCCTCTGTTGGTGGACCGCCAACAACTGCAGCGCCATGTGGTTCCCACCGCCACATCAGACACAGGGATGAACTTGGCAATGGCTCTGGCAGCGGAGCGTAATTTGCGGGGAAATAATAATGACGACAACAACAGCTATGCGGGTCCCAGTCCGAGGGATCAGGTAAAGACATTGATGAGATTGATTGAAGAAACGGAGGGTGTAGATTGGACACCACCACCACAACACCAACAACAGAAGAAGAAGCAAAGGAATGAGGCTGAAGAGAATGACGGTGTTGAGATTGAAGGAGGAGGGAGATGCGACTGGATGTGCTGCGTGTGCTTGGAGAGGAAGAAAGGGGCGGCGTTTATTCCATGCGGGCACACCTTTTGCAGGGTTTGCTCCAGGGAAGTGTGGCTCAACCGTGGCTCTTGCCCTGTTTGCAACCGTTCCATTCTCGATATTCTTGATATTTTCTGAATTTCATACCATTTAATTTGTTTGCTTTTTCGGTTTTGATTTTTGGGTCTGGGTTTTGAAATATTCCTCGAATATCATGGCATCAATATTTGATTTTTTTAAAAATATTCTTATCTTATTTATTAATCGATTAATTTGATTCAAATTTATTGATATTCAATATAAAACGATCTTTAAAATTAAGTTTTTTTATTCAAAAAATTATGAATCAAATACTTCATAAAAAAATATATATTTTGAGGAAACCATCAAAATAATTTTAAATAATTCAATTCTAAAATTGGATTAACATAACTAATTTTTTTAGATAAATGTTTGTTTTATTATCTAAAAAAAAATCAAAACCTGTAGCAATGTTAACAAAAGAACAAGGATTTCTATCCCCTTAGGAAATTCTACAAGGGTGTAAATTTTTCTATTTACATTTTTCAATTGTATGCATTTACTTTGTATCTTTGTACTTATTATCTTCCTAATACAATCAATTAAAATTTTATACTCCTTATGATTTTTTCAAAAACGTATATTATTTTTTCTCTCTCAAACACGGTAAACATACGAGTTTTAAGTAATTTTAAGGATGAAAACAAATAGATATTATCCTTTAGGTCGAGTATTAAACCAATGTAACTCTTTTTCTCAATCCTTCATCTCTATAGGCAACCAACATAATAAAGGATATCACTCCAAATCATCTTTGAGCATTGGCACGTTGCAAAAATATGATCTCTAAATTCTTGTTCACCGTCATAAAGAACACAGAAATTGTCTTGTTCCCACTTATCACTCACATACCGCAGCCTATCAATGGTAGGTAAACGATTTAATATAGTCATTCACGTCCTTATTGATTGCTTTGGGACGTGAGATCCAAATCATATAAGTTAATGCCAAACCACCTTAGGTCTAAGATTCCTGAATGTTAACCATGTCTCTCTTATCTTGTACATTTCGTTTAGATAACATAGACAACAAAGTAGACCGAAACTTGAGGAGTTTTTTGGTACACCAACTGAAATGAGGCCTACTTTCCCCTAATCATAGGTTGTTGCCTTTAAATAACTCAATTATGGGATGTGAGATCACTAAATTTTGGCTCTCTTAAATAATTCAATTTTAAAATTGGATTAATTAGACCATTGATCACTAATTTTTTACTCTTTATATGAGTTGGAAG
This sequence comes from Abelmoschus esculentus, assembly GCA_035048815.1. Taxonomy (NCBI): domain Eukaryota; kingdom Viridiplantae; phylum Streptophyta; class Magnoliopsida; order Malvales; family Malvaceae; genus Abelmoschus; species Abelmoschus esculentus. The sequence goes on from JAUCBN010000037.1 coordinate 5,869,339, forward strand.
TTATATTTAACTTGTCATTTCACTCGACTCTTGTTGGCTATAATATAGTTTTTTAATTCTTTATTTATGATTTTTCATGTATTATTTATCGAAGATGGGACCGTAAGAAAAAAGATATTATCGTTCATTCTTATTGGTTGATAAACACACATTTTTTTAATAGGTATGTCGTTTTGACATCTAAATTCATCTTTTATTAACACATTTTTTTAATAGGTATGTCGTTTTGACATCTAAATTCATCTTTTATTAATAGTTTCTCGATTCTGTCAAAAAAATTTACATTTTTTTAACATGTTGATTTCGAGATTACGAGGAACCTCCTTATACGATGAGTAGAGGATTTTGAATAGTTAGGGACATCATATTTGCTAAATGACATGTTAAATAACATGTTTACATGTTTGAATTTGTGTAATGAAACATGATCTTATGCTTTTGTTTACTTGTTTTCATTTTAGAGTAGACGGTGACTTCTCTAACTCACCACTTTAGTTTCTCTCCCTTATACATTTTTTATGATTTTACAGGTTATCACATCTAGTACTTATATGATAATTTGATTTGATATTTTTAATAGATTTTGGGATTTTGGACCGTTAATTTTATATGTCTGATATAAATTTATATTAGAATGAGTTTTTTTTTCAGATTTTAACGAGAATTGTTACAAATCATCTATTTTCTATATTAAATTTTATTTTACTTAATAAATGTTAATATTAATTTTGTAAATCATATAGTGATTCTTGATATTTGATCATAATGTTTGGTCTAGATTTAGGTTCTCCAAAGACACCCTTTCGCGCTTCTATCCTTTGAAATTTAGCCTCCGGCATGTGTTGGCAAGAAGTTTTCCTTGCAGAAAATCAAACTCTCCTTGATGTAAGATAAATTTTGTGAGACGAAGGGGAAAGGATAGAGACAAAGGTGGTTGGAGTGATGGAATAAGGATTCGGAGTTGAGACAAATATAAATATTTAAAACTCAATAGTAAATTTATAGATAAGTTAATTTTAAAAAAGATAGATAAACAGACAGACAGACAGATAAAATAGTATCGTTTTAATTTATATGTTTTGATGTTTAAATAACTTAAAATAACATCATTTTGATGATAAATAAAATTTTAAAAGAATTAATTTTATACGGTGTTGATTTTATGTTATTTAAAATCAAATACTTAAATTAAATCACCAAACCATATGTTTTCGTTAAGTTACTAACATAAATAAAATATATATTAAAGGATTCATTTAATTTGTTTTTATGAAGATTTCTCAATTCAAATAATAGCAAAATCAGTCATCAATGTTTTATGGATTTTTAATTTCGCGCTTAATTCTTAATATTTCAGTCTCATTGTTTCAAATATTTAGAAACATATAATATCAAAATTAGAACTCAACATTTTATTATTATTTTTTTAATTTTATCATTATTTTTTACAATATCAATGTCATTATTTCAAAAATTAGTCTTCAATGCATATTGATTTTATTATAACAACTGTTATAACCCATTTTTATATGGGCATTAAACTCGGTAATATATATATATATATATATATATATTCTAATTTAAAAAAAAAAAAATCTTAACCTACTTGTAAAACTCGAAACCAGCTAAATAACCCAATATGTGTTATACATATAATTTTGATAAATAAATCTCTTAACATGAATTATTTTTATACACAATACCTCAAATTCAAGATTTACATAAGTAACATCAAACCGTATTGATATTTAATTAATATTCATATTAACCCAATTAAATTCTTAATCAATAATATAGATATAATAAATACATGGGAATTTTTAACATGATAAAATGATGATCGATTTGTTAATTAATCCTTTTGGCGCTATGAATTTTTTAATCCTACCAAGAGGAATCAATTTGTTTGATAAAATGTTTTAAACGTAAAAAGGGTTTAATTTGATAAACAAGTGAACCTCGAGACTTATTATATTAAGTTAATAAAAATATATTGTAAATGAAATCTTTAAATTCCAATAAAATTGAATGAATGACATGTAATTTTTTGTATAGTAAAAAATAAAACATTATATAAAAAAATTCAAATTTATAAAAGTTTTTAATTATTTTTGTGGTGTTAAAATTTCTAACAGAAACCATGAGTTAATTTATTTACTATGAAAATTATATTGAATTGTTTTTTTTTAATGTTATAACTTTTTATATAAATTTATTTAAAATAATATTAAATTAATTATGTATACACGTGAACAATGATTTTTTGTGTAATTATTATATACATAATATTTTAATTTACTTTAATTTCAAAAAATCACTACTTTTTTATCGATATAACATTATTTTATGTTTACCTATCCTATACAACTAGGGACGTAAACGAATCAAACGTTCGATAAACCGTTCGTGAATCGTTCAGCGGAAAATTCGTTTATGTTTGTTTATTTATTAAATGAACGAACATGAACAAGATTTTTCGTTCGTTTAGTTAAACGAACGAACATGAACAAAAGGCTCGTTCGTTCATTTATGTTCGTGAACGTTCGGTAATCTGTTCATTTATGTTCGTTTAAATTTATTCACATATATCTAAGGGTGAGCATTAGATCAAGTAAGTCGAGTCCAAAAAATTTGAGTTACTCGAGTTGAGAAGTCTTATTTTATGACTCGTTAAAAACTTTCTTGTTATATACTAGGGGTGTTTATTGTTCTGTTAAACCGAGTTAATGAATCGAACCAAAACAAAACTAGTTAATCAGTTAAATTTTAGGTTTCATCTAGTAATTAAGAGTTTTTTTTAATTTTAATTATCGACTAATTCGGTTTAAAATCAGTTGATTATCTGAATTAATCGAATTAAATCTAAAATATTTAACATATTATATATTTTATTTATGTTCGTTCGTTTATGTTCGTTTATTTATGTGTAACGACCCGAATTCTCGTATCCGAGTGTCGGGTTAACCCGAGGGTTGGGCTCCGGTGTTGGGCCCCGAGTTCTGAGGTTTTGCGCCTTGTTGGGCCATAGGCTTGTTGGGTTTTAAGTTAGGCCTTGTTGTGAGGACATTTTAGTAAATGTCTAAATGAAAGACAAAGAGGGTTTTGGGGGAGTTATTTCTCTGCAGTAGAGTGATATCATCCTCCCTTTTCTTCTTCCTTCTTCATCTTGGTGGTAAGAAAGAGAAAAGAACAAAAGAGAAAGAGGCTTGTGAGCCATCATCAAGCTTGCGAAGAGGGAAAGCTTGAAGAGGAAGAAGAAGGTCGTTTTTGTTATTTGCCTGCAAGAGGTTGGTACTCCCAACTTGTTCTTTACATCATACATATCATGGTAGTTGCATACATGTAGATATAGTGTATGTATTGCTTGGTTTGAGCTTGGTATGCTTTAACGGTAGAAATGGTATTAGTGAGTTAAATGGCTGAAAAAACGTGTTAAGACGTCCTAAACATCTCTAAGAACTGATAGGAACACTTTAGAATCAAATAGTTTAATGTTGGGAAAGAATCCTTAGAAATTTCTAAATGCAGACCTGTTTTTCGTGCAGGGGTATCGATACACGGGCTACCGGTATCGATACCCATACATGGATTTTGGCTAAGTGGCCAGGTGTATCGAACCATGGTTCGATACCAGGACCTCCAGTAGCATAATGGTATCGATACCCGTATCGATGCTGGAGTGTCCCCTTTCGTTGACTTTGAAAACGGTCGAAGGGTATCGATACAGGTATCGATACCCATGGTTCGATGCCTTCTTTGGGTAGGTATCGAGGCAGGTGGTTCGATACCCCATATAAGGGTATCGATACCCATGCGAAAACTTGACAAGATAGGCATTGTTTGAGGTTCGATAATAGGATTAAAGGTCACAATGAATATTATAATTAATGAAATGAATGGATAACACAAGATTGACGTATTTAAACCCTGAATGATTAAATCGTGTAAGGTCTTGATATGTTTTGATGTGAGGATCCTAGGTGGATCGTTTATGTGTGTTGAGTCGGTTCTAGGAAGTCCTTGGGGGAGTCTAGTGTGTTATATAGGTGTTAGACAAGTACATGCCCACAAGTCGATATCGTACTTTCTTTAAAGCTGAAATTTTTATGGTGTACTCTTGTTGTTGTTGTTCTTTGTACAGAGGTGGTTAAGTATGCCGAGACGTGTGAGGAATCAAGAGAAAAGTCGGGGTTCTCATGGAGGAGCCTCCGACTATGAGTATGAGCCCGATGAGGATGCACCGTTAGATGATGCAATTGGTCAAGGGGCCAACTACTTTGCTCAGTTGAACCAGACCTTGCGTAAGATTGTGAGAGCTATACCGAGGCCATCTTCTACGCCTCGTGAGGCACCGGTTGAGAGGGTGCGAAGACAGGGAACTGTGGACTTCTTTGGTACGGGACAAGACAATCCCGTACAGGCTGATCAGTGGCTGCATGACACTAGGTGGATAATGAGACAGATGAGGCTGAGGTCAGAGGACAAACTATCGTGCGTGTTGTCACTTCTGAAGGGCAACGCGAGAGAGTGGTGGGAGACAGTTGAGCAAGGTTGGTATCCTCATCGTCCTAAGTGGGAGGAATTCCTTGAGAAGTTTGAGAGCAAGTATGTGGGTGAGACTCACATCGACACCTTGAGGGAGCGGTTTACCCATCTTGTCCAAGGGAACCGTTCGGTCTTTGCTTATGAGCAGGAGTTTCTTCAGTTGAAACGGTATGCTCCAGAGCTTGTTGCTACAGAGAAGATGAGATGTAAGAGGTTCTTAAGAGGTCAGAGGAAGGAGATCCAGACTTATCTCACTGCTGCCCCGCCTAAGGTGTTTTCTGAGTTGGCTGCTAGTGCCAAGTCGTTGGAGCAGGTTCAAGGTTTGACCTATGGGCCGTCTGTTGGCCAGGGAGTCACCGGTGGAGCTAGTTAGAGTTATGTGGGTAACTCTCAGTCTCACTCCGGGAGGAGTAGGAGCCGTTGGAATAAGAGTAGAGGAGCATCGAATCAGGTTTCGAGGTCGAACCAGAGATTAGAGTCTGTGGGAAGTAGGAGGCAGTCTATGTCTTCTACTGCTAGAGGTCCGGAGGGTTTGCAGCGGAGTACCAGTGTTCAGGTTTGCAATCAGTGTGGTCGGAATCATCGAGGACCGTGTTGGGGCAATGCCAGGGTCTGCTTTCAGTGTGGGTCTTCGGAGCACTTTGTGAGGGGCTGCCCGGAGGTTGTGACATCCCCACCAGGTCAGGCTCAAAGGACTGTGTTCCAAGCCCAGAGAGGTCGTGGGTTTTCGCGTGGCGGAGCTAGCCATGCATCAGGAGGTACCTTCTAGTCCACTGCTAGAGCACCGGCGAGACAGTATGCGGTGAGGGAACAAGAGGATTGTGCTGCGACAGATGTGATCTCAGGTACGTTTAGTTTGTTTTTTGTCCCTATAGTTGCTCTTGTGGACTCGGGATCTACCCACTCGTATATCCGTAGCGGGATATCGGAGCAGTGGGGGTTACCAGCGGAGGATCTAGAGGTAGGAGTCCATGTGACCAGTCCGTTGGGGTTGGATGTGTTGGTGGATAAGGTTTACCAGAGGTGTCTGATCGAGGTACAAGGATCTATCTTCCCGGACGACCTCATGGTTTTACCGTTTCAGGAGTTCGACGCAATCCTTATGATGGATTGGTTGTTCGAACACGATGGGAGTTTAGGGTGCAGATCTAAGAGTTTAAAGCTTCGAGTAGCTGATGGTTCTAAGCTTGTTCTGAGGGGTGAGAGAAACCCGTGTTTAGCGAATGTTGTGTCAGCTTTGTCAGCTCAGAGGTTGATCCAGCAGGGTTGTGAGGCATTCTTAGCTCACCTGGTGGATGTGAGTGTTGAAAGTCCAACTTTAGAGAGTTTGAGGACAGTTTGTGAGTACCCAGATGTGTTTCCGGAGGAGTTGCCCGGTTTACCCCCCGATCGTGAGTTGGAGTTTCGGATAGAGGTGTTGTCAAGGACAGCACCGGTGTCCATAGCGCCGTATCGTATGGCACCGACGGAGATGAGAGAGTTGAAGCAATAGATCCAAGAGTTGCTTGAGAGGGTTTTATCCGACCGAGTGTGTCACCGAGGGGAGCACCGGTTTTGTTTGTGAAGAAGAAGGATGGATCGATGAGGATGTGCATCGACTACCGTCAGCTCAACAAGGTCACGATCAAGAATCGCTACCCTTTGCCTAGGATCGATGACCTGTTTGATCAGTTGAGGGGCGCTCGTGTGTTTTCTAAGATCGATCTGAGGTCAGGGTACTACCAGTTAAAGGTGGTAGAAGAGGATGTCCAAAATACCGCTTTTAGGACGCGGTACGGGCATTATGAGTTCTTAGTGATGCCGTTTGGGCTCACGAATGCACCTGCAGCTTTTATGGACTGATGAATTGGATCTTTCAGCCGTACCTAGATCAGTTTTTGGTTGTGTTCATCGAAGACATCTTGGTGTACTCATGCTCAGAGGAGGAGCATGACTATCACCTTAGAGTGGTTCTTCAGGTTTTGATGGATAGGCGTCTGTATGCCAAGTTTAGTAAGTGTGAGTTCTGGTTGTCTGAGGTGGCGTTTCTTGGCCACATAGTTGCAGTGGATGGAATCCGAGTAGATCCTCAGAAAATACAAGCTGTGGTAGAGTGGAAACCACCAAGGAATGTATCGGAAGTCCGTAGTTTTCTGGGGCTTGCCGGATACTATAGGAGGTTCGTTAAGGGTTTTTCGATCATAGCGGCACCTTTGACCAAGTTGCTTCAGAAAGGTGTTCCGTTTGTGTGGAACGAAAGGAGACAACAAAGTTTTGAGCAGCTTAAGGCTTATCTGACAGAGGCTCCGGTCTTGACGCAACTGGAACCGGGGAAAGATTATGTGGTGTTTAGTGATGCTTCCTTGAACGGGTTAGGTTGTGTGCTTATGCAAGAGGGTAAGGTGGTTGCTTACGCCTCGAGACAGTTGAAACCCCATGAGAGGAACTATCTTACACATGATCTTGAGCTTACGGCGGTTATCTTCGCTTTGAAGATATGGAGGCATTATCTCTACGAGGAGAAATGCTACATCTACACCGACCACAAAAGTTTAAAGTATCTGCTCACCCAGAAAGAGTTGAATCTGAGGCAGCGTCGGTGGATAGAGTTGTTGAAGGACTATGACTGTGTCATAGAGTATCATCCAGGCAAGGCGAATGTGGTCGCCGATGCTTTGAGTCGGAAGTCCATGTCGGACTTGAGAGCTTTGTTTGCTCGGTTGAGGATGACCGACGATGGAGGTCTTTTGGCAGAGTTGCGTGCGGAGCCCATGCTTGTTTAGGAGATAAAGAGAGCACAGGTGTTAGACGAGGAGTTGGTTGCTCAGTTAGAGGCTGTTCAGAGAGGTGAGTTGTCAGACTTTGAGGTACGAGATGGTGGGTTCTTGTACTTTCAAGGTCGATTGTGTGTTCCAGCTTTAGAGTATCTAAGGGATCGCATCTTGAGAGAAGCTCACCGTAGTACATTTTCTGTTCATCCGGGTAGTAACAAGATGTATCAGGATCTTCGTCCTTTCTTTTGGTGGTCGTGCATGAAAAGAGATGTGTCAGAGTTTGTGACCAGGTGTCTAGCGTGTCAGCAAGTGAAAGCGGAACATCAGGTTCCTTCAGGGTTGTTTCAGCCTATCCAGATTCCACAGTGGAAGTGCGATCGAGTGACCATGGACTTTGTCACCGGGTTGCTGATGACGTTAAGGAAGCATGATGCTATTTGGGTTATAGTTGACCGGTTGACCAAGTCGGCTTACTTCTTACCGGTAAGGATGGACTACAGTTTGGAAAAGTTGGCTCAGTTGTATATAAAGGAGATCGTGAGGTTGCATGGTGTACCTTTATCGATCATATCGGATAGGGATCCGAGGTTCACGACGAGGTTGTGGAGGTCTATCCACGAGGCTTTAGATACCAAGTTGCACTTCAGTACAGCTTTTCATCCTCAGACAGATGGACAGTCCGAGAGAGTCATCCAGATCTTGGAGGATATGCTTCGGTGTTGTGTTGTGGACTTTGCTCGCAGTTGGGAGGAGCAGTTACCGCTGGTAGAGTTTGCTTACAACAACAGTTATCAGTCAAGCATCAAGATGGCTCCTTTTGAGGCCTTGTACGGTCGTAGGTGCAGGAAGATAGACCAGAGCTTAATGAGAGGAAGATAGTAGGTTCGGAGCTTGTTAAGGAAACCGAAGAAAAAGTCCAGATCATCAAAGAGAGGTTGCAACCAGCTTTTGACAAACAGAAGGCTTATGCGGATAAGAAGCGTAAGCATATCGAGTATGAGCTTGGTGAGAAAGTGTTCCTCAAGGTATCTCCGTGGAAAGGGATCATCCGGTTTGGTCGGAAAGGAAAGTTGAGTCCAAGGTACATAGGGCCTTATGAGGTTCTTCAGAGGATTGCACCGGTAGCTTATCGGCTAGCTTTGCCTCCAGAGTTGGCACGTATACACGATGTGTTCCACGTGTCCATGTTGAGACGTTACCGTTCCGACCCATCGCATGTAGTTCAGCTTGAGGAAATCGAAGTCAATGCAGATTTGACTTACGAGGAAAGACCTATAGAGATCTTGGACAGAGGAGTTAAGGAGCTTCGGAACAAGTGCATACCCTTAGTAAAGGTTTTGTGGAGGAACCACGGAATCGAAGAAGCAACGTGGGAAGCGGAGAAGGACATAAGAGCTCAGTATCCTCATCTCTTCCTGACAGGTAAATTTCGAGGACAAAATTTTCTTAAAGGAGGAGAGAGTTGTAACGACCCGGATTCTCGTATCCGAGTGTCGGGTTAACCCGAGGGTTGGGCTCCAGTGTTGGGCCCCGAGTTGTGAGGTTTTGGGCCTTGTTGGGCCATAGGCTTGTTGGGTTTTAAGTTAGGCCTTATTGTGAGGACATTTTAGTAAATGTATAAATGAAAGACAAAGAGGGTTTTGGGGGAGTTATTTCTCTGCAGTAGAGTGATATCATCCTCCCTTTTCTTCTTCCTTCTTCATCTTGGTGGTAAGAAAAAGAAAAGAACAAAAGAGAAAGAGGCTTGTGAGCCATCATCAAGCTTGGGAAGAGGGAAAGCTTGAAGAGGAAGAAGAAGATCGTTTTTGTTGTTTGCCTGCAAGAGGTTGGTACTCCCAACTTGTTCTTTACATCATACATATCATGGTAGTTGCATACATGTAGATATAGTGTATGTATTGCTTGGTTTGAGCTTGGTATGCTTTAATGGTAGAAATGGTATTAGTGAGTTAAATGGCTGAAAAATCGTGTTAAGACGTCCTAAACATCTCTAAGAACTGATAGGAACACTTTAGAATCGAATAGTTTAATGTTGGGGAAGAAACCTTAGAAATTTCTAAGTGCAGACCTGTTTTTCGTGCAGGGGTATCGATACACGGGCTACCGGTATCGATACCCATACATGGATTTTGGCTAAGTGGCCAGGTGTATCGAACCATGGTTCGATACCGGGACCTCTAGTGGCATAATGGCATCGATACCCGTATCAGTGCTGGAGTGTCCCCTTTCGTTGACTTTGAAAATGGTCGAAGGGTATCGATACCCATGGTTCGATGCCTTCTTTGGGTAGGTATCGAGGCAGGTGGTTCGATACCCCATATAAGGGTATCGATACCCCTGCGAAAACTTGACAAGATAGGCATTGTTTGAGGTTCGATAATGGGATTAAAGGTTACAATGAATATTACAATTAATGAAATGAATGGATAACACAAGATTGACGTATTTAAACCCTGAATGATTAAATCGTGTAAGGTCTTGATATGTTTTGATGTGGGGATCCTAGGTGGATCGTTTATGTGTGTTGAGTCCTTGTTTGATGGAAATCCGGATATCCAAAAGTGTTGCAACACGTCGAAGGCCATCCGATGTAACATTCCGGGTGATGATTTTGAAGACCATTCCGAATGTAGGATCCCGATGCTGTGTGGACGCGAGCCTCTTTCGATGATACTCGATGTGACATTCCGAGTATGGGATTTGGAGGATCCCGATGCTGTGTGGACGCGGGCCTCAAATCCCGGATGTAGGATCCCGATGCTGTGTGGACGCGAGCCTCATCCTGAGTATGGGATCCCGATGCTATGTGGACGCGGGCCCTACTCGTAGTGTAGGATCCCGATGATGTGTGGACGCGGGCCTCACTATTTTGTGTTGTTGTTTGACATGTATATGTTGTGTGCGTCATTATACATTATTATGCCATGTGGTAGGCAAGCATGCTAGATCATCATACCATGCACGATATTTTACATGTTATGCTTTACTGCTTATGATATGCATGATGTTGGCCGAGTTCGGCGTATCCACTGAGCTTTCGTAGCTCAGCGTTCGAAATATGTTTTCGTGCGTAGGTTAGGTGAAGCCGGTTCGTGGAGCACCATCAAGGTTCAGATTTCAGCATCGATCGTATTATCAGAGTACATGTATTAGATTTAGTGGGCTTGTACTATGTCGAACCCTATGTAATGTAACTCTTTTTATTTTAATTTGGGTCGAATGTTTTAATGGTTTGTAATATTTTGGAGCTCCGATCACTTTATACTATTTTGGGCTTGCGTTTTATCTTAATGAACTTTATGAATCATATTTGGATTGAATTTGATTTTAATTTGTTGGGCTTTTGGAAGAAATTTTTGAAATACAGGTTTTGGGCCGGAGGCCCAATGTGACATCCGGGTCGGGTGTTACATTATGTTCGTTTACGTTCATTTAAGTTTGTTCGTTTACGTTCGTTTATGTTCATTTATTTTCGTTCGTTTACGTTCGTTTATGTTCATTTATCATTTAAACGAATGAACATAAACGAACATGAACAATCTATAATCCTTAACGAACGAACACGAACAAGAAAATTTATGTTCGTTTATGTTCGTGTTCGTTCGTTTGTTCAGTTAAAGTTAAACGAACGAACATGAACAGACCCTCGTTCGTGTTCGTCGGTTCGTTTACAGCCCTATATATAAAAACCATCTTCATTCAATAGAAAATAAATAGAAGTATTTATTTTTTAAAAATGTATAAATTCGAAAAAAAAATCAAAATTCTATCTGTACAATTGAAATAAAATTAAAGTTTACCGCAATATTTGAACTAAAGTCAAGTGTAACTTTGACATTTATCTCTTAGTAATTATATTCAATAAGTACCGAATTTATAGGTATTCAATACTAAAATTTAACTCTAATAATAATAGGAGGAAATTACCAAACTGAAAATATATATAACTTAAATATAAGATCGAATAGTTAAAGCTTAACCTATTTATTTATTTTCTTAAATTTTATTTCTATTACTATTGTCGTATAAAATTAAAACTAATTATCAATTAATCTAATAAGATGAGATCAGTGACGGAATCAAGATTTTTACTTAATAAAGTCAAGAATAAAACATATGGTATAAAAGATATACATACTAATACAATAAATATTATTGATCTTATACTCTAATAAATTAAGTGGGTTACTATTTTTTATAAAAAAAATATATTATTCCATTAAAAATCCTATACCCAAAAAATTAAGTAGGGTCACGAGTAAAAATCCTCTGTCTCTTTCTCATTTATCCTTTTATGCCTCCCTTAAAAATTTTCTAAAAATTGAATTTCAAATCATAACCCTTATTTTTATATTTTGAACCCTAAATCTTACACTCTAAAAAATACACCCTACCCCTAATTCTCTAAACCTTAACTACAACTACTAACCTTAAACCCTAAACCCTTTAATTTAAAACAAAGGTATGGAAGGATATATGAGAAAGAGGTAAACGATTTACTCCCGTCAATTACACCTCAATTATCTACCCATGCAAAGAGACACTAAAATTTTTAAGCAAAGTCAAAATTTTAAATTATGACATTATAAGTAAAGTAACCGAGTCTTGAGCATTATATCTGAACCTTAATAGTGCATTGTAGTTATATAAAACCAATTCCCCAATTGGATTCTTAGTCCATGAAAACCTCATGTGAAACTTCTATAAGGACCCACACCATTCTTCCACTCTGCATTAAAGAAGTCTTAAGCTTTATAACATCCAAACAAGAAGATTGAGACTTTGAGAAATTTTTAACCAGAAAATGAAACGGTGGTAGCTAGTTTGGAGAGATGGAAACTTTCCCAGTGATCAATTTGGAGAAGCTGAATGGTGATGAGAGATCAGCAACCCTGGAGAAAATCAATGATGCATGTCAAAACTGGGGATTCTTTCAGGTATGAGATGAAAAAACAGTCCCATTTCTCGTCTCAGATGTTGGTAACGTTGTGAAGTTGCAGGTCCTGAACAATGGGATTCCCCATGATTTTCTGGACAGTGTGGAAAGATTGACGAAGGAGCATTACATGAAGTACATGGAGCAGAAGTTCAAGGATGTTGAGAAGCTGTTATAAGAGTCGGTTAAACCTTTCTTGTTGAGTTAGTTAGTCAGTTGGTTAATAAATCACTGCAGCTAACTCTTGTATAAATAAAGCTCTTGTAAACCACTTTTACACATTGGAATAAAAGCAATTCTTTACAATTTTTACATGGTATCAGTCTCCAGGTTTCACGATCCAACTCTTCTTCTTGTTGGTAACAGTGGTTATTAGGATTTCTTTTATTCCAATATATCAGTTTCTTTCACGAACTACTTTCTTGTTATTTTTCTTCTGCATGCCATGGCCCCCTCTACAGAAACAACTGTTGATTCCAATCGTATCTTGTTTCTACATCCATCCGATACTCCGGGAACACTTCTTATTTCCCATCAGCTCACCGGAATTGACACTTATAATCTTTGGAGTCGTTCTATGCATATTGCTCTTCTTGCGAAAAACAAGTAAGGCTTCATTGATGGAGATTGTTGTAGGACAGACTATGATACCTCTCTCCGACCTCTTTGGGATCGTTGCAATGCTTTAGTGTTATCTTGGTTACTAATACCGTCAGCAAAGATCTTTCAGATGGAATTGTTTTCACCTCCAATGCAGCTTCAGTTTGGAAAGATCTCCAAGAAAGATTTGATAAAGTGGATGGTTCGCGTATTTTTTTCCTTCATCGGGAGATTGCTACGTTGACACAAGGTGATTCATCTGTTTCTTCTTATCACACGAAATTAAAATTGCTTTGGGATGAGTTTAATGCACTTGTACCCTTTTCTGCTTGTGAATGTGAAATTGCTCGAGCTAATCTGCAGCAGCATCGTCAGCAACAACTTTTTCAGTTTCTTATGGGCCTTAATGAGACATTTTCTGCCGTTCGGAGTCAGATGCTTCTCATGCAGCCTTTGCCTTCTGTAAATAAGGTGTGTTCAATGATTTTACAAGAGGAATCCCAGAGAGTTCATCTTAGCTCCATTTCGCCTATTCCTGAATCCACTGCATTATATGTTTTTGGTCAATCTCGAAGAAAGTTTTCTGGTATTTGTGATCATTGTCACCTGAAAGGACATAAAAAAAGATCAGTGCTATAGACTCACTGATTTTCCTGCCGAATTCAAGTTCACTAAGCGAAAGGATCCTCAAGCTGCTATAGTGGCTCAACAACCTGCACCTGTTTGTCAAAATCCTACTTTGATAACTCCTACAGTGGCTCAGCAAGTTGCTACAGTGGCTCAGGCTCCTGTGTTTACTCAGACTCAGTATCAACAACTTTTGGATCTTCTGCAGAAGCCTTCTGCTAATGTTGCAGGTATATTTTGTTTCTCTGTTGCCACTCAGACTGGTTGGATTCTAGATACGGGTGCAACAGACCATATGTGTTCTGATTTTTCCAGTTTGCTTAACCCTATTTCTTGTGCTATGAATCCTCGTAGTGTCTACCTTCCAACTGGTGATTAGGCTTCCATTACCGTGTTGGTTCATTGTCTCTCTTTCCTGGTTGCCTTCTTCACAACGTTCTTTATGTTCCTGACTTCAAACACAATCTCTTGTCTATCTCTAAGCTAACCACTGAACTCAATTGTCAAGTTGTATTCTATCCTGACTTTTGTATTTTGCAGGATCTCTCCAATGGAAAGATGAGGGTTATTGGTAACCAACATGGTGGATTGTATGTCTTTCATTCCCCTAAGTCGAATGCTTGTGTGCTTCCCACTCCTGTCCATACATGGTGTCTGTCTTCTCTTGTATCAGCCGATGTATGGCATGCTCGTTTAGGCCATATGGCTTTCAATAAAATGAAAAAGTTTATTTTTCCTTCTCCATTGAATATTGCATCACAAAGTATCTGTCATATTTGTCCCTTAGCCAAACAGCATAAGTTACCTTTTCCATCAAGCTCAAATCGAGCTACAATACCTTTCGAATTATTACATATGGATCTTTGGGGTCCATATAGGGTTTCCACACATCAGGACCATCGTTTTTTTCTCATCATTGTTGATGACTTTACTCGAATGATTTGGGTATTTCTGTTGAGGCTTAAATCTGATATAATTATTCACCTTAAATCTTTTTTTTCTACGTTCATACTCAATTTTCTACACATCCTAAAACCATAAGATCTGATAAAGGAACTGAATTCTTTAATGAGCAATGTTCTACATTATTTTCTTCTATGGGGACCATACACCAAAGTAGCTGTGTTGCCACTCCACAACAGAATGGAGTGGCTGAGAGAAAACATAAACACTTGTTAGAAGTTGCTCGTGCCCTTTTCTTTCATTCCAAAGTACCCATTAAGTTTTGGGGTGAGTGTGTTCAAACTTCTTGTTATCTCATAAATCGAATGCCTTCTTCTGTGTTAAATTGACTAACTCCTTTTCAGCTACTTTTTGACAAACCTCCAGCCATTTCTCATTTGCGTGTGTTTGGTTGTTTATGTTATGCAACCAGATCTCGTGTTACTGATAAATTTTTCCCACGTGCCATCCCTTCTGTTTTTTTGGGTTACTCCCTCACCCAAAAGGGATACATTTTGCTCAATCTTGATACTAAAACATTTTTTGTAACAGGGATGTTACATTTTATGAGTCTATTTTTCCTTTCAAGCTCACATCTTCCAATTCACCACCTTTGTTTCCAGTTTTTAGTCACATTCATGATGAGGATTTTCTAATTCTCAATTCTAGTGATGATATGCAGGCCTCAACAGATTGCCTTTCTCCTTCGAATTTTCCAGATTCATCTTCCAGTTTTCTACCAAACATTAGTTCCAATAATCATGATTCCAATGGTAACATACCTACTCATCCTTCTTCCCCGTCGCCTGATCATGATCATGTATCACCTGCTCATGATCATGTCTCGCCTGATCCTGATCCACCAGGACAAACACAACAGTTTTTCCCATCAACTGAGCATCTTGTTTCTCGTGATCAAGTAGCACCTGATCCACCTCAGGTTAGAAGAACCACGAGAGTTTCAAAACCTCCTAACTGGTTAAATGACTATGCTGTTCAAAATTCTTCTTGTCATTCTTCCAGTTTGTACCCCATTTCAGCTTCAATTACTTATTCTCATCTCCCTTCCCATACTCAATTGTTTTTGTCCTCTACATCCACTCATTCGAAGCCAAAATCTTTTAAAGAAGCTCAAAAAGATCCTCTATAGATTCAAGCTATTAATGAGGAAATTCAAGCTTTGGAAACCAATCACACATGGTCGATTGTTCCCTTACCCTCTGGAAAAACTCCTATTGGTTGTAAATGGGTTTACAAAATTAAGTATCACGCTTCTGGTGCTGTTGAACGATACAAAGCACGCCTGGTTGTAAAAGGTTATAACCAGCAAGAGGGTATTGACTACAAAGAAACGTTTTCTCCAGTAGCTAAGCTTGTAACTGTCAGAATTGTCCTGGCTTTTGCTGCAATGTTTGCATGGCCTTCACATCAAATGGATGTCTACAATGCTTTCTTGCAAGGAGATCTTGTTGAAGAGGTTTACATGACATTACCTTCAGGATTTGACAGTGAAGGGGAGAATCATGCATGTCGACTGCACAAATCCTTGTATGGTCTCAAGCAAGCTTCCAGACAGTGGAATTTAAAATTAACTGAGGCTTTGTTGATTGTTGGTTTTTCACAAAGCAAATTTGACTACTCATTATTTACCAAGAAGGATGGTGATTCAATGGTGATAATGCTGATCTATGTGGATGATCTGCTCATCACAGGTAACAGTGCTAAATTGGTTGAAGAATTAAAGAATATTCTAAATCGAAACTTCAAGATGAAGGACCTAGGTGAACTAAAATATTTCCTGGGATTTGAAGTCTTAAGGTCCAAGGAGGGAATTATTCTGAATCAGAGAAAATATGCTATGGAGCTTATTGAAGAAACTGGTCTAGGATGAGCCAAGTTAGCTACAACTCTTCTAGAACAAAATGTGAAACTCACTTCAGTTGTTTTTGATAAAGAATATAATCAAGGGACTGAGGATGCACCTTTGGAAAATAAAGCCTTGTTTCGAGGTTAATCTATCTAATACTTACTCGGCCTGACATTACTTTTGTTGTACACCATTTAAGTTAGTTCATGCAGCATCCAAAGGAGTCACACCTTGAAGCAGCAATTCGAGTAATCAGGTATATAAAAAAGAACCCTGGTCAAGGCATACTATTGAAGTCTTCAGGAGATTATAAGCTTGTAGGGTATTGTGACTCGGACTGGGCAACTTGTCCATTATCGAGAAGGTCTGTCACAGGTTTTTGTATCAAGTTAGGAGATTCATTGGTCTCCTAGAAGTCCAAGAAACAACATACTGTTGCTAGATCATCTGCAGAAGCAGAATACAGAAGCATGCCCGTGATCACTGCTGAAATAGTTTGGCTTACTGGGTTACTAAAGGAAATAGGTCCTAAGGAAGAACTAGGGACAGTTAAGATACTCAGTGACAGTAAAGCAGCTTTGCAGATAACTGCCAATCCGGTTTTCCATGAGAGAACAAAGCATATAGAAGTGGATTGTCACTTTGTGAGAGATAAGATTCAAGAAGGCTTGATACGAACTGAATATGTTTCCAGTTCAGAACAGTTGGCAGACATACTAACAAAAGCCTTGGGCATACAACATGAGTATTTATTAAGCAAGTTGGAAGTAAAAGATGTGTTTCAATTTGAGGGGGAGTGTTGAGAAGCTGTTATAAGAGTCGGTTAAACCTTTCTTTGTTGAGTTAGTTAGTCAGTTGGTTAATAAATCACTGCAGCTAACTCTTGTATAAATAAAGCTTTTGTAAACCACTTTTACACATTGGAATTAAAAGCAATTCTTTAAAATTTTTACAAAGGAACTGGTGGCAAGCAAGGAACTTGAGGGTCTGCAGGTCGAGGTCAAGGATATGGATTGGGAAACCACGTTTTACTTGCGCCATCTTCCTCAATCCAACATGGCCGAAATCCCTGATCTCACTGATGAATACAGGTAAATATTTGGACAGCCGCAAACTATAATATTTCCCCAGGAATTCATTGTTTCTGGAATTGAATCCCATTAAAAAATATTGCAGGAAAGTGGTGAAAGAATTTGCGGTGAAATTGGAGAAACTAGCAGAGGAACTCCAGGACTTGTTTTGTGAGAATCTTGGACTAGAGAAGGGATGCCTTAAAAAGGCATTTAATGGGACAAAGGGTCCAACATTTGGCACCAAAGTTAGCAACTATCCACCATGCCCGACACCGGATAAAACCAAGGGACTCCGAGCTCATACTGATGCTAGTGGCATAATCTTACTCTTCCAAGACCCCAGAGTGGGTGGTCTCCAGATTCTAAAAGAGGAAGAATGGATCGATGTTCCCGCGATGCGTCACTCCATCGTAATCAACCTCGGGGATCAGCTCGAGGTTTGCAACTCGATCTCTCTCTTTAGCCCAACACCACATTTTATTTGAGAAGTCCAGAGAAGCTGAATTTGTTTGAATATGCAGGTGATCAGCAATGGCAAATATAAGAGTGTGGAGCACCGAGTGGTGGCCCAAACCGAGGGGACTCGCATGTCGATCGCTTCATTTTACAACCCCGGTAGCGACGCCATTATCTATCCAGCACCAGCTCTTCTGGAGAATGAAGCAGAAGAGAAGAAAGAAATGTACCCAAAATTCGTGTTCCAAGATTATATGAATTTCTATGCTGGAACAAAATTCCATGCCAAGGAGCCAAGGTTTCAGGCCATGAAAGCCAATCCCATTACAACAGCATAGTATCATGGAGTTTGATCGAGAAAAAACAGATAGCTTTATCTATTTTAAACTGTTTAGTAGTTTACTAAATAAAATAATAAAGAATTCAAAACTTATAAATTGAAGGTTAAAAGATTTGGATTTTCTAAAAGCTTTATCTATTTTATATATGAATGTAAAATGACTTTTTAATACTTTATTTATTTTTATAATAAAATAAACTATCAATCAAATTGGTGCGATAGTGTAAATTGAAAAATATGATTTTAATTAATTGAAACCCTGGCGGCTAAAAAGCTTCATTTGTGTCTACACACAAGGAAGTCACTAACCAAGATTATTCGGTGCATTGGAATGAGAAACTAAATTTTTATGTAAAAATAAAAAATTAAAATTTTACGAGTTTTTATAATACTCAACTGAAATTAATTAATTAATTAAATATCAATTAATATGGAAAAAAACATAAAGTTGAAAGGCAATCTCGGTGCATGTAGCATACAGAATGAGTACATCTCACAGAAAAGTCTACCACAACCCATAACCCACAACTTGAGAATAGGTTCAATTAGGAGGTGAAAAGCTTACCCAACCTGAAAATCAGATCGGAATCTGTTCGAGTCAGAATTTGGTTTGATCCGAGGATGTAATGACTCGAACTCGATTTGTATCCGACTGTTGTCGACCCGAACCCGAGTTGGACATGTTACTGTAGTAACCGAACCCGAACTATATCCGACCGAGAATGATCCGAACCCGATTTCAACCTGTTACTGTAGACCCAAAACCTGACTTGCATGAAACAAACCTGAACCCGAGACTTAATTTTAATTATAATTTTAAAACAATATTTTATTAAAAATTATAAATTTAAATTAAATACATATTTTAACTTATAAACAAATTAAATACATATATTAGTATACATTTAAGTATATAATATATATATTAAAGTATATTATATATATTATAAGTATATTATATATTACATATAATACATTAATACATAAAATATACAATATATATATAAGTATATCATATATATTAAATTTTATTATATATATAGTATATATTAATGTATATTATATACATATATTAATATATAAATTTAGTATATATACATATATATAAATAATAAGTATATATATATTAATATATATAATATACATACAAATATCATAATAAATATACATATATTTTTATTAAGTACTCCAAGTAAAAAAAAAATAGTATTTGATTTGACTTTTAAAGTAAATCTAAAATTAGAAATTTGAAGTAAATTTCTTGGATGAGGGGAGGGAAATTTTTGATTTTAGGGGGGAAGAAAAAAATTTTATTTTAGCCATGTGTGGGGAATTAAATCTAAATTTAAGGGAAACTTTTTTGATTTTAGGGATCAAAATTGGAGGGAAAAAATAAATTTTTGTTATTATATATATTATATAGTATGTATATATTATATAGTATTTTATAGTATGTATATATAATATATTATTTATATATTATATAATATATTAGTATATATATATATATATTATATTATTATTATTATATATATATATTAATATATTATATAGTATGTATAGATAATATAGTATTTATATAATATGTATTTATATAGAATTAATATATTATGTTATAAATATAACATATACGTGTGTGTGTGTATATATATATATATATAATATGTTATATATGTATATTATATATATAATATATGTATAATACATATACATATAACATAACTATATATTAATATACATATATAATGTACTAATACATACTAACACATGTGACATATTAACATATATATATATATAATACAGATACATATAGATTATAGCATACGTCATACATAGTTACATATTGATATAACATACATATATGATATATATATATATATACATGTACTATATACTAATTACTATATACAATTATACAATACTTATGTTATATATACATAGTATATAATATACATAATACATTACTAATTATTATATATACATATACATATAACATTAACATACATATATATGATATATATATAATATATTAATGTAATATGTATAATACTACTACTATCACTAATTCACTATGTATACATATAACATACATTGATACATATACATATATATATATATATATGAATGTTAGAATATACTTATGTTATGTAGTTATGTACTATGTATAATTAATAATTGTATACATTATAAACATATTATACATACATTATACATATATAATTATTAGACATCTAATTATCAATATATATTATATAAATACTTATATTAGTTATTAAATTATTAATGTATTATATATAAACTATATTATGTATACCATATTTTAATATATATATTATAATTTTATTTTTCATATATAGTATTAATTCATTTATGATATTATTCAATTTGCAAAAATAGTATTATTCCATAAAAGGTATTATGCCATAAATAGTATTATTTTACTTCTAAAAATAGTATTATTATATATATATATTATTATTAATCCATATATAATATTATTCTATTTCCAAAAATAGTATTAGTCCATTTATAGTATTACTCCATATATAATATATTTTTTACATATAATATAAATTTCTTATATAGTATTAATTTTATATAACTATTATTTCATTTATAGTATAAATTTTATATATTGTCTAAATTTTTTTTTATTTTTAAAATATATTAAACTATAGTATAATTATTTTATAATGTATTAAAGTTAAATTTTTAATATTTTTAATTATTATAAAATTATAATTTTTTTAATTTAATCCTTATAACTTACAAGTTAATTATTTGAATTGATTATTACTGATTTTTCTAATTTATTTTAATGTTTCTAATTTTTAATTTTTGTAATTGAGTCTTTACAAGTTAATGTTGATTTTTTAAAATTTTAAAATTTAATCTTTAACTTTATAGTTTAATATTTATTCTTTTTTTATGTATTTATACAAAATTAAAATTAATAATTTAAATTATTATGAATATAAAATCAAAATTAATTCGACCTGAAACAAAACTGACTTGAAATGATCCCGAACTGAAATGGACCCGACCTAAAATCTACCCGAACTGAAATGAAACTGTCAATTATCCGATTTGGACCCGAACTGTTTGAACCCGACCTGAAATGGATCCGACCTGAAACGGACCCAACCTGAAATGGACCCGACCTGAAATGGAACTGACCTGAAATGGACCCGCACCCGACCCGAATCGTGTCAAAACATCAAATCAACCTAAAATGACCTGTATCCGGTTTTACCCGACCTAACATTACCAACCTTAAAACCATCCGAGTAACTGTTTTTACATCCCTAGGTTCAATGTATCGATGCTGGACTCTCCTTTGAGACACAAATTTAGGGGAAATTACTCAAATACAAATTTTCAAAATTTTGTTTAGTCTTACTTCAATAGTTAAAGGAACAATTATTATTTTTAAAGATTACGGGTTCGAGCATCAGTAATGCTAACACAGTGATTTAACGATTAATGTTTAATGATTGAGAGTATACTCTAAAACATATACTATTGTAACCGATTCTATCTTTCTATATTGTAATCACTAATTTTATCCGGCGTTAAAAGCCCGGTTTTAAATTTATTTCTTTCAATAATGGGCTAAATTCGGTTTTTAGTTATAATCTAATATTTAATATTTTTACAAAAAAATTCAAAAATATTATATTAATATACCTTTTTTTGAATTTATTTTATTTTACTCTGTAAAAAAATGACATATATATATGTTATACTATCATTTCTTCTAAAAACCCAAAAAGCATCATATAATGTATTTATTTCTCTTCCTTTTAATTGACGTTTCCATTTCTTTTTTATCTTTTTTTCTTTCGACTTTGTGAATATATTTATATTATTATATATATTATTTAATCCAAAAAAAGTTTTAGATGTAAATATTATCGTTTTTGTTTTGTTTTATTTCGACTTTTTTCTTCTTATTATTATCTTCTTATGTTATTATTATTAACATTAATTATTATAAAAACCCAAACAGTATAAATAAGCATAAACCCATTTTTAATTAAATATCAGCCCAACTTTTATCAAAACCCATTAACCGAATAATAATTTCAAACCCAAATTAATACCAAGCCCGTTTGCCCCTAAGCCCTAATATGATTAAATCAAAAAACCCTAATAGCCATCTCTTATTCCTATGCGCAACTGTTTGGTCCGGATTAAACAGAGAAGAGTCTTCTGGCCTCCCTGCACGCACCAACCTTTGGAGTCTTCACGCGCGAGTGCAAGACACACGCTGGCTCTTCAAGTTTCAGATCCGTCCGTTCACCTTTCGTTGTCGTCGATGGTCCCCTCATTGCTCCAATCGCCACCTCACACAAGCAAACAAACGAATTCAGATTCGTACAAGGATAACACCAAAATTACAGAAATCAGAGAGGACGATGGCAACCAATTTCGGCCAACAATTTTCAGAGAAATGCAGAACCATTCGACCAAAATGGAAGATCAGAGCAAAAAAACTTCCAGAGCCGAATATCAGAGAAATTCAGAAGCAATTCCGCCAAAAATTCAGAATATCAGATGAATACAAACAAAATCAGAGAGCCAATAGGAATTTTAGATCTATTTTTCCCCTCTGAAAATCAATGTAACGAATCGGTTCTTTAAACCGATTCAACCAACATTTGTAAGGGCTCTCCCCTACCATTTTTCTATCGAATACAAGAGAAATTTTTATAGGTATACCCTCTTGCTTCGCATGCATCAAAACAAGTTTAGGGTTAGGGTTTCAAATCGTTTTACCTAAAAAGGGGCCGACGCCGTTGCTCCTCTGGTTCTCTTCGTCCTCGCCGGCAATAATCCCACGACATTCGTGCGTCTGGGGGTGAGCCACGCGAGGAAGAAGAAGCTTTCCTTTCCTTTTCTTCATTTCCAGATCCAAAACAAGGGAGGTTTTCGACCTTTGTTTTTTTAAATCGAAAGTGTTTGGTGGTTAAGGGTTGAAAAAAGAAAAAAGGGAGGCTTTTCAGTCGCGGTGGCCGGCATGATGGATTTTGGTTTCACGACGGTCGGATTCTGGTCTTAGAACGTTTCTGGGTTTTTTCGGAGGTGTTCATCAGTTTTGAGAGGAGAGTCCTCCCTTCTCATTTCTTTTCAGATGAAAAAATGGGCTAAAGGGAGGGAATCAGATTTTTAATTGTGTTTTATACTCTTGAAACATTTCGAAAATGGGCTTTTTACGGTTTTAAATCCCTTCGCGTCTTCGTAATAACAACCCAAGTCCCTCTGCTTTTGTTTCGCTTTATAATCCAGTCACCGTTTCAGTTATACACGTTGTTTTAAAAATGGTTTTATTGCTATCGAGTCCCCCCGCGTTTCAGAGCTTCTTTTTTAGCCCTTCCCTAGTTCGAAATAGCATTTCGAGGGCTCCAATGTTTTAAATTCTTTTATTTTAGCCACTGATGTGGATTTGTTTTCCTTTTTCTTTTAATTTCATCCTTCAAACTTTCTTTTTATTTTAATTTAGACCTGTTTTTAGTGGTTAAATATGTTGTTTTGGTCATTTAATTCTCTTTTATGCATGTTAATCCTTTTATTTAATTATGTTCATATTTATTTATGTTATTCATGTCATGTTATACTTTAACTTACTTTTTCATGCATTGTTTATTTATTTTGGTTACATTTATTTACTTATACCATATATTTTGTGTATTTATGCATTTTATTTACATGTTGTATTTACTTATTTTATTATGTCATGCTTTTAATTATGTATGTTTTTTTAATGTTCATGAATATATATTTTACTAATGTTATATTATTTATTTGTCATATAAGCCACATCACATCTTTAATTAATTAATGAACCTATTAATTACGTCTTTATTCAGTCATAACGGGCCCGACACCAAACGTAGTGGTGGCAGAGTATACGTTTACCTTCGAGTAAAGACACAGTAAAAATAAAATTAAACTCAAATATTTAAACAAACTTTAATTTAAAGGCCACTTTAAATCGGAAAATTCTAAATTAATTAAGCGGTGTTTTGATAAAGGTGTCAATTTTTGGGCGGTTTTTTAACGTTAATATCGTTTTAAAATCGTAACTGACTCTTGAACCCAATTTTTAACAAATCTCTAGTTTCCTAGTGTCCGGTCTACCAAAAGTGACCGGTGTCGACTCCAATTTTTTTAAAACTTTAAATTTCTCAATTCCATTTGATTTTCCGAAATCTCTAAATTTTAACCTTAATTCCCAAATCTCAAGATCCCACTTCTCAAACCCTAATTCCCAAATTTTTAACCTAATTTTCAAAATTCCCTTTTTAATTTTAAATCTCTAATTCTTATTTTTTCCCTTTTCGGATAAATTCCGAATTTTCAATTTGAAACCCTAATTTTCTAATTTGGGGACAATTTCAATTTTTTTCCGACGTCTCCACTAGTGACCCCTTTTTACTCCTTTTATTTCACTACACTTATTATTTTTAATTATTAATTTTTAATTTTTAAAGGGTCGCTAAATATATACGACAAACATAAAGGTAGAAAATGGCTTCATAATAATCATTTACGAGATTTAAAAGAAAAAATCACTAATAAATATTGACTTTATTGTTAGGTAGTACATATTGTTTCCACAAGTAATAGTATAAATTAGGTATCATCTCCACAAGGATTGGTTTAGGCCATTTTATTTAAGTTATCGCACTATAAATTAAAAACACAAGTAATGATGATAAGAGTTTAAATAAACAAAAATAAATAATAAAAGAAAATATAGATGAAATCAAATAGGTGAGAAGAGGTTGAGTTATCCTGAGTTCTGGAGTGATATCCGAATTGAATTCTTCTTTATAAATGAGTGCTCGCACCGCTCAATTCGTTCAGGCAATTAGGCTCAGTCATATTGGCTAGTCAGTTCTTCGAATGCTTGGGCAATTGCGATGAGGGAATTTCTTGGGCAATTTGGGCGACTATCCTCAAAGTTCGGCAAAGCGATCTTTAATGGTCTCTATTATCCCTAACGTGAAACTTTGTTAATTGTACAATCTTTGATGAAACATCCTTGCGTTAATCGAAGGTTTACAACAACCAATCTTGCGCTCCTATTAGCCGTTGAAATCCTCAACTCATCACTAAGCCGGATTAGTTCTCACCCATTTGGTTTGAACTATGCTTATTCTTTTCGTGAATTTAATTGTTATTTGTAATAATATTAATAAATTATTATTGTTAAATATTTAAAAATTATTATTATTAAGCTTAATTAGATATTTAAAATTTATTATTATTATTTTTATTATTTTTATTAATAATAATATTAAAATAAAATTTTATTTAAAATAAATAAATAAATAATAAAGTTTTCTTATTTTTTAGAGCGATATTTGATTTTATATTAATAAAGTTTCCCTCTCAATATTATGGAAAATATTATATTTAGGAGGGAAATTCATGAGGAAAACTTTATTTTTTTTCTCCTATAAACATGTTTTTTTTTGTCAAACACTAATTATAATTTTCTTTAGCCGTCTTAAGTCATTATTTCAGCATCATCTTGAGGAGGAAAAGCAAAATTGTAAGTTTTTTTTTAATATTTCATCTTACCTACTATATTATGATTTATAATTCATGATTTATAATCTAGTTTTGTATTTTTTTTTCTAGGCAATCATGTATAAGAACAAAAGAGTGAGATTTTTTCATCAACTCTGGTTAATTTTAATTGAAAAAAAAACAATCAAAATCTAATAAATATAATGATTCGATAAACAATCAAAGTAACATTTTAATTAATTTGAGCGTGTATTTTCAATTAACTAGAGCAGGTGTTTACATATATTTGATTGGGGTTTATTTCTTTTTTAGATGTTTCTTTTCTTGTTTGATACTTTGTATTTGTTCTAATTTAATAATAAATTTTGCTTTGTTAAAATATAGACATATAAACACCCAAATACATATATAATCAACACTTGCTAACATTATTTTTCATTTATTAATTTTATAATATTTTATAACATCTATTTGCTATAATTTTGATATGTTTAGAGAATGTTACGTTCGACTATCAAAATACTAACACAATAACTAAGCTCTGATACCAGTCTATTAGAAAGAAATCGAACAACCGATTCCAAGTGGAAGCACAATCGATGTTCTTTCTCTTCATATAACTCAAGTCAATAATTATGACAAGTACAAATCACAAATATGTTCTCTAAAAACACTAGTCAACTACCAATCAATAATGCAACCATAACATAATAAAACGAGATACCGATAATTTTACGTGAAACCCCCTCTAAATCAAGGGTAAAAATCACGTGACGTTAGAGTCCGATAAAAAATTTAGCTATCATCAAATTTTCAACTACAAGACTACAATGTCCAACATATAATAAGCATTTAACTTCAACACGGCTAATAACAAATAGTCTTTAGCAAAAGAGAGAAAAAAAGAGAGAATATCACCAAAAACACAATTGCTATAAAATGGTTATTTTCGACGCTACAGGACTTGGATTAAAAATTCGACTGTAAAAAGTTAAGAACACCTTGTCACCTAGCTTTTTTCCAAAAATCAGCTCAATCGAAGCATAGATAGACCTTCGACCGAAGAGTTGATCACTGTTGCACCAAACTTAAAATATTTGTTTTCTCCTTTGTTTTTCTCTCAAACCTGAAACCCTCTCTCTTGAAAACCTAATCTGATTTTTTCGTTGTGTATTGGCTCCCCACCCCACCCCACAATCCTAAGGCAAATGGAATGTCCCTTTAAGGCTAAAGTCAAAGTAGACTTTTAGGTGATAGAAACTTTTTTTTTCAAACAAAAAGGGTTACACCCATTTTAAATGAGTTAACCAATAGGTTTACCACATAGTGGGACCCATACCTAACAAAGATTACAAATAAACTCTCTCAAGTGGGTTAAAAGGTTAGACTCTATGTAACACCCTAAAACCGGATTAGTAAAATGAATCGAATAAATTGTTCCTTATAGAAGTCCAGCCTGGAACTAATCCGGTGCCAATTGCTCCTTATAGAATGGCACCGATAGAATTAAAAGAGCTTAAGAAGCAGCTCTAAGAGCTACAAGACAAGGGATTCATTCGTCCTAACTCTTCTCCATGGGGTGATCCTGTTTTGTTCGTAAAGAAAAAAGATGGTACAATGAGGTTTTGTATCGATTATCGACAACTGAATCGGGTGACAATTAAGAACAAGTACCCTTTACCTAGAATTGAAGATTTGTTTGATCAACTCAAGAATGTCGCGATGTTCTCCCAGATTGATCTTCGATCAGGGTATTATCAGATGAGAGTGAAAGAAGAGGATGTCTCTAAGACATATTTCAGAACTCGTTATGGCCATTTTGAGTTCTTAGTGATGCCATTCGGGTTAAATAATGCCCCGCTGCATTCATGGATCTCATGAATCGAATCTTCCGGCCTCATCTTGATAAGTTTGTGGTCGTCTTTATTGATGAAATTTTCGTGTATTCTCGGAATAAGGAGGAACACACAAAACATCTTCGAATTGTTTTACAAACTCTCCGGGAACGTCAATTGTTTGCTAAGTTCTCAAAATGTAAATTCTGGCTATCAAAAGTTTCATTCCTTGGCCACGTCATCTCGGCAGAAGGAATTAAGGTTGATACTAAGAAAGTGCAAACCATTCTAGACTGGAGACCTCTAATAAATGTTGGAGAGGTCAGAAGCTTCCTTGGCTTAGCCGGGTACTATAGGAGATTTTTTAAGGGATTCTCTATGATTGCTTTGCCCTTGACCAAGCTCCCCCGAAAAGATCAATTGTTTGAATGGTTAGAGGACCAACAAAGAAGCTTTGACCAACTTAAACAAGCTTTGACCCATGCTCTCGTTCTTGTTCAACCGGAATCAGGCAAGGAATTTACTGTATATAGTGATGCCTCACGTTCGGGTCTAGGTTGTGTTTTGATGCAATGAAATAATGTGGTGGCTTATTCATCAAGGCAATTGAAGCCTCATGAATTGAATTACCCTACTCATAACCTCGAGTTAGCGGCTATTCTGTTTGCTCTCAAGATATGGAGACATTATTTATATGGTGAGAAGTGTTACCTATAAACTGATTACAAGAGTCTCAAATATCTTTTAACTCAGAAGGACTTGAATTTGAGACAAAGAAGGTTGATGGAATTGATAAAAGACTATGATTTGGTCATTGATTACCATCCCGGAAAAGCCAATGTGGTGGCCGATGCCATTAGTCATAAACCAATATTGGGTAAGCCATTTGATAACCTTGAAATGTTAAAACTTCCTTTAAATTTTTGTGTCTGATTATGAAAATTTTCCTTGTAGCCCCAAATTTGATTAATGCTCACTTTCGAGTATACCGGAAGCAAGGATATTTTCTGAACTCCAGGTTCAGTTTGATCTGATTTCGAGAATCAGAGATCTTCAGCAATCTGATTTTGAGCTTCAAGCTATTGTATCGAAGCTTGATTCGAAAGCTAATGTCGAATTCTCCCTCAATTCGAATGGTTTGTTCTAGTTTAGAGATAGAGTATGTGTTCCAAATAATGAGGAATTGAAAAGAGAATCCTACAAGAAGCACACCAAAGTCCGTTCTCGATCCATCCTGGTTCTGTTAAGATGTATAAAGATTTGAAATCCTTGTATTGGTGGCCTGGCATGAAAGCAACCATCACGGACTTTGTATCCTGATGTTTGACTTGTTAGAAAGTTAAGGCTGAACATCGAGCTCCTACGGGATTGCTTCAGCCTATTGAATTACCTGAATGGAAATGTGATCGAGTAACAATGATTTTTTTCATTGGTTTGCCTGTAACACCGAGAAAGAATGATGCAATTTGGGTGATTGTAGATAAACTAACCAAGTCTACACATTTCATTCCGGTTCGAAAGAGCATGAACTCGGAGACCTTGGCCGAGATGTATATTCGAGAGGTAATTCGGTTACATGGTGTACCGACATCGATCATTTCTGATAGAGATCCGAACTTTACATCCCGATTTTGGAAGTCTTTGCAAAGGGCTCTCGGAACTAAGGTGCATCTTAGCACTGCTTTCTATCCATAGTCCAATGGTCAGTCTGAAAGAGTGATACAAGTATTGGAAGATATGTTACGTGCTTGTGTTATAGATTTTGGAAAGAATTGGGAAAAGTCCCTACCCTTAGTGGAATTTGCGTACAACAATAACTATCAAGCATCTATTTAGATGGCTCCTTTTGAAGCTTTATATGGGAGGAAATGTAGAAATCCCTTGTGTTGGTCTGAATTGGGAGAGAATAAGATTTTGGGACCTCAAATGATCCGGGAAACTGAGGAACAGATTCGAGTTCTTCATGATCGACTGAAACAAGCCTTCGATCGAAAAAAGGCTTATGTAGACTTGAAACGAAGAGATATTCAGTACAATGTGGGAGACAAGGTCTTCCTAAAAGTCTCTCCTTGGAAGAAAGTCTTCAGATTCGGAAAAAGGGGAAAGCTTAGCCCTCGGTTCATTGGACCTTTCGAAATTATTGAAAGAATTGGTCTTGTGGCTTATCGTCTTGCACTCCCTATTGAGTTCGATAAGATACACAATGTCTTCCATGTTTCTATGTTGAGAAAGTACTGATCTTACCCTTCTCATGTTTTGGAACCGGAAGAGTTAGAATTGAATCCCGATTTGTCTTATGAAGAGGAACCGGTTCGGATCCTTGATCGAGAAGTTAAGAGACTTCGAAACAAGAATGTTCCCTTGGTAAAAGTCCTTTGGAGGAATCAAAAGAAAGAAGAAGCTACTTGGGAACCCGAGGACATCACAAAAGCACAATATCCGCATTTGTTCCATTCAGGTAAATTCGAGGGCGAATTTCTTTTTAAGGAGGGGAGAATTGTAACACCCTAACACCGGGTTAGTAAAATGAATCGAATAAATTGTAAATTAAAAATGAAACATGTGTTAAATGGATTATAAGAGAGGGAACAAATTGATTTAAAAAAGGAATAAGGAGGTTGCATGGAAAAGATTGGAATTCCATAGACTACCCTTTGAGATAAACTAACTTTAGTTATAGCTAAAGGGGGTAAATGGTCATTTCACCTTAATTTAATGAGGAACAAAATCAGACAAAAATTTGCTTCTTTTCCCCCATTCTCACGAGACAAACAAAAGAAAAGGGGAGAGAAGACTTCATCTTCTTCTTTGCTCCATCACCATAACTAAAAGAAAGAAAAATTTGAAGCTTTGCATGGCTAAGCTTTTGGTCTAGAAAACCCAATCCAAAGGTCTTGGTAAGCTTTTCCTTCTATAATCGAAATTCTTAGGTGTTTGAGCTTTAGATTTTTGAATAATTGTGATATATTGTTGTTGAATAAGGTTGTAAGAAGGTTCAATTTAAAGATAGTGTTTATTTTGTTATGGTTTTTCTTGAAGCATGAACAATGAGTTGGAGATTGGAATTAGGATTTTGTAAATATTGCATGTGTGTCATTTGATTTTATAAATTGATGAAAATGGAAATTTTTTGATTTTAATTGGGTTTTGAAGGTGCTGGAAATACATGGAGATAAATTGAGAATTAGGAATTGAATATATAGAATGGAACTTAGCCGAAAATGCCTAGAAATGCTATTCCGAGTAGCCATCTTCGAAAAATTCCCTAGGTCAAGTTTAAAGGATTTAGGAGCTGAAATTTAGCATTATAATACTCCCATATATCTATTTTAGGTTAAAATTTACGGAACCCCAATCGGAGTTCGGTAGAGAAAGATATAAGCATTTCCGTAAGGGCTGTTCGAGCAGTCCCAAAACCTGATAGGCCTGTTTCGAATGAAATCTGGAGATGATCGATTAAGAACTAAAATGTGAGGTTAATTTTTACTTTTAGAGGGTCTTCCTAGCTTTCTAACGATATAAAATAAGCTCGATTCGGGTATGGGAGCTATGAGATATGATCGATTCTTTATAGGGTAACAAAGTTGTCCCTAGTGAATAAAAGAGAATATTTACATTTGTTAAGTCTAAGATCATTTGAATTAGATGATTTAATATTTCCTAATGAATGTTATATCTGTATGGGTTACTATAGAATACAAGGGAAAAGGACGTTGAAGAACAAGAAAGAATCGAACAAGCAAAGAAGAGGGGCAAGGGGATCATCATCTTCAACCCTTGAGAGCTTGGAATCAATTGTGAGTGTGGCAAACCTTAGGGTTAGGACCTAGGGTCCTAACCATCTTTTGTTTATTTGATTTGATTTTTCATGTAAATGGACTAATCTATATTCGGTAAATAAGGGAAGGAGGCTTAATGTTAAATGATTTATTTGACGATATGAATTGCTTGCTAGATTGTTAGTACTAGCTTAGTACATATGCATAGCTCGTAAATGCCGAGGTAAATATGGCTACGGATGCTAGGTACGTGAATCATGCATGGAGCATGTTTATGGTGACATGATTAATTGTTTGGTAACATGATATGCATGCACCCTTGTTGATATGTTATAAATGCCTTGATTGATAACATGCCTTGGAATACTTGCCCTTGATGATATGAACTTGCTTAATATGAATTGAATGATCAATCGAATAATAAAAATATTATTGAGCCTTGGTCGATAGTTGGTCATAGGTAGTACGGCATGCCTAGGGTCTGAGCTCATTGTTTAGTGCTATGGCACTCTTGTTTAGTACTTCGGTACTCTTGTTTGGTACTATGGGTACCGTGATTTGGTGGTTAGTCACCAATTGTTAGATACCATGGGTATCTCTTGATAGTACCTTTGTGGTAATCTTGTTAGTGCCTTTGTGGCACTCTTGTTAGTGTCTTCGTGACACTCTTGTTGACTCGCTTACCTTGTCTAACTATACCAAGGCCTCACACGAAATTAAATTGAAAGACTAATGCCTAAATGTGAAATTATATGTACATGTAATTGTTCTTAAAGCATTGGATATTGTTTATGGATTGCTATTGAAGATTGAAATGAGATTATTGCTATGGATAACACTTGAATGTGAATTGACTAATGATTATTGTAAAGGAATGTATGGCTAAAAGTAGCCTTTGATATGATTGATTTATGAAAGCTTGTGAGATGGAAATTGAGTATTGATTTAAAGGTATAGAGTATATGTTAGCCAATTTATAAGCATATAGATTATAACATTGAATGGAATGTTACAATCATGATAAGTGTGGAAATTGTAATATATATAGGAGAAGCATGTTAGACATATTATGTGATCATTGATAACCTTGTTTATTGATTGTGCTAATGCCATGAATTGATTTATTTGCTTAATCCTAACATGTCATCTTTGTTTCCATGATCTTGTTATAATGCTCGAATTAAACATGTTATCTGTTATATGTTTTATGTCTAATATGGTTAGACTAGGGCTGCCTTACTAAGTACCTAGCAAGTACTTACCACTCGTGTGTTTCTTCCTTCCCAAATAACAGGTAATCGAGCTAAGGAGCTAGATCGAGACTAATCTTAACAAGGACATCAAGCAAGCAATGTATGGTATTTTGTACTTTTGGCTAACTCCTAGATTATGGTGGCATAGTACCCATACTTGAACTAGTTTATGCATTTTGATCATTTGTCTATAGTTTTTATATATGGTCATATGAACCCTTAATATGTAAGCAATAAGCAATGTTGATCATGTTAGGCTAGCCATATATGCTTGTGAGTGGCTTATGTTTTGGCATATGAGGGAAATTATAATATGAAGATGGTATGTAAGTGATTATATGGACATAGGAGACATGGAACTAATTAGAATATCATGTGAATCATGAAGTATTATTTCGGTTGTGTAGAAAGCCATGGTGAAAGATTCATGGCTAAGGGTAGCTTGTATGTAGAATGGTTAAATGGTTAAGGATATTAAAATTGTAAAGTGCTACTTGCTACCTAAGCAAGTTAAAAGAGTCCCTTAAGGTTTAGGTATGATTTGAGATCATATAGATGGTTCATGGTTAGTGTCTAAAAGCATTAGAAACTTAGAAATTTGCCAAATTGGATAGGGGTATCGATACCAATTCCATGGGTATCGATACCACCCTTGACAGTAACGAAATGGCATTGATGCTTGGTTCGATGCCAAGCCTTCTTGTGGGCTCCCTGATTCGATACCAGTATCGAACCAGGCTACCATAGCCTTAAGTCAATGTGTCATCGAGGTAGACCAGTATTGATACCTGGTTCGGTACTGGAACTTTCAATAACGAAATTTTATCGATACCAGTATCGAACCAGACTACTCAACCTTGGTCAACGAGTCAATGCTGGTAACCAGTATCGAACTGGGGTTCGATACCCCTATTCCGATACCTCTCTATAGGGGGTATCGATACCATCAGCTACTTTCGGCTCAAAAATTTTAGATTAAAGTATGGGAGTCTTACATATTGTTTTATTGATTCTATAAGTTAAATTAAAGCTTATATTGAGCCCATATGAAAATCGAGTTAGGATTGGAATGATAATCGGATTAGATTCAAAGATCGATTAATAAGGTCATGAATTAGTTGGATAATGATTGTAAAATAAAATAAGTTCGAAATCGATTAATGAGTAAATCGAATTTATAAAAAGTTTTAATTTGCCCTTAAAATTGATAAGTACAACATGTATTCGAATTGAATTGACTGAAAAATGAAAACAACTTCCAATTTAATTACAAGCGTATAAGTCCGGTTGATGCCCTCGTCTCCTAACCCTGGGCGAGGGTGTCACACTCTAAAAGCTCAAAAACGTTGAATATGTACTTGAATGCTTAGGACTCAATCATTAGTTTTTGTTGAAGCATTGAAGACTTATTTTTATATGTCTTCATTGAACTTCAACCATTGGGAATGGCAGCGACCCTTTTTAAAATACATAAGTATAGTAAAAGTCGTTATTTTGGCGAACTTGAAAAGTTAGGTTAAAAATTTTGAAAATTTGGAAATTGTCTCAAAAATAGAGGAATTTGAAAATTTAGGGTTTCAAAATTAAAAATTTGACCAGAAAATTTGGGATATTTGAAGATTAGGTTTTGAAATTAGGGAATTAGGTTTGAAAGGTTAAAAATTGAAAAGGGATTTGAGAAATTGAAATTTTGGGAATTAAAAAATTTAATTTGGGAATTTATAAAAAAGGGGAAGTTTGAAAATTTAGAGTTAGGGATTTGGAAAATAATTTAAAAAATAATTGAAAATGGTTCTAAAAAGGTTGGAGTCGCCACCGGTCACTTTGGTAGACCGGACACCGTAAAAACCAGAGATTCGAAACGATTTGCGTTCGAGAGTCGGTTACGATTTAAAACGGTATTAGCGTTAAAAACCGCCTAAAAATTGACACCTTTACAAAATAACCGCTTAATTAATTTTGGAATTTCCGATTTAAAGTGGCATTAAATTAAGACTTGTTTAAACATTCAAATTTATTTTAAATTTATCGTATCTTTATTCGAAAGTAAACACATACACCGCCACCATTACGCATGATGTTGGGCCCGTTACGACCGAATAAAGAAGTTTGACATTAAATTCTTTAATTAATGAGGTGAGGTTTAATTTAAGCGAAATATGTTACAAAATATACAAAAGTGTACAAATGAGCAACATAAATAATAAAGAAATAAATGTGAGCATGACAAAGATAAAATATGTGCAAACATAAATAAGTGAAAAGCAAATAAACAAAATAACATGTACCAAAAAAAACATATAAATAATTAAAATGCATAAATAAAAAAACATGTCACAAGGTAACAAACATATACATCCACAAGACAACATATGTAAATAATGAATGATAAAACATATAAACACATGACACCAATAAAAACATATGTATATACATTAAGCATGTAACTAAAAAGAATTAATTAAATAAAAAGAAATAAACTTTAAAATCTGTAAACAGTACTAAATTGAAAGAAAACAAAATTTTCAAGACTAAATCAAACAAAAAGCTTTTTAAAGTTTGAATCAGTGACTAAAATGAAGAATAATAAAAATTAAAGGGGTGAAAATCGAAGAAAATGAAAAACAAATTAAATTAGTGACCAAATTGTAATGATTTAAAAACATTCAGGACCTTAAAACGATATTTTGAAGTGAGTAGGGGTCTAAAAATCTATTCCAAAACACGGAGGGACTTTAAATTTAAATAAACCATTTGAAAATAACTGGATACATCCCAAATCAGGACTAAATTAAAAATTTAAAGGAAGTTTCAGAGACTGCGGGTCTTATTTCCGAAATGCGGAGTGGTTTAATGAAGTAATAAAACCATTTCTTTTTATTAGAGAATTATATAACTCAACTTAAAAGAAACACTTCACTCTTCCCCCATTTTTTATCCGAAATTGAGAGAACTTTCATGTTCTCTGGAGATGAATGAATACATTCAAAGTGTTCATCAAATATTTCCAGAAACATTGAACAACCCAGAAAAACACCAAGAACCTCCGCGATTTTCAGATTTTGGCCACCGTTTGCGTTGGCCGGCGAACTCAAAATAACCAAAAATCCTTTCTTTTTGAAACCTTTTTCGATTTTGAATCCTCGATTTAAAGAAAAACAGAATCAAACCTTTCTCTTTTCAACGAAAACAAAAGCGCAAAAGGCTTTCTTTTTGTGTAAAACAAGAGATATTATACCCTTCTCTAGAAATCGCAAGAAGGAAGAAAAAAATCTTTTCCGGTTCACTCTAAACGACCTCGAAAGGGAAACCGAAAAGCTTATCATCGGGGAGAAGACGATCAACTACAAAAGTAAAAAAACTAGATCTATTTTTTATTCGATGTAAAAATTCAAGAGGATTTTACCTCCAAAAATGTTTGTTTTTCTATTGATATCAAATGGAGGGGAAAAAGTCCCGATTACATTGTTTTCGGTTCGGTTTTATAGCCACCAAAATTACATGAATATTTAAAAAAATCCTATTTGTTCATCTGGTATTTTTTTGCTGCATTTGATTTGAAACCGTTGTTTGTTGGATGATATTCTGAAATTTTTTGCTGGAATTGTAGTACGATCTTGAATTTTTGTATTTTGGCTCTGGGAATTGCTGGTATTTGGTGTATTTTGTTTCGATTTTTGTCGGTTTTGTCTGATTATACTCTGGATTTTCGTCTCTAAATTTGTTGTAATTGTTGCTCGTACACTCTGAATTTCTCTGAAATTTACGCATTTTTACTGATATTGGTACGAATCTGACATATTTTTTGTTTGTTTCACATGAGTTGGTGGTCGTACGAGTGGCCGGAGATAATCAGATGTGGTCTCCAGAGATCGGGGAAGCTGAATGGACGATTGGGATCTAAAACGTCTCGAGCGCGTAGCGCATGCGCACATGAGGAGCGCGAACCGTCGCGCGTGCAACGCATGTGGGAATTCGAGAGGCCTCTTACTTCGATCGTGACCGTTAGATCAAGGGTCAATCTAACGGCCCTCCTTTGACTACGCATGGAATATAAAGACAGTTAGGGTTTTCTTGTAATTAGACCGGTTATGGGTTTAACGGGCTTGCAAATGTTTTAGCTCTTGTAATTAATATATTTTTTGAGGTTGTATAAAAATTGGACTGTTTTATAATAATAAAATGAGCTTATATTTACAAAATTTAATTTTTTTTATTTGAATGGGTTTATTTATAATCAGATTTATTTATTATAAATATAATAATAATAATAGTAATAATAATAATAATAATAGAAATAATTAAGAAAATACAATAACATAAAGTAAATGCAAGTTATTATATTATATTATATTATATTATATTGTATTATATTATATTATATTTTTGGATTTTAAAATAATATGATGAAAAGAAGAAAGTAATATTTATGATAATTTTATTTTTTTTTTGAATTTCTTAAAAGAAAATAATAGCATATAGTAATATATGTATATTTACAAAGTCAAAAGGAAATAAATACAAATTAGCATATAATTTTTTAATTTGAGTTTAAATAACATATATAATAATATTTTTTATTTTTTGTTTGATAATAATAAGCCCATTATTCGAAGAGAAATAAAATTAAATCGAATTTTTACCCTGGATAAAATTAGTGATTACAAGTAGCTAAGATCATAATAGAATTGTTGGGTTACATTTTTTTCATAATAAATAGTCCGAAATAATTTGATATTGATATTTGGACATGAGTATCGGTACCAACCATAAAAAGAAATATTCATTGTATAAACAGGTGTCAATACGTGGGAGGCCATGTTGATACGCATAACCTAGAATTTATGAAGAGATGAATATGCATAAAGTCATATTAATAAAAATATTCAATATTACAAAGAGTTTTGATACGATTTATACCATGTCGATATTGATTTTTCTCACTAGAATCTTTAATTATTTTGAACGAAAAGTCATTTTGACACAAATAACTGATTTTTTAAAGTGTTGGCTCAAATAAGCTAACAACACAAGGATCATATGCTTAATATAAAATATTTATAAAATTCTTAATCCCTTATCGATACAAAAAAAGACTATATCGATACAGCTACACATGTATCAATATCCTATAGCCATTGCAAATGCGTTGGTATTCTAGTAATGAAAAAAATATATTGATACTGCTAAGGGTGTATCAACACTCCTAGAACAATTTAGTTATCTGAGCATGGAAATTATTTAAAAAAGTTTTGAGTTTAAGTTTTTTATTTAAAAATTATTTTAAGTTTGAATCTTTGCCAATTTGTAAGTTTTTTTTATTACTTAAAAATCTATTTTATTTTATCAAATAATCTTTTATATTTTTTGTTATATCAAAATCAAATTTTAGCTTTTTGTTGTGAATAAAGTAAAGAATAAAAATAAAATAGGAGAATAAAGATGAGATTCAAAAGAGAGAGATTTATATTATATTCTCAAAGTAGGGTTGTGTACAATGCTTTCTCCAAAAGTCTATATTTATAGGCATAAGATGAAAACCCTAATTTCAATGGGTATTAAACCCTAATAATAAAGCCCACTAAGGTTTAATTTAATATATGGATATCCACCATGAATAGAGATATTTATAACACTCCCCCTTGAAGATTCATCAAGATAATGTGCCTCGTTAAAACCTTACTAAGATTATAAACCCTGAGGGAAAAAAATTCTTAGTGAAGGAAAAATAGTACACATATCTTTGATACACATAACATGTTGCCTCATTAAAAACCTTACCAGGAAAACCCATTGGGACAAAACTTCACTTAAGAGAAAAAGAGTGCAACGCGTATTTACTCCCCCTCATGAAAATATCACATAAGATCTTTAAATCTTCATAATTCAATATTGAATATAATATTCAAATATTGAAGTAGATTATGCACTATTGAATAAATCTTCCAAATTATTACTTGAAATGATTCATTGAATATTATTCTTCTGAAGATCATGAGGGATGAAACTTTAAAAAAAAATATGTTTCATTTTATCACATTTGATATATCCACCTTGAGATATAAATTTTGCATTATCTCTACACAAGATAGCTTGAATCTTATCTTGTGAAAGTAATTCACATATCTTCAGGATATGTTTAGCTAAACACATATTTCAGCTTTGCCTCATGCATAACAATTATTTAAAGGTAATGATCTCGTAGCACTTAAATAATTTTTCTAGACCAACTAAGATACAATGCTTGTAGATCAAATAATTTATATATTGTGCTTTTAGACCAAGAATATCATTATCCTTTTCTCGAGGGTGGAATGGATCGTTTACATTAAGACACATAGCAACCATAAGGGTGATCAATGAATATGTGTTATGCATGTAAAGTCTCTTTAAATATTTTTTCTGTATGTCGATTGATGCACAAGGATTTGAGGAGATCTCTTCACGAGTCTCAACAATATTCAAATCATCGACATACACAACAATAAAAATTCAAAGCTAAACCTATTAATAAAAATGCTCGGGGAAATAATTCATATAGCATTATGCTAATAAGTATTCAATAAGGCGATTATACCTAATACACTTGAATTGTTTTAAGTCATAAAAGGATATATTCAATATGATTGAATATTGTTTTCGAGAACTTGAATTAACTGCTTATGACAATCTAAATCTTTCTGAAAGTTTCATGTAAATATTACTATCAAGAGGGCCATTCAAATAGGATGCAACAACATCCATTAGGCATAAACTGAGTAATTTTATTTATTGCTAGACTGATCAAAATCTAAAAGTAGTTGCATCTACCACCGAGGAATATATTTTCCTCACAATTAATTTCATGTCTTTGTGAGAATCCGTGTGCAACCAAATGAGCTTATATCTCATAATTTCCCCTTCTAATTTCTTTTTCTCACAAATCTTTATTTATATCCACGAGCTTTACACATTTTAATATACGGGCTATAGGTCTAAATACTTCTCCTTTCGAAAGAGATTTTAGTTTCGCCCCAATTGCCTCTTTCTTGTTGGCCAATCATTTCTTTGTTTATATTTCCCAATTGACAATGATTCATGATCCACATCATCAAATAAAATCTCTTGTGATATATTGCATGCAAATATATTATCGACGTCGATTTAATTTCAGTTCCACTTATTACCAGACATGACATAATCTATTGAGATCTCTTTATTATCAGATACATGATTCATGTCAATGTCTCTGATGGAGACCTTTCAATCTTTTCTTGAGATTTTCATAATTCATTGATTCCTCGATCAGACCATCATCAAATATAGCTCCTTTTCTTTTTCGAGGATTTTTTATCTTTGGAACTTCCTTGTCTACTACGCTTTAAGCGTAAGTTAGACTCATTAACAACTAGAGTTTGTCCTTCTAAGACTTCAAATTTAGTTAGAGTATTCATAGCTGGTATACGTGACTTAGTCACTCTTTTAAGGTCAGCAAAATCATCTGACAATTGATTTGCTAAATGAATTATCTTTTGAACTTATAGTTCACATTGTGTAGTACGTGGATCAAAAATGAGAAAATGATAATTTATTCTAACTTATTTATTTCCCCGGCTATTTATTTTCTTCCCCTAATGTTGGGTAAACTGACTCATTAAAATGATAGTCAGTGAATCGGGTTGTAATTAAATTCCCTATCCGAAGATCAAGATATTTAAATATGATATATATTCCCGACAAAACTCATCTTTGAGCGTTGTGGTGGAGCAATTAGAACATATATCGTACACCAAAAAAATCTAAGATGAGAAATATTTGGTTCTTGACCAAAAACTATTTATAATGGGGAGAACTTATGATCATTTGTTGGCTTGATGCGAATTAGTGATACTACATGAAAAATGACATATCATCAACATTATCAAGACCGATTGTCTTTATAAGATAATCTAGAAAATGTGCTCGTAATTTTATCAATTGAGCAAGTAGCCTCGCAAACACTAAGTTGCGGGTTAATAACAAGGATACATATGGCCATCTAGTCGATGTATCGATTAAAATCATAAAAATGTCTAGATGGACTATAAGAAAGGTGTATGGGCCCACATATATCACCTTGTATCCGTTCTAGAAAATTAATAGATTTACACTCTATCTTAGTTGTTGATGATTGAATAATCATATTGCTTTTATAGAAAGTATAACATTAAATATTACCTTGAAGAAAATTTTAGTTCTTCAATAAGTGACCACATGAAAGTGTCAGCAAATTTTTGCATCATAATTGAATCGGGATGGTCTAATCGGTCACGCCAAATAAAATTATCAATAAACATTTGGTTTACAATAGCATGAGCTTCAATTTGTACTAATTCTTATATAGTACAATATGGATGACAGTTCATGTATTTTATTTTTTCAAGATTTTCTTATTGCCTTGAGTTATACTCGTAATATTGAGATAGTCAGCATCCCATTGATTAATATTCTCAATATATTTTTTGCAAATATCTTTAAAACTCAATAAGTCTCTTTGTGAGTTTGATGAGTATAATACACTATAAATATAGAAATAAAGTTCCATTTGGCAATAACATATTTGCTCAATCAGAGCTTTCTGTGATATTAGTACTTTCGGATATAGTACTCACATTATTTCCTTGTATTTAAAATGGAAAAACATGCTTAATTATGCACCTTTTAATATGCTCTTTATTTCATTCACTTCGGGGAATGAAAAATATGTGTTTTGTACCATTCACTTTGGGGAATGAAAAAAATATTAAATATAGCACATCATATCAAACCGATTATCTATCAAAGATAAACTCTCAAGAGCTCTTTCGAAGCTTTGATATTTTAGTACTTTGAGATATAGTACTCATATTTTCCCTTGTATTTAAATGGAAAAATATTTCTTATACTTAAGTATTGTATGAGTATTTGCACTGTCTGCTAAGCATAAATCGCCATAATTTTATTGCATATTTTATTCCAGAATTAATCATATTCTTTTAAAGTAAAAATTAGCATAAAACATAAATAAATAATATGTAAAATAAGTTAACATAAATAAATAATAAATAAATAAAAATAAATTAACATGAAATAAAATAAATAAAAGATCAATTATTCCTTTTAGAAGTTATAAAAGAAATAAAATAAATGGTGAATTATTCCCTTCAAGGGTTATAAGAAAATTATCAATATCCAATTGAGTTGGATCAATAACGCTATAATTATTTTCGCCACAAAGAAAATTTGTTTATATTTTCTTTAATTTGTCATTCATGATTATGGATAAAGTCCATAATACTTTGGCGTTTGACAAGTACGAGATCAATGGTTTGTACCATCGTATTGATAACATAAAAATTTTGATATGATCTCTATCATTCTTGTTATCTTTATAATTCCACTTCTTGTGGATATAAGCATTCTCA
Source organism: Abelmoschus esculentus (assembly GCA_035048815.1). Taxonomy (NCBI): domain Eukaryota; kingdom Viridiplantae; phylum Streptophyta; class Magnoliopsida; order Malvales; family Malvaceae; genus Abelmoschus; species Abelmoschus esculentus. The sequence goes on from JAUCBN010000037.1 coordinate 5,911,306, forward strand.
AAATAATCATCTTATCCATGCCCATTTTATAATCTCAATCATGATCACAATTATTAATGTGGCATTTATTCTTTCCGCTAGAAAATATCACATTCACTTCAGGGAATGGAGCGGAACCAATAGGTCTTTAAAACCTTTTCACGATATTATGTCTACAAGACAACTTTAATGTGTGAAAAGTGGAATATATTTTTCTAACATATCCTCATCAATGATACTCTGACACATAACTGAGTTTTATTCATTAATCATATAGTGAATTATCATGTTTGCATTCACTTCAAGGAATGAAACAGATTCAATAATTGCATGGAATAAACATCATGCTTGCATTCACTTCAGGGAATGACATAAATTAAATAATCGCATGAAATAGTCATCATGCTTGCACTCACTTCAAGGAATGTCATAAATCTAATAATTGCATGGAATAAGCATCATGCATTCATTCACTTCAGAGAATGTCTCCCATAAAAATTCTTGGATCAAGACGATTTTCGTAACTTGAACTTGGGAGAAGTCTATAGTCGAGTTTTTCGACAAAAAAAATATTGCTTTCAAGCAAATATAAATTTTATAATATCATACTATTAAATAGTAATTTATCAACCAATATATATACAATACCTACAAGGAACAAAAATTTAATCCTCATACGCAGCGTTGTTAAACCAGTCCTTAAGGTCCTTTTAAAAAACCAACTTTGAGACCATTAGCCTCGCGGAACGGGATGTCCAGCCAATATACTCGGATTAAATCAATATAACAAAGAACATATTAATTAATCAAAGGTTTAATATTTTTCTGATTTCATGTAATACTTAGAACATTATTAAAACATAAACTTTCATTATAATAATAAAATAAATAAATATTGGTTATAAATAAAAAAATCTCAAATTAAATAAGTAAAACATACCGGACTTTTCACTAATTAGAATATATGATAGGTTTAATCACCAATATTTTGTTAAAATCTTTTTCGGGAATTGTCGACAAACATCACGGTAATTGAGCCACTTTATCGCTACACAAACACCAAACAACCAAAGGTTTTTTAAAAATTAAAAATAAAATCAAAAATCAAGAAAGAAAGAAAGATAAATTGAAAATTAAAATATAATTGAGGGAGAAAAACTAATCTTTGATTCATGCTAGTAATAAATTCTTTTCAATAACTCCTTTAAGATTTGAACGACAAATACCTTCGTTGGTTAGAGTCTCGTGCTGATAACGTGTTGTGAATAAAGTAAAGAATAAGAATAAAATAAGAGAACAAAGATGAGAGACAAAAAGAGAGAGATTTATATTATTTCTCAAAGTAGGGTTGTGTACAATGCTTTCTCCAAAAGTCTATATTTATAGACATAAGATGAAAACCCTAATTTTAATGGGTATTAAACCCTAATAATAAGGCCCACTAAAATTTAATTTAATATATGGATATGCACCATAAATAAAAATATTCATAACATTTTACACAATTAATTATTATTTTAATTCTAAAAGTCAATAGAAACATTAATTTAGAGACACTAAACATGTGGAATTTCAATAAGAAATCTTATCTCTCCTTGATTGATGAATAAATCAACTTGAGATGAACTCCCCTTTTGATTTTCAATGAAAAGACAATAAAGAAGATTGAGGATTGTTTAGAAATTAATGGAAAAAGACTTGAAGAAGAATAGATTAGGAAATTAAAAAAAAAATTATAAATTGTGTTTGAAAGAAAATAAGATAAAACTTTTGACAAAATTGTCTTACGAGAGAAAATAAGTAATTAATTTAAAAAATAAGAGGAAAATAAATATCAAAACATAAGAAGGGTGGATGACTTCTTAAAGATTCTTAATTTATGTCTCTTTAAATTTGTTTACCTAAAATTCAATTATCCAATTATTTAGCTTTAGTATAACCGAATTTATCAAAATATTGATATATTTTCTATAGATTTATAGGTGTAATTGTCCCCACATCAGTGTTTATTATATTTATTTTTGTATTTTCATGCATTTTATCTTAGTCTCATTTTCTTATTCTTATTTTTCCTTGTTGTCTCTGTAATTCTAATATCCTTACAAAGAAGAGTCTCATCATTGCAGCTAGTTCAACTCTACATTAATCAACTGTCTAGTTGTCTCTGTAATTCTATTTTGTTTTCTTTTTTAAATTTGTAGTTATTTCTAATAGTTTTTTTTTTGGTCTATTTCTTTTATTATGTTTTGTAGTTATGTACGACCAAAAATGTTGTCATAACTTTATTTATTTATTTATTTATTTATTTACATAAATCATTACTTGTTGGATAGTTCTCAATTGAAGGCATTAAATAAAATATTTATCCATGTAACATTTACATTTTTGTTTCATTTGTAAGTCTTTACCTGTAAGATAAATCTCATATTACAACAGGAATTGCTTTTGTTCATTAAAATTACTCATGTAACAGATATTTTCATTAATTTTTTTAAATAACCTATTAAGTGATCTCAATAGACATTATTTTTTTTTTTCTAAATTATTCTTTCAATAAAGAAAAGATAAGATCATCTAATCACACTAAATATTAAAAATAAATCATTATAATTATGGTAGTATAGATATCAAAATGTGCAGAGATGGACACGGGTCAAGTTGGGTCGGATTTTCGGCCCACCCGCATCCGACCCAAAAAATCATACCCTTCACCCGACCCGATTTTAAGCTTTAAAATTCATCCTGACCTGAATCATTAAAAAAATAAATTTTAGGGACTTAATTGTAAAAAAATAGGGATCTAATTGTAAAAAAATAAAATTTTAGTAACCTAATTATAAAAAAATATATTAGTGACCTAATTGTATAAAATATATATAAAGAGGGATCATTATTTAAAATATCCTTAAAATATATATGAAAAAATTACTAGTCCTGAGTCGAGTCAGGTCGGATTTTTTCCACCCTAAACCCGAACCCGACCCAACCCGAGATTACCCTTAAAAAAAACAACCCGACCCCAAATTTTCTACAAAAAAATTTAACCCGATCCGGATTGAATCGAAACCCGTCGTATTCGGGTTCCGTGCCCATCCCTGAAAATGTGAACGTAGGTCCCTATCAATCCAGTTTATCATCAACACAATTCATTCTCATTGTTTGACCAGAAACTGGTTTGTTCTCTAGCTCTTTGTGTGGCATCTTCTGCTTGGATTTTTACTAGCAACACATAATTCCGACATAAGATATCAGTTTATTGCCCTTAATTTGTTCACATTGCTTGCTTCCAGATAAGCGATTCTATTTCTAGGATAATGCTCGGCAATTCTCATAGATTAAGCAGAAACAAGATCGGGTTTAACCCGATTATTTTATGAGTCTCTGCGTTAGATCTAATCACAGGTCTGAACTTAAAAGAATTTTTGTTCTGACCTATGATTAATCGGAAAGAGAGATTTATTACTAAAACTCCTCCAAAAATCATAACATTTATTTATAAGTATTTAGTGACAAAGGAAAGAGTTATAATAGAGATAAGATAAATATTCATATAGATATTATTTGGTAATTAACGGATAGTTAATATTGAAGTATTTTAATTGATAATTTATTATTGGTTTGACTAGTGATTTATATCAGTGAATTGTATAAAAGTATTTGATGAAATTAAACAATAACTAAAATGATATATAACAATATGATTATGTTCAATACTTGTTTGAGTAGTTTATTTGTTATTAATATTTTTGTAATTATTAATAATAATGAGACAATGAAAAATATTTTTTTATTAAATAAAGAGATATCATATTTCTATTAGGGTGAGCAAAACTTGACTCGACTCGAAAAAATCGAATTTCTCGACTCGAATCGAGGTGAAAAAACTCGACTCGTTTTAATTCGACTTGAAATTTGTACGAGGAAATATGAAGAAATAGTATAATTAAAATTTATATATAAAATAATATGAAGAGAAAACCGTTTAAATTACAATCAAACTATATTATAGTATTATAATTAGTATAATTAAAATTTATATATAAAATCAAAAAATTGAATCGACTCGAACTCGCTAAAATCGACTCAAATTCAAAAAAATTCAAATTATAAAATATGATAACTTAACTCGAAATTTTTTGACTAAACTCATTCGAACCCCCACCCTTAATTTCCATAAAAAGATTCGAACTTATATAAGATAAAATAATATGAGAATCATTTAACCAGTAAGACAATTAATGGATCTTGAAAAGTAATTTTATTAAATAATATTACTATGCATATTTGAAGCATCTATATATTAATTTATTATCATATAATTATTTTTAATACAATTTCATTAATTATTAAATTTAAATAAAAATAGCAAATATTAAAATTAGGTTATTTAAAAATTATTTATAATTGTTAAAGATTAAAGAATCTTATAACATTTATGTCAAAATCTTTAATTTTAAAAAGTTATTATCAACAAAAATTTTATTTTGTGAGGTTTCATCCCATCAGTTATTACAATCCTCTATTAGTTAAATATCTAAAATAACATAATTGACCAATAAAATCTATAGTCTTGACTTCAACATGGCTCAAAAAATTGTTTACGAAATATGTCATAAGATTTTGACTCGAAACAAAAATAAAAATATAATGTAAGAGAAGAAACAAATAGAGGGTGCAAATCGTCTACCTCTTAATCATGTCTTTATTAGTGCCTCTATTTTAAATTAGTGGGTTTAGAGTTTAGGATTTAGGGTTTAAGGTTAGAGATTGTGATTAGAGTTTAGAAAATTAGGGGTATGGTGTATTTTTTAGGGGTAGAACGTAAAGTATAGAATTTAAAAAATAAGGGTTAAAGTTTAAAATTTAATTTTTCAAGATTTTTAAGTAGGAGGAAGGAGGGACAATAAAGAAGTAAAAAATTTCTACCCCACAAATAAAACCCTAATTATTTATTGATTGATTTCCTTATTTGATATTGCTTTCCAATAAAAGCATTCACATCAGATTAGCAAAGCATTCGTAATAGTATCGAACATATTCTGAATTTGAGTTCAGGACAGCTATTATAGCGAGAAATTATTACATGAATTCTTTCTATCATTTAGAATATGGTCTCAACCAATTAAATTATGACACATCATATATTTTTTCCATATCATATTTACACATAAGCATCGTCTAAATTATCCATATTAATGCCTTTGATTTAGAAAAGGAAAAAAAATATTTTGGAAGATTTTTTATGATCCTCTTTATTGTTCAATTTTTTTAATTATTTTTTTCTAAACCCTGACCCCTAACCTTAAACCTTAAACCCTAACACATAATCCATAAACCCTAAACCTAAACCTAAACCTTGATCCCTAACCCTAACCCCTAACATTAACCCTAAACTTAAACCCTACACATAAACACTAACCCCTAATCATAAACTCTAAACCCTAAACCTTACCCCTAAACATAAAACCTAATCCCTAACTTTAAACCATAAACCCTAAATCTATAAAAAAGAAAATTTTAATTGAGAAAAAATTTAAAGAACAACAAGAAAGATGATACAAGAAATCTTTGGTAATATTTTTTTTCCTTTTTTAAATTAAAGACATTAAATTGAATGATTTGGACAATGCTTATATATAAATATGATATAGAAAAAACATATAATGTATCTTAATTTAATTGGTTGGGGATCATATCCAAGTGAAACGAGTTCATGTAATAATTTCTTGAATATAGCAAAGACTACTACCTTGTTTCATCTGTTCTTTGTCCTCTATAAAACTTAAACTGGCTGGTGGTGCACCAGACATAGTAGAACTCGAAGATGCTTAACTTTCCAAATGTTCTAACGTTATCTGTTTTATTCTTTGTGTCGGCGAATGCTTCGGCCATTGATAAGGTGTTTCCTGGCAATGCTATCATAAATTCCTCAATCAATGATGATGATACTATTTGCAAATCACTGGTGCAGACCCAAGGTTACACTTGTGAAGAACATAAAGTAATGAAATATTGATTTCCGCTTAGATTTATGTCCTTCAACCTTGTAACATCTAATGACCGGTGTCGGAAACTTTCTAATCGTTCTTCCAGGTCACGACCGAAGATGGTTACATTCTTAGCCTGCAGCGGATTCCAGTAGGACGGTCTGGTAAGACAGCGAACAAACCACCAGTGCTACTGCAACATGGGATCTTCACGGTTTGTCACTGTAAAACATAAATCTATATGTTTGTGTACATGATAAATGTCAATAATGTAACATGTGATATGGTTATAGGATGCTACACCATGGTTGTTGAACTCTCCAGATGAATCTTTGGGGTTCATTTTAGCAGATAACGGCTTCGATGTGTGGCTTGCCAACACACGCGGAACTAAATGCAGTAGCGGACATACATCGCTAAGCCCGAATGAATCAGTTCGATCTTTATCATGTATTGTAAGCCATGATTGGATCTTCATAGCATCTGTATTCATTACTTATATTTTCCTTTTGCAGGCTTACTGGGAATGGTCATGGGATGAATTAGTCCAGTATGATTTTTCAGCATTTGTCCAATATGTTCACTATAAAACTGGGCAGAAATTGCATTATGTTGGGCATTCCTTGGTAAAAAATTGTGTTCTTTTTTGGTCCAAAACCATCTATTATGGAATACAAAAGTTAGAAAAACAAAATAAAACTTTGAAATTTTACTATTTTAGGGAACTTTGATTGCTTTAGCTTCCTTTTCCCAACAAGAAAAGCTGATAAACATGTTCAGATCGGCTGCTTTGCTTAGTCCAATCGCTCACCTGAATCAGATTCAATCGGGATTAACTAAAGCTGCTGCTCATTTGCATATGGCTGAAGTAAGACAGATATCTCAATTCCGACATAAATATTTTAAAATTTTTTGAGTCCGAACAACATAGCGGTACAGTTAGATTAACAGTTCCCTTTTGTTTGACCAACAGGGACTATACAACTTAGGTCACTATGCATTCCCACCAGGCTGGTGAGAGTTAACATAGTTGATTACTATGAGCATCAAATTCAATTCAATTCGATCAATATATCCGCTTGATTCTAATTGGATTTGGTTCTTGGTTGATGCCGAACACAGGGACATCGTAGAACCAATTCTGGAAAATATATGCAATGTATCAGGAAGTAATTGCTCCAACATAATGACTGCTTTTATAGGTCCATTTTCCAACCTTTGCTCACTAAAGATACCAACATCAACATGTTTGTTCTTTTCTTGTCTTTTTGCTTGTTAATGGTGAAAATTTGACGTCCAACAACAGGCTCAAATTGCTGTGTAAACACTTCCCAGGCAAGAGTGTTCCTTAAACATGATCCCCAGCTAACTGCAACCAAGAACATCATCCACTTATCTCAAAGTTATTAACTGCCTTATCCTTTTAACTTCCATAATCTTTGATCCCATTTGTTTTTTAATCACTGTGGGGCCTTTTGGATGTTTTGTTGTTGAAACAGTGATAAGAACAGGCACCATAACCATGTATGACTACGGCAGAGAAGACCAGAACAAGAAGCACTACGGGAATCCGAATCCACCGGCGTACAACATGAGAAACATCCCGAGAGAGCTTCCTCTTTTCCTCGGCTATGGCGGTCATGACATGCTTGCCGATGTTGACGATGTAGAGGCTTTGCTCAATGACCTCAAAGATCATGACAAAGGCGAGATGTTTCGTGTATACATCGAGGAATATGCTCATGCAGATTTCACCCTTGGTGTTAATGCTAACAAATTAGTATACGATCCTATCATCTCCTTCTTCAACCTCCATTGATCTTCAACTTTAAGTTTTGTTTGTATATGACCAAACTGTCGTTTTAATTATAACTTGATGAGGATTTTATATAATCATCCTGACTTTGTTTCTTCTTTCTTCGAATTCTGCAGTTTTACTGCAACTTACTAAAGATTTAAACAAATAATTGATTGTAAATTAAGATATCGGGAGATACATTATTTGTCCTTGTGTTTGATTAAATGCAATTGGGATGTTTATGGACAATTGTTAGTTATTAGTGAGAAAGTGCGCATAGTTTTCAATGACGAGAAATTATATCATAAGTCTGATTTATTATATCAATTATGATTTTATTCAATATAATTGGGTGCAAATCGTCTATCTAAGAGTAAGGTCTTAAATCCGTCACCTATCTACTATCCGGGTATGACTTTTTATATCTACACTCACTCACTACCTACCAAACTCATACCCATCCCCACTCAAATTAAGATAAATACGGTGCGAAATCCACAAAACCGTATCTATCTCTCATCTCTAATATCATTGACACTTAACAACTTAATGACTAAATTGTAATAGATTAATAATACTAATAACTAAATGTAATTTTTCAAAATTCAGTGTTCAAAATTAAACAAAATCAAACTATAGTGACCACAAAATGTAGTTTACGCTGTTCTACATCCTCGTGACCTAGTCTAACAAATAAGAGTTTTCTTCCGATTTATTTACATCATGGCGAGCTGACGTGGTGAAATCTCATTGGCTATCACACGTAGCTTATTCTGAAGATGAAGGGGTTTTCCTACTCTACACTGTCTATCCAGAGGTTTCTTCTCCGACTGAGAGATTCAATCTGGGCGATAGAGGAAAATCACGAATTCCCGAGAAAGTGACGAAAAATAAATAAAAGAAAATGCGTCGATCACGATCTCCGTTACTAATTGCTTTATCATTGATCTTCACATTCTTCACCATTTCTAACGCTCTTTACGGATCGTCCTCGCCCGTGGTTCAGCTCACTTCATCTAATTTCAAGTCCAAGGTAAACATTTCATCATGCGCCGTTGATTAGGAAAATAAAATGTCGGAGAAAAGATTTGAAAAGAATGAGGAGATATAAATTTCTTTTAAGTTAAATGGAATGCTTCGTTTTGTTGGATCACAATTGAAGAAATTAAATGCGATCGGAATTAAGACAGTTCTTTAGGATTTTGTTTACTTCAATATATTTTATTGTAATTACTAAAAACTATACTTTATTATCAAAGGACTTTATTTTGCTTTGATTTTTAAAGTATTAATTTTAATAATTAAATTATGAATTAGGTCATTTCTCTAGCTTAGATGAATGGTTTATAGAGTTTTAATTATGTTGAACATTTAAGTTTTGTGTTTCTTTCCATTTTCATTGGGTTTAATCAATGTTGTCTATTTACGTTATTGAATACTGTGTGATTAAATTCCATAGTGGGGATACAAATGTAGCATGACATTTTCAATGCATTATGAAACACCTTTTCCTTAGTCTGTCTTTTTCTTATTAATTTTTGGAGGGAAAGAGTCAAAGCTTTTTTCAAGGAGAATATGTTATTCACAGTGAATTTTGAATTTTGACAGGTTATAAATTCAAATGGAGTTGTTTTGGTTGAGTTCTTCGCGCCTTGGTGTGGTCATTGCCAAGCTTTAACACCTACATGGGAGAAAGCGGCCAATGTATTGAAAGGTGTTGCTACTGTGGCAGCCCTTGATGCTGAAGCTCATCAATCCCTTGCTCAGGTTAGGGGAGTTCAAATCTATTAAGCACACTTTTTCCTTGAATCTATTTTGTTGGTATGCTGTTTGTTCTTCAACAAGCAATAATAGCTTGCGTACATTTCCTTTGCTATCTAAACTTCTAGGCTTTATTGCATCTTGGATGGGATTGTTATTTACGCATATTATCTTGCATCTGACGAAAATTCATTTGTGCACTTATAGTTTATGTTCTTTCAAAATCTTTCTTCTGATTTCTACGCAGGAATATGGCATTAAAGGATTTCCTACAATAAAGGTGTTTGTCCCTGGAAAGCTTCCTGTAGATTATCAGGGTGCTAGGGATGTCAAGCCTATTGCAGAATTTGCTCTCAAGCAGGTTTGTTGCAGTATGTTGATTGATTGAAGAATCCAGATGTTATTAGTTCATAAATACATTATGGGTGGATGATGTTGTAATCAACTATTGCATCTGTTACTATATTAAGATGATTCATTCCTTTTTAGGTCATTATCTGTTCAGTAAGATGAGTTCGTCTTGTGATTATAATTGATATGCATTAGTTCATAGATTCACTTTAAGAAGTGATTAGAAGAATGGACCAGACTAACCGGTTTAAGAGGTTGAATTAGGAACCGGTTGTTCCGGTAGTTCAACCTATATCTTTGAACAACACAACTGGTAAATCGGCAAGATTTGGTAAAAGGAACTGGAATTGGAGAACCAGATAAACCGGTTTTGTTTTAATTATTTTCTTAATTTTGGGTTTCTTCAACAAAATAACAAGTCTTTTTCATTATGTTTTGGCCCTTCTAACCCAATTTTAAGGCAACTTTGTAAAATTTAGAAGTGCAACTCAAGTATATCAATTTTATTCTATCTGTTGAATAGAGAATAAAGATACTCTGTCGACTTAACTTTTATTCAAAGTCTTAAAGTCTAATAAATAGACTCTAAGAGAAGAGTTTACAGTAGAATAAACTACCTATCTGAGATAGGTCTCTAACATAGTTTAAAGATAAGTAAACTAACTAATAAAGCTCCTAAGAAATAGGTATTTATCTTTAGATGATAAGATCCTATAAAATAGGAGATTTATTCCTAATAGATATAATCAACACTCCCCCTCAAACTGGTGTATATACATTGTATATACCCAGTTTCGACGAAATTTCATCAAAAGTTGGTTTTGGAAGAGCTTTGGTGAAGATGTCCGCAAGCTGCTTTGTTGTAGGAACATACTTCAAGTTGGCTACTCCATTGTTGACCTTCTCATAAATGAAGTGTCTATCTATCTCAATATGCTTCGTACGATCATATTGAACTGGATTCTTGGCTATGCTCAAGGATGATTGACTATCGTTAAGAATCTCAAAACTTTCTTCATTATCCAATTCAAGTTCTGAGAGTACCTTCTTGATCCATATCCCTTCACAATTCCAGGAGTTATTGCTCTAAACTCAGATTTTGCACTGCTTCTAGAAATAACAGACTGTTTCTTGCTTCTCCATGTGACGAGATTGCCCCAAACATAAGTACAATAGCCACTAATAGACCTTTTGTCAGTTAATTCACTTGCCCAACTAGCATCTGTGTAGACCTTCACACTCCTGTCTTGACATTTTATGAAAATAAGCCCTGCTCCTGGTGTGGACTTTAAGAACCTCAAAATTCTATTTACGGCTTCCAGATGTTCTTCTTGGGGATCATTCATATATTGACTAACAATGCTAACTGAGTAAGCAATGTCAGGTCGAGTGAGTGAGAGATAGATCAATTTTCCAACAAGTCTCTGGTACATTTCTTTATTTATAGGATTTCCTGCTCCTTCTTTGCTAAATCTCAGCCCTGGTTCCATTGGAGTATCACTTAGTTTACAACCAAACATTCCTGTCTCAGTAAGAAGATCTAGCACATATTTGCGTTGGTTTATAACTAGTCCTTCCTTAGATCTCAACTTCCATGCCTAGGAAATATCTCATGGTTCCTAGATCTTTGATCTCGAATTCTCTTGCAAAGTTCTCTTTTAGTTTCTCTATTCCTTCATCATCATTGCCAGTAACAATTATATCATCAACATAAACAATTAGAAGCGTAATTTTACCACTTGGCACCTTTTTCTTGAAAAGAGTATGGTCAGCTTGACTTTGTATAAATCCACTTTGAACCACTGCTTTAGCAAATCGGTAAAACCAAGTTCTGGGAGACTGCTTTAAACCATATAGAGACTTCTTGAGTTTACAAATAGTATTCCTGGTAATTTGCCCTTCTAATCCTGGTGGAACCTCCATGTACACATCCTCCTTAAGACTTCCATTCAAGAAGGCATTTTTTACATCTAATTGATGTAATTTCCAGTCCATGTTTACAGCAATCGACAGAAGAACTCTTATAGTATTCAATTTGGCTACTGGAGCAAATGTTTTCTGATAGTCAATACCATAGGTTTGTGAAAAACCTTTAGCAACCAGTCGTGCTTTGTACCTGTCTATGCTTCCATCTGACTGGTACTTTATAGTAAATATCCATCTACAACCCACAGCATTCTTTCCAACAGGTAGGTCTGTCAACTCCCAAGTGTCATTCTTTTGTAAAGCCTTTATCTTCTCTTCTACAGCTTTCCTCCACTTTTGGTGATTGAAGAGCTTCTGTCACATTCTTTGGTATCATCTCATGATTAACATTAGCAATAAAATCCTTGAATTCAGACTTTAGTTTTCCATATGCTAAATATTTATTTATAGGATGTACCGTGCACTTCCTTACCCCTTTCTTGATGGCAATAGGAAAGTCATCAAGGTTTGTATCAACAGTCTTTGGAAACCCTTCACTGCTTTCTGCTCCAGCATCATTAACCCCTTTTTCAGCCACAGGAATCAAATCTGGTTGTTGGACAATACTAGGTTGACAAATTTCTTCTACTGTAGCTTTTTTTCTCCTGGAATATACCTTAAGTTCACATGGTAAGGTGTCAAGATCTTTATTAGGTGGAGTTTTCGAAGTAGGTGGTGTTTTACAAGGGCTTGGACTAGATTGCTGAGATAAGGAAGGGCTTAACTTCTCGACTGAGGCATTTGGTATTCGATCAGGTATTTGTGGATCAATAGGAACTGTGGGAACAGTGGGATCACTGGAACCAGTAGGAACAGTGATGCTACTGGAACCAGTGGGATTGCTTGAACTAGTAGGAACTGGTCTGCTGCTGGACTCAATAGGATTGATACTCGGTTGAAAGGTTATATCAAACTGAAATTCCTTATGATTCTCCCCCTGAATTTCAGTTTGAGACAAATATGGTACATTTTCAAAAAAGGTGACATCAAATGACACAAATGTTTTCCTTGTAGATGGGGAATAACATTTATATCATTTTTGAGTAGAAGAGTATCCTATAAACACACATTTAATAGACTTAGGATCCAACTTGCTTCTAGCATTGTGATGTACATGAACAAAAGCAGCACATTCAAATACCCGAGGAGGAAGTTTGGAATACAAGGGTTTAAAATGAGGAAAAAACTGAAAAAGGACCTCTGTAGGAATTCGAAAATCAAGGGTCTTACTTGGCATACGATTGATAAGATAGGTAGCTGTAAGAACAGCATCCCCCAAAGATATTTAGGTATAGAAGTAGTAAACATGAGAGACCTGGTAACCTCAAGAATATGTCTGTTTTTTCTCTCTGCAATTCCATTTTGCTGAGGAGTATTGACACAAGAAGTAAGACGTACAATCCCTTTGTCTACAAGGAAAGACTGAAGAGATGTACTCAAATATTCACTTCCATTATCACTGTGAAGAATTTTAATCTGTGTCAAATTGGGTGAGAATTGTTTGATAAAATTGGCGAAAGATAAATTCAACCTCAGATTTTTCTCTCATAAGGAAGACCTAAGTGGTTTAAGTGTAGTCATCTATGAAGGAGATGAACCACCTATATCCAGATAGACTTTTAACAGAACAAGGACCCCAGATATCACTGTGAATAATAGAAAAAGGTTTAGTGTGTTCGAATGATGCAGGAGAATAAGATTATCGAGTATGCTTAGCTAGTTGACAAAATTCACAAGAAAATTGAGTGTGAATTTTATTAAGAAATAAAGCTGAAAACATTTTTGACAAATAGAAAAAACTAGGATGGCCTAATCGATAATGCCATAGTAAAACATCATTAATTCCTAAAGTTGGATCCCTAAGTTGAGTGGACAAGGCCATAGTTTGGGATGCAAGGTTTTGAAGGATGTAAAGTCCTTTGTCAAGCTTAGCATTACCAATCACCTTCTTCAATTCTTGTTCTTGAAAAACACAACCCCCAGAACCAAACACCACATTACAATTTGATTCACGAATTAACTTATTTATGGATAAAACACCACATTACAATTTGATTCACGAATTAACTTACTTATGGATAAAAGATTGCAAGTAAGTTTCGGAACATAGAGCACATTATGGAGAACTAAACCATTAGTCAATGTAACTGAACCAATCCCTTTCACACAATTTAGAGAACCATCAGCAATACGAATGGATGTTGGCAACCTATTCTCACCATAATTTTCCAGTAAAGATTTATTGCCTGTCATGTGATCTGTCGCCCCTGAATCCACTATCCAAGGGACTGATGTATTAGAGGAACCAGTACCTGCATTAGCAGCGAAAGCCTCTGTGGATGATTTTGCTGACATGGAGCTGAGGTCTCTGTAGTTCCTCAATTTGCTTTGGACTAAAGTTGTTGTCCGAGGCCCTTCGAGTAACTATTTGAGCCTCTTTTTGAACTAAAGGTCTAGTTGACTTCAAATCATTGGGTTTTCCATGCAATTTTCAGCACTTATCCACCATATGCCCTACCTTTTTACAGTGTTCACACCAAGGGCGATTCCTCTTTTGTTGGACTCTGGAATTGGAACTGGTTACCAAGGCAGAAGCATCAGATTGCAGGCTTGCTGGTGACATCACTTCTCGTCTACTCTCCTCTCTTCTTACCTCAAAGAAAACTTCTCGAACCAAAGGAAGAGGTTTTGAAGCTAGAATTCTCCCTCTTGCTCCATCAAATTCTTCATTCAGCCCAGATAGAAACTGAAAAACATGTCTCTGATTCTTTTGTTTGTTAAAAAGCATTCGATCTTCTTGACACCTCCACTCAAGATTCTCGTACAAATCTATCTGTTGCCAATACTTGTTCAATAGTCCATAGTATTTAACAACAGAAAGCTCTCCTTGTCGAAGATTTTTGTAGAAAAAAGAGTAAGAATATTCTCGGTGACTTAATTTTATTACTGAGCCGAATGGCTTGCTTAATAAACTCTTGTTGCAAGAGTTTTACAATAACTAAAAACTTAAACAAATAGAACTCTAATCTCCTAATGAGATAAGAGTTTCAACATACAAATAACTCTTAGAATATAGGAGTTAGTCCTAATCGACTTAATCCTATTTAATAGGATTTTATCCTAATAGTAATAATATTATTATATCTAACACTTCCCCTCAAGCTGGTGTATATATGTTGTATATACCCAGTTTGAATGAAAGTTCATCAAAGGTAACTCTTGGAAGAGCTTTTGCGAGGATGTCTGCCAGCTGTTCCTTTGTAGACACATACTTCAAATTTGCCACTCCACTATTGACTTTCTCATGTATAAAGTGTCGATCTATTTCTATGTGTTTAGTTCTGTCATGTTGTACAGGGTTCTTAGCTATACTCATAGCTAAGTGGATATCACTGAAAATCTCAAAGCCTTCACCATTATCCAGTTCTAGCTCCTTTAGTAATTTTTTGATCCACATTCTTTCACAAAGTCCAAGGGCTATAGCTCTGAATTCTGACTCAGCACTGCTTCGAGAGACAACAACTTGTTTCTTGCTCCTCCATGTGACCAGATTTCCCCATACATATGAACAATAGCCACTAACAGATCTTCTATATGTTAACTCTCCTGCCCAGCTAGCATCAGTGTAGATCTTTACATTTTTGTCTTGATTTTTCCTGAATATAAGCCCCTCTCCAGGAGTATATTTCAGGAACCTTAGATCCTGATCACTGCTTCCATATGTTCTTCCTTAGGATCACTCATGTGTTGACTGACAATACCCACAGAGTAAGCAATGTCTGGTCTTGTAAGAGACAGATAAATCAGTTTACCTACCAATTTTTGATAGGTTTTCTTGTTAGCTGGACTTCCATTCTTCTCTTGGCAGAACTTTAAGCCTGGATCCATAGGTGTATCAGCAGGTTTGCATCCCAGCATTTCTGTTTCAGCAAAAAGGTCTAGCACATATTTTCGTTGGTTGATAACCAATCCTTTGGATCTTGCAACTTCCATACCTTAAAAATATCTCATGTTTCCTAGGTCCTTAGTTTCAAACTCTCTTGCAAGATTCATCTTTAAATCTCCTATCTCTTCTTCATTATTTTCAGTGATTATAATATCATCTACATATACTATTAGCAATGTGATCTTACCATTTGGCCCAACTTTCTTGAATAGAGTGTGGTCTGCATGACTTTGTTTAAATCCACCTTGTATCATTGCTTTGGCAAATCTGTCAAACCATGCTCTCGGTGATTGCTTCAAGCCATAGAGTGATTTCTTGAATTTGCAGACAGCGTTCTTAATGAATCTCCCTTCCAGGCCTGGTGGAACCTCCATATATACATCTTCCTCAAGATCTCCGTTTAAAAAGACATTTTTAATGTCTAATTGATGCAATTTCCAGTCCATATTGACAGCAACGGATAGCAAAATTCTAATTGTGTTTAACTTTGCAACAGGAGCAAATGTTTCTTGATAGTCTATCCCATAAGTTTAAAAATTGCTACCAGCCTCGCCTTATACCTTTCTATACTTCCATCAGAATTGTATTTAATGGTGAATAACCATCTGCACTCAACAATCCTTTTTCCAATTGGCAATTCTGTCAAGCTCCATGTGTTGTTCTTTTGGTAAGGCTTGTATCTCTTCTTCCACTGCCCTTCTCTACTCAGGAAATTGAAATGCTTCTGCTACACTTTTTGGTATCTTTTCTCCATTAATGTTGGCAGTAAAAGCTCTAAACTCGGGTTGTAATTTTCTATATGCAACATACTTGTTTATTGGATGTACAGTGCATTTTCTTACTCCTTTCCTAATGGTAATAGAAAAATCATCAAGTTCCATTGTTTCATTTCTCTGAGTTTCTTTCTTATCTCCTGGTCCATCATTATCACTTTCAGTTTCAGTAGCAGGAGTCGATTCTGGTATTTGGCCAGTGCTAGGTTGATCTACAGTAGCTTTCTTTTCCCTTGAATAAACTTGAAGTTGAGGTGTTATGTTTTTAAGGTCATTGTCAGGTTGTTTTTCCAAATTGGAAGGACTAGGTTGTTGTGATAAAGAAGAAGATAACTCAGTAGGATTATTAATTTCATGACTGGAATTTTGAGTTTCTGACTGAGGAGTAGTAGTAAGAATAGGGATTGGTAGGGTAGGTGGTATTGGAAGAAAGGTTTGTACAAGCTGAAATTCCTTAGAACTCTCCCCCTGAATTTCTGCCTTAGAGAAATAGGGTGTATCTTCAAAAAAGGTGACATCAAAGGAAACATAAGTTTTCCTTGTGGATGGAGAATAACACTTGTAGCCTTTTTTGCTGGAAGAGTAACCTATAAAAACACATTTTATAGATTTGGGATCTAATTTAGTTCGATGGTGTTGATGAATGTGGACAAAAGCAGTACACCCAAACACTCTAGGAGGAAGTCTATTATCCAAAGGTTTAAAATGAGGGAAGTGATTGAGAAGAACTTCAGTGGGGATTTTGAATCCTAGAATTCTACTGGGCATCCTATTTATGAGGTAGGTAGCAGTAAGAAGTGCTTCTCCCCAAAAATACTTAGGGATAGAAGCAGAAAACAGCAGAGATCTAGTGACTTCTAGGATGTGTCGATTTTTCCTTTCTGCAACTCCATTTTGTTGGGGTGTATTGACACAGGAGGTAAGGTGAACAATTCTTTTTTCCTTAAAGAAAGAACTAAGAGAGGTACTAAAGTATTCACTTCCATTGTCACTTCTTAGGATTTTAATTTTTGTATTAAATTGGGTTGCAATTTTATGATAAAATTCTCTAAAGATAGTTGCAACCTTAGATTTTTCTTTCATAAGATATACCCAAGTTGTTTGAGAGTAATCTTCAATAAATGAGATGAACCACCTATACCCAGAAATGGTTTTGATAGAAGAGGGACCTCAGATGTCACTGTGAATGATGGAGAAGGGTGATGTGGGATCATATTTGATTGAAGTATAAGGTTTCCTAGTGTGTTTGGCAAACTGACAAAACTCACAAGAAAAAGAAGACGGATTTTTATCAACAAATAAATGTGGTAACATCTTAGATAAATAAAAGAAGCTAGGATGGCCTAATCTATAGCGCCATAGTAAAATATCATCTGTACTAAAGGTGGACAGAAAAGCATGTTTCCTAAGGTTGATGGGGAGGGGAACATGAGGAGAGACACATCCTTCAAGTATGTATAAGCCCTTGATTAACCTAGCATTGCCAATCACCTTCCTCGAGTCCTGTTCCTGAAAAAGACAACCACCAGAGCGAAATAGAACATCATAATTGGATTCTTGAATTAACTTGTTGACAGATAACAGATTACATGCAAGCTTAGAAATATAAAGCACATTAGGAAGAACTAAATTGGTATTTAATTTGACTGAGCCACTCTCTTTAACATCAGTAAGGGTGCCATCTGCTATTCGAATAGATGCTGGAAGAGTGGTAGCACCATAATTTTCCAAGAGGGTCAGATCTCCTGTCATGTGGTCTGATGCCCCTGAGTCTATTATCCAGTGAATAGATTTATGGGATACAAAAGTACCTGCAGTAGTAGCATGGACAATGTTTGAAGATTTGACTGTCAGATTACTGAATATTTGTTGTAGTTTAGCAATTTGTTCTTTACTAAAGCTACTGGATGAGTCTTCCTGGGTAGCTACATTAGCTTCTTTCTGGAATCTCGATCTACTAAGATTCCAATCAGGAGGTTTCTCATGTAGTTTCCGGCATTGGTCTATCACATGACCAAGTTTTTTACAATGCTCACACCAAGGTCTGTTTCTCCTTTGGTGATTCTTAGGAGTGGAACTAGTGACAAGTACTGAAGCATCTGGTGGAGTAGCTGCTGGAACCATTAATGTTCTTCTACTCTCCTCTCTCTTTATATCAGAGAACACCTCTCGGACCAAGAGAAAAGGTTTGATTGCTAGAATTCTGCCTCTGGCTCCATCAAATTTGCTATTCAACCCAGATAAAAATTAAAATACTCTCCTCTGGGTTTTTTTTGACCATAAAAGAGATTGTCTTCTTGGCACTTCCACTCATTCTTTTCATATAGATCAATTTGTTGTCAATATTTGTTTAGAAGGCCATAGTATTGTATCACTGTAAGTTCTCCTTGTCGAAGATCCTTAATGAGATTCTCTACTCGAAAGAGCTCAGAGGTATTATCAGTACTAGAATAGGTATCTCTTGCTGCATTCCAAATCTCCGCTGCTGTTTGGTATAGCATGAAATCTTCTCCTATTTCAGGCAGCATGGAGTTGACTAACCATGACATGATCATGGTATTTTCACTCATCCATGTGCTGTAATTAGGGTCTGTTGGTGCTGGGATCGGCATGGAGTCAGAGAGGTACTGGATCTTCCTTCTTCCAGTGATGTAGAGTTTGATTGATTGGGACCATGGCAAGTAGTTATTGCCATTTAGTTTGTAGGTGGTTATCGGAGTTGGGGATGAATCAGGTAATGAAAAATCTGATTGAGGGGAATTGTTATTCTGAGAACTAATCTCAGAAGAAGATTGATCGGGATTAGTCATGATTATAAGACTATCCGAAAGAAATAAGGATGAAGGGATTTGATTTCGAAAAAGGGAAAATCAGGATCGCTCTAACCTGATACCATGTAGAAAACAGAGTAAGAATATTCTCGGTGACTTAATTTTATTACTGAGCCGAATGGCTTGTTTATATGGACTCTTGTTGCAAGAGTTTTACAATAACTAAAAACTTAAACAAATAGAACTCTAATCTCCTAATGAGATACGAGTTTCAACATACTAATAACTCATAGAATATAGGAATTAGTCCTAATCGACTTAATCCTATTTAATAGGATTTTATCCTAATAGTAATAATATTATTATATCTAACAATTTTTGATATGATTTTCCACCCTAAACAACTCTGAAGTGTTATCAGCATTGGAATATGTATCTCTGGCTGCAATCCAGATTTCTGCAGCAGTCTTGTACAACATAAAATCCTCTCCTACTTCTGAAATCATCAAGTTGATGAGCCATGACATTATCATGGTGTTCTCACTTAACCAAGTGTTGTACTTAGGGTCTGTAGGGACTGGAATAGGTGAGGATTCATCAAGATATGCTTCCTTTCTTCTGCCAGTGATATATAAGCGAACATATTGTGACCATGGAAGGTAATTGTGGCCATTCAATTTGTAAGTGGTAATAAGGGTGAGAGACGAATCAGAAATTTGAGATTCTGATTGTGAAGTATTATTTTGACTACTAACCTCAGAAGTCGAATGATCTGGGTTAGTCATGATGAGATAAGAAAAAAAAACAGAAGAACAACAGATCGATACTCAAAGGAATAGAGGCGGATGAAGGATCGACCTAACTGATACCATGTTGAACAGAGAATAAAGATACTCTGTCGACTTAACTTTTATTCAAAGTCTTAAAGTCTAATAAATAGACTCTAAGAGAAGAGTTTACAGTAGAATAAACTACCTATCTGAGATAGGTCTCTAACATAGTTTAAAGATAAATAAACTAACTATTAAAGCTCCTAAGAAATAGGTATTTATCTCTAGATGATAAGATCCTATAAAATAGGAGATTTATTCCTAATAGATATAATCAACACTATCATTTAACATTCTTCTTGGACTTGAATTATTGTGAACTCAGGTAAGGGCACTTTTGAAAGACCGTTTGGATGGGAAAACATCCGGAGGATCAAGTGGCAAATCTGAGCCTAGTGCTTCAGTAGAACTGAATTCTCGCAACTTTGATGAATTGGTGCTCAAAAGTAAAGAACTTTGGGTTGTGGAGTTTTTTGCTCCTTGGTAAGCATGTTTTAACAATTAGATTCACTTGCTTGAAGCTGAATAGATGATATAGATGATTTTTATACATACTATTTAGGATCTTTTTATGAAGAAGCCAAATCTTCAGTGTTTCATTTTTTTTTTTTGTTATACTATTAATTGTGTGTGTGTGATTTTTAGAAGACATTTAAAATTAATTCAACAGCATGATATTGCAACCTTTTTATCAGAAAGTAACTGTTTATGTGATATTTTAAGTGGTCTTATGAACTTATTTGAACTTACTGAATTCCAATAGTCCAACAGATGAAAGCAATTAATATCTTCTGTATATATCTCTAGAGTGGTAAATTTTGATATAGAATATATATACCCTTATGCAAAGATATCATATTAGATTGATGGGATTAAATCAATCTCAATGCAGTAAGTCTATGTTACATAAAATTTTGCACATAACCTATGCTTCCTAACATAGTAAGTCTAGTTATTATATTCTAATTGTGGTGATTAATACAAATAAATACTTCCTTGAAGGTGTGGACACTGTAAAAAACTTGCTCCTGAGTGGAAGAAGGCTGCTAATAGACTGAAAGGGAAGGTGAAGCTTGGTCACGTTGACTGTGATTCTGAGAAGGTAATCATCCAAATAAATTTTACTTGGAAGTGCTGCAATTCTAATTGACTTATTTACAACTTAGAAATCAGAAATCTACGAAGTTGATTTTTTTACATTAATGTTTGTTTAAACTTGATGTGACAAGGCATCTGCCTTCTGAGAATATATTCATACCCAGAAACTACTCTATGAAATATTATTTGATCCTAAAAACAGTGCTTCCCTATTTTGGACAATTTCAGATTGGGAAAAGGATAATATATATATATATATATATATATATATATATATATATATATATATATATATATATATATATATGGAGAATGTTTTATTCGAAGTTTTCAATGTATTTGTTTATATATTGTTCTTTTGATAATGGGCTGTGGTTTTGCAGTCTCTCACGAGCAGGTTCAATGTGCAAGGATTCCCTACCATCTTAGTATTTGGTGCGGACAAAGATAGCCCTGTTCCTTATGAGGGAGCTAGGACTGCCTCTGCCATTGAATCATTTGCTCTAGAGCAGCTTCAAACAAATGTCGGACCTGCTGAAGTGACAGAGTTGACTGGCCCTGTAAGTCTCACTCACGATTCAAAAACAGTTCAGTCTTTTCAGTATTATATAGTTGTTTACTGAAAAGTACAATCTCTTCACCCCAGGACGTAATGGAGGAGAAATGTGGTTTGGCTGCAATATGCTTCGTTGCTTTCTTACCCGACATTCTAGACTCAAAGGCTGAAGGAAGGAACAAGTACTTGGAGATGTTATTGTCAGTTGCAGAGAAATTTAAAAGAAGTCCTTACAGGCAAGTGCATGCAAGTTAATTCTCTCTCGATCTCATTTTGTATGTGTGTGCGTTTTGTTCTGATTTTAATTTCATCTCCTGTAGCTATGTATGGGCTGCTTCCGGTAAGCAACCGGATCTTGAAACACATGTAGGTGTTGGCGGGTACGGTTATCCAGCTCTTGTAGCCTTGAACATCAAGAAAGGAGCATATGCTCCACTCAAAAGTGCATTTGAGCTTGATCATATCACGTAAGTGTTTCTTTCCAGACTTCGCCTTGAATCCCACCTTTCTATGAATGGACCAAAAGAATCTTAGAATATGCAAACATTGTGCATGTCAGGGAGTTTTTGAAGGAAGCAGGTCGCGGAGGCAAGGGAAATTTACCATTGGAGGGGAAACCGAAGATTACGAAGACAGAACCATGGGACGGTAAAGATGGAGAAATCATCGAAGAGGATGAGTTCTCGCTCGAAGAACTCATGGGAGACTCTACAGAAAGCAAAGATGAGTTGTGATACTCTTCTGATTAGTTTAGGCGAAACAAGTATTTTTGATGTTTGGTGTAGCCTGGTTGTGTGGTTTCCACGGATTGGATTACCATTGATCAGTCTCTTTCTGGTACCTTCTTTCATCTGCCCATGCAACAATAAGTTTTTGTTATATTTGAGTCGTACATGCTTACCATCTAATCACCCTACATTTCTGATGGAATGATGCTTGAAAACAATGGAACAAGCAAAACTTATTACTAAAAATTGAAACATCTATGAAGTACTGGATTTTTTTTTCCAGAGTTTAAACTTGACTAATCTAAACCGATCCAGGTCGTATATCTAGTTTTGGTAACTAATCTTATTTTCAAATATTGTACGGATATCGTGATTTGAATTTATACAAGATAAGATGAATAAAATTCTCTTGTTCCCAATTATATTTTTTCATGTTTCATTTTAAAAAATTCTTTAAAATTTAATTTTATACTATAACCTTAAATTTTATATCTTAAACCATAAATCCAACACTTTAAAATTACACCTTACTCTAATTCTTTAAATTTTAATCATAACCCTTAATTTTGAATTTTAAACTCTAAATTCATCTATATAAAGTGGGGACACCAAAAGAGACACAATAAGGAGCCAGTCAATTTACACTCATTTTTATTTGTTAAGTCAATTAATGAATCTTAATACTGAATTATTTTTTAATTAAAAATAAATTCAATTTTTAATATAGTTAAAAGAAAAATAAATATTAGTCTTAGTGACAAATAAATATCTAAACTATACATTTTTTAGATAGATGCTTAAAATATTATTTTGGGTCAAACATGCTTAGTATTTTAATGTTACTTAAATAAGTGATCGACGTAATTGTTTGTTAAAAAATTTTGTTAGCTAAAAATATGACACATGACAATATTTTTTAAAAATAAATTTATTTTTTAGAATATCTTAAATTTTTTAAATAATCTTAAAATAAACCCCAATTCCGTAAGTGCCCAAATCTAGATATTATCATCGGCGTTGGTCACGTTTTCGACAATAGAATAAAATGTCCCCTTGTTAAACAATCCACACATCATTTATCGTTCGTTATATTGTCGTTTGTTACAAATTATTTAAATAAATCATTTGAAAATTTCGACGTTTCACACAACATCAAACGATTTTTAACAATGAGATAATAGGGTAAATGATCGTGATGATACGACGACAGAACATAATGAGCAATGATATGATAATTAGAGATAAAATCAAATCGATATTTGAGTTTTGGATATTAGAGATTTCAAATTTTAAGTTATTTTGTTAATTTGAGTTATTTTATTTTAAAACATAATTTTAAATTTTTAAGAAGCTGATACATGCCGGATAACGAAACTTAATGGTGAAAATTAACGGATAGTCGTGGTGGGTACTTATTTGAGTAACATTTAAAACATTACACACCTATTTGACCCCAAAAATACTTTGAGCACCTATCTAGAAAAATTATTTAATTTAATTATTTTTTTATCATTTAAACCTAAATATAAAAGGGATAAATTTTAACAATTTAATAGTTAATTTTAACATATCCAAAAATGATAATAAAAAAGAATTTGAGTCCAAAATAAATTTCTTTATTTCTCTTCTATATATTTTAAAGATTGCTTATTTATAGATCTTTTGTATTTTTTTCTTGTGAATTTAATTTCTGTAAACATTCACTTGTGAGATATTTAGTTTACCCAATAAATTTCTTTTTAAAGATTCTAGTTTAGCTTTATTGAAAAAATTAAGATGGTTCTATCTTAGCCAAAAGAAAAGATAGGTTTGTAAATATTTCCTTCTAAGTCTTGAAAGGGGGAAATATTTATAGTGAATTATAGAAAATCTTTATTGGTGTGCTAAGGTAGTGGATGTATGCTTGGTTTTATAGCTAAATATCTCTAAAATTATTGTACAAATTATCTAATATTTTATCGGTTTTAGCCAATTCATCAAGGAAGTATTTCACCTTTATAAAAACAAGATCATAATAGAGCATCAACGTTTTTTAATATATATTTAGTGCTCCATCTTTACCTATTTTTCTATTTTGATACTATACCTATTTTTGACATAAGGATATTACGTTTTGTTTCTATTTTAGTATCCTACCGTTAAAAATTACTAACATATTAATTAGGTAAGAGAAAAGCACATATGGTATGCTAATTAGTATTGACACTTGTGACAGTTTGATACATCATTTGCTCTCCTAGTTATCAGAGCCATTTACAATTTAAATCATTGAACTTATCTTCAACTTTCGTATAGGTCACAAACCTTTAATTTAATCAGATTAAATCATTAAACTTTTATTATTAACAAATTAAATCATTCACACTAACACCGCTAATTATTTTAACGAAAAAGCTGACTCAATAATCTTATTAGACATAATTTTTTATGTCAGCAAGTTAATATTAATTAAAAATAAAGAAAAAATATTTAAAATTTTCTTATCGTTTTTTTGTTATTATATATTTGATTGAATTGCAATTTCTTTAATAATTTAACGTAAAAAAAGATTTTAGATATTTTTTCTTAAATTTTAATTAATTATAACTTGCTGACATGGAAAAATATGTCTTGTAGGATTATTGAGTCAGCTTTTTCGTTAAAATAATTAACGGTGTTAGTATGAATGATTTAATTTGTTAATAATAAAAGTTTAATGATTAATCCGATTAAATCAAAGGTTTGTGACCTATACGAAAGTTGAGGGTAAGTTCAATGATTTAAATTGTAAATGACTCTAGTTATCATGCCACATATACTTTTTATAATTTTATCGATGTGACATGTTGATTAAGAGAGAGAAAATGATATGTTAGTTTACCATATGTATTTTTTTCTCTCATAATCAATATTGTATTATTTTAATGTTAGGGTACCAAAATAGAAAAAAAATATAACGTCAAATACTATTTTACTAAAAATATATAAAATATCAAAACAAAAATAAATAAATAAATAAATAAAAGTGAGATACCAAACATATAATTATCCTTATTTTTTAGGTTTAACTACCACAAAGGTCGGGCGAAATTGGCCCAATATTGTGATTTGTTTTTTATTTAAAAAACTATTGTAATGGGTAAAATATTTAAGAATCTATTGTAGTTTGAAAAAAAGGCTTTTAAGGACCCAAGATTTTTAATCCAACTTCAACAAAAAAAATTGAACTCGGAAGGAATATCATCCGACCTCATGAAAAAATAATAATAAAAAATTGAGGTTTGTATGATTTCTATCCGACCTCATGGGTAAAAATTAAAAAAAATAAACAACAAGATTACACTCGACTTCTTGAAAAAATATAAATTTTTTTTTGAAAGTCCATGGATTACCATCCGACCTCATATGTTTAAAAAAATTGATAGTGAGGATTTTGGATAGACGTAATAAGAGAGACTGCACAAGGCTCCTAAGTAGGAAGACCCCAAAATTTTTGATAAACTACATTCATTAGATGATGTTAATCTCAAAATTTTATTATAAAAATTTTAAAAATGTTCATAAGAAAGATAAATTATAATTGTTAAAACGTAATAATTGTTTCTTAAATGTGACAATTGATTATAGAATCTTATTGTTATTTCTATTACTATTGTTTCTATAGAACCAATAAGGTTTTAGACATACGCAATAAAAGCGACAACACAGGGCCCCTAAAAAAGACAATTGCTTCTAAGGACCATATTTTTAGAACTAATAAAGGTTATGAATAATTGCTTCTAATGACCACATTTTAATAAATTGCATGGACCCTCAAAATCTTTGAACCACCCCTGAAAATTGATCAAGTGAAAAGCAATCAGACCTCATGGTAGTCGGTTCAACCTTTTAGTCTTTATTCCAACGGTACATAGTGTGACTCACTTTTTTAAAAATTGTCTGAAAAGTGGTCTGAAAAATATTATTAATATGGTGTCAGATCTCGAACAATATAATATTTAATCTCGTGTAGTGTATGTAGATATATTATTTGAGTGAAAACTGTGTAAATTCTGAAATATTTAATAATGGTCAAAAAATTATGTAGGGTTATTAAATTTAAATTTTGAATATCTTGTTATTAGACTGTAGGGGTAAACTCATAAAAAAAATTATTTTCTATAAAATGTTTTTTATCTCATATAAGTAAGGTGGATAGTACAATTAGTAAGAACTTTTGTAAGAGAAATTGTGTGAAGAAGAGTGTAATCACTAATTTTATCCGGGGTTTTTAACCCACTCTTAAGTTCTTGCTTTCAATCAAATAATGGGCTTGTAACAATTAATCCGAAAAATGCAAAAATATTTTATACATATTATACTTATTTCCTTTTTAATTTTGATTTCCTTTTATTAAAACCAAAGATCAAAAACATTATATTATATATGTTATTCGTATATTAAACATATATGTTATATTTTTCTTTCAAAAATCCAAAAATATTAATATACTATCTTTTTTATTCTTAATTCGGGTTTACTATTATTTTTATTATTATTTTAGTTGATATTAGTTATCATCATATTAGTTATTATTATTATTATTATTATTATTATTATTATTATTATTATTATTATTATATAACTATTATTATAAATAAAAAAAACTTTTAAATAAATATAGAACCCAAGTCTTTTTATAACAGTCCATGAATACATTATTAAACCTAAAAATAAATAAATACTAAAACCCATTACAAAATAACATACAAGCCCATATATTTTCTTTACATAAGCCCAATCACTTAGCCCATAACCGGTCACATGAGAAAACCCTAATTGCCTCTTATTCTGCCGCGCAACCCTCTATCGACCGTTGGATCAGATCTTGATCCAACGGTTACGATCACGCAAAGAGAAGATTCCAGGCCCCTCACGCATGTCACGCGCACCCGCTCGGTTCTCCCACGCGCGACGTCTCGGTTCTGCAAGGACTGTTCGATCCCCACGTGCAATACACGCGCGCCCTTTCACTGCCCCGGACGATTATTCGATTCCTCCCGGTCGTCGGTCACTTTTCCGATGATCACGCCATCACCATCGACGAATCCAACGATTCTATATTCGTCCAAGTCGTCAGAATTTTCTCCCGGTCACCGTTCAGACATGCAAAAACAAGTCAAACATCAGACACAAAATTGTAATGCCTATTAGAATGAAGGACGAGCTAAAAATAGAAAAATTCAGGGACTATAGCGACTCATAGCAGACCGGGGGACAACATCAGAGGCTCACATGAATACAGCCAAAAAACAACCCCCAGGATCAAAAAAGTTCCGATTTTTATTCATGTAATCGAAGGGATATAAAAAGTGATCCCTAACACTTTGTATTCCATTGAAAAAATATCAGACTTCGGTAATAGAGAAAAAGGTATTCTTCTTCAGTTTTCTTTTTTCTCCAAGCATGTATTAGAAAACAAAGGGTTTAGGGTTTCGTCTAGTTACCTCTGGGGTTTAGGCCGCCTCTTCGTCTTCTCCGGTGATAATCCCACAGTCGTCGCGCTGTTAAGGGTGAACCGAGATGCGAAAGGTCCTCGTTGCCTCCGCTTGTTTTTCTGTTCCAAGAACGAAAGCTTTTCTTTTTTTTCTCAAAGGGAGAGTGCTAAGACTTTGGTTTCTGGTTTGGGTTCCTGTAAAGAGAAGAAAGGTTCACCCTTTGCTTCGCCGCGATGGCCGATACGACCCAAGTTGGAAGTTCAAGGGTGTTTTATGGGTTTGTATGGCAATCTGTTCTTCATTTCAGAGAAAATAGAGGTTTGGTTTTTCCGGGTTTTGAGAGAAATGAAGGAAAGGTCCGTTTTAGAATTTTAATTTAACTTTTATACTAAGTCCTTTATTTTAAAAGTGGGATTATAGCATTTTAAAACCCTCCGCGTCCTTTTTATTAAACTCCGGGTCCTCGAAACTCTGATGCGTTCTTCATTTTGATCCATCTTTGGTTTATAATCGCGATTTTAATTTCGGTTAAACTATTTAAAAGTCCTTCCGTGTCTTTGAGCTTTCTTTCAGGTCCCTCCTCGTTCCTAAATAACGGAGTGAGGACCTGGGAGTTATGAAACCATTACAATTTAGCCCCGATCTGGGATTAACTTTGCTTTATTCCTCAATATGGCCCTCTGTTTCCCTGATATTTTTAGATATGGTTACTAACTTTTTGAAAACTTTCGTTTCGGTCCTTTATTTTGAGTCTCCGAATAATTTTCACTTCTGTTTCAGACCTAAAATTTTGTTTTTACTTCAAATCGCCCCTTTTGCAGTTTTATTTAGGTCTTTATGTTGCTTTAGCATGCATTTTACTTTATTTTATATAATTTATTTATGCGCCTTAACTTGTTTATTTATTCGTTCATATTTGTTTATTTATCCGTTTCCATGTTATGTTGTATTCGCTTTTATGCATACTTTACGGATCGAATGCACAATCAACTCTTTAATTAATGAACTAATTTTTTACTTTACTCGATCGTAGCGAGCCCGACACCAACGAAGTGGTGGCGGTGTACACGTCTATCTTCGAGTAAAGAGGCGTTAAAATACACCCGAATTTTAAATAAATAATCGTTTAATACCACCTCAAATCAAAAATTTCCAAATTAATCGGGCGATAAATTTTATCAAAGGTACCAATTTTGGACGGTTCAAAATGTTATCCCGTTTTTAATCGTAACCGACTCCCGAACCCTTTTAATTCCGAACCTCTGGTTTTACGGTGTCCGGTCTACCTAAGTGACCGGTGGCGACTCCCTTTTGTTTTAAATATTTTTTTAATTTTCAAATTGTTTTCTAACATTTCTATTTTGTTTTTATCTATATTAAATCCTTTTTTAATCTTTCCAATTATTTTCCTTTTTAACTAAAATCCCTAATTTCAAAATCCTTTTTTAATCCATAAAACCCTAATTTTAACCTAATTTTTAAATTTCCCATTTTCAAATCAAAATTTTCCTTTCCAATCAATATTTCAATTTAATCCCTAATTTTCTAATTTTGACTTAGTTTTTACACTAGCGACCTTTTATTTCCAAAACTCCGATTTTTAAAAAAGGGTCGCTACAAAGAGAAAAAAAGCAGAGGATATATTTTTAAAATTTTCCTCTTTCTTCTACTTCCTCGCAACTTGTTCTTTTTTAAAAAAAAACTTTATAACTCTTTACAATTTTTTACTTTTCCTCAACCTCTAATTAACAATGAAAAAAATACTCTTTTTCAAAAAAAATTAATAATAATAATACAACACAATACCATTAACTTTTCAGTCAAGTAATACACTTACACACTGTACGGTACATGACAATACACTATTCCCGAAAAATAATACAACACATTATCATTCATCCATTATTTAAAAAGTAAAAAAAAATCTCTTTCCCAAAAAATAATACAACACAATACCATCAACTTTTCAGTCAAAAAATACACTTACACAATGTACGAGACATGACAATACACTATATGAGACATGACAATACCCTATTCCTAAAAAAATAATACAATACACTATCATCTATTCAATATTTAACAAGTAAAAAAATATTCTCTTCCTAAAAAAAATAATACAACATAATATCATATATTTTTCAGTTAAATAATACGCTTATACATTGTACGAGATATGACAACACATTGCACGAGACATGTCAATACTCTATTTCAAAAAAATAATACAACACACTATCATTCGTCCATTATTTAACAAGTAAAAAAAATATCATTTTCTCCCGAAAATAATACAACACAATACCATCAACTTTTCAATTAAATAATACACCTACACACTGCACGAGACATGACAACACATTACACGAGACATATCAATATCCTATTTTAAAAAAAATAATACAACACACTATCATTCGTCTAATATTTAATAAATTAAAAAATACCCTCTTCCCAGAAAATAGATTAGACAATAATAAAAAAAATGATCACAACAGAGGAAACGAAATAAACACCAAAATTTTTGTAAAATTTCAAAAGAAAAAATAAGAGAATTTCACTATGTTACAGAAATACAATTAATATTTAACACTAATCTCTAGTATCCATTTTACAGGGATATATTGCTTGGTTATAAAGAAAAATAAAAATAATTTTATTCTTCGATGTATATTAAAAAATGAAGTAGAGTTTCACACAAATTGACCATTTTTATCATCACAATACCAATAAAAAAATTAAGTTATAATCCTAAGCAAATAAATAATAATTTATATTTTCAAAAATTAAAAGTAACTTTTCATTTTTTAATCCACTATTCTAATATAATTTGTTTTTAATTTCGTCAAAATTAAAAGACCGACAATTTCATGTACCAAAACTTATATTCTGCAGAATATGTAATTTTTAACGCAGAATATGTAAATTTTGAAATTGTTGTTTATAGCCCAGTACTAGAGGTACAAACGACTCGAGTTCAAGTAGTTTTAAACTTGACTCAGCTTGTTAAGATTTTAAATCGAGTTTGTGTTTGAATACTTTTAAACGAGTCTGAAAAATTTGAGCTCGACTCGACTCCTTAAGAACTTGAATCGAGTTCGAGTTTTTTTTAGCCTAATCGAGCCAAGTATTAATCGATTTTTTATCATGTTAGACTCGGGTAATTCTTATCTCTCAAGTATCATTTAAAGCCTAATGCAGAAAAAACTTTGATACACAAGTTGTGTAAACTCAAGCTTATTAATTTTAGGTTTTATATGTTAATTTAGTGTTTAAAACTTATGTTTAGGGTTTATATTTTAGGGTTTTAAGTTTAAAATTTTAGATCTTAAATTATAAAAATAAAAAAATATTATATTTTCCAATTAGTTTGTAAGCTTTTCAAATCAAGTAGATTCATCAAGAATTCGAGTCAAATTCGAATTAAATTCAATCAAATCGAACTTTGACCAAATCAAACTTGAGTAATTCAAGATCTGTCTCATCTCATTTTACGAACCTACCGTACTAAAGAAAAAATACTCGTTGTTGTGGGTTTTTCTTCCACTCCCGTATCTGAAAGGACTACACTTGCAACAATGCGAAATCTGTAGAATAAGAAAAGCTAAATATCCAATGCGGTGAGCGTGGATCGAACACGCGACCTTCAGATCTTCAGTCTGACGCTCTCCCAACTGAGCTATCCCCGCTAGTGCTGTGCTTTAATAATTTAATATAAATTCTACTGTTTAAATTGTTTTTCAACAGCTTTCTTGTAAGCAGCATCCATGGAGATCTCTCTCCCATCAACCGAAAGTCTAAACCTCATCTTAACGCCATTGCATTCCTCGTATGTCCTTCGAATTCCTCCTAATCAACCATTTCATCTTCAGTTTTTGATGATTGGAGTCAACTGTCGATGGGCAAAACAACGATTTAAGAACACAGATGACGATGATGATTTCGCCAACAATGGAATTGATTATCAGAATATCGGGGTTGAATGGTTTTTTGGTTTATTTCTTCTCGTGTTCTTCGCTGAGAAAAAATATATTATTTCATTTAAGATGTTTTTTTTAAATTATTTTTTTTAAAATATTTTATTAAAAAAATCAATAAATTTTATAAGATATATTTTTTTTATCTTTTTTTTTTTTGTTTTTTAATAAAACAAGATTTAATTTTTTAAAGATAAAATTATCTTTTCAATTATTATACAACATATTTCTTACATAATTTTTTTAAAACTACATAAAAAATCAATAATAAATATTATAATTGGAACAAAGAGAGTATATTTTTTTTTGAGAAAGGAACGGAGGAGAGATTATATCATAGGCTCGGCCTACCACGTCAGCCTTGGTCCCTAACCAATAAAAATTACCTATTCCGCCACTAATGAGCCATGTAATTAATATAGTTTTTAGAAATTATATTTTTAAAATGACATGGAAATTCGAGTGAAGATTCATTGGTTGAAAAAAATGAGTTGGCAATTAGTGGTGAAATAGGTGATTATTATTGGATAAGACCACGACTGACGTGGTAGACCGGACCTATGATATAATTTCTCGGAACGGAGGGAAAGGAAGATCTTCTCTTTTTTAGTAATTATACTTAAATTTATGAAAATTAAATAAAATTATTTTTAGATTAAATCATATATATTTTTACCTTAAACTCAAATTTAATCTAATCTGATATCATACTAAAAAAAATCCAATATAAATTTAAAATTATCTCAAAAGACATTATACTTTAATAAGATTAGAAGGGATCAAAAATCCGTAATTTGTGATCCATATTAATTGCACTTATAATTGTACCAGAGTATGTTGTTATGTTGGATGGACTGAGGAATTGTAACATTAAAAAAAAAAAGAATAGGTTGCTAAGACGAGTAAAAATTTATTATCTCTTAATTATATTTTTTTTATATCTCTTGTTAAAATATCTTAAAAAATGAATTTTAAATTTTAATCTTATTTTTCTACGTCATAAATTTTAAATCTTATACCTTAAAAAAGATACTCTACATTCAATTCCTTAAATCTTAATCACAACCAGAATCGTTCCTGAGATTTTAGTGGTACTAAGGCAAACGTAAAAAATAGTTTTTTAATAATAAGTATTTAAAAATAGTTTTCTAATAAGAAGTATTAATAAAATTAAATTAAATATATGCCTACTAACAAATATTAGAAAAAATTAGGCCCCTAATAACAAGTATTGATAAAAAATTAATCCTTAATAATAAATATGGGAAAATAAATTTTAAGAGTAAATCTCTAATAACAAATATCGAAGAACTATGGTTCTAATAATAATTATTGAAAAAATAGACCTCTTATGTAAGTATTAGAAAAAATTAGACCTAATAAGAAATATATTAAAAAAACAGGTCTCTTATAATAAATATCGAAAAATAAATTTAAAAATTAAATTTCTAATAACAAGTATTAGGAAAAAATCGTGACTTTAATAGTAAATAATGAAAATAAATAAATTCTAATAGTATATATTAATAAATATTAAAAATGTTTCTTTAGAGTAGACCCTTAATAATAAGTTTAGTAAAAGATAGCCCCTAACAATAGGCATTGCAAAAAATTAAGATTTAGGAATCATAATAAAAAATATTAAAAAAATAAATTTTAAGAGTAGACCTAATACAAATATTGAAAAATTGAAACCATAATAACAAGTAATAAAAGATAAATTATATAATAATAAATATTAAAAATTAAATTCTAATAATAAATATTAAAATTAAATATATTTAATAAAAATTAAAATTGAGGGTCCTAGATAGAGGTGAGCTATGGGTCGTCGCCCTTATGACCCACCACAGGATGACATTGATCACAACCCCTAGCCTTAAATTCTAAACCTTAAACCCACTAGTTTAAAGTAAAGGCACCAATAAAAATACGATTAGAAGATAAACGATTTACATCCGACTGAGATTTGATCATAAAAAGAATAAAGAATATATGATTATAGAAAATTATAAAAAAAAATCTTAATAAATGATATCAGTAAAAAAATATTTATTTTAAAGATTTAAGTTTAAATTATAAAGTATATATTTTATTAAAAATTAATAAAACACATATTAACTTATAATTACATCAAATCTAATGAAAAAAAAAATGAAAATGAGAGTATAGAGGGACTGAGGAGAATAATAACTTTCCCTTGTTTCTCAAATTATTTTTTGGTAGTCTATATTGAAAGATAGAAGAAATTCAAATAAAATAAGTTTCTTTTTATGAAACAAAATGTAAACCAAGTTTTTCTTAAAAAAAATCAATTTTATCTGGGAAAATATAAACGCAATACATCCAAAATACGGATAATCAAATTAATATTTAAGTTTATATCAATTCAAAAATTAAAAAAATAAAGATAAAATTCTTTTAGTTAATATTTTATGCAATGTCATTATATAATTTTATATAAGTTGTTAGTTAATTAAAGGTTATTGTATCATAAAAATAAGTTACTTAAATGAAAAAATTTCACGAATAATAAATAAAATATTAATAATTAATAAACTATTAAAATAAATATCAAATATGATAATGTCTTTATATATTATTTTATTTATTTAAATATCAAATAATTATTAGTTATCATTTAATTTTATTAAACACTTTCATACAATTAATTAATATAATTCGTTAATTTAATCAGTTAATACAACTAACTATAAAACTGTCAACTAATAAAATTCGTTATTAGCTAGAAACTATTTGCTAATTGCTAAACAAGACCTAAATAAACTAACAAAAAATAAAATAAATTCCAAAGTTGTGAAATTAATCCATTAGTCCTTAAGTTTGTCAAGTCTTATAGTTTGAACTTAAAAAAATTATCATATGTTCAATTTAATCTATATCTTCGTCAATATTTAAAATTTAAAAAATAAAATAAACCTATAAACGAGTTTAATCGCGAACATAAACGGACAGAAAACACATATGTCCGTGTTTATTTGTTTATTAAATGAACATATTTTTTCATACTTATTTATTAAGTTTAATAAACAAACATTATATGAATGATTTTTCGAACATTCTATTTATTTATACCCATATATTATAGACTCCAACCCTCGCATTTTTTTTGGTATATTATTGTAACACCATTGAATAATGCCTATATTAAATTGGTGTGGTTTAATAATGTTAACTAGGTAAGTATGTATCTGGTGGACATGGTTAATATGCTTATAAATGTTGCATGTGTAATGGTTATTAGATGATATTTAATTTACTAATCATGATAGTCATGTGTTAAAGGTCATTAGGAGTTGGTTTGATAAGGGTTTAAGGTGTTTTGACTGCTATTAATTGTGCGAATTAGAGTAAGGTATCGTACTAAGTAGGAATGACGATGAGTCAAATCTGAAATAGATCCAGTAAGATCCAGATCCAAAATCATTTTTATATCATAGATTCAAATCTGTTTTGTGAGTCTAGAAAATTGAAACATAGATTTAGATCTAATGAATCTCACGAATCGAATGGATAAAACGGATACATTAAAAAACGATCATTCAATCTATTTTTTAACGTAATAAAATTGTCATTAATTCATTCACATCACAGTTTCAAAGGAGGAAATATTAATTTCAATTAACTAATATCAAAATAAAAAGAACGATAAATTAAAATCTTAAAAAAAAATTCAACAATTGTACAAATATCTTTTGAATAACACAAACATTAAGAAATATAGATCATAAAATATTCTATTGTCGCAAACCGAGTATCATACTTCAACCTCTTATGGTGCTAGTCATCATCGCTACTTAAATCATAAACATCCTAAAACAAGCAAGAAATAACCAACCAAAGAGAAAATTTTGCTTTATGAAAATAATATTTGTAAAATTTAAATATTAATACTAAAGTTATGTAATATAATAATTTTCTTATTTAACATGTCAATGATATTTATCATTTTTGTATATCATCACAATCGTCATTAATAGTAGAGCAATGACGTATTCCTTCAAAAAGTCTCTTTATCATAAATAAATAAAAATTACATTAGAGAATAATGTGAAATATAAAACCTACTATTATATATTTATATATATTTAAAAACTAATAGTGATTTTTTAATAAATAGGTAAACGAGTCCAGGTCTAGGTTTGGATCTTAATGTCATATCTAGATCTAGATTCGTATTTTAATCAGAAGATCCAGATCCGGCTTAGATTCGTCGGGTCTAAAATTTTAGGATCCGGACCTTATAAAACGAATTTGGGTTAGGTCCAAGATCCATTGTCATCCATAGTACCGAGGATCGATATCAATACAAGCTACTTGGATCAAGCAGGCGTACCGGTACACATGCCTCGAGTATCGATACTCTTTTGAAAATTTAGGCAAGCATATCGGTACGGGACGTCGGGTCTGAAAAGTCTGCTTTTTCATATGAAACACATATATCAATATGGACTTTAATGAGTACGGGTATGAGTGTTTGCCACGTAGGCATACCGATACCAAGGAGGTAATAGAATTTTCAAGTTTGAAATGTTTGTGTTTTGGCCCCTAAACTTATTGTGTGCAATTGAATGACTTGAAAAGCTCGGAATGAGATGAAATTTGACATGTTAGTATGAAATGAACATAATTTCTAGATTGTAATCTTAATTTTACTTTAGGTCCCTGAATTTATGAGAAATTACACTTTGGTCTTTTTTCGTGTATTTTATGTAATTGAGCTTGTTTTGTGATCTGAATCGCGTGCAACGCTAGGTGAATGCATGTACACTTTAGGATCAGTAAAGCATCTAGACAAAATAAAAAGAAAAAAAATAAGATCGTTTATCAATGTAAGTCTTCTTGGATTTACTCTGATATTCCTCATGTAACTTGTTCGAGTCAGGTTTTGTCTAGACTGGGTCGAGTGGGTTACATAACCCTCCCCCGTGCATAATCAACTTTCGAATTTAAACATTTTGATTCTCTTGTTATTTTACGGTGTTTGACCTACCAAAGTAATCGGTAACGACTCATTTTATTTAAAAGATCCTAATCTTTATTCACTCTCATTTTATCAAATACTCCATTTTTGTAATTTCCCCCTTTTTAAATTGCTTCCATTTCTTCAAGATTCTCATATTCATCACCTTTCTTGTTTTATAATTTTTTTAATTGGAGTGGTAAAAAAACCTTGATTACACCTATCTACGTATTTATCTTCCCGTGTTTAATTAGTGGGTTGCACCTTTAACACTAAATCTCTCTAAACCTGATCCCGTATTTAATGATGCTTTCATGCCTTTGTCAGCTACCAAGGAAATGCCAATTAGAGCTGCATTCTCCAATTCTTTTGGCTTTGGAGGAACAAATGCATCCTTACTTTTTGCATCCCCTCCTAGAACGGATTCATCTGTCAAACATTCTTGTCTTGGTGGGCATTGGATGCCATTTCTTTGGTTCTATTGTACCTGCACCTTTAAAGCTGGTGAATCGATCATCGTGACAGAATCTTGTTTATTTTCATGTTCTCGGATTGTATAACAGTAAACTGCAGAGAAACAATGTCATTATGGGATTGCAGAAACATTTTGAGCTTCAGATTCTTTAGGGTTGACAGTCAAATAATGTCTACCATAGAGCTGAGAAAGATGTTACTGAACTTTTATGATATGATAACAAAGGGATACAAATTGAAATGTGCCTTTGGTCATATATTTGTACATTCAACAAAGCTTTTATCACATTCTTGGCTTTTGTTGACCAAAGAGTTTGCATCTATACAACTTTAACCAGGAAGTTGACAATCTGGCCTAATTCCTCTCCCTGTAAAACCATTTTGAGGACATCTCTAGGTTGAACAATATGAACAATGATCATATCTGGTGTGGATTCGAACCTGATCAAGATCGTCTGATTCTGAATATGCCACATCACTGCACACGCTGACTTTTGAACTAGAGAAAAGAATTTCAGCATTCTGAAGGGTGAAGCCATGAATGATGGGCAATGGGAAACCTTTTCCAAGGTAGTTATTGGCATAGGGTATACCAACAGTTTGAACAAGCGTCCACATCACTGGCTGCAATGAGTAACAGATACATTAGACCTTTTCATGATAATCGTTAACCTGGTTGAATACCAACTTCACAAACACAACCTGTATCAGATACATTCGAAGATTGCCAATTTTGCTCCACTTCAATGACATTGACAAGTCATCTAGCTTCACACTACCACCAAGGTTATTCCCCACAATTTTAACCGAACCTGAGCCACGGATCACCTGTCATAACCAATGCAACTATCCTGGTCAAAGAAAGGGCCATAACCAATGCAGATATATTTCATTATCATGCTTCGAAAGCCATTTCTCTTTTGTAATCCATTCCACTGGAATAAAAAAATCTAGACAAAAAAAATGTATAAAACATGATCAACCCTGAAAAGAAGGAAAACACAGTAATGGAACATAGAGACCCAGCATTTCAATAGTCATAACTTTAACCAACAAGTTAGTAGTCACCTTTCTTTCTATGTCCGGCGAAATTTCAATGGATTCCTGTCTAAATCCAATTCATAGGAAAGCTCTTTTACATCAAGTCATCAATATAACCACACAACAAATCATTTCTTTAGTCGAATGAAGAAAACCATAATAAAATCAATTCAGAAAACCCATACTAAAGATAGATCATTGGGCTGCCCCCCAGGAAACTTGATTTTGGTGAAGATATCTGCCACGGTTATCATGAATGAACTATTTTTTGGGGCGTGGAATGACCGATGAACTTGGTGAAATCAAGCACAAATGACGACTATTCAATAGTGGTAGGCCAATGAGATAAAATTAACAGACCAACGAGTCATGGTTTTTCTTTTGTATTCTTTTATTTTCTTCTTTGCAAGAAGGTAGAGGTGGGAGACGAGAGAGGTGTTTTTAGTTAAACCAACGAAAGCAAAAACATAGGTGCAATGAGATAATTAAGCAATTCCATACCAATGAAATGCAGGCAACTGGTATCACTTGATCAGCTTCAACCACATCAATTATCACATCCGCATAAACGGTGGCACCAATTTTATGCTCGGAAATCCTTACAACTGGCGGAGAAGACAGAGAAATGTTCAAATTCATATCATCATTTGGGTATTTCTTGTACAGTTGGGGAATGATAAATCTCCACCCAGCAGTATTTAAAAGAGATTTATCCGGTACTTCATCCACAATCCATTCCATAAATTCAGCCTGCACATAGAGAAACCTTTAATCTAACAGTATAAAATACAAGAGATGCTAAGCTAAGTTGGGCACCTCAGAGCAATCAGAACTCAGAAATCAATAACCTGACTATTATTAAGTCTATCTTATTGGTATAAACTATGTTCCTTAATAACTCAATTTTTATATTAAGTACAAATTATTATGAAGATAAAGCAGAATTGGCTCCATTCAAGTAGTCATTCACCATTGTACTACCATTAAAATGATCTAAAGACCATAATCCAACAGTTCTTCATAGTTCTCTGAACTTACATCATAGTATAAAGCTGAAGCAGAGTTGAACACGGCTTCATCTAATGAAATTCCGAGCATTTTAGACTGATCAGTGCAAAAAACTGAAGGTGGCCGGGTCTGCCGATAGTTCTTAGAAACTGCTGGAACTTTTTTCATATCTGTGAAAAACCCATTGATGTCAAATTCAATGGAAGAATTGCTCAATATAGGATTTTCCACAAAAGATACATTCAAAGAAGCATTATCATCGACAGGAATTTCCTTTGGAAGAGATTGCAGAAATGAATCAAGCTTTAAGATTCCATCTTTAAGTTTATTGGTAATAGCACTTTCCACTGCAGATTCTATTTGCTCCTCAAAGGCATTAATCATCCTGAAAACCGGAAACAATGGCAACAAGTCACCATAAAATAAAACAATAATCCATCTGTGCAAAGAAAAAAACAAAAAGTACATAGCCAATGACGAGGTCATTATTTTCACTAGGAATAAATTTGAAGATAGTAAAATCAGCACCATAACCCCTTTTTATTAACAAAGGAAAAACAGCCTAATAATAATAATAATCATACAGGAGAACAGTTCTTTTAAAAACTGCCCACAATACAAAATGATTACATAACCAGAAAACAAACCACGAATATAACTACGACAAAGTTAATCAATTGACGATATAAATTTAGCATACCCTTGATAAAGCCAAGAAGCGCCACCATCCAATTTTATGGTGATTTCTTTGACATAACAACCACTCTCCATGAGGGACAGCTTCAAAGTTCCTTCATGATTCTCCAAGCCTAATGTAAGCCCCACCTCCATTCCTTCAACCTTATGCAGATTGCAGAGGCATTACTAATCAGATTCCCTTTGTTATAAGCATATTAAAAATTACCAAACAAACATATATTCAAACAGTCAAAAATGTAATTAGCACATGAAGTTCATGTGTTGTTACTATCAACAAGCAACCCGCTTTTGTGAAAAAAAAGATAACAATGAATGAAACACGTTAGACAACAACCATATGTAGAAAATCCAGCTACAAACAAAGCATTCTATAAGAAACCAACAGTAAATGCACTGCAGAAACCATAAAGTCCATAATGCATTGTAGGAACTGCCCTGCATACAAGTAAATTAAATTTGAAGGCAAAATCATGTAATTGAAGCTTAACTGCAAATATCCTAAGTCAACAAATTAAAACAAAGGAATTAGAAAATGAACATGTATTACAAAACTCATTTCCAGACTCCAGCATAAGAAATGAAACCAACATACAAAAAAGCCAAGACTAACAGATATTTTACACAAAAGCCAAAGTGCTGAAACCAGCCAAGAGCAACGACAAAGTTTAAAAAAAAGTCCCCTATCCAGTTTGGCCTGACTAGATCTAAAATGAAACTGTACCAAACATTAATCAATTTTAAACTGAAATTCATACATTTGGTCTTCTCAAAAGTTTTACTGAACTTGGTCATCAGTATCTTGCACAAAATTTATGAACCATTTAAAAAAAATCAATTAATTGAAGGAAAAAAAAGAGTACCTCAACAGAAGCCTTTCCCCCATCAGAAATCTCGAAGGGACCAAGCCAAGAACTATAAGAATAATGCCAATTCATGGTCAAGTTACATGTAGTTCCCGAGGCAACAATCGTAATCCCAGAATTCCCAAGCTTAACATAAGACGACAAAACATCGATTTTGTAAATCGTAACATTGGAGATAACCATATTAACATTGCCTAGAAATGGGATTCGGGCAGATTTTTCAATGGTGGCGGGCAATTGCAAAGGGATGATGGAAGATATGGCTTTGTTGACGAGTAAGTCCTTGATGAAATCAAGGCCGTTTTGAGATACGAGGATTGAGGTAAAGGATTCATCTTGGGTTATAGATGATTGAAACTGAAGATTATTAGCGTGTGAGAATAGGAAGGTTGAGGATATTATTAAGAAGAAAAGCAAAGGTGGGGATGCCATGGCGGAGGAGGGGCGGCCGAGATACGGGTACGGCCGACGTTTACCGTCAATAAATATGGTGTTTTATTGTAAAAACAAACGGTGTCGTGGAAGGTTGGAATTTTCTTTATATCTTGTTTGTTTCAAGTAGTTAGCTGCCACGTAACGGAAACCAACTTTTTTCCCTGTTCTATGGTACGATAGCTTTATGAAAGTGTTTTGCGTTTAAATTTTGAAGTTTAGTTTAAATTCTAAAATTTAAATATTTAAGGGTAAACTACATCCATTGACTATACCTCAATTATTTTTTACATCTACTGACTATCAAATATTATAAATTGATCCATTAACTAATTTTTTTATACAAAGTGGTCATGTGCTATTAAAAATTTGACGAAAAATTGATGTAGAATTTAACATGCTGACTAATCAGTTTTCCGTTAAATTTTTAACGACACATGACCACTTTGTATCAAAAAAGTTAGTCAATGGATCAATTTGTAACATTTGATAATCAGGGGATGTAAAAGATAATTGAGGTATAGTCAAAGGACCATTTATGTAGTTTATCCAATATTTAAATTAAGACTAAAAATAATAAATAAATAAATAAATAATGTAAATTAAATTGGATTAATTATCACAAAAGTTAAATTTGTTTGTTTTCGGTATAAATTTAGTAATCGATTTTGAAAATCGATCAATAAAGTCACTTTTATGTTCGGGCTGTAAACTTTTGGTCACTTCGACGTTAAATATTGTTAGGGTTTGACGGAAAAGTGATTTGATATAATAAAAAATGATAAATTATCTAAATAGTTCCTAAACAATTATATCATTTTTATTTTATCTTTAATTTAACCCTTAAAATTTTATCTTTTCACTATCTTTCAAAAAAACTCATTTGTCTTACTTCTCATCTTTCTTCATTCTCAATTAAAATCTCTTCAAAATCGATCTTTACTCTCAGTTGTCCCACTAGGAGATTGAAAAGTATTGTACTAGGTTATTTGTTCAAAGATGATGTCTAGTTTATTAATGACTAAACTGTAGCTTGATGTTCCTGGACGTAAGAGTTGTTTGCCATATTCCTGTTGTTAGGTTGTTTGGTTCGCTTTGCTTGCTCTTAGTTTGATTTTTGGTTCAATACAAGTAAACATGAGTCATAAATAACCTGAAATCATGTATTATGGTAGAAGAGAAGCCATATAACGACCCAATTTTTCTTAAGTAAACATCGGGCGTTGATCCAAGTCTTGGACTGCCATGTTAGGTTGGATTTTTGAGTTATGGGTCGTGTTGGGCTTTAGATTTGAGTTTTTTTGAACTTTTAATGTCAACGGGCTTGGATGTTGAGTTTGTGAGTGGATAAGATAGAATAATGATAGGTAAAGGGGTAGTTATTTGGTTGAGGGCTCTTTTATTTTCTGCATTTTGACAAAAGAATGAAGTCATTCTTGTCTTCATCTTTCCATAACGTCATCTTCTTCAAAATACTATCAAACCCAAAAGAAAAAGGAAAACTTTGGTTTTGTTGTAAAATCTCGAATTTTTCATCAAGAGAGGTTTTATCAGCAAGAAAAGATCTATCGATACACTAAAATATTTTAGGTGGCTATTTGTGAGGGGCGTATCGGTACACGGGGGAATATACTGATACCGATGGTGAGTTTTGAATTCTAGAACAATTTAGGTATATTTGTACTTAGGGATGTATACCGGTACCACTGTTTCATTGGTTGAGGAAGACTTTGAGTATATGTACGCACCTAGGGGTTTATCGATATGAGGATTTCGCGTATCAGAACTGGGTACCAATACAATGGTATGGCATATCAATATGGGTATATATTTTAGGTTATTTAAGCCTGGTTAGCGTATTGGTAAAGGGGGGTATACTATAAAAATATATGTTTTGATATAACAATTGAAAAATAGTTTTAGACCAATTTGAAAAGATTTCAAAAATGATTCTTATGTTCAAACAACTTGAAAACATATTTAAGAAGTTTTTGAGAGATTTTGAAAGTGTTTCAAAATTATTTAAAGAATCCAAATTATTGAAAATAACTCAGGCGTTTCAATACATCTCTTAGGTGTTTCAATACAGCTAAAATTTCAAAGGGTATTTTGTTAAGGCATTTCGAAATGGTCAAAGGTCGTATCAATACATTTTGCCACTATGAGTTTTGGTTTCATAAAAGAAAACACATGTATCGTTACATGAGTTTCAATAAGACTTTTAGGTATTTTGATACACCTCTAATGGTTTTATAAAACCCCCAACGAATTTATGAGAACCATAAATGACTAAAAGCCATATCGAAACAGGGTATTTCCCAACTACAAGGCATTTCGAGAATGGTTCTTAAATGCAGGCTCGATGGCTATTTCCCAAAGTGGATGTATTGGAACGATTCTCACGCGTTTTGATACAC
The DNA here is from genome assembly GCA_035048815.1 of Abelmoschus esculentus. NCBI lineage: Eukaryota > Viridiplantae > Streptophyta > Magnoliopsida > Malvales > Malvaceae > Abelmoschus > Abelmoschus esculentus. The sequence goes on from JAUCBN010000037.1 coordinate 5,955,200, forward strand.
CTGGCACTAGAAGGAGAAATTAGCTTGTAAATCAGCTCCAAACGTCTCTCATTCAACCCCAATGGTGACCAACGGCTAAAAGATCATTTGGGAAGATAAATTAGACCTTCAAGCATCAAGAGAAAACTAATGTTTCCATTGTAACAACAATATGATCTTATAATTCTCTTAGTGCTCAAATTCTTATTCTTTGGGTAGACAAACACTTGTGAGCTTAATTGTCATCATATGCTCAAGTGTATTAGGAATTGGGTGAACTCGTAGGAGTGCCAACATTGACCTTGTTATAAGGATTCCTTGTTTTCTTTGTTTTCTTTGTTTGAGAGGATTCCCAAAGACCGAGTTGTGAACTTTGGATGCTAGATTCGGCAATTGAATCTAGGTTTTAAGGTTGAACCTTTGTATTCAAAAGTAAGAAATTCAAGAGTGAATTTGACAAATCCTTAGTGGAAAGCTAAGGTAGTGGATGTAGGTGCTTGTTAGAAGACCGAACCACTATAAATCATTATGCAATTTTTTCTATATTTTTGCTTTCACAAAATTCCACACAAATAACATCTTCTCCACAACTTGGCAACTAAATCGATTTTGCATCGAGCCTAACAAATAACGATATGGAGGTTCGTACTGATACCCTAATGGGGTGTATCGGTACGCGCAAAACAATCTCCCAAGAATTTTGAGTTAGCATTTTGAGGTTTCATAATTCGTCGTAAAGGATCCAATGGGTCTCTAAAGGTATACAATAAACTGTAAAAGCGATAAATCAAATTTAATACCCAATGTATGGAATAATGGTTAATAAATTGGTACTTAATGCGTGACTTACTCGTAATATGTTTCCTTAAAGATCCATGGTTGATCAGGTAATATTGTATGGCTGTTAGAGTTCTTATCATATGTTAAAGGGACATCGAAATAATATGAGGTCTTAACTAGCGAAATAAACTAATGAGAATCTTATGAATGAACTAATAGTTTTGAGATATAAAACCTTAATTATTAGAGACATGCCTTAGGCATTATTGGTGGTACTATTAGATGCTTCATATCTCTTGACTTGATGTATGGATTGCTTGGGGGAGCATGTGTTGCTTATATGTTGTAGAAAAGGAATATGGATTTCTTAGAGTCAGTGTATAAATGCTTAATCAAAGATGTGTACTTTGGGTTGTGTGAGCGAGTACGTCCAACATATCCACGGACTATGTGATCTGGATACGGTTAGAACCTATCCATGGCTATGATTATTCGAATAAGAAACCTCAACTTGATAGGATGTGTGAGCATTAAGCAACTCGATGGACTATGTGACCTCGAGTAACCTCATAGGCTATTTGACCTCAAGAACGGACTGCTTGTAGCTATGATGATCCAAGTATGTCATAGAAGTATCGGTGGCCATATTAATTCAAATATGGTCTAACCGAATACTACGTGATCACGAGGAAACCCAACGACTAAGTGAGCACGAGTAAAATAGGGCTATATTGGCCAATGTGTGTGTGTATGTATGTATGTATGTATGTATGTATGTATGTATGTATGTATGTATGTATGTATGTATGTATGTATGTATGAATAGATTGATGGTTTATGACTTTTATACCCTAAGGTTGTATGATTGAGGTATGATACTTATAACTCGATGGGTTGTGTGAACTCGAGTAACTCGATATGATACGAGGTAGCCTGTCAAAACGAACTTTCTTTATATATTACGGATCTAGGAATGTTGTAAGCATGTTCCTGCAACAAGAACAACATGAAAACAACAAGTAATCAAAGTCATGTTCATGATAATATAAGAAATAAAAAGGAAAACGAAAATAAAAGAGAAGAAAGAAGTTTGGACATTTTAAGAAGGAGATTCAAATGAAGTGAATGAATGCTGCAACAAAAGGCCATGAAAGCAACTTTGAGTGTTCAACAATGACAATGAAGTCGCTGGAACGACAATTGTAACGTTAAACTCGAAAGAACTTGCACAATCTACTGAGCAAGCTCGAATCGAATCTGTCTAACGTCAAAAGGACTTGGACACTCTAGATAGCAATCTAGGAACCCTAAGTATCAAGTTTGACAATAAAAAAAGTTTAAATGTAAGAAAAGTTCTAAAAAGAAAAGGTAATTTTTATTTCACAAATGTCTAACCTTTTTACATTGTTTTAAGTACATATATATAGGAAAAAGAAGGTATGGCTGAATTATATTGTGTTGCTAATATTAAAGGAGTTTAAAAAATAAATTTAAGTTAAAATAACTCCTTTTGGAAGCCAAGCTTTCTTATCCACAAGTTTGAACGAAAATAAAACATTAAGCATGTGTTTATTTGTTTGAAATTCAAACAAAATAACTCTTCCAAGCCTTACCTCTTCAAAAACAAGGGTCTTGTTTGGCTTGAAGTCCTTTGAACGCACACACATGTGCACAAGGCTCCATGTGTTTCTCATATGCATGGAACATGCCTAGGACACCTTCCCTTCGTGTAGGATAAGTTTCAGCTACCATAGGTCACTTCAGCTTCAGTTTAGCTAACTGAAAATTGAGTAGAGCTGAAACGATCTAGCTGGGAGTGTTAGGAGCTAATCCTCTGAGCTATCTCGAGATAAGGTAAGCTATGTACACTCCTCTAAGCTTCTTCCGAGATGAATATAACTCATTTATATTGGTGTTGAGCTGCATACACTCACTTGAGCTGAAGTTGAGTTGCATTCATTCACTTTAGCTTGTGTTCTTCCATGCACCTATGTGTAAACATAACAATAATCCATCAAAGTATTGTAAACTTAATGGAAACATAAATGCAAGGTGCAAACACTTGCAATCTTATTCATTAACACATATGAACTTATAAACAAGTTAGAAATAATACAAACACTATCAGTCCAATCCTTAAAACATACGTAGCATAATATATACATACTTAAATATATCTAATAAGTAGTATAACTTAAATATGTCACATATCAACATACAACACACTATAAAGCCTATGTTCTAAGGCATGAATATGATCAAATGAATCTGAAATTGTAGCACAAGGAAAATAACTTCCCTTAATTTCTTTGCCTTAGAACGAGTAATAGATCATAATGGTAAGACCTCTAGATCAGATTGTTTTGCTTTTATAGATGTGCGCACATCATCCCCCCTTCTTGAACAGGATTTGTCCACAAATCTGCAGAATCATCATAAGGGGTTAAATCAGAAACATTAAATGTGGCACTCACATTGTATTTTCCCGTTAACTCAATCTTGTAGGCGTTGTCATTCACTTTCTACTACACTTGAAAAGGACCATGTTCTCTTGGTAACAACTTTGACCGTCGTTTTCATCATTATTATCATTATGGACAGATTGGGAACCACCCCCATCTATCTGTTTCCAAACGAGATTGTAGAAGCTTTAATGCATTGTCTAACAAACGTTGCAAAGTATGAGTAAAAGTCTGTATTTGAAAATATGGTGGCAGATCTCCACCGTGACTACGATCTTCCGATCCTATCATAATTAAAAAAAAGAAAACACACAAAAAATAACGAGTTAAGTAAAATGAAAATAAAAGTCCTCACAGCACACACAAAAAAAAAAAACTCTCAGTTTCACTGCAAACAACAGTGCACTCAAAATGTAACACTCAGCGCTCGTGTTTCACTTGGGAAAATGTTTGAATGGCTCTTTTTGTCTTCTTTTCTGTTTTCACAATACTCAGTGCCTTTTTCCCTCACAATTTCTCTGTTTTCAGTTCTTTAAAGGACTAATCCAACGTTTTCAAACCTATTACAAATGTGTTAATAAAAAGAAATACAAACAAGGAAAAGCAAAGATAAAAAAAAAAAGAAACAAAAGAAAAAAGGGTTGGAAATTGAAGAAAATGAAAATGAAAAGACGAAAATAGTAATTCTTACTACAAAGAAGTGTTTTACAATGCTCTCATCTTCGAACAAACAAGAACAATTCATTTTGGCTGATTTCCAAGCACTTCGAATCACATAACACAAGAACTTGTACAATCTTCATGATTTCACAATAGAAACACAAATTCCTTCTTCTTTTTATTAATTTCTTTTTAATTTTCGAATCTGATTTTCCCCCGAAATTATTGACTTTTATAAGTCAAACTTTGACCTTTGACTTTTGATTTTTTTTTGAATTTTTGAATATTTTTATTTTTTTCTTTCTTTTTACTAAATTGTAGAAAAATTATAAAAAATCTAAACATATTCTATGATACCATATGATACGAGGTAGCATGTCAAAATGGACTTTCTTCGTATATTACGAATCTAGGAATGTTGTAAGCACATACCTGCAATAAGAAAAACATAAAAACAATAAGGAATCAAAGTCATATTGTTAGGAAAGTAAGGAATGAAAAGGAAAAAACAAAAAATGAAAGAAGAAAAGAAGTTAGGGGAGTTTTGAATGAAATTCAAAACGAGGAAGATGAATGTTTCATGAAACATCCATGACAACAACTTGAACATTCAACAATGGAGAAGAATGTTGTTGGAATCAAAATGATAACGATAAACTCAAAAGAACCTACATAATCTGCTGAGCAAACTAGGAAGATGAATGTTTAAGTTGACATTAAATTGGCATTAAATTCAAAATGATAACGATAAACTTGAATGAAATTCAAAACGAGGAAGATGAATGTTTCAATTGACATTAAATTGGTACTTTATTGTTGATGTCAATTCTTAGAAAGTTTAAGTATGTGTTACTGTCAACTTATGTGTTGAATGATTTCAAACTAGGATATATTCAAATTTGGTTTTTGTGTTCACTAGTGCTGAAAGTTTATTTGAGTTGGTTCATTTACTCAAGATATTAGTTTGTAATTCTTCTTATACTGGTTGCGTTAAGATATTTGTTTCGATATAAATCAATGAAAAATATTTTTGAGCTTGAAAAAATATTATAAAATTAATTAAAGTCCCCAACGACTATTTTTCTAACGTCTAGTTTTATAACGACTATTTTTCTAAAGGCTATTTTTTATTTCACTTTATAAATTCAAGTCAAAGATACTTGAAGAAGAAGAGAAGACATCCAAGCATGTTGATCAAGAGAATTTGAGTCCAAAGAAAAATTATTTATTTTTCTTGTACATATTTACAGAGTGTTCATTTGTATATCTTTTGTATTCTTTCTTGTGAAATAAATTCTTGTAAACACTCACCTTTAAGAGGTTTACTAGTTTACATATTTTATCCCTTTATAAAAGGATAGGTTCTAGTTTAGCCTTAAACAAAAACTAGAGTTGGTTTTATCTTAGTCAAGTCCAAAAGATAGGGTTGTAACGGTTATCCCTTGAACCGATAAAAAGGTTGAATTCGTAGTGAATTGGTTGAAATCCTTAGTTGTGTGCTAAGGTAGTGTATGTAAGCGTGGCCGAACCTCTCTAAAATCATTGTGTTATTTGTCCAATTCTTTTGATTTTAGAAAATTCAACCGATCATCTAAAAACAACCCACTTGATGGTTATCGATGATCGATTCGAGCTTGCACATCAATCTTTTCAGGTTGCTTCTTTCACAAGTTCCATATCTTGATCTACAATAATTGCTCTACAATGCAAGATACCAAATAGATAGAACATGAAAGGTCCTGAAAGCTTTTGATTTGATGATTATGGAGTTTTTCGATTTGTTGCTTGTTTCATAATGTGTCAAAATAATTTAGTTGAAAGAATTCCTAATTCTATAGATTAGATAAGGAAGTTCTTTCTCCTTTTTCTGATTTGATTGTAAAGTAAAAGAATGAAGAGGATCGGCACATTCTCTGCTCTCTTATTTGGTTTTTGGTAATTGGTAAATAATTTTAGTGCTTCAATTTCTATAAATAGATTTGTTGCTACTGAAAATTATTGTACATCTATTTTTTAGCTATTATTGTTAGTGTTATGTTTTACTGGTTGTTGTTGGAAGCTGAGATTGCTAAAATTGTTTTCAAAACAGTTTGAATGTATGTTTCTTCTTTGTCAACTGGTTCTCTTACAGGGCACTTGAAACTTGATGTTTAATACTCAAGTGTCCATGGAAGACAATCTCTGGGGAGTGTATAGTGTTTAACAGCCTTGCATTTCATTAATTGTGTAAAAAAAGTGTGTTTTCTTGCTCGAAAGGGGGCTTTAGACTACACTCGGAAGCTCGACGCTTAACAGGCTTGCTTCCAACAAAAAGATGGTTCAAATAAGTGGTAGAAAAATAATGAAGGTTAAAGAAAATTTTGAGAAGAATTTCGAATGAAAAAAGTTGTTGACAGAAAGGTGAGTAAAGAAGAATGAAAGGAAGAAAAATGAACTCTTTTAATTCTCGGTGAGCCACCAAATAAGAATTACAATTTTTTAAAAGAAATTTCAGATGAAAGATTAAATAAAAAATATTATTCTGTCATGGCACAAACCAATCTAGCTCATTTGGTTGTACCCTTTGTTCAAGAGTCAACTTGAAAAAATAAATCTAAAAGTAGAAGAAATAACATTAAGAAGTAGAATGAATGAAGAAATAAAACAACAATGATGTTTTTCTGCAATTCAGGTATCTTATTTCAGCTCCCTATGATTATATTTTTATTCTTGAACATCTAAAAGTTTGAGAGCAAGGAGAATATTAAGCATTACTATGCAGTCAATTATTTTTTATTAGTTTAAAATCAATTAATTTGTTAGATTGTTATGAGTTTGTTAATTTCAAGCTTATATAACAAATGTAAATAGGCTTAAAAAATATCCACTGTATTTTATTCTTTTATCAATGAAAATTCCTCTTTCTTTAATATTAACTCTTAAATAATTATTCTTCCATCGTTAATTTCTCCTATACTATCTCTGATCACTATGTCTCCATTTTCACACACTCGAGTTTTGGAAGATGATGCAGGTAATATATTGAATACTTTTGATTCAATTTCTATTGAAGTTATCAAATTTTATATCACTCTGATTGGGGCTACTGATGAATCTGTAAAAGGTTCTGAAGTGAATGTTTTGAAAGAATTGTTACAGTACGACTTTCTTGATGTGTCTCGTGCAGAGATTGTTAGAAAAGTTACTGGGTTGAAATTAAACATGTTATTTTTCTTCTTCTTTGCTAACAACTTTGAATGCTATAAAGTTTTTTTCATCTTCTTTGTTGGCATTGATCTTGTCCCAAATTACCAAGGTCTTGTAAGGCGAAGGACTTATTCAGACCTATTGCATGTTGTTATGTGATCTTCAAAGCCATTACTAAAATTCTAGTAACCAGGCTTGAACAGTGGTTCCTTGACATGGTTGTCTTGAATCAAACTTTTGTGGGTAATGCTGGAATCCCTATTTATAAGAGATTTGATTTAATAAATATCAGAGATTTGATTTGATATTATTTGTTATTAAATCTAATTTTAAATAGATATTATCTGATATTATTCGAGATTTTAAATGGATATTATCTGATATTATTCGAGATTTGGTTGGATATAATCTATTATTTAAATTAGATTTTACCTAATTCTCGTATATATTTGCCCTTGCTTTCAACCTATAAATAAGAGGCTTTTCTCTCATTTTTAATTATCCCATTCAGAATTCGTTCTACTTCTTTGTGAGAAATTCACTACAAGAAAAATTGATCTTTAGCGGTGTTTTTTTAGTTCTATAGTGACGTTTTTTAATGCCGTTAAATACTTTTATGGCGCTTTAAAAAAACGCCGCTAAAACCAACACCGCAACAATTTTTGGCATTTTTTGGGAAAAACAGCGCAAAAGTTTAAGATCTATAGCAGCGTTTGTAAAAACAAACGCCGCTAATACTTATTCTTTAGTCGCGTTTCTAAAACCAAACGCCGCTTATAAAGGGGGTGTTTATAACATAAATGTCGCTAATAACCTACTCTTTAGTGACATTTATAAACACAAAAACTGCTAAATAACTATTCTTTAGTGGCGTTTATCTTAACAAACGCCTCTAAATATACCATATATATAAAAAAAAAACTGAAATATGTTTTTCTGAATACATTTTTTGTGTTATAAGTAAAACATTAAAATTCTAATCGTCACCCAAAAGAATAATACAATGTAACTGAGTTCAAAAAAAGGACACGGATAGAACTTAGGAAATGAAGTAAACAACATACAATGCAAAGTCAAGCCAACATGAACCAATCACAAACAAACATTTGGCCAGATCGTGTAAGGTTTCAACTGCCGTGGATTCAAGAAGAGTCTCTATTATCAGGGGATCTTTCGTGGCCACCAGAGCATTTTTAATCATTTCCAAAAAATTTCCTTGTTGCTTTTACCTGAAGCATTCACATATGAAAATAGAAAACTCAATATTGGATATTGAAGAAATAAATTAATTTGAGTGCAAAATGCTTCTCATATGGACTTCTTTATGTTGAGAAGTAAAAAATGAATGTATTTAATTCACTATGTTCTCAATTTATGCAGAAACATACTCAGGGCCATGTAAAAGGATCCTTCGAATAACTACAACACAGGTAAGTTGAACATCTTCGAAAGAGTCATCGTGAAGTAAATTAATATATAAAGAATAAAGATAAAGAAAATTAAAATTGTGATCACTTTCCAAACTTTTTGATGCAAGAATCTAGTTATTGTACAAAAGAGTAAGCCTTCATATATAAAGCATAAAAAATATAACTTCCTTGCAATGAAAATCATCATTAGCATGAATTGTGTATCAAGACCAGACCACACAACATTTCTTACTTACCCCAATCTTTTGAATATTTTATTAATGTATCAAGACCAGAGCACACCACAATAATTGATAGAGAAACAAGAGCTTCTTTTCTTACTTCTAAGCACTCAACTGCGAACAAGATGCTTGAAACTGATAAAATAGGCCATGGAGAAACTATCTAAGTCAAAAGAGTGACATAAGAAGTTAGTAACTAACTGACACAATATACGTTACTCATCAAGATCACAAACCTAATTAATACTATATGGGATAAGGTTGTAGTCCTAAGAATTAAAAGTCAATCTTTGGGTCAACATTTTATAATTATTTCACATAGTTCTTAGAAGCATGCCTTTCAAAAAATTTAAATTGTCAGCCACTGTAACAAGAGAATGTTAAAAACCATGTGAACATACTAAATAAACCAAGATGTAAAACTGTATTTAAGAAGCTCGTTATCAAACATACATACAACCTACCATTTGCAGATCAACATATCCATAACATAAAAGAGAGCATGCGACAGAAACAAATGATGTAATCATGAGACCTTTCACATATAAGGTTCCTTCAGTTAAACATTTACTAAGAAACTTTATGATCCAAGTAGTAAAAGGTTGTCACCTGTTTCTTACCTAGAGGTTAATCAAGATGTCAGGGCTATCAATAGGTTTATTACTTGTTGGTAGAACACAGAGACTTGTTGAATCACTTAAATCTCCAGAAAAAGACCGATGAAAACACTTTAAAGTTAATCTTGTGGCTATTGTAATTCTTGAGTTTTCCAAAGAGGACGTTACATGTAAAATATCTAGATGAGTACAATGATGAATTAGATTTCTTTTAATTTTTTAGATGTAACATATATTATAGTCAGGCTGCCAAATAACAGATACACCATGTACTCACACAAATGCAAATAAAAAATTTAGAATCAGACAATTTTATAAGAAAACACCACATAATATAAATTTAAATCCCTGTAACTCCTTTTACCTTCAATGGTACACAAGGCATCAATGAAAAGCATTCGATATACATCTCGAGATACAGTACGAAGCAACGATAGAAGGGGTTTAACTGTTTCAAAAATTACTCAATGACGAGAACTGAAACATGTAGATAATTCTTGAAAATACAGGAAAAAGATAAAATAAAGAAAAACTATGAAAACACAAATGCACAAATTAAGATGAAAATACTTTGAAAATTTGAGTTTAATTCAATCGTCAACCTAAATGTCATCGGAAATTGAATCAATCAATTCCTCAATCTTTCAACTTTACGGAGAAGGATAAGATGAAACGGCTGAGATTGAGCCTTTCAATTGCGAAATATAATAAAAAAAATTAAGAAATAGGCTAGAAAAATACTCATATATTCGACTCTTCTAAAGCAATGATAAAATTAGTTTTCATTCTATATTTGACTTTTCTGATTCCGAAGCTATGGGGAAACAAGAAGAAATAGCCATGAACTAGTATCTTACCTTTGACTCTTGTCCAGAAAGTGTTGGAGAGAGGGGTAGCGAAATATCATCGACAATATCGTCTGTTTGACCGTGGATATGAGGGGGTGAGCGAGAAACATTTGGAGGCTGAAAAACGTTAGGGCTTGAATTTGATATGGGGATCAGGGGTTAGGGAGGGAGACTGATTGTTTTATTAAAACTTCTAGCAGCGTTTTTTTAAAAAGCGTCACTATAGATTTATATCATGGCGTTTTAGTTATAAAGGCCACTACAATACAAAACAATTATGGCGTTTTACATACAAACGCCACTAAATTACAAGTATTTGTGGCGTTTTAGATACAAACGCCACTAAAGTAGAAGTATTTGTGGCGTTTTTATATAAATGCTGCAAATTTTGTTGGTTTGTGACGTTTCTTCAATAAACGCCGCTATAGATTCAAATTAGTGGCGTTTACTCATAAAACATCACTAAAAATGCCGCAATAGGTCAATCTTGGTGTAGTGATTGAGAGCATTCTTTAAAAGCTTCTGCTAGCTTTTGTTCGACTCCGGTTTAGACGATCACTACCGCCATAGTCCACTCCAAACTTTGAGTGTATACTGTTTGGAGCGACCGTGCTAACCTTCGGGGGACAACTGCCTAAAGTAGCGAGTACACGCATCGGGGCGAATTGTTTCTAAGGCAGTGGCCTCCATACTACGACATGGTCTAATTATCTTTCAGTTCGTTCATTTTATTTTTCCTGTCAGTGTTAATGCCCTGTTTTGCAGTCTACTTGACCAACAATTTAGAAACAATTCTACTGCAAAAATGATATTATCGTCAAGCTGATTTTGGGTTTGTTCAAACTTGATGCACTCGATAGGTCAACTATCAAATGCGGTGATGAATTTGTAGATAAAAACAAAAATCCTAATGATAAGGATATTTTACTATCAGTGATTTTATTTATTTATTTATTATTACTGTTAGTAAATTATTTTTGTGACTAACCATATATAATTTTTTTTAATTTTGTAGATTCAAAATATATGTGAAATATCGGTCAAGATGAATTTTGAGATCATGATACAAGGATTGAAGCCGTAAGCATGATCAAAATAGACAAGGTCTACATGAATTGTGTTTCTACTTGTAAGGTCAGATTATTTAATTCATGATATATAATACATGAATTTATATTAAGCCTTTACCTAGTCTGTAAGCTTAGTGAGTATCTTTTAGACTAGGTTGTAAAAGAAGGCTAGATGACTTTTTTAAGTAGAAAATTTGTCTTGAGTATGCTTAATAATTTTTTTTTGTGGGGATTATATATATTAAGCATGACTTTTAAAAGACCTAAATGAGGAGATAAATATTCATAAGAGATTAATTGGAAAGTAGTGAGATAAAAAAAATGCATGTCTAAGTGTAATAACCATTTTTGTCCGGGTTTAAATAAACCTTAAACCAAAATTCTAAACCAAAAACCATACCCCTAAACCAAAACCATATTATATATATAATATTAAATAATAAATAAACCATAAATTGAAATTAAAATATATTATTATTATCAATCCAAAATCCAAAAATATCATTATATATATTAAATAAAAATATATATTATTAAAACCAAAAACATTATTATAACCCATTTTATTATAGTCCAACAATTAATACATAACCAGAAACCCATACAACATCTAAAACCAATACACCAAGCCCGCTAAACCCAAACAAATGACCCATTACAAGCACACCCAAACCCGGTTACCAATCTAGATCCAAACCGGATAACCAACCCGGTTTAACCCTTTTGACCCGGTTCATCCCCTCTTCAACCATTTCTTCGGTTTCTGGCAATTTTCAATTGCCTCCTCGACTTCTGGAATAATCTGGAAAGATGACCATCCAGATTCTCAGCAACCATCCATCTCCTCAGCTCCTTGTGACCATTCCGACCGATCAGCAACACCGGAGATAGCAAGCAGCAACCCCATGACGCCACCAACAACAACACCAACAAACCAACAAGAAGACAAAAAATCAAAGAATATCAGAACCAATCAGTATTTTGTATTTTTTTTTCGTTTTTCTTTTTATCATTGTAAATCGGCTATAAAAAACCCCAAATCAGAATGTAAATCCTCATACGAGATTAATCTGAAAAGAGAAATACAAGGTATCCAATATTCCAAAGCATTTTAGTTTTATTTTTTATTTCGAATAGCATAAAAACGTTAGGGTTACCTTTTAAATCGGTGAGATCGATTTCCCGTCGCCGGTGTTGTCTCGTCGTCTTTTTCTTTTCCTTTTCCTCCAGTTGCTTCCCCTCTTCTTCCAACTGTAGATTCAGGGGTTGTCAATTGGTGTTACTGAAGAAGGAGAATAAACGATTTTGGTTCTGTTTTTGTGTTTACTAAGTTGAAAAATGGTTTTTCGAGACCAAATCTAGGTTTTGAACAAAAAAAAAAACGTTTTTCGAATGTTTCCTACCGTCGCCGGCCGCCGCTAACGACGGTTGAGGCGGCGGCCCTCTCACCGGTTTCTGGGAATAAGAGAGGGTTCTTATTTTTGTTTCTCAGTTTTAAAGAAAGAAAACAAAATGAAATCTAATGGCCTCTTGGCCTATATTTTCATATTTATACGTCGTTCAAAACGACGTAGTTTTGAGGCCTTCGACCCGCACGGTGACCCAACCCAGAGGGAAGGATCCGCGCATTATGGTCAAGGGGATATTTATAAGTCTGGTCCTTACAAATCTGGGACGTTTGGTTTCCGGTAACAGTATAATATCCATTTTAGCCCTCAGATTTTCTTATGTCTTCATTTTCGACCTTATTTAAGCTCTATTTCTTCGATTTTGGGTTATAAATTTATTTTTCTTTCGCATTCCGGTCCATAATTTTGTTTTATTTATTTCCAGTAGTATATATTGCCATATATATTTAATCTAAATAATATGTGTATACTGTTTTTTTATGGTATATATGTAACATATGTTATGATTTTAGTATGTATATTTATTTATTATATTCCCTTTTTATGTATTGCATATTTCATTCATTTATTTCCTTTCATTTTTTTTTTCATGTTTTTTAAATAGCATTTACTAGTTTTGATTTTTTTTTTACGTTACCGTGTAAATATAAAAGAATTTCTTTTATTTTTAAGTGTGAATCCAATAAATTTAATCTCTTTTTCTTCAATTTCCTTTTACTCTTATATTATATGGTTATATATTAGATATGTATTTAAATTATATTATAATTTTCCTATTATAAAGCCTATGTAATATATTTTATTATAATTCTAGTAATTTATTGAATGTACTATATTATATTTATAATATACTTTACATATATTATACCTAATATATATTATTTCGGTTTTATGTACATAATATTTATTTATAATATATACATCTATTTAATTTGCTTCTCTTTGTATATATATGTATAGGTGTACAATTAAGTTATATTAATATAGTTTGACATTATCTTTCATATTATATTTTGTTAACATATGCGTATAGTTAATATATTTTTATATACATTTTAATATTATCTTAGTGTACGTATTATGTATGTTATTATTATTATTATTATTATTATAATAGTAGCCTATGTATATTAATATTTAGGTTGTATATTATTCTATGTGTATATTTTTATACTTGTCTCTCTTTACTTATTTATTTGTTACCTTTTATTTAATTATTTTGTTTGTTCGATCGGCTTTACGGTGACCCGCAACGGGGAATGATCCGTATTATTATAGCCCGTTTAGTGTAAATAACTAACCTCTAACATTTAATTTACCGCTTTTAATTTATCGCATTTTATTTCTCGAATTTAATTTATCGCAATTTATTATTTTTCTTTGCAACTAACATCTAACCTTTTTTTCGTATTTATTTTCCCGCATTTACTTTATTGTATTTATTTTATCGCATTTACTTTCTCGTATTTAATTTACGCATTCTATTTTCCGCATTATTTTATTTACGCTTGTAAATATTTGTACATTCGAATCATTTATTCAACATTTGTCACACCATCAATTTAATGAACCTAATAAATACTTCTTTATTCGGTCGTAACGGGCCCTTCACCAAATGTAGTGGTGGCGGTGTATGCATTTGCCTTCGGATAAAGATACGGTAAAATTAAAATATATTCACATTCTTAAACGGATAATAAATTAATGAAAATATGAACTTGCAAATTTTCAATTTCGGGCAATTATATTCGATTAGGTACCAATTTTTGGGCGGTGTGGGGTATTTTTATATCTCATTCGTAACCGACTCCCGAACCCATATTTTTTAGAATCTTTGGTTTTAACGGTGTCCGGTCTACCAAAGTGACCGGTGGCGACTCCAGTCTTTTTTAAATTAAATTCTTCTTTTTTATCCTTTTTTAAACCTAAATTATTTTTGAACCTTATTTTTTAAAACACTAATTTTTTAAATAATACCCCAATTTTTCTAATTCACCAATTTTAACCTAAATTCCCGATTCTTTAAACTTGTTCCCAATTTTTACAAAAATTAAACCAAAAGATTTTTTTTAACGACGGGAGGGTCGTTACACTAGGATTGGTTCTTTGAAAGACTTGATATTTAAGTGTGCTTTAGGCACCATCTCTCTTTCTAGACCTACTTGGTGTGTTACTATGCTCATTATTCTAATTTATAAAATACTATGACTAAATAAATATTCTATACTTAATGCAGAAATTAGAATAATAATCTTAATAATTTATTTAAGATATCTTTCTTTTAATCATGGTGGATGAATACTTCTAGTGGTCTTTTAAGGCAATGACCATGTTTAAAATAAAAATAAAATGATAGACATTAATGCTACTAAAAGATGTTTGTAGCTATTAAATCTCTTTGATCTCTTTTCTTTAGAGTATTAAGAAGGAAGAAAAGATTTGTCTATCTTAGGAATGTGTAGAAATCTCCATGAAAATTCTCTTTATTAAAAAAAATGAAAAGTGTTAGGTTCGATAGAGGTGGTGAGTTTAGATCTAAATTTCTTAAAGAGGTATATGAGACGACTAACATAGTTCATGAAACTTTTACCCCTTAATTTCCTCAACAAAATGGCATAGCCGAGAGGAAAAACAGAACTTTAAAAGAGATGATAAATTCATTGTTGATAAGTTCTGGGTTAGCTGATAATATATTGAGGGAAGTCATTCTATCGGTAAATCTTAAACCGATTACCTCATAAGAAATTAGACTCAACCTCATACGAATTATGAAAAGGTTATGCACCTAACTTGCAATACCTAAAACTGTGGGGGTAATTGGCTAAAGTAAGTTTTTCTGACTTTAAGAAGTCCACCATCAGTCCTAAAACCGTTAATGTAGTATCTATTGAGTATGCTACCAATAGTGTCGCATAAGATGCTCTAGAGTTTGAGTTAGAGCCTAGAGGAAGTAAGAAAAAAAAATAAAAACATCTTTTGGACTAGACTTTGTTACTTCCTTTATTTTTGAGATAAATGATTAGACAACTTATCAGATCCTATAACTCAAGTTTTCTTGTTGGATGATGATCCTAAAACTTATGAAGAAGCTATGAGATCTATTGACATTAGTTTTTGGAGAAGCATTGTTAATGATGAACTAGAGTCAATAATGTCTAAATTATACTTGGGAATTGGTAGACTTGCCTAAAAGATTTTAACCTATCAACAACAAATGAGTTTTTTAGGAAGAAACTCATGCCAAATGGGTGAATCCAGAGATATAAGGCTAGGATAGTAGTCATAGGGTTCACTTAAAAATGTTAAAGAGTTTTGAATATGCTTAAACCCCTTTTGACTCTAGCACTCCATCTTGTTAAAAATAAAGGAAGTTATGTTTTCCAGGTTGAATATGCTAAAATTATTGGAAGCCTAATATTCTTAATGAACTATACTTGATCGGGTATTGCCTATATTATGAGTAGATTGAGTTGATATACTCATAATTCAAATGGTGAACATTGGACAACTCTTAGACGCTTACTAAAGTACCTTAAGGGTACTATGGATTAGAAACTTAATTTTGTTGGCTATCCTATTGCTTTAGAAGGATGTTATGACGCCAAATAGGTTTCTTATAGTGATGAGATAAGCTCTATGAGTGGATATGTTTTCACTTTAGGTGGAGTTATAATCTAGTGGAAATCTGCCAAGTAGACTTGTATTGCACGCTCCACCATAGAGTCAGAGTTTATAGCTCTAGACTTAAATGGGCAAGAAATCGAGTGGCTAAGGAATCTTTTAGCAGAGATACCTTTGTGGGAAAAACTGACTCCTCCGATATCTTTATTGTTCAATTCGTAATTTACGATACACGTGGCTCTAAATCTAGCTTACAATGGTAAGAAGAGACACATTCACATAAGGTACGAATATGTGAGACATCTAATAAAGAACGAAGTACTCGTCTTAGAGTATGTTATGTCGGAGATGAAGTTGGTTGATCATCCTACCAAAGGATTGAGCAGGAAACAAATTCTGGATTCGTCAAGGGGGATGGGTCTTAAGCCCATTGGTTGAGTGATTCATGGTGGATATCCAACTTAGTTCTCTAAGTTCAAAATAGTCAAACGAAACCATGAAACGAATCATAGTGTACATGTTCATCTACCGAATCCCTATGATGTCTCATGTACATGCCTAGGTTGAGCTTAAATGCTCTTAATAAATTCATAGCCCAAGTTTGGGTGGTCTTAGTGAGAAAGACTTGATGAATTTACCGATTTTGGTTAAATAACTACTCTTAATAAGTTCTTATACCTATTACGAAGGACTAATTAAACTTATCGCTCAGAAGGATGAGTTTTTTAACTCTTAATAAATTTTATCCAAAGAGAATGAATCGTTCTATTGAGAAGAACATTATTGAATTTACCGAACAAAGAGGTTGAGTTTTTATACTTAATGATTTCTTAGCCCAGAGTTTGAGTGGTTCATTTAATATGAACTTCAAGAAAATCATTTTTTTTCTTGTGAGGTTGAGATTTATACAAAGCTCTTAATTATTTCATAGCTCGATTTTGGGTGGTTTATGTTGAGATAAACTTGATGAAATAACCTATGTAAGTGAGAAGAGTTAGCCGCCATCTATGAAAAATGATGGGTAGTTTTTCTAGTACACTTACTAAAATCCCGAGGTAAGATGGCTAAATATATACTTCATGTATATACATAGATCTTCACATCATGGACTTTAGTGGATGAAGGTATTAGTTATGTGTTATGAGTTCACCTCGATCTTAGAAAGTTCAAGACTAGTTTCACTTATATAAGAGGAGGACTACTCATCATCACTACGTACTAGTTTAAGATTCGTTCACTATCTACTTAAGTAACTAATCTCGCTAGTGCTCGTCTTGTGTTAGTTGAATTTTTTTGGAGGATTCCTTCGCATTATTGGGGGATTGTGGGTAATGTTGGAATCCTACTAATAACTCCGCAAAAAGGCTATATTTTAGGCCTTTTTACTTAAGTTATTGAGTTTCTTTAGGCTTATATAGGTTCATTTAGTTGCATCTAGGCTCATATCATTGCATGTAGTTTTGTAGTTATGCCTTGGCATTTTTATTTGGTAATAGGTGTTATTTCATGGGAAATGTAGTTCTTTTCAGTTGTGTTGTGCAGGTAAAGCAAAAATGGAAGTTGAGGCAATTTGTCATGGCATTCACAGAAGGATAGCGATGGGAAAATGCTATGGGAAAGCTGGAGGACACTTGTGCTGAGCTAGACGACAAAGAGATATTTTGATAAGAGTGTCAGCTGGTGCCATTACAGCCGGTCGGGACCACTACAGCCTGGCCACAACCACCACGGTAGGGGACCACAGTCAATATTGTCTGATTGCGAGCCACCTCGGTAGGGGACCATTGTCACCACTGTCACCATTGCCAGCTCTACAGAAATGTCATCACGTGAAAGGGGGCAAGAATGAAATTTTCATTATTCTTTAGGGTTTTTCACCCCTTTTAAAGACACGGTGACCTACAAGAAAAGAAGAGGCCTTTTGGAGGAACAAAAACAAAGAAAAAGAGGATCTTTGAAGCGGTTTTACGGCGATGGAAAGCTCTCACCTTTCTCCTCCAAACTCCGGACGAAGGGACCTCCGTTCATAGAGCTTGAAGGGAGTGGTGTGCTAAGCACCTGGAAGGGGCTAGCACACCAAGGCGTATCGTGGTGGTTGACGAAGCCAGCGGCCTGCGCAACCGAGGGTGTCTTCTCGTCCTCCTTCCCATGCTTTATTTTTCATATTTTATGAGAATGATTGTTAAATGTTTAAGGTTTTATGAGGATGATTGTTAAATGTTTAAGGTTTTATGAGGATGATTGTTAAATCAGCATGTTGCTGCACCTCGACCGAGAGCTATTAGGTACCATTTAAATCCTATCTTGGATGATCTTAATCTTGACATCGTGGCACCAGAAATTACAGCTACATATTTCGAACTTAAGCTTGTTATGTTCAATATGCTAAACTCTAATGGGCAATTTGGAGAGATGTCGCACGAAGACGCAAGGCAACACATTCGAGAATTTTTAGAAGTTTGTGATTCTTTTCGTCAACAAGGAGTTCATGAGGATGTCTTGAAGCTCAAGTTATTCCCTTATTCCCTATGTGGCCGAGCAAGGGCATGGTTGAGTGGAGTACCATTCGGATCGATGAGTCATGGGCTGATTTATGCAAGAGCTTTTTGCTGCGGTATAATCCTCTGAATCTCAATACTCAGCTTAGAAATGACATAGCTTCTTTTCGACAAGGTGACGACGAGTCAAAGTGTGAATGTTGGGATTCATACAAGGGATTGCTTTGCAAGTGTACTAATCATGGATTTCAAGATTGGAATCAAGTTGTGATGTTCTACAATGGAGTCAATGCACCAACAAGGATGATTCTAGATGCCTCTGCAAATGGAACTTTTTTAGACAAATCACTCGAGGAGGCATTTGACATACTTGATAGAATTGCCAACAATGACTATCAATTTCCTTCTACAAGACTTAGAACCGGGAGGAAGGCACAAGGAATATTCGAGCTTGATGCGAAAGATTCACTATCCGCCCAACTCTTAGCTATCACCAACATGTTGAAGAGCATTCAACGTTCCAACGAGGTGAAGGAAGTAAAGATGGCCAGTTCAGCATGTTTGTTATGCCATGACAATCATCACGAGAGAGAGTGCCCAAGAAACCATGAGTCAGCCAATTATGTGAGCAACTTCAACAGAGGGAGCAATAATCCCTACTCAAACACCTATAATCCAGGATGGTGACAGCATCCGAATTTTTCATGGGGAAATCAATCAACAATCCTAATCCCCTAGTGCGGAATCACAACGATCCCCAGCAGTTTCAAGCGAATATGCCCTGGCATAATCAGAACAAGGGGGTTTCATCATCATCTAATACCATTTCTTTGGAGGCAACTATGCAAGATTTCATTCTAAGTACCAAGACGATGCTTCAAGAGCATACAACTGCTATCAAGAACCAAAGAACTCTACTACAAAGCCATAGTGCTTCATTGCGAAATCTGGAGAGTTAGGTTGGCCAAATTGCCACGGTATTACAGGAGCGTCAGTCAGGACATCTACCAAGTGATACTAAAGTCACTAAGACACATGGTAAAGAGAAATGTAGCGCGATCACACTAAGGAGTGGCAAGCAGATTAATCAAGAAGATACATTTGGGGGGAAGAAGTCTGATGAATCCCTACCCCAACTTGTGCAAGACGAAATGCCTGAGCAAATTATCAAGGAAAAGGAGAAGGAGGAAGGTTTGAAAAAGGAGCCTGCTGATGGAGCGAGCATAAATGCCACGAAAAAAGCAGTTCCTACTCCAGCAGTGGAAGAAGTTAGACCCCCCACCCTTTCCCAGAGGCTTAAGAAGCACAACGATGAAATCTAGTTCAAAAAGTTTATTGATAAATTGGACCAACTGTACATAAATGTCCCACTATTAGAGGCAATTGACCAGATGCCCACCTATGCTAAATTTCTCAAGGAGGTAGTTACGAAGAAGCGTAAAGTGGAGAAGTTTGAGACAATTACCACGGCAAAAGAGTATTGCTCTGCTTTAAGCAACCTACCTATAAAGAAGAAGTATCCGGGCAACTGCATTATCCCGTGTGCTATTGGAGATAAGTTCGTTGGGAAAGCACTCTGTGATCTTGGATCGAGTGTAAATCCGATGCCAAGTCTATTTTCGTGAAGCTTGACATGCGAGATGCGAGACCAACATTCGTCATATTGCAACTAACCGATCGTTCCTATGTGAGAACTGATGGGAAGATTGAAGATGTCATAGTGACGGTGGACAAATTCATGTTTCCAGCCGACTTCCTCATACTTGATTGTGAGGTTGATGCTAATACACCCATTATCTTAGGGAGACCTTTCCTAGCAGCCGATCGCATTCTCATTGATTGAGAGAAGGGTGAGCTCATAATGCGAGTAGCAAATCAGAGATTGACCGTGAACATCAACAGTTCTCTCAAGTACATGGATGATTCTAAAGAATGCCAGAGCATTTTAGAAACAGACTCTGAGAAATCAATGGAAGCTGATCATTTTTGCCATAATAATTTTGTACAATTGGATGAGTATGAAGAGCTCATAGAAAAGGAAGAAGCTAATGAATCTTCATTGGAGGAACATCAATCCAACAGTTATTTCGAACCTCTTGACTACGAGGAATTGCCCAAGAAGGGAGGCACAACCGTGGTGAGCAATGAGGACAATGAGCTATTGCCGACGAAAGTAGTTACCGGATGGAGGATTTCTATGGACTATCGCAAGCTCAACAAGGCTACGAAGAAGGACCACTTTCCTCTACCCTTCATTGACCAAATGTTGGATCGCTTGGCGGGCAAAGCATTCTATTGTTTCTTGGATGGATATTTGGGGTATAACCAAATAGCCATAGCACCGGAGGACCAAGAGAAGACCACTTTTACTTGTCCTTACGGCACTTATGCTTTTTGAAGGATGCCCTTTGGATTGTTTAATGCCCTGGCAACTTTCCAACGCTGCATGCAAGCTATTTTCTCTGATATTGTTGAGGACTTTCTTGAAATTTTCATGGAAGACTTCTCTGTTTCTGGAGATAGTTTCCAAAAGTGTCTTGGAAATTTAGCAAAGGTCTTGAAGCGTGTGAAGAAGCTGACCTTGTGCTGAATTGGGAGAAATGTCACTTCATGGTGACAGAAGGTATTGTGTTGGGCCATAAAATCTCATACAAAGGCATTTAGGTAGACAAAGCTAAGATCGAGGTGATCAAGAAGCTATCACCACCAACAAATTTCAAGGGAATAAGAAGTTTCCTTGGACACGCGGGATTCTATCGGAGATTCATCAAGAACTTCTCCAAGATCTCTAAGCCCTTGTGTATGTTGTTACAGCAAAACCAGTCTTTTGTGTTCGATCAAAAATGTCATGGTTCTTTCACAGACATGAAGCAAAGCCTTATCACTATACTAATTTTGGTTCCCTCGGATTGGACCTTACCGTTCGAGTTGATGTGCGATGCGAGCAATTACGCCGTGGGAGCAGTTTTGGGGCAATGTTGAGGTAAAATTTTTCATGTTGTTTATTATGATAGCCGTACATTAAATTAAGCACAACTTAACTACACTACCACAGAGAAATAGCTACTTGTCGTGGTATTTGCATTTGACAAGTTTAGGTCATACTTGATAGGCACTAAGGTCATTGTTCACACCGATCACTTAGCAATTAAGTACTTAGTGACTAAAAAGGATGTCAAATGTTGCATGTAAAAAGAATGCGCAATTGATACAAGTGTACACGTCTCAAGTAATAAAGTGATAAGTATTATCGGATATCGTCTCCACAGGGATTGGTATACTTAATATGCTTTCTTGCGTCTTCTTGCTCTGTAGAAGGATTAAAATAAAAACACAAGTGAATTGAGTTTGAGTAAACTAAATAACTTGAATAATAAAATAAACTAAATAAAGAGAAAGTAATCAGAATGAGAAGATGGCCAGGATTCAGTTATGTTGTATTGTGGATTCAATTGACTTGTCTTTGTCCAATGCAATCACACAACACTGCCTCTGCAGCACTACAGTTTTACTACCTCGACAATGATGATGTTGTCCGCCGCGGCAATCCCTTGCTCTTGGGTAGACTTTACCAAGATTCGAAAAAGTGTCCTTTGATGAATCCGCTTATCCCTAAGTCGAAGTACTGTTGATGACCAGTCCTTGATGATACCTCCCGGCGTGAATCAATTATACTCACCAACCAATCCCACACTTCTTTTAGCCGCTGAAACTCTAACCTATCCCTAGGCCGAGTTAGTATTTTCCAACTAGAAAAATATCGTGCTTATCCCTTTCGTGAGCCTAACTCTCCCGATATTAGACAAATAAATCTCTCACAAACTTTTCTCCCGAGCTTGAATGCAAGATCGATGAATAGCAAAGAATAAGCAAATCTTGATATTTTATTGCATTGAAACAAGAAAACAAAGTTCAATCTCTTCTCACAAATACTAACAACCTTCACCTAAGCCTAAAGAATTTAAAACATAATGAAACAAAGAAAACTCTAAACTAACTTCTCTCTAGCGTTGTGTGTCTTTCTCCTTGGTCAGCTATGGTTTATATAGACTTGATCTAGGGCAAACCTTTCCTAAGTAGGAATACAACTTGGAGTAAAACACAAGTCAAGTACATAAATAAAATATTTGTTTTAATTCCAAGTTTATTACCACAAGGATTCTTTTCCGCGTGGCCTTTGACTTGGGCTTTCTGCTTGCTTCCCACCTCCGATCCTTGTGTTGTTTGTTCAGAAACGTCCACCTCATTTTTATCTTCAAGTCACCTATAATATCATTACTTGTCCTTCAGCTGCTGTCACGGCCTCAGGTTCTGCTTCGGTCATACTTACTGTCGTGGCAGTGGATATTCCTGCAATTCAATAAAAGGTGTCGTAAAGTCTGCATTATCTATGAATATTATCTTCATATGTTACAAAAGCAGAATATCTAAATATCTCACATTAAGTACATGCTTTAGTCCAAGTAGGTGTAGATTAGGTGATTATTTTCCATGAAAGGTGTAAAAAGTGGTAATGAATTAAGTACTTATCACCAAACCTACGCTTATTAGATGGATACTACTGTTGCAAGAATTTGATTTAGAAGTGGTAGATAGGAAAGGCACAGAAAACCAAGTTGTTGCTCATCTTTCTAGGCTAGAAGTTAACCTGGAATGTCATGACAAAATTGCAATACAAGATGAATTCCCTGATGAGAAATTTCTTTATGCCATGGCAATTCTGTGGTACGCTGACCTTGTTAATTTTCTTGTTAGTGGTGTTTTGCCTTTTGACATGACTAGCCAGGGAAGGAAGAAATTTATACATGACGCGCGGTTCTACTTCTGGGATGAGTCGTACCTGTTCAAGCGTTGTACCGATCAAATTATCCGAAGATGTGTGCCGGAAGAAGAACAAAGAGATATTCTGCATCACTGTCACACATGCCCATGTGGAGGTCACTTAGGAGGTATGATGGCTGTTGTTAAGGTCCCCCAATCAGGTTTTTACTGGCCTACCTTATTCAAAGATTCCAGGCATTTTACCAAGCCTGCGATCAATGTCAAAGAACTGGGAATATCTCCAGACGTCCTGAAATGCCACGAAAAAATATTTTGGAGATAGAGTTGTTTGACGTGTGGGGCATAGACTTTATAGGACCATTTTCATACTCATTTGAAGATCTGTATATCCTTTTGGCAGTGGACTATGTGTCCAAGTGGGTATAAGCCATTCCGACGCCAAGGAATGATTCAAAGACCATGCTTAAGTTTCTTCACAAGCACATTTTTACAAGATTTGGCACGCCAAGGGCTATCATCAGTGATGAAGGCACTCACTTTGACAACAAGTTAATTGCCAAGGCATTGCAAAGATGCGAGGTAAGACACAAAATTGCCACGGCATATCATCCCCAAAATAATGGGCAAACTGAGGTTTTCAACCGTGAAATCAAGCAAATTTTGGAAAAGTGGTCAATCCAAGAAGGAAGGATTTGTCACCAAAGCTTGATAAAGCGTTGTGGGCATACCGAACAGCATTCAAAAACCCCTAGGGATGTCTCCATTTAAGTAAGTCTATGGTAAGGCATGTCACCTCCCGGTCGAGCTAGAGCATAAGGCTGAAGCTCAACTTTGATGCCGAGTTAGCTGGTGAAAGAAGACTTCTAGAGTTGAATGAGATGGGGGAATTCAGGACCCAAGCTTATGAGAATGCTAAACTCAACAAGGAGCGAACCAAACGATGGCACAATCAAGCGATTTTGCCAAGGCATTTTCAAGTTGGACAACAAGTGCTCCTATACAACTCAAGGCTGAAGCTCTTCCTTGGGAAGCTTAAATCGAGGTGGTCTGGGCCATTTGAAATACACCATGTGCATCCCTATGGAGCTGTAGACATCAAGGAAATTGATAGCGGGAGAATTTTCAAAGTCAATGGCCAGCGCCTGAAGATCTACACTAGATCCCATGTGATGCAGGATAAACCTACTGTATATCTTATAGATGCCTGACATGTTGAAATGTCACGGCATTTTTAGTTTACTCTAAATAAATTATCTTTAAATTTGTTTTATTTACTTTATTATGCTTAATCTTTTTAATCCTTTCTTTTATTTTCTTTAAGGTTAATATACACCTTGGAGGCTAGCGGCTGAAGAGAAAAAAGAAGAAAAGTATGAAACCCTACATGAATTAAAATGGGCGGCAAAAAACAAAAAGGGGAAGTTTTTCAATTTTTATTTTGAATTTCAAACCACCCTCTCTCTCCTCTCTTTAATTGCATGACACCACTACCCAACCAACCCCCTCCACACGTTTTACTCCAACACCTCCACTAAAAAAATAAAGGTCTCACGTTTATTTCTTTCCATTCTCTCTTTCTTTCCATCTTCTTCTTCATCTAGCCCAACCTCTATAGCCCAAAAACACCCCTCACCATTAAAAAAGCTTCAATCTTTCATAATTACTCTTCTCTCTTTCAACCTAAAGATGGTACGAACCAGACCCCCAGGATCCGCACAACAACTTCCTGCTATTTTTGTTGATTAATTGACGGAAGAGATGTTTAAAACTCTCAAAAATAAAAAAGTTTTCTTTGAAATTGGCTTCATCCTCTCCGACGAGTTGGGTTCTGAGGTGAAGGATGTGGTGGCGCGCCACCATTGGGAGCAGTTTATTGCCCATCCAGGCTCCATCAACGCAATACTAGTACGTGAGTTTTATGCCAATATCCACAGTCCTGACCAGAAATCTGTATATGTCTAGGGCAAAAACATCCACTTCACAAACACGGCTATCAATCGCTTCTTCAAAATCCCTCAAGGTGTGAAGGAGGATCTATGTCTTCCCGAGACCGAGTGGAATGGTCAAAAAACTTCGAGACGAACGGTGAACTGAGAGTACTTGCTTCCCAACGCTCGATTGTGGAACCACTTCATGAGATACAAGCTGATGCCCACTTCGCATCACACTACTGTGAGTTTACCTCGACTTATGTTGTTGCATTATATTCTCTTTGGCTGCCCAATAAATATAGGAAGGATAATTTTGCATGAGATGCATGCTTGTTGGAAATGACCCAAAAGCCCCCTCATATTTCCAAACCTAATCACCGCACTATGTCGGAAGAAGGTTGTTCCAGAATATGATTTTGATGAAATAGTGGAAGGAATGAAAGGGTTGTCTGCTGAAAAAGTGACTGCACTTATAGGCAACGTCGAAGAGTAGCCAGAGGCATCACATGCTGCCTTGGCTAAAGGAAAAAGCCCGATGGAAAAAGATGATGCACTGGAGCTGTCCAAAAATGCCATGGCAAAATTTGATAACTTGTCAAAAGATCTAAAGGAATTTTTCCTTTACACAAAGAAGAGAGACGAGTTCATCAAAGCCTAATCAGCAGAGTTGCTTCCTCCACTGGATAAAGAGTTCCCTGCGTTTCTAGAGTTTATACTGCCCAATACATCAGGAAATGCCTCGGTATTTACAGCTGCCTCAACTCCGACTAGACCAGCTGCACCTAATGTAAATCAGGTGGCTTCCCAACTGATCCGTCCGAAGAAGTTAGGCCCATGGAACCGGAAACAAAGGAGCAAGATGAGGAAGCCCAGTCACCTGCACGAGAACAAACTCCTGAAAATTTCGCGGTATTTTTAGAGGAGCAAGCCCAGTCACAAGATCAACCAAACCCTTCTGGTGCAAAGGAACATGAAGCCAGTTTTATTTCTCCACTGTTTGAAGATCCACCCGCCCAACCAACACAACAAGAAGAACCCCAGCCAGCAGGTCCACAAGAGGAATCACCAAAGCCCTCTCCCAAGAGGAAGAAATCTAAGCGCCGAGTCAAGATGTCAGCCGAGAGACAATCAACACCATCTCCTACTGCTGCTGAGAAATCCAGAAGATAGGGAGTAGATGACGAGTTTGATCCTGAAGACAGTCAGCCCCCATTGAAGCGCCGAGCATCGCGCCGAATTGCCACCACATCACCAGCATAGCCAAGGTACATTACATTGCATTTCATTTTACTTAGTTTTTTTTAGTTCCATTGAGGATAATGCTTGCCTCAATTTTGGGGGAGGTGTCGTCCTCTATTTCATTTTCATGTGCATGATAGCAAAAGTTGTATAAAAATGCCATGACATTTTTGCAAGTTTAAGGTTATGTTTATAGGATTATAGTTTGTGATGCCCGATGATGATATTCCTTATATGGCCAATGCTTGAATTGAATATGCATGACTTGAGATGTGGATAGAACTTATTCTAGGACTTGGTGGTTGTGTTTATTTTATTGCTACACGAGTGTATGTCTTCCATGCTCAGGGAAGTTAGGAAATTTTTATAGAATGAAAACTTAAATAGCTTGCATGTCTTAATGAATTTACTTGTTAATAGAGAACCCCCATTAGTTAGTATAAAAGTTGTGAATAAATGCTTGGACATATCTGTAGAGGGATACTCCGCTATGCCATGGCATATCCAAGTGAATTTGAGTTACTAAAAGAGGCATAGGGTGACGTTACACTTTTAAATTGTCATGGCATTGCCTGGATACTGTGTTTAAATAAATGGCAGTTATGGCATGAGTAGAAGGTAGTGTGACAGGCTGGCTCCTCTCGTTGTAGTATGTCGTGCATATGGTTAATATATATATATATATATTATGTATGGGAAGTAGTAAATTATGCTTAAATATGAGAAAACATGCTTGCTAGGATAGTGAACATTCCTTAGAATTTTTCTAACTTAACTAAGCATAGATTAGATACACTCACTCATGCACACACACACTCACATTCGACCTTTTCCTAGGGTAGCGTTCTTGAAATTTCCTCGAGTCTTATATGTTTATGCCATGACATTTTCTGAGGGATGAAACTCTGACCATCTGCTTGCCTAGTTCTTGAACATTGTCATGACATTTATTCTCCGCTACCTGCTATTCATTGCTTGAGGACAAGCAATAGCTTAAGTTTGGGGGGGGTGATAACTCCGCAAAAAGGTTATATTTTAGGCCTTTTTACTTAAGTTATTGAGTGTCTTTAGGCTCATATAGGTTCATTTAGTTGCATCTAGGCTCATATCATTGCATGTAGTTTTGTAGTTATGCCTTGGCATTTTTATTTGGTAATAGGTGTTATTTCATGGGAAATGTAGTTCTTTTCAGTTGTGTTGTGCAGGTAAAGCAAAAATGGAAGTTGAGGCAATTTGTCATGGCATTCACAGAAGGATAGCGATGGGAAAATGTCATGGCAAAGCTGAAGGACTCTTGTGCTGAGCTAGACGACAAAGAGATATTTTGATAAAAGTGTCAGCTGGTGCCATTACAGTCGGTCGGGACCACTACAGCCTAGCCACAACCACCTCGGTAGGGGACCATAGCCAATATTGCCTGATTGCAAGCCACCTCGGTAGGGGACCACTATCACCACTGTCAGCTCTGCAAAAATGTCATCACGTAAAAGGGGGCAGGAATGGAATTTTCATTATTCTTTAAGGTTTTTCACCCCTTTTAAAGACACGATGACCTACAAGAAAAGAAGAGGCATTTTGGAGGAACAAAAACACAGAAAAAGAGGACCTTTAGAGCAGTTTTGCGGCGGTGGAAAGCTCCCACCTTTCTCCAACAAACTTCGGTCGAAGGGACCTCCGTTGATAGAGCTCGAAGGGAGTGGTGTGCTAAGCATCCGGAAGGGGCTAGCATACCAAGACGTCTCGTGGTTGTTGAAGAAGCTGGCGGCCTGCGCAACTGAGGGTGTCTTCTAGTCCTCCTTCCCTTGCTTTATTTTTCATATTTTATGAGGATGATTGTTAAATATTTAAGGTTTTATGTGTATGATATTACTTTTAACATTTCGCACCACCATATGAGGATGATTATTAATATATTATCTTTTATGTGTTTGTGTATTTGCTTTGCTCATTGTTGATAATCATCTATGCATTGTAAGAGGCACGAAAGTGTCCCGTGTTTAGGTGCGTGCTAGAGCACTCGGAATAGGCATAGCTATAGATCCTTAGATCATCTGAAAGGAGCTAAAGGAGGATCTACGTGAGCAATGGGTTCTAGACTAAAAATAGAGCCTAATCTAAGCCTAGAGCACTCGGAAGAGGCGTAGGTGAGGGTTTCAACGACTAAAAGGAGTATGCTTTATCGATAGACTAGTGCTACTCAAGTGACACGAGATGCCATGGCATTTTAGTTTATCAAGTTCCTATGAATCGGAAGAGTGGGAATACTTTAGAAACCTCTTTCGAGTATATATACACCATAGTTGCTTTATGTTCGTAGGAGTGAGGGTACGAAGTCCATAGGAGTCACCACCAGTCATTCCCGAGAGAGTTCGTCAATAGAGGGATAGTACAACATATTGTTTAAACGTGTTCTTACATCCTGTTTTTACCTCTACATTTACAAACTGTTTTCTTTATTTTACTTGTTATCTTGCAATCACATCACTATACACTCCACACACCACTTCCATGCATCTACCCTGCCATCACCATCCATTCCACTTTGTCGTGGCATATTTTAGTTGCTTGCATTCTAGAATTGCCATAGCATTTCTATATAACACCTCACCGTACATATCCGTTTTCTCTTGTTTATATCTTTTCCCTTGCTTTTCCTTTTTAGTTAGTGACATCTTTTTGCCTTGACAAAATTACCTTGCACTTTATCTGAGATCCTCGTGGGAACGATACTCACTCACCATATTATTACTTGTATGACTGTGTATACTTGCACATATATGTGTGTTTACATCATCATTTATAGCACTACACAGAAACACACCTCCCACACTCTTTATTTATAGGAGACATGAGAGCAATTCGGTTAATTTAAAATTCCTTTTGAATTTTAAATGTGTAACCGATTAGATTTAATAAATATAAGAGATTTGATTTGATATTATTTGTTATTAAATCTAATTTTGAATAGATATTATCTGATATTATCCAAGATTTTAAATGGATATTATCTGATATTATTCGAGATTTGATTGGATATAATCTGTTATTTAAATCAGATTTTATCTAATTCTTGGACAGATTTGCCCCTACTTTCAACCTATAAATAAGAGGTTTTTCTCTCATTTTTAATCATCTCATTCAGAATTCATTCTACTTCTTTGAGAGAAATTAAGAGCATTCTTTAAAGCTTTTGCTAGCTTTTGTTCGACTCCGGTTCAGAAGACAACTACCGCCATAGTCCACTCTAAACTTTGGGTGTACACTGTTTGGATCGACCGTGCTAACCTTCAGGGGACAATCGCTTAAAGTAGCGAGTACACACATCGGGGCGAATTGTTTCTAAGGCAATGACCTTCATACCACGACACGGTCTAATTATCTTTCAGTTCGTTTATTTTATTTTTCCTGTCAGTGTTAATGCCCTAATTTACAGTCTACTTAACCAACAACTTTTTATTAAAGAAGTCTGGTTGATAATACATTACTTAGTCTTCAAAGTTGAATTACAGGAGACTTTTGATTTTATAAGCCGAGAATTTTTATCAAATGTTTTTCAGGTTTTGTGGTTGCCTGTAGTTTTTAGAAGATGGATCAAATAGTGATGGATAAGTTCGTGTACCCGTTCAATTTAATTAGAATTGGTATTGGTCCAAATTACACCGATTCTTAAACTTTAGGAATTGGTCTCGTTACTAGTGGGAACCGGTATCAATAATGGGTTCCTAGTCAATTGATTTATTATTAAGAAAACCTGAATAATATTAAAAAATTTAAACCACCAACAATAATATTAAATAATAAAATTAAAATATTATATTCTCGAAAATTAAAATTTTAAAATAAGTTATACACATAATATTTATATATTAAGAGAAAGTTTTATAAGATAAAAATAAATAAAAGAACATTATCTATTATAAATAAAAAAAATTAGTACCGAGTACTTAATATTAGTCCCAGTCTTATTGAATATCCATCGAGTACTGAATTCAAAAAAATAAAGATCCAGTCTTGATATTGATTACGATCGGAACCTAAATTTTAGCATATTCTTGATCTCACAGGAACTAATTCAAGTTAAAAATCTACCGTGTCCGGGATCGAAATCGGGTAATTGAATTATTTTCCCGGATCCAAGCTTGCTACACTGGTGCTCTATTTTCCATTTTACTAAATGGCAGTTTGATAGGTTTCTTTCGAGGCAAGAGGGGCATTAGACGGGATCCTCTCTCCTCCCTATCTTTTTGTTCTTGTTATGAATATTTTCTCGGTTATTGAATGTTGCTGCCGAGATGGGTATATTTGGGTATCACCCTAAATGCAAAAGAGTTAAGCTCACGCACCTTGTTTTGCTGATGATTCGTTGATATTTTGTAAAGTAACGAACAAAGGATTCAATTCTGAGAGTGCAGTGTGTTTAATTTAACCCAATTTTATGAAATTCTGGGCTTCGATTGAATATTACTAAGACTGAAATATTTGCTTCTGGGGTTCATTCTGTGTTATTAGAAGAGCTGCTTGATGCTACCTAGGACTTCCACTGGTCATAAAGATGTTATCATATGCTGGTCAAATACAGTTAACTAAAGGTATGTTTTTTAGTACTGCCTTCTACGGGGTTGAAAATGTGGAGCAGCTTGGGGTATCTTCCCTTAAATGGATTGTATATGTAATTGGTAGCAGCTTTGGTTGTTCCTTGGATAATAGAAATACTCAACATTTATATAAAAAAATTAAAATTCTCTAACCTTACCGATAATCAATTGGTTCAATGGAATGTGATACTAAATTTCTTAAGTAATATTAAAAATTCGAATCCTAACATTGTGAATAAAATAAATTAGATTGAGAAGGTCGATCACATGATAAGCCTCTATAATATGTGATTATGATTAATTGGTCAATGAATTATCGATAATCATACAAAAAGTTATAAGTCTTTATAATTATATTTTTAAAAAAAATCAAAAGTAAACAAAAGAAAAAAAATTAAAAATAACATGGAGGTAAAATGGAGGTCAATTGAAACAACATGAAATGATGTTTTATTCAATTACATGATCCCTGTGCAGCCCCACCAGAAGAGAAGCATAAAATAAGTTAAAACAAAGAGGAAAATGAAAACAATTAACTCATTTCAAACAAGAATCAACTAAATATATAGTCATTGTAATCCTTAAGAGTGGAAATTATTTTAATATATAAATTTGTATAAACTGCTAAAATATTTATTTTAATATAATTCAGTAAAAAATATTTTTAAACTTAAATAAATATTATAAAATTAATTAAAAATTTCAACTATTAGTTTTTTATTTCATTTTTATAAATACAAACCAATAACACGAAGAAAAATAGAACAAGCATCTAAGCTTAAAGATCAAAAGAGTTGAGTTTTTCATTGTGTAATCTCTTGTAATTTAGTTCAATCTTTAGTGAGCTAAATTATGTAAACAATCACTTAGAGAGATAATCAAGTTTACAATGTCGATATCTCATTATTGAGGGATATATTCTACTTGATCCTCTAAAAATTAAGGAGAGAGTTTTATCTTAACTCGATAAAAGATAAGGATGTACATGTTAACTCTTGAACCTGTATAGAAAAATAATCCATTATTAGTGAATTCATAAATCTTATTCTAAGTAGTGAACATAAATTTTAATTATAGGATTGTCTATGCGTCTTCCACTTTTAAGAAATGTGCGTTAAAAAAATTAACTTAATAACTAATATTTTTTTAAGAAGTGTGCATTAAGAAATCAACTTAATGAACAGAATTTTTTTAAGCAAGACAAAGAAAAGTTGTCTAAATGTCTTCTACTCTCAATAAGTGTGATAGTGAAAATCGTTTAATGACCACCCCTCCTGAAATAAATATAATGTGATTATAAACGTGAAATAAGCATCAATATCTGAAAAGAAACCAAAAATGATAAAATCTTTTCAGATAAACATATTCGAGGTTTATAATTATAAAAGTATGTATTATACGATTTTTGACTATCACATATTAATATATGTGATCATTATCAATGATAAATCAAATTTAAGATATTAATTTATAATCAGTTCAATCATAATATTATAACAGTTCTATCATATTATTTATCTAAATAATACAAAAGATAAATAGAATAGGAAAAACACACAATCACACTAAAAATAATAGCATCATACATATCAAAAAACTATAGACAAATTCAAACTAATAATCACCGTCAAAACCATCATCTTCGATACTTGTTCACTTTTATCAGCCGTATACACTGTATAGTGTTAAATGATTTTTAGAGAGATTAGCTTAGTTAAAACCCACTGGAGTTGATTTCGGCGAAAATGCAGTGCGTTGTCGCAAGAAAACGAGAAATTATATCATAGGCCCGGCCTATTACGTCAGCCGTGGTCTTATCCAATAATAATCATCCACTTCACCTCTAATTGTCAACTTATTTTTTTTAACTAATGAATCTTCACTCATAATTTATATGTCATTTTAAAAATATAATTTTTGGAAATTATACTAATTACATGGTTGATTAGTGGCGGAATAAGTGGTTTTCATTGGCCAGGAACTACAGCTGACGTGGTAAGCCGGGCCTATATTATAATCTCTCCAAGAAAACTAAGAAACTTCCAATTTCTTACAAAATTATAGCGATGATAATCATGGGAAGCGAGAAATTATTACATGAATTTGTTTTACGATCTAAGATATGGTCCCCAACCAATTAAATTAAGACGCATCATATATTTTTTTATATCATATCTACATATAAGCATTGTCCAAATCATCTAATTTAATGTCTTTGATTTTAAAAAAGAAAAAAAAAATATTACCAAAGATTTCTTGTGCCATCTTTCTCTTTGTTCTTTAAAATTTTTCGCAATTATTTTTTTTATAGATTTAGGGTTTAGGGTTTAGGGTTAGAGTTTAGGGTTAGGTTTTTGGGTTTAAGGGTTAGGGGTTAGAAATAGATAATTAAAAAAATTGAATAATAAAGAGGAAGACAACATAAAAAATCTTTTTTGATAATATGAAAAAAATATATTATGTGTCTTAATTTAATTGATTAAGACCATATCTTAGGTGGTGGAACGGATTTATGTAATAATTTCTCCATGAGAAGCACTTAACAAATCCAATAAAAAAGCAAGATATAACCCCTGACGTGATACTAGAAAATCTGGTCGAGGGACTCATGATGACTGCATAAGGAAGCATGGTTCCATGCACCCACCACCCAAATCAAACAATAATAAAGCTTACAGTGGAATTTAATCTTAAATTGTCATATGATATTTGAAATGTTCCCCTCTAATTAGTCCAAATATAAGGGTAGGAGTAGGAGATGAACATCATGGCATGTGCTCGGTGTCCTTCGAGACAGGTGTTTTGAGGTCCTTTTCCATTATGAGCAGCAGCAGCGTCGTCCCACGTGGGGTCGTGGGTCCGTCGTCCACCGTCCAAGCTGGACATCACCAACTTTACAGAGAATCCGAGGGAGGAAAGGAACAGATTACCCCATTTTTGAAAAGGTTGAAGGGGAACCAAAAAGTTTGGCAATTCATTTATTTTGTCAGGATGGGATTCCCGGCAGCGTACGAAGTTTTGAGTTAGCATACATGCTGGTTTTGGGATCCACAACATGCACACAAGATTCCTCACTCCCTTGCTCTTCCAAACTATACTTATTTGAATTAAAATAGTTTTAAAAAATTATGATTAGGGTTTGTTTTATGCATAAACTACTATAACGTAAAAAAATAGTTATTAACTGACAAGGGTTGATCCAAGTGATAAATAATTTGGTTTTACTTAAGTAAATCTCAGGTTCGAGGTATTGTGTACGCAAAAAAAATTTTGCTGGGAGATTTACCTACCAAAATTCGGTGTGCGACGCGAGTCAGTTCGAATTAATCAGGACGATACTCTAAAATCTGGAAGAACAATCCAAAAAAATAGTTATTAAACTCGTTCTAATTTATTTTTTTAGAAACTAAAAGAAAATATATGATTTAATATTTCAATTTGATTCTATGTATTAAGTTTGAATATATATATATATTAGATATTCAATAATTGATCGAAATTAAAAATATTTTTACTGTATTATTTTAAATATGTTCTAATTCTTGACATTTATCATTACAAAATCATTTTATTTAATTAAATAAACGCGTATGCACACAAATATATATAAACCATGACCTTTCTTCGTCTTGTTGCATCTCCTAGACTTATTTTGTTATTTTTCTATTACATTTTTATTTTATTTGAAATGTTTCATTATTTCATTTCCTAATAAATTCAGTCGCCATATTATTATGAAAACATGAGTTTTGTAATATAATTTAAAACCTATAATTTTGTATCTATTTTAATTCAAATTTTAATTAAATATGGAATCATAATTAAATAAGATAAATTATATAAACTATCACAAAATTTTACTCTCAAATTTATTTTGTTCATCGAAGTTTTAAAACGTTCAATTGTAAACTACCATTGAACGTTTTCTTATTATTTTTCTGTTAATATTTTGATGGTGTTCATTTATTGACGAATGAAGAAACTTCTCTTATATTTAAATAGTGAAAAGTTTTATCGATATAAGAGATTGAAAAAAGATAAATAAAAAAATATTTGTTTTGTAGACTTTGAAACCTTTTCGGGGAAGTGAAGGTCGGGTTCAAGCTCAAGGGCAACATGAAGCGATTAGTAAAATTTGCTATCAAACGAACACGGTCTATTGTGTGTTCGACGAAGATAAACGATAGAGTGACAAAAAATATTCAATATCTAAATTTCAGTGATTAAATTAAACTTTTTTAAACATCAATGATCAAAAAAAACTTTAATAGAAAAATAAGTGATGATTAAGTAATTTATCATAAGAAAATATTAATCAAATATAAATGATATATAAATAGTAAAAATTTAAATCTAATTATTATCTTGTAATCCGATAAAAACGGAAATATATATTTACCTCAAAATGAGATCTAGTCTTAAAAGTTAACATAAACTTCAGAAATATTTAATTAGGAGTCGCTAGATAATATGTATTTCTGCCTAATGAGGGTCCGATGGAATAACACCCCGAGTTTGGTTATAGAAATTACCTTATTGATTTAGACTGTTCGGACGAATTGGGTTGTTGGTTCGATTGGATTTGAGAATTAATTAATTAAAATTGGGTTAAAGGTAAAAAAAATCTTTCGAAATTTGTAGAAAATATTTAATAAATATATCTAGTATTTTGGTAAATCCGGTTCAGTAAAATTAAATTGGGATTATTGATATTTTGGTCTAGTGACCAAAATGTAAAAATTGAAAAAAAGTAGTGGTTAAATCCGGTTCAGTAATACCTAGGTACTTTTAAAATTTATAGTACAAATTAATACATAAACTTAATTTTTTTTATTTGATTGAACTTCTGAAATCAAATTGATTTCTGAATTTGATTTTTTTTAATTAATATCTACATGAATCACATTTTGAATAGAAATTGTTCCATTGGCACACTCATATTCCATCTCAGCCAGCCAAGATGGCATAGAGAAAAGAGCAGTCTACTCGACAGATACTCAGGTGTGACTCAGTAGCAGTACCCATAGTCCTGAGGGGTCATTGTTAATGTTGAAAGGTTTCTTACTTTGGACACTTGAACCCTAAACAGATGCACAAAGCCATGTGGATGGAATCTGCCACATCACAGTTTGATTCGTTTCTTTCAAGTAAATCAATTAAGTGTATTAAAATTACAACCATAGATTTCATCTTTTTCAACGGAGGGGGTGGGGCTGTGGGGGACAATGGTCGGTCTAACTTTCCATATCAGCACAACCTCATCAATCGTCCTGTCTAAATTATTGGCCTGTATTAAATTGTCCACCTGCTTCTGTTCTAAATATGAAACGGGTTTCCTTCAATGAACTTAAACTGAAGGTATTTGATTTTTTTTATCTTTGTACATTTAAATTTTATTATAGTCTTATATATTTCTATCGTAAATGATTTGTATATCGATGATATCGTGTAAATGAATAGTGAAGCACTAAGAACATGAAAGAATGATAAGAGGTCACCTCCATGGCCGACTGCACCAAGCACAAGAGAAAAAATTATGTATGGCTGAGCTGAAAATGGACTCTATTATTGTCCTTTCCAATGGAAACTTTGCCAACACATGTTTAGATTAAATATTGGGTTAGAAGTTAAAGGCTTAAGCATGATAGCAAAACATGCTAATCTTCACCTTGTAATGAGTAAGGTGAGGTGTCAAATCCCAAGATTCTTAAATGGCACCCACTACCCTTTCTCTCATCAACTTTTTCGTTACTATATAACCCACTCTCGTTTCATCATCTCTGCATTAACACTAAGCATTCTCCTCTCTATTTGCCTTCCAAATCCCATTTGTGGTTTAGTTTCCTTGGGAATCCTATGGCTACTGCAGAGGTATTTGATTGATCTGGTCATTAAGTTCTGGATTTGAGCTTTGTTTGGTTTGTCAAATCCCTTTGTATTGAATAGTTTTTTTATTATAATACCATTTGTCATTCTTGATTGTGTAGGTTGTTTCCGTTCAAACCGCAGTCCATGAGGAGAAAGCTGAAGAACCTATCAAGGTTGAAGAAACTATAACAGCTGAGGCTGTCGATGTAGCTCCTGCATCCGAACCTGTTGTTGCTGAAGAAGAAGCAAAGGAGGCAGCACCTGAAGAACCCCAGGCTGAAGAAGAAGCCGCGGTTGAAGTTGAATCCAAGGAGGTGGTTGCCGAGGAGGAGACCAAGGCTGTGACCGAGGAGCCAGAAGTTGAGAAAAAAGAAGAGGCTCCCAAGGAAACAGTAGCGGAGCCAGTTGCCGAAGAGACTGCTGAGCCAACCATTGAAGAAACCACAAAAACTACAGACTCAAGTGAAGCAGAAGAAGCTGAACCCGAAGCCGCTCCTGTGGAGGAACCCAAAGAGGAAGTTGCTAAGGAAGAAGAAAAACCAGCTGAAGATCAAGCTGAGAAGACTGAGTAATAAGCTCAGTGTTAGCTATGAGTTGCA
Organism: Abelmoschus esculentus; assembly: GCA_035048815.1. NCBI lineage: Eukaryota > Viridiplantae > Streptophyta > Magnoliopsida > Malvales > Malvaceae > Abelmoschus > Abelmoschus esculentus. Next base: position 5,992,995 of record JAUCBN010000037.1, read on the forward strand.
TGTGGTGTCAATTAGTTTCTATTCTATGCCGTTGAATAAGGATGTCGTAGTAATATGGTAGATGGTGGTTGGGACCATGGGACCTGGGCATGGAAATTCCCACCAATGGTAACTTGCCAATTGGCTAAATTCTTGCGTTGGGCATAAGTAAACATTTTGTGGGAGTTTTTTTGGTCGACGGATGGTTCCTGGGTCCCAACCAAGCCTGTTGTTTTACTTTAGTGTTCGTATGTTTTTATTGGATGAAGCAGTTTGCATGTTGTCTTTGATTATATTAATAAATCACAGTCCGTTTGTTCTACATTTGTCCCCTGTCCAGTTGATTGCCACCTGAATTCTAAGGGAGATTTTGTTCTTCCAATGTCAGTCTAAGAGTCACATACGTGTCAGTGATTTGTAGACGATTTAAAATCATATAAATATTTAAAAAATTACATTAATTTTTGAAAAAAAAAAATTATTGAAAGTTAATATGGAAATGAAGTTGATGGATTGGTAGAAATGGCTTGTGGGCAGCCTTTGGATGAACATATATTGCTCTCGGCACCACCTGCAGGCTGCCGTTGAGGACATTGTGATTCTTAGAGACTACTAGTAGAATGCAGTCCATAATTAGCAGAGATCTTCAATATTAAACTGAATTTTTCAGTTTCATTATTAACTGATTTACTAACTTCAGTTGCTCAACTAAATCATTTAGCATTCAGTTAGTAAAGGTTACCTCCCAAATCGAGAGCACCAACTTGAATACTATCTTGACGAGGGAAAATTATACTATGGACGTTAAACACCGTTAAATATCATTAATATTGAATATTATTAAATTAATTAATAAAGATTAAAAATTTTGAGGACCTAACGTACATTAATTATATGTTGAGTTTTTAAAATTTTAATTTTTTAAATAATTTAATAATATTCCGTAATGTTTAGGAATGTTTATACGAGTCTACTATCTTGCCTACTAAAGTGGTAACTAATACCAGTAGAGAACTGACTATCAATCAATCATGTTTATCAACGATTCAAAAAGCAAGATAGCTCGCTTGCTACGTAGATTCTTTCAACCATCAGCCCGATCAATGATCATTCTTCCGTAACTCGTTGAGGCCAAAATTACTGATATAATTTGGAGTACGGTTATCAAAATTGTACTCGAAGCTATCGACTACAAAAATCATAAATTTATAGTGTTAGAATTCAAACTTGTTTTTAACTCCCTGAGTCGGCAAAGCTGAAAATTCATGAGCTGACAGTATCTAGAAGGATTAAGGAATCCTTAGCTTTGAAGAAATGTAAATGGCGGCAAACAAAATATTATCCCCATGTGGCAGCGACAAAAATAAACATGGTGGCATGAACAAAAATATTATCCATTTTTAACTTAAGCAATCAAAATTTCTTAATTTTGATTCAAAACCCAAAATTTTACTTTTAAAAAATCTCTTTTCTTTATTTCGGTTTTTTCTTCTCCAAGGCAACCTCTTCATAATCTTTTCAAGATAAATATCAATTCTTTTTAATAAAAATTCGTTGGATTAATTATCTATATTTTTCTTCTTCAAAATCTCTTTGTTTTTCTTCGGTTTTACTTGTTTTTAAACTTTAGAAGATGGTTGGATCAATTTTGGAGGTGAGAATCAATCAAACATCTGAAACCTAAAGTTCTTTAATTAAATTCCTAAGTTCTTGGCTAATTGAAATAATCTTTAAAGTTTTGAATCAATAAAATCAGTTTTCTTGATAAAAATTTCATTGTTTTCTTGATTTTCGTTCAAGGGTTTTACATGACTTTTTTTATGCCTAAATACATGAATCTTGAAGTGTTTAGATATAATTGATACTTTTAAGTATATAATCCTGAGCATAAGGTTTAGGGGGTGTTTGGAGAGGTTTTTGGTGAGTTTTGGTTAAGGTTTTTAAGTGTTTTAGGGGTTGTTTGGTATAAGTATGATTTGAGGGATGTTTGGGTGCGTTTTAATGTACTAAAACCTCTGGTTTTAATGCTTGAATCAGGTCAAGTGGTAGAGGAACAAGTTTGAAGGAGATTGGAAAGCTGAATCGCTTTTTCGGGTGACTTTTTGAGCAAGTTTCGATAAAATCAGTGAGTGAATTATGAGGGATTTCAATTCGACAAGGTTTTAAATGTGTGAATTTGAGTGTTGTTGATATTAAAGCATGACTATTTTGAGTTGAATCTATGATGCGGTTATTTAGGTTGGAATGCATCTAGAAATCATGTTGATGTTGTTCTTATAGGTGTTTATGAGATTGTTGAAGTTGAAGCATGCTCTTAGGAGTTTGAGTATATTGTTTCTAACTAGGTTACAATGCATCTAGTAAGTTGTACATGATATAAGGATGATGTTTACTTAGGTGTATATGCATCTAAAAAATATTTTAAAACTTGTGCGTGAAATTAAATGAGTTGTAAATATTAATTTAAGCTGAAATTTAACATACAAGTATGTAATAGACTTAATTAAAGGTTGATAACTTTAATTTCATAATTAGTCATTGAATTTCTAGAAAATTACGTTTTTTCCCTAAAGCATGTTCGATCGTTTAGGACTCGTTCCTTAACTGTTTCAGCAGCAATTGAACTCAGTCTATGCATGAACATGAAGGATCAAATTAAAGCATCTAGATAAGTAGAAGTAGATAAGAAAAAAAGTAGCACTAAAAAATAAGGGTTGTATATCGGAGCGAGTTTCTAGAATAGCCTCGGTATTCCTCGTGTAACTCGTTCAAATCGGGTTGTGTCTAGACCAAGTCGAGGGGGTTACATTAATATTCATTTTATAACTTAATAAACCCTTAGGAACCCATAGTATATCTTATGGAACAACCAAAATCAACCCTTAAAAACTTGGGCAGATTGTCTAAGGGTTTCGATACGCCTATATGAGGTATTGAAACGCCACGATATTGATACGCCTACAAAGAGGGCATTGAAACACCTCTTTGGCGTATCAATATGCTAAAATGACCTCTTTGAATTAACAAAAAAGAAACCTACATGTTTCGATACGCCCTATATGGGGTATCGAAACGATTTGCTACTAGAGTTTGGGGTATGAAAAACCTACCAAAGGGTATCGAAACTTTTTGCTATTGTAATTTTGAGAATCGAAACACGGGTCGGGCGTATCAAAACGCTTGTTATCTAAGCCCTCCCTTCCTCTCTAGAGTATCGAAATTCCCACCAAGGGGTATCGAAATGCTTGCACGAAAATGTATGTCTTGACCCTCAAAACGTTTAAAACACTACTCAAACTTAAATCATTCAATCCCAATTTATTCCTACACATTATTGGGAGAGTTTAAAGTGTTTTTTTCATAAGTTTTAAGCCATCAAACATCTTATTACGAAAATCACCATTGAAGGTCTCTAAGCTACCAACCAAGCATGCATGCATTCATACCACAAGCAATGCAACCTACTCATGAAATATTTGATGCAAAAGGGGAGTTGGAGTGGTACCAACCTCAAACAACCAAGTTGCAAAAACCCAGAAATCACTCCCTAAAGCTTTCTCCTTGTCAAGCTTCCTGGAAGGCTCCCAATTTCTTTCTCTACAAGAAAGAAATTAAACCAACAATTAGACATTGCAAGTGATGTTTTTAGAAGCTAAAAACATCAAAGAACAAATGAAAGAACCACTTTAGCACCATTCTCTCATTCTTGCTTCTTTAATCATTCACCATCAACCTCCACCAAAACACACCATTTTTATCAGATCACTTGACGCTCTACAACTTACACTCAAGGTTCAAAACGAGATTCCAACCAAAAACAACCAAGCGTGAAACTTTAACTCTCTTTATCTTAGTTTGAAGAAAGAAAAAGATGAAGAGAAAAGACAAGAGCTGACGAAGTCATCCCTAAACTTTCTCTGCAGAACATAACTCTTTTTTCATCTCTTTGTACTCAAACAAGGGAAATTATCAAAAAGCCCTTTAAAACCCACTTTGGGCTAAAGATAACCCAAAACCAAGGCCCAATATCAGCCCAACACTCAAACCCAAGGCCCAACGAAGCCCAAATATCGGAGCTTAACATCTCGATTTAACCCGAATCTCGGATCCTAAATCCGGTTCGTTACATTTAATGATCATTTTATAATTTTTAAAAATTAAATGACCAAACATATATAATATTTAATATATAATAATTTTTATTAACTCGGTTAATTAATTGATTTTAAACTGATAACCGAATTTCTTTAAAAAATTAACTGTTAACTGAAATTACTTAAAATTAACTGATCGAATTAACCGAAACAATTTTGGTTCGATCGATTAAAACCGAATAATACACCCTCGATTTTTTTACTTTAACTTTTGATCTATAATTTTTTCTCATTTTAAAATTAAAAACTAACTCATTAAATGAAAAAAAAAAAAAAACAAGATTAGTAGATAAATATATAAATTCTTCATTACTGAACTTTTGATCAATCATTTAATAAATTTAAATATAAAATAGTTTTTCACTTACATAGAAAATTTAGTATCTATTAATTTTAAACTTGTGCGTACCAAATTAAATACTAAATAGTATAAGTTTAATAATACAGTGATATTTAAAAAATTATTATTAAAATAAATAAAATTAAACAAATATTAAAATGTAATTCATATTTTTTATTTATAATCTCATACCTCTTTTACTTTAATGTTTATTCTAATTATATTTTAGGGTTTTTTTCTTTTCTTCATTTCCTAGTGTTTGGAAACATTAACAATAACTAAAAAAAAAAAAAAACTGTTAAAACTTGGATCCTCTTAAAGATAAAGATATAATGAACTTGGAATCAAAGAATAATCTATACTATAAGAAATATACATCCGAACCTTATACGAATTTTTGATCGGATTGTATAGGACTTGATCCCTTTAATTATGAAACTAGAACCTCACATATTAAAAATGAAGATGACTTACAAGTACAAGACCTGATAAGTTGATAGTTGAAGATAAACTCCAAAACGGTTAATTAGTTAAACAACATTCTAACCTCTTTCAACCTCTAACAATCTTTAGTTGCGCAGTTAGATTTAGCCGGCTATGCATTCTTGTGTGTATAAATAAGCCATACATTCCCACTTGTAAAATAAGAAAGCTTGCTACATAATATCAGCTTAGTGACTGTTTTTTTAAACATCTTACTCATGATCTTATATTAGGGTTACTTAACATGGTATCATTCGATCTACTTTTCTCGTCTTCATGAACCGGCAAAATATTCACAAACAAGAAGGTAAACATTGTTTTTGATGAGATGAATTTTTTTACTGTGAAAACAAGTTTTATTAACAGTGCGAAGTCATCGTTTGGAGCGTTTAATTACTCACTAGAAAGGTCATTGTACCTCCAGAAATGGTGGATAATGATGATGGAGAAATGGTGCCAAAGATCTTATAGGCTCAAGAAAGCGTGTTGGCTTCCTGGTTGCTCTCGACGATTAGTGCGCAACTGCTGCCTCAATTTGTTGGAGCTGAGACGATGGTTGAGGTCTGGTCCATCGTTGTGAAGTTCTTTGCCAATCGATCCACGACCAGTGTAATGAGTTTACATAGCAAGCTATGCTCCCTACGCAAGGGAGATGAGAGTATGCGTTCTTACCTTACTCAAATCGGTAAGTGATGCATTAGCAGCACGTGTAAGTTCCATTTCTAAAATGGAGCAAATCGCCACAATTTTGAATGGCCTACAAGCTGAATATTAACCTTTTATGGTTGTTATAAGTTTATAACTGCCAGTAAAGAACCTTACATGCTTGATGATATCAACTTCGTGTTGGTTGATGCTGAAGCTCAAATCAAGGGATTTAATGTTCATATTCAATTACTTGTCAGTGTAAATATGACTAGTTTTTAAAACAATACTCATATGCCCACTAATCAATACGATAGGTCTGGCAGACAACAACAATTTTCTGAGAACAGAACTAATAATCGAGGAGAACAGCTCAAGATTTAATGCCAGATTTATGGAAAAACAGGTCACTCAACCGATCGATGCTAGCACCGGTTTGACCACTCTTATGCAGGAATGGCAAAAAACACTAATAATGTTGATAAAGACCTCCCAATGCTCTTATAACTATGACTGATACACTAAATGTATGTTATACATGTGTTCACTCACAGGGGCCAACTTCAACCAGCAGTTCTGATCTCTGGATTGTGGATTCAGGAGCAACATACCATGTTACTCATGATGCAGCCAAGTTGATGTAGGGCTGAGATTACACTGGCCCATGTAAGCTTGTAGTTGGTAGCTAGTGGGTATAATTTAGATATTTGTCGGCATGACATCTTGTATTTTGATGATCAATAACCTAATTCATGTTCCCTCGGTAACAAAGAATCTGTTGTCTGTTTCTAAAATTGCTAGAGATAATAATGTCTTCTTCGAATTTCACGCTTCAATGTGTCTGGTTCGAGATCAAGTCTCTGGTGAAGTGATGTTGCAAGGAAGGAACATAATGGCCTATACCAGTTCGCTGAGAGTATTCCTGTTTTGAACATAAACTAGAAGCTAATATTGTTTGTAGCTCTACTCAACTCATTAATTTCTTTAAATTTGAACGTTTTTTCCTGACAAGGCTTTGAAAGAGACGTCATAGATTACTCGAGTCTGATACAATCAAAGATCGGTTAACACTTGATTCAATTGAGCTTGAATCAAGCTTGAACTCTACTCGAGTTCTTAACGAGCCGAGTGGAGCTCAGATTTCTTAAGCTCGTTAAAAATTACTCGAGCTCGAACTCGACTCAAAATGTTTACGAGTTGAGTCGTTTTCAACACTACTTAAACTTAATTCGACTCATTTACACCTCTAACAACAACGAAAATAATAGGGGTTTGTCCCGAGGTTTACCCTTACGATTTATAATTTTATTTTTAAGATTATTTTTTTATTTTGTTCCTTGCAAAATTTTAAATTATAATTTATTTTATCTGCTATATGATATCATTAAATAGGTAAGTAGTGGTATAGTGTGTAACTGAATAAATTTGCTTTATTTGAAATCAATTGATAAAATCTTATTATTTATATTTTTAGTTTTTTTTTTCTTTATTCTTTTATAAGTTTTATGTTAATATTTTATTTTTCTCCTCTTTAACTTTTTAATTTCTGAATTCAGACCTGATTAGGATTCTATTTTTAATGTTTATTAGTATGTGATAATTTTTTAATATTTATTATCAAAGATATATCCTTAATATTCATTTTTTTCCTAATACTTCTTATTAGGCCCTATTTTTTAAATATTTTTATATTAATAGTTTTAAATTTATTTTTTAATAATTGTTATTATTAATGATTATTTTTTTGATCGTTTTTAGACTTACTCTTAAAATTTATGTATTTTTATTATTTGCTATTAGAAACATGAATTTAAATATTCATATATAATCACAACAACGATCGTTATACGAAGGTAGTGATGTTGATACCTTCAACTAGGGATGACAATAGGACTTTTATAAAGTTTAAGCTCAATACAATTAATAATCAGATTTTTAAAAAAATCTAACTTTGAATCAAGTTCATTTACATAAATCCAAATTCAATCAATAAAATATCTAAAATCTAAATTCAAAAGTCCAAAGACAATTATTTTTTTAAGTAACAACTTAAACAATATCTTTAAAGAAATCAAAATAAGGATTAAGATTTAATTAAGCTTCATTCTAAGTCAAGTATTAATCTTATTTCTTAAAATAATTAAGATAAATTAAATGAATTTAATTAATCTAAAATACATCTCATTAAACCAAAGATCTATTTTAATTTAACTAAATTAATTCAAACTTAAATCTAACTACGGATTCTAAACTAATCTAAAGACTAACCTAGATTTATTTTAATTAAATTAAACACACACTTCATTAAATCAAAGGCATACTTTAATTAATTAAACTAAATTGAACTACACTAAATATAAAAGAGCGAACAACATATATATATTATGCATGAAATAAAACACTAAAATCAAGAACAACAATGAAGCATAAAAAAGAGGACTGAAATTAAAGAAATATATAACAATGTTGGAATTTAAAATGCATGAAAAAAGCCAAATATTAAATAAAATAAAGAACAAGGGGTGAAAAGGAGAATATACCATGAATTTAGGACCAAATTAAGATTGAACTTGAGGTTCAAGGGGCCATACGGGTTTTAACCCACTGATTTCAGACGTCAATATTAGAAAGCTTGAAGTATAAAAATAAGTGACCAAAACGAATAAATTCAGAATCAATAAGGATGATAGAAAGAAAAAATAAGTGACCAAAACGAATAAATTCAGAATCAATAAGGATGATAGAAAGAAAAAATAAGTGACCAAAACGAATAAATTCAGAATCCTCTTTGTGATATTAGGGTTTTATCTTTTTATACCCTGAAATATATATGAATTACATGGAAAAAATAAAAAATCAAAAAAACCATTACTTGTCCTTTATATATATAACATATTCACGCACATTTTTGTTATGGTTGAAAACCCTCTGACATTTATTTTTTATTTTTTATGCCTCCTTACATGTGAATAGGTTATACCTTAGGTTATAAATGGGCATTATTAATAAACCCCTCTTTATTTAATTAAATATAAATATATAATAAACAAAATAAATAAAGATCAATTATATCTTTTAGATATTATAAGGAAAATAAAATAAATGGCGAATTATTCTCTTGAAGGACTATGAGAAAAATTATCAATATCCAATTGAGTTGGATCAATAACGCCATTCTTTTCGCCACAAAGAAAATCTGATTATATTTTCTTCAATTTATCATTCATGATTATGAATAAAGTCTGTAATGCTTCGGCGTTTGACAAGTACGAGATCAATGGTTTATACCATCACTTTGATAACATAAAGATTTTTAATCTGATCTCTATCATTCTTGGCATCTTTACAATTCCACTTCTTGTGGATATAAGTATTCTCAAAATAATCATCTTATCCATGTCTATTTTATGATCTCAATCATGACCACAATTACTAATGTGGCTTTTATTCATTCCGCTATATAATATCACATTCGCTTCAGGGAATGGAGCGGAGCCTGTTGGGCGATATTCATAATTTTTCATAAGCAACTCATTATTTTGCTCAGCCACAAGAAGGCAAGAAATTAACTTGGAATATTTCTTAAAGCCTTTTTCACGATATTGTGTCTGAAGGACAACATTGTTGGCATGAAAAATAGAGTATGTTTTTTTTCTAACATATCCTCATCAATGATACTCTGGCACATAATTGAGTTTTATTCATTAACCATATAGTGAATTATCACGTTTGCATTCACTTCAAGGAATGAAACAAATTCAATAATCGCATGGAATAAACATCATGCTTGCATTCACTTCAGGGAATGACATAAATCAAATAATCGCATGGAATAATCATCATGCTTACATTCACTTCATGGAATGTCATAAATCCAATAATCGCATAGAATAATCATCATGTTTGCATTCACTTTAAGGAATGTCATTAATCCAATAATTGCATGAAATAATCATCATGCATGCATTCACTTCAGGGAATGCCTCCCATAAAAAATCTTTGATCAAGACAATTTTCGTAACTTGAACTTGGGAGAAGTCTATAATCGAGTTTTTCGACATAAAAAAAATATTGCTTCCAAGCAAATATAAACTTTATAATATTCATACTATTAAATAGTAATTGATCAGCCAATATATATTCAATATATTCAAAGAATAAAAATTTAATCCTCATACGCGGTGTTGTTAAACCAGTCCACAAGGTCCTTTAAAAAGAACCTCCTTTGAGACTAGTAGCCTCGCAGAACGGGATGTCCAACCAATATACTCGGATTAAATTATTAAAACAAAATATTAATGACATGAAATAAACACATAATATCATTAGACAAAAATAGAAATATTTACATGAAAAAGAGAAAAATCATAATCATCATCGTATATATACTATTTTATAAATTAAATATAAAAGATTGAAAAAGAACATACCGGGTAAATCTTTGAAGAGACTTGAAATAAAAATCTTCTGAGCAAACTCGTGTTGATAACGTGTTGTGAATAAAGTAAAGAACAAGAATAAAATAGAAAAATAAAGATGAGAGATAAAAGAGAGAGAGATTTTATTGTATTCTCAAAGAAGGATTGTGTACAAATGCTATGCCAAAAGTCTATATTTATAGGCATAAGATGGAAACCCTAATTTCAATGGGTATTAAACCCTAATACTAAAACCCATTAAAGTGTAACTTAATATATAGATATCCATCATAAATAAATATATTTATAACATATTTTATAATATTCTAAGACTATTTAAAAATAATAATGATAATATCTAAAATTTGACTTTGTTTTTAACACCTTATACCCGCAAAACATTGCCTTGATACAGTTGTTTTTGTATCCTTCTAGTATCCTCTATGTTTGAAAACGTACAACACAAATTCTTTTACATATATTCGAATAAATAATATTTTTAAAATAAATCAAAGCCGAAAATGACCATTTTTATAAAGGTGAAGCGTAACATTAAATTATTGATACAAAATATAAAAAAAATTAAACTATATAAAAATTGACAATTTTCGGACCCTCGATTCATCCTAAACACGACGAATAACTATTATTTAAAAGTAGTGTAACTTTTTTAGCACACGTGAAAAATTATTTGATGAATTATATTTATTATATATTTATGATTTTATCTAATAAGAATTTTATATATCATTTATTTTAAAATAAATTTTATTTCTTTTCTACTTATCACTAAAGAGTGAGTAGTTATTTGGATGGTTAAGAGAGACAACTGATCAGTGACACAGTTGTTGGAAAAATTATTATATGAATCTTATTCACCACGTCATTTATGGTCTCGATCAAATCATTATCTCTTTCCTACATATAATTAGTGGGTGGCTAGTTTTTGAGAGATTATATCACAAGGTCGGCTCGCCACGGCATCCATGATCCCTAACTAATAAAAACCACCCATTCCACCACTAATCATTCATGTCCTTAATCTAACTTTCAAAAATATATATTTTTTAAATGACATGAAAAATTAGTGAAGATTCATTGGTTGAAAAAAAAACCTTGAAAGATAATAGTGAAGTGGATGAGACCATGAGTGATATCAGGGACGGAGCTAGGATCAAACATTAAGAGGAACAAAAGTCTATTAAGTTTTTAAATCTAAAAATTAAAATGGGCTAGAACCTTATTTTACTATTATTAAAACTAAGAGAGACTTTAGATATAATTATATCAAAAAATTTTGAGAGGGGCAAAAACCCCTCCCATTGTATACATAGCTTCAGCATTGATTGATGTGATAAGCCAAGTCCATAATATAATTTCTCATAGTTATTAGATAATTATTGTAGCAACCCTTTTCTTAAAATTAAAATTAAATATCAAAATTAAGTGTAAAAAAAAAAGGGAGAAATGAGTAAAAAGGGATCACTAGTAGAAACATCAAAAAAATTAAAAATTAGGAAATTAGGGTTTAAAAATCAGAATTGGGAATTTAAACCTAAAATTGGGATTTTAAATTGGAAAGAGAAATTTGGAAATTAGGGTTAGGGATTTGAAAAATGGAATTAGGAATTTTAGAAATTGGAAAACGATTTAAAAAAGGGTTGAAGTCGCCACCGGTCACTTTGGTAGACCGGACACTGCAAAAACCAGAGATTCGAAAAGATTTGGGTTCAAGAGTCGGTTACGATTTAAAACGAAATTATCGTTAAAAACCGCCCAAAATTGACACCTTTATTAAAATATCGCTTAATTAATTTTGAATTTTCCAGATTAAAAGTGGCATTTAAATTAGGATTTGTTTAAAAATACGGTTGCAAATTTTATTTATACCGTGTCTTTACCCGAAGATAAACACCTACACCGCCACCAGTACATTTGGTGTCGGATCCGTTACGATCGAATAAAGACATAATTAATTAAGTTCATCAATTAAGAATGTGATGTGAATTGCACAATAAACAAACTTTACAAGAGTAAATACAACAAACATAATGCATAAATAAAAACATGATAAAAAGTACACAACAAGAACAAACATGTGACAAGATATGTGATCTAATATGAAAATTAAACCAAGACTTGTAACATTGATGACATATATATATATATATATATATAAAGCACAAAATAAAAAGCATAGTAAAATATTGACAAATATATGTGACAAAGTAAAATGAAACGTAAACAAATATATATGCAAAAAAAACGTGTGCAAGCATGAATAAAAAAATAAATGACAAGAACATAGACAAAATATACAATATATATATACAATAAAAAATAAACAAAATGCAAAAAGTAAAAAAAAAAAAAGGCATAACAAATAAATACAACAACAAAATAAAGTTGATAATTAAAAAAGCATGAATAAATATGTATACAAATAAAACATGCATGAATAGTAAGACAAATATGTACAAATGTGTATCAAAATAAATAAGCAAACATATAAACAAAAATAATATAAAAAAATAAACAGATAAAAATGACCAAAACAGATAAATAAATAAATAAGTACATAAATAAATAAAATAAAATAAACCAAAAAGAATAAAAAGAATGGCCACTGGAAAGGACTAAAGTAAAAAAAAAAGAAATTCTGCGGTCAAAATCGAATGGAAAATAAACTTCCTCTTTAAACAGTGGTCAGATTGAAGGAAATCGAAATCTTTTAGGCCCTCATAACGCTATTTTCCATCGAGGAAGGGTTGCGGGAGATATTTATAAAACACGGAGGGGCCATATATAAATTAAACCATTTTTAAAAGAGGATTATAATTGAAATCAGGACCGAATTGTAAAACAAAACAAAGCTTCGAGGACCTCATGCGTTTGAATGAAAACACGTAAGGTTTTATGACGTGATTTATCCATTTTTAAAATACCCCCCGAGTATAAAAGACAAAATAAAACTGGTTTACTTTATTTTTCCTTCAAACCGAAAATCACCCCCTAAAATCCTCTGAAAATTTCGAACAAAACCCAGAAGGAATGAAGAATGTTCTTCATTTTCCAGCGAACCACCATGTTTTTCCAGAAACCATCATGAAGCGGTGGCCGGCGAGTTTAAAAATCGTTTGAAAACTCCCTTTTCTACCTCTTTCGAAACCAAAACACACTTCCTCCGACCCTTTTTTAAATCGGAAAAGAAAAGAAGAAACGAACAGAGAAGACGGATCCCTTTCCTCCTTGGCTCGGTTCACTATTCGAGGTCCGGGGACCGTTAGCTTATCACCGGCAAGAAGATAGAAAGGACAAGACCGAACTTCGAAGGTAAGAACAGAACTCTAAAAACCTTTTTTTTATTTGCATTTGAATGAAAAAAAAACAAGACGAGGGATACCTCGAAAAGCTTTTCTTGTATTGATTGGATTGGTGGGAGAGAATCCCTTAATGTTTGTGAATCGGTTTATATAACCGATTTTACATGAATATCAGAAAAGAAAAAAAGCCTAAAATGTTGCTATTGGTTGCTCTTTGCTTGTACGTTTGATGCTTTGATTTCTCTGAATATTTGGCTCTGTTGCTGTCGGTTTGTTGGCCGAAATCCTCTGGAACTTGTACGAATTGTTTCCTCTGAAATAACCTTGTCGTTTATATCTGAAATTTGTTTAATTTTGTGCTGAAATTCTCCATGCGTTTTTGGTGATTTTAGTACGATCTGATATTGTGTTTTTTTGTCTATTTGTTTGTGACTGTGACCGGAGAAATCGTCGGAGGGGACTACCGACGACGTGGGCGATGGAGGAAGAGGAGCAGTCTGGGCATGCGAACGGTCTTGTGCGTGTTCCACACGCGCGTGGAGCAGACGAGGAGCCGCGCATGCCGCGCGTGGGAGATCCGGGTCCTTCCCTCATCTTTGATCTGAGCCGTTGGATCAAGATTAGATCCAACGGCCCAGAATGGGCTGCGCATGAAGAAAGGGGATAGTTAGGGTTTCTTTAATCCGGTTTGGGTTAAGTGTAACTGGACCGATTGTAATTAATATTTTGTTTGGGCTTGTAAAATAATAAATTAAATGGGCTAGTAAAATTATTATTCGGTTTTGTAATATTTAAATTGGACTGAAATTAATATATAGACTAATATTATTAATAACATGGGTTGTTATTTATTTTTTTGTTCGTTTATTAATCTGATATAATAATATTTATAATAATAATTATAAAAACAAAATAATAATAAATAAATAATAGAAAAGAAGATAAAATAAATGTAGTATACGAAACTTAAAAGAAAAGTTAAATATATATAATATAATATTTTTTTTATTTTTAAAATTTAAATATGTAATGGTAATTATAATAATAATAATAATAATAAAAGAAAAATGAAGACAAAGATATATACGGAAATAAAATTATCTTATAGTATTTTTGAATTTTGAATAAAGAATTAACCGAAAACAATAAACTTTATATATTTATATTTTAAACCTTAATAAATTATATACATAAAAGTGTTATTTATACTTTAAACCCATAATAGGAATATCCACATATAATTAATTAATATTTTTTTTGAATTTTTTGAATAAAGAAAATAATATATATATTTTAAAATTTTCAAAATAAAGCAACAAAACGTAATATCATTAATTTTTCTCAAACTAAAATACATAGTAATATTTTTGCATTTTTAAGTACAAGCCTATTATTTAAGATGATATAAAAATTGAAAATCGGGTTTAAACCCCGAATAAAATTAGTGATTACAGTTATTTAAAAATAAACTCTTTTAATTGCTTAGACTATGAATAACGTGGTGAACATGGATTACCTAATAATCTCTCTTGTCGTCGATTCAATGATTTATCGTGGGGATTGAAAATGCTACATAGGAGGACTAACATACATTGAAGGCCTAATTTTCAGATTTCTATTTAAGGATGGAGGATTTCGATGGCATGAAGAACTGAATTAGGGAAATTAACAGAGCCAACAACAAAATTAGTGATGGAACAATTGCAATTAGGGAAATTATAAAAGATTTTGAAAAAGAAGAGACCAAGATGATTAGAAAAGGGGGAAGGAGCAAACGACATGACGTGGATTAAACATTATCTTGTACTAGGTTGTGAAAAAGGGCATATTCCATTGGGCTGAACGAGTGAAGTCCAACTGAGATATTTAAGATGCTAAGTCTAGGGGAGCTTAAGAGCTGATGAAGTTGTAGCACTTAGTGGTGTCTAATAAGGTCGGTAAAGATGTAAGAAATATGACTTCAAAGATGAAGATGTCATGAAGATGGTGGTAATGATATAAAAATGGTAATGGGTATTTAGAAGGGAGAAAGTACAGAGATAATACCTTTGGGATGAAGGAATAACTTATGCTATAAAGAGCATAAACATGAACCTTATACGAATCTTTGATCGGATTGAATAAGACTTGGACCCTTTAGTTTTAACATTAGAAACCACAAATATTAAATATGAGACGACACTACAAGTACAAGACTTGATAAGTTGATGTTGTTCTTAAAAGAACAATATGAGAAAATGTCAAGGTAAATGAATGAATTAGTTTTGACCAATGCCAAGGTAAATGTCTATTTATAATTTACAAAGGAATGTGTCTGAACGGGAACATGATAGGTCGACATGCTTGAATTAAGTTTGATGGAGCTTCAAATGCATACAAGCATCTGGTTGGGGCAATCCTAGTGTCTACGAAAGGGAATCACTATCCCTTTACATGTCGGCTAAACTTTTAGTGCACCAATAATGTGGCAAAATATGAAGCATGCATCTGGGTCTTCGACCAGACATCTAATGGGAAATCAAACTTCTTTCAGTAGCATTTTCTGATCATCAACCGTAGATGCCAACAACTGGAAATCAAGACAACGAATCAGTAGTTTCCTGAACAGCCTTAACATTGTCATCCAACGTATACAATTGAGTTTGTTCCACCATTGTAGGAAGAATCAATGAATAAACTGCAATACAATGAGAGTTTAAACAACTGGAAGTAATAAACTCCTCTTAGATTTTATTAAGAAAAAGGAATTATCAGTCCATTCATAAGCCAGAAGAATATGAAATGAGCCGAGAAAGTGATGTGAAAAGAAACAAAGAAAAAATTGATTATTATAGAATCTTATTAATTATTCTTATTACTATTGTTTCTATAGAACTAATGAGGTTCTGGCAGACGCAATAGAAACGATCGCACAAGAGCTTTTAAAAAGGACAATTACTTTTAATGATCATATTTTTAGAACTAGTTGAAGCTACAAACAATTCTTTTTAAAAAACACATTTTAATAAATTGTACATAACCCTAAAATTTTTAAACCGTCCCTAACCCTTGCTATACCTTTTTAGTCAGTTTGTCTACTAGAACATTGCTTTCTAGGTATATGAGCAATTTTCCAATTAGTTAGTGTATATTAATAAATAAATTTTTTAATTACCAAATGGAATATGGCAAATTCTGTCCATCAGTGATAGTAGTATAATCCGAATTCGATTTAAATCTGTTTCGATTCGAAGAAAAAAATTCGATCTAGATCCGATTAAAAAAAAATCTGATCCGAATCCAAAAATAATGTCTGAGTCTTAATAGGAGGTGGATCGGATATGGATATTGCCATGATCCGATCCGAATTTATATCCGATATGAATTCAATCCATATATAAACCCGAATAAAAATATTTAAAATTTTTATATTTCAAAAGCTTGAGTTGTTACTTTAATTTATTTTATATTGGATTATAATATTTATTGAGATTTGTTTGTGTTATAAATTTAAAATTATTTGTTTGATAAAAAAAATATTTATTTATTTAAAGATATTTATTTGAGTTGTTACTTTAAAAAATAATTGGATTTGAACTTTTAGATTTTAAATATTTTATTGGATTGAATTTGGATTTATGTAAATGGATTTGGATTCGAACTTGGATCTTTTTGAAAGTCCGATTATTAATTGGATTGGACTTAAACTTTATAAAGTCCGATCTAAGTCCGATCCATTTTCATCCCTACTATCCATTACTTGTGAATTAAACCAAAATAATCATTTGATTTTAAAAGTTAGGTTAAAAATCAGATCTCTAACCAAACACAAAATCAAATTTCTAAAACAAAATTTATGAACCGATCCTAGTATTGCCAACCCCATGACCAGTTGACCAGTCAAATACAGAACACATATTTAGGTATTGACTTCAATATTAATTGTTTTTCTCCAATTTGTATAAAACTTTATTAATAAAGATAAAAAAAAAATAAATTAATTTTTATACTGTTCAAACGAGTCATTCGTTTAATTATTTAGTTATTTTTACAGATATTTTTTCTATTTAATTATATGTTTTTGATTCCTTAATTAAAATTATTTGAGTAGAGATTAATTCTATAAAAGGAGACAAGACTTTCAACTGAAGGAATTGGAAACCTTTTTCATCACTTCACCTACTTAACGCGTTTCATACAATACTTTATGCTGTGTAAACATGATTTTTTTATTTTTTTATTTTGAAGATAAGATTACAATCATGGACTCTACAAGATAAATTATTAGATTTTCTTTATTTTCGACTACGACATCAACTATGTAATTACATAAAACTGTTCAATGACAGATTTTTTCATTATGATCGTTTGTAAGAAAAGTGTTACTCTAAAACGAAAATTAAATATTATTAAAAATTTAAACAAAATTATATTCAAATAAATATTAAATTAAATTAAATCGAAGTTTGAAAATGTTGAAACCTACACGAACATAGTTTTTTTTAAGATAGATACGACCATTGTTAAGGGTTTGAGTTTAACGGTCATCGATCTCTTAAGATAGGACAACAAATTATCTTAATAGTAGTATGATTGTTTCGAACATTCGCATTATCCATATCATGCAAGACCACAAAGGGTTAAAATTGATCCAGATATTCGTGCTGTCCATATCGTACAAGTGCATCCTAACCCAAATGGGTTTAATTCGCTTCAATTTATACCCGTTATGCATGTGCCTGCATGTAAGGCGAAGTTTCCATTCAAGTCATTCGATAACTATAAAATGGGTAAGTGTATGTAAACAATTTTTAGTCCATTTATTTCATCAATGTTGAATAGGGTGTTTTAATGATGCTTCGTACACCGAATTGGGTTGTGTTTTAATGCAGAGAGGGAAGATAGTGGCTTATGCTTTACGACAGTTGAAACTGCATGAGTTTAATTATCCTACTCATAATCTCGAATTAGCAGCAGTGATCTTCGCTCTGAAAATATGGAGACACTATCTATATGAAGAGAAGTGATATTTTCACTGATCATAAAATTTTGAAGTACCTTCTTAATCAGAAGGAACTTAATATGAGACAACGACGTTGGCTAGATCTTCTTAAGGATTATGATTGTGAGATTGATTATCATCCTGGTAAGGTTAGTGTCGTTGCGGATACTTTGACTCGCAATGTCATTTCAGATTTGAGAGCTCTATTCGCTCAGATGGGTTTGTTTGAGGATGATAACCTATTGGAAGAGCTTTGAGTTGTTCCTCTTCTGATATCTGATATTCGGTCTGAGCAGCCCAATGATCCATTCTTGGCCCATCGTATTACAAAGGTTAATGAGGGAACATCTCAAGACTTTTCTATTGATCGAGATGGTGTTTTGTGTTTCCGAGGACAATATTGTGTTCGAAGGAATTCTGATTTGAAACATGTTATTCTTCGGAAAGCTCACGATAGTCCATATTCTATGCATCATAGTGGGGATAAGATGTATAAGAATCTCTGGGAGAAATATTGGTGGAAAGGTATCAAGAGGGATGTTATTGGTTTTGTATCCAAGTGTTTGACTTGTTAGAAAGTCAAAGCAGAGCACCAGCATCCGTCAGGGCTTCTTCAGCATATTGAGATTACTTAGTGAAAGTGGGAGCGTGTGACTATGGATTTTTTCAGTGGACTACCTTTGACTCCGTCGAAAAATGATTTTATCTGGGTCATTGTTGATCGGTTAACTAAGTCAACGCACTTCATTCCAGTCAGAACTACTTATCCGCTGAGTAAGTTACCTTGGTTGTATATCTCTATGATTGTTTGATGGCATGGGGTGCCTCTGTCTATTATTTCTGATCGGGATCCTAGGTTTACGTCAAAATTCTAGGGTTTTCTTCATTCTGCTATGGGTACTCGGTTAAACTTCAACACTGCATATCATCCATAGACCGATGGTCAGTCTAAACAGGTGATTTAAATCTTAGAGGATATGTTGAGAGGGTGTATTCAGGATTTCAGAGGTAGTTGGGAGGATTTCTTACCACTTGTAGAGTTCGTGTACAATAATAGTTATCAGGATAGTATTAAGATAGCACCTTATAAGGCTCTTTACGGACGTAAGTGTCACACCCCTATTGGTTGGATTGAGCTTAATGAGTACAGGTTATTGGGACTAGATCTTGTACATGAGACTGAGATACTATCAGGTTGATTCGGGATCGGCTTAAGGCCACTTTTGATAGACAAAAATTCTATGCTGATTTGAGGCGTAAGGATCTTGAGTTTGAGTTAGACAATCAAGTTTTTTTGAAAGTATCTCCGTGAAGAAAGGTACTCATTTTTTGCCGTAAAGACAAGCTCGGTCCTCAATATATCGAACCTTATCGGATTATCCGATGAGTCAGACCTATAGCTTATCAGCTTGATCTACTGTTAGAGATGAATCGCATCCATGATGTCTTCCATGTTTCTATAATAAGACGTTATCGGATTGATCCGTCTCATGTTCTGTCAGTTGAGGATTTTAAGATCCTTTCAGATTCTTTTATGAGGACGAACCAGTTGAGATCATTACTCAGGACCAGAAAGTCCTTTGGAGGAAAATCATTAAAATGGTTAAGGTTCTTTGGCATAATCGAGGTTATGATGAGGCTACATTGGAGCCCAAATCTATTATCAAAGCCTAGTATCCATATATCTTTGATCTAGGTAAATTTCGAGGATGAAATTTTTTGTAAGGTGTGGAGAGTTGTAACACCCCAATTTCTTTCCTAAATCAAAACCCCTAAAATTCAAAATCCCTAATTTAAAGCCCTAGAAAATTGGGGATTTTCTGATTTAGACTTAATCTAAATTCTGTGTCTAAATTGTAAATTTCCACAAGTTAAAGACTCTTTTGAAGAATCTTAAAATTTTAGACCCTTATTGGGTATTTTTGACCATTTATTTTGGAAACAATTCTTCCTTCCCTATTTGTGACTTTCAAAATTGATTTAGAGGATTATTTTCTCCTCTAATCACTTTTGCGTTTTTAAATCAAAATTCTCCTCTCTGTTCTTCTCTCTTTTCCGATTGTTGGTGCATAGTTGGTAAGTTCAAACTCCCTTGTTATTGTTTTCTTTTCATTTGTTTTGTTTTATTTTTTAAGAAGGGAATTTTATTTTTATTTTTGATCTATTTAGGAACAACGGGTTTTTTTATGGAGTTTATTTTCGTTTTTGGGTGTTTGAAAGAGTTTGAATTGGTTTAGGGGGAGTTTTTGTTAAGAATTGATTCTGGAAAACCCAGACCTTTCTGGGAAAATCTAAAAAATTCGAGATTTTTTGGGAAAATCTGAAAATTTGGGATTTTCACGGGAAAGTTGGAAACCAACCTATGACTTGTACGACCCGACCTGTTGACGTCATTGCTGACGTCAGTATTGACCAGTGCTGACGTCAACGTTGATTTTTTCAACCCGGTCTCATTTTATGTTTTTCGACGTCCTGAGTTCGATGGCGTTGTCTATTTTTTTTGAAATTTGAACCTGAAGTGTTGTTTTTAAGAATTTTTAGTTCAAATGCTTTATCGGAAGTCGTCTTTAGTAGAATCTGAAACCAATTTACTGTTTGGTTCAGGTGACGTGGATTTGAACACCAAGCATCTTCCTCCTATTCCTCATACTTCGTGAAACGCATATGAGTTATTCGATTTATTTTTGTTTCGTGTACTTTCTTGTTTAGTGTCATAGTTGTATGTCTTACGTAATTGTTACTCGTAGGTTCTGCGTCTGCTCGACCTAGTGCCTGAGCTGAGTCCAATAGATGTCATTCTTGACGTTGAGCTATCTGCTTAAAGGTGTGTGTCTCCCTATATTTTATGTTTATTGTGTGCAGATTTTTTCATTTATGTGTATCCATGTTATTTACATTATTTTTTGATTTCTAAAATATTTCATAATGTCATGCACTGAGTTATATAAATGCATATCTGGTTTTATGAATTTATCATGCATACCTCTCGTTAGTTTTTAAGGCACACATTTCGACTCTATGATCTGTTCATGTCACTGCATTGGTTGAATTATATGTACGGTGAAGTTTAGTGATATCACTTTTTCGTGAGTATCACTTCTGATCAGTGGCTCCACCTTCGGGTTGAGTTTCCACTTTTATTTAGTGGCTCCACCTACAGTTCGAGATCCCACTTCTGATGGTGAGATGAAGTTAGAGTGGTTCAGGGGAACCTACTCTTCTGATGGTGTTGGGTGCTGGGTGCATATCATGCATACATTACATCATATGTTCCGCTCTATACTATGATCATGCTTATCTGCATACTAGAGACACACTAAGCTTCCTAGCTTACCCCCAGTTTTTGTTTCAAATACTCTGTCTTAGGCTTCGATACTTGAAGGATCCTATTTTCAGAATTTCTACGTATGTTTTACATATTTCAGAATAATAACTCTTATTTCAGATATTTAATTATTCTATATTAAAATTTGAACTTGGGATATTTATTCAGTTTTCAGAATTATTATGGTGTGTTATAATTATGTGTTGAACCTTTAGATATTTTAAATGTTAAACTTTTCAGTATTTTCATTGTTATTGATTTTAATAAATTATAGAATTTTATATTTATTTTATTTAATTTCTAACTTGTGATACAAGTTTTATTAACATAAACCCTAAGTTTTAATTAAAAAATTAGGTTAAATTTGGGGGTTACAGGTATTGGTTCCGGTGAGACTGGGACTGAATCTAAAATTTAGGTCCCGATCACTTCTTTTATTTATTTTTCTTATCAAACTTTCTCTTTATGTATGAATATTATGAGTATAACTAGTTTTAAAAAATTATTTTTCAAGCTTATAATATTCTAATTTTATTATTTAATATTATTATTGGTGGTTAAATTTTTTTCTCCAATTACTCAAATTTTTTAAAAATAAACTAATGGATCGATTCCCACCAATAATAGGATCAGTTCTTAAAATTTATGACCAAGTATGACCGGTCCAAGACTGGTTCCAATTTTCAAGAACCAATAGTTATTAGGACCAGGACCAATTTTATTCAAATTGGTCGGGTATCTGGTCTTGCCCACCCTTATTCATATTTTAATAAATTACAGAGAGCCCCAAAATCTTTAAATTACCCCTGCCTAAAAACTAAACCTTACATCATACATCATAGATCCTAATCTTAAATATTAACCCCAAACCAAAATTTTTACATCGAGACTTATGTAAAACATGAAAAATGATAAATAATTTATGTTGATTATAGAATTTTACATAAAGTTATAATTGAGCTATTAATGTTGTGTAATATCCTAGTCCTAGATGATCAAATATACATAAACTATCTACTCTTAAAATATACTGAGATATCAATGATTTATTTGATCACAACTTAAATCTTAAGACAAACATTTAAATCTTAAATTACAAATTAAATCTTTAAATTTTAAAAACAAAAAATTTATGCATCAAATTATCTTCTTCCACAAAAGCATCCTATATAATATTATACTTTGGTAGGAAAATTTCTAGAAAAAAAGATGAATCTCAATGATATCTGTATATGTAGGTACCTATATACGTACAGCCCAGGCTGATCGAAGGGATGATGGGTTGGTTGTGTCAGTGTCAATGACAAAGTCGCTGCCATAACATTAAAAGCTAAAGAATGGTCGATGTAAATGCAAATCTCGATGAAGATTCACTGATATGTCCACTGTCATAAAATCTCTCAAAATTAATGAAACGAGAGGAGAAAAAAATTAAAACTGTCTCCTTTTTTTTTTTTTTGAAGACCTTAAAACTGTCTCCTTCCTTGTCCTTAATGGGTACGTGCTTCGTCAATTAACCTGGAGAAGGCTAGAGAGTTTGGTAAAAATAAAGAACAGGATGGTTGCTGGCTACACGACGGGACTGACTACACATCTTCTTCTGTATTTCATTTTCTCATTGTTTTTCTTTCCAGTTTCTTGGTAAACAAACAAACAAAACAAGAAACCCTTAACCCTCCGAAGTCTTGTTAAACGAAGATATTAAAAAATGCTAATGACTCCGAAAACTTTCTCTGCAACTTGTTAAATGAGCCTCCACTTAATTAACGTATAGGGTTTTTAATTTTTGTGGTTCATCATTGACCTGATTTCATTATTTAATATCAAATAAGTTTCGTGTCAATATGCAATATTGATTAATATAAAATTATAAAAAAATAAAATAAACCAATGTGGTTTTTCGGTCAATCACTTTCTCATATTATATATTCCCAAGAACTAAAAGCAAAAGAAAATTAAATACAAATACAAGGAATAAAAAGGCATCCATTTACATTGAACCTTGGAATGATTTTGCTTTTTAGCTAATGAACTGTGGGCTCATACCACAGGATGCCATGAAAATGACAACAACAAGATATTTAGGATTAAACCACGTCAAACCTAATCATATATGAGTTTAGAATAGAAATCTTGTATCTCTTTATCATTATATCATCTATGTCTCTTGCTAAATTTTTTTAAAAAATTAAATTTTAAACCTTAACATTTATTTTCTATATCTTAAACCCTACACCTAATTCCCTAAACCATAATCATAACCCCTAACCTAAAACCCTAAACCTTATAATTTAAAATGAAGACATAGATAGAGGCATAGGAAAAAGGTAGACGATTTGCACCCATAAGTCTATTCATATACAGAGATAGACCGAGTATTTAAGATTAAAGCGTAAAACATAAATATTTAATATTTTGTCCCCTTCCAATCCCTTAATGTCTCTGTCTCTGCTCATATAATAATATTTTCTTAAAATAATCTCTTTAATTTAAATATAAATTCAAATTTTAATATTTTCTAGTTTACTATATTTTGTTAATCAACATTGATTTCTATAGCTATTTTTTATTATTAGAGTCTTGATTAGGTTCATTTACATCCATCCCAATTGAATAGTCCATTTTTGTCTTCATAACCAAATTCATGCACTGCTCATGATTTAGGGTTTTATTATGAATTATATTTTTGTTTGTTTGTAGGTATCCCCATACCCATGCATATTATAAAGCAACTCTGCATAATTGCCTATGCAAGTTGCTGATTAAATGAAATTAAACTGAAAGCACACTGAGTGGGAACCAGGGGTGATGGGTCTCCATCGAGGGACGTAAATACAATGAATTGATTCTGATACTCCTTGGCCCTTGCCTGGATTCCAAAATTGGGACCCTATAAATAAAAAAATCATTAATATTTAGAGTAAATTAACCAGGTGATTAATTAATTATTAAGCAGAATCTATTTTTGATCATTAAATTAAAAATATTTAAAGTTTAATCATTAAATTATTAAATTAATCTATTTTGATTATTGTTGTTAAAAAATTAGCGAAGGGGTGATGGATGTGGACATGGTAGTTAGTAAAAATTTATAAAATTATATATTTTGTTCATATTATTTGCTTGTTATAGTAATTTAGGTGATCATATGTTTAGTTGATTAATTTTATTCAATAAAACTAAAATTAAGACCAAATTAATATAATAGATAAACAAAAATATTATGTTTAAGTTAAATTTTCTCAATACAAGTGAAAAATGTTATTATCTAAACTAAAGGATTTATGTTTTAAAGAAAGGATCATCACGCTTGATGGATGATGGTGTTTTGAAGAGAGTGAAAGAAAAACAATGAGAATAAGTGCTTTTAATATTATTCCTCAACTTTAATTCAAGGTTAGTAAATTACTAACTTCTATAATTTTTTAAAAATCATGAAATTAGACTTTTTTTTTCATATTTTTGATTGAGATAAACTTTGATTGTCCTTTAATTTTAAATTTGGCAATTGATGTTAACTAGATGTAGTTTTGATGGAAAATCACCTAAGCATCTTTACATAACTTGTAGGGACAATTTAGGCCTAATCATATAGCTTATATATAGGTTAAGTGGGATTTTAATGGAAAATCTAAGCTCATGTACTAATATTGGGTTGTCCAATATCAGTACGCCCTTGTTGAAAGAAAAAACAAGGTAGGAAGAACATATTGACACTATTGACTGTGTATCGGTAACCCTTACGTAATTAAAATTCAATAGCATTTTTACATACCAATAAATTAGGGGAATTGGTATCACTATTTCATTATCTAGTATATACCTTCCTGTATTGGAATGCAGGAAAGGGTGTAATGGTATTGATGGAGATCAATGCAGGGTTCACATATTGGTAATTGGTATTGATACATGAGGTGTGCATACTGATATGAGCTTTTGTTTGAATCTTTCGAATGATATTTGAGTATTTGTACTTGAGGATAAGTATCAATATCCTAGAAAGGCATATTAATACACATGTTAGAGTATATGTATTTGTTGGACAATAAACCCAAGAAATTTAAGTTTGTGTTTAAGGATTCTAAAATTCAAGGTAAAAGACTTAATGTGTCTCCTAAGAGGTAAAATAAATAGTAAAATCGAGAAATTGAATTTTGGGTAAACTACACAGATAGTCACCATACTATGGGGTTAGTATCGATCTGACCACAATGCTTTAAAAAGAATCAAATACACCGGTAAACTATTGATTTGGTATTAAAATAGCCACTTGCCGTTAAGGAAGTAACGGACTGATGACGTGGCAGTTAAATTAAAATAGAATAATTACACATTTACTCCCTATTATTCATACATTTTTTAAATTTAGTCATAATTTTATTATAATAAAATAATATAATTATTAATTGGGTGGTAACACGTGTCACCACCCAATTAAAGGAAGAAAACAAAATTCCCTTGCACCTATGAAGTATTGAACTTGGAACAATGGGAATAATGCTCATGAACCAAACCACTGAACCATGATAACTTCTATGATTCAAATCCCTTCAAAATTTATATAATACATACAGTTTTCTATATTTATTCACATAAAACAATAAATTTAATTTTTAATTTAATTAAATATTAATTAAATTATTTTATATATAATAAATTAAAATATTTAAATTATAATAAAATTTTATTTAACAAACCCTAAACCTTAAAACTCATTTAAACCCTAAACTCTAAATGAATTTTAGGGTTTTAAATGAGTTTAGGGTTTAACTTTTTAGAGTTTAACTTTTTAGGGTTTATGTTTAAGGTTTATGTTTTAAGGTTTATAAATAAGATTTTATTTATAAACCCTAAACCCTAAAAAGTTAAACCCTAAAACTCATTTAAATCTTAAAACTCATTTAAACCCCTAACCCTAAATTAATTTTATTTAAAGTTTAGAGGGTAGGGTTTAGGGTTTAAATGAATTAGGGTTTAACTTTTAGAGTTTATAAATAAAATTTTATTAATTTTAAAATTTTAATTTATTATATAATAATTTAATTGTTATTTTTAATTAAATTAAAAGATATAAATATAAAGAAACAATTTTAGTGTTTAAATGAGTTTTAGGGTTTAGGGTTTGTTAAATAAAATTTTATTATAATTTAAATATTTTAATTTATTATATATAAAATAATTTAATTATTATTTAATTAAATTAAAAATTAGATTTATTGTTTTATGTGAATAAATATAGAAATCTCTATGTATTATATAAATTTTAAAGGGATTTGAATCACGAAAGTTACCATGGTTCAGTGGTTTGGTTCATGGGCATCGTTCCTATTGTTCCAGGTTTAAAACCTCCCAGGCGCAAGTAAGGGAATTTTGTTTTCTTCCTTTAATTGGTGTCACCACCAAATTAATAATTATATTATTTTCTTATAATAAAATTATGACTAAATTTAAAAAATGTATGAATAACAGGGAGTAAATGTGTAATTATTCTATTTTAATTTAACTGCCACATCATCAGTCCGTTACTTCCTTAACGGCAAGTAGCTATTTTAATACCAAATCAATAGTTTGCCGGTGTATTTGATTCTTTTTAAAGCATTGCGGTCAGATCGATACTAACCCTATAGTATGGTGACTATCTGTGTAGTTTACCCTTGAATTTTTAACCCTATGCTTGAATTAAATGGCCAATAATATGGTAATTAATAAGAAAATTGTTTGGGTTAGTAAACCTTAGGGATCCTTAGTGAATCGTGTGTGGATATACCTTGTATGAGTACTTATTTATTGTGTGTTCTTGTTCGTTAAGATTCAAATGCCCAATAAAGGTGTTGCAATGCAACAAGACCACTCAATATAAGATTGCGATAATGATATGAAAATCACTCTATGTGAGATTCTAATTGATGATATAAAGACCACTCAATATAAAATTCTGAGTGATGATATGAAGACCATTCAATGTGAATTTCTAAGGGATGATATGAAGATCAATCACTATGAGATTTCAATATATTCACTTGATGTGAGATTCCAAGTAAAGACTCGATGCAACATTCTGAGTATTGATAGTTATTATGTGATTTTGTGTCACTTCACTTGATATGAGATTTTGAGTATTGACACTTGATGTTAGATTCCAAGCACGAGTTTATATTTTCAATGTCAGATGACATTGAGACTCACCTAATTTTTTTATGTGCATATTGTTGAGTTGATCACACAATGGAATTGGCTAAGAGGGGGGTGAATTGGCTATTAGAAAATTGTTGGAAGATTTTTAGAGTAAATAAAGAAAATTAAGAACACAAGATTTATAATGGTTCAAGCTTCAAAACAAGCTCTACATCCACTACCTTAGCTCCCACTAAGGATTTTCAAACCAATTCACTAGATGAATTCAACCTTTTTCTAGGTTCAAGGGCTAACCTTAATAAGTCAATTTTCTACCCAAAATTGACTTAAGCCTCACAAGATATTACAAATTATGAAAGATAGAAAAATAAGTTTCTCTCACAAGAATGATATGCCCCAATTACAGATTCACTCTCCTCAAACTCAATTACAAAGAAATAAAATGAAATACAAGAGTTGGGATACAAGGATTTGCAATGAAGTGCTTGGAGTTAGATTGGAATGCTTGGATGTTTGCTTGAGGTTCAATAGTTGTTAATGCTGCTTGAAATGCTTCATTTTATACCTCATTGATTTCTAATCGTTGGGGTTGTTGGAATTATACCTGAAGTAAACTGTGATCTTCGGTATCGAAACTGACCAACTACCATTTAAAGCTCAACTGACACCAACAGTCAAAAATATTTAAGTATTAAATGAGTTGTTGGGATTTTTAAGGGTATTAAAACTGGTATCGAAACACTTTTTCATCATTTTAAAATATTTAAAAATTAAAGCACGGTTTTGATACATGGTTCGAAACACATGTTGACAGTTTAGTTCTGGTATCGGAACGTGTTTCGAAATGGATTTTAAATCTTAAGAACATTCTTCGAAAAATAAAGGTTGATATCAATACTAGTTGAAGTGGTATCGAAACGCCTAGAATAAAACACTTAGAAAAATATTTTTGATGTTCTCGGTTTAACTTAGGGTGTAGTTTTTGACTAAAATACTTAAAAATTATTTCAAAATAGTCCTTAAACATATTTGTTATATCAAAATCAATTTTAGTTTTATACATATGATATGATATGATGCATTCGTTAATGTTATATGTTTAAGAGGTTATAGTAGCATAATTTTTATCTTACCATGATATTATTATATGTTGCATTGGCCTTATTTATGATTTAAATAAAGTATGGTTGAGTGAAAATTCATCTACTAAACCTGGTTAGCTCAATATTCAGAATTGTTGTTTTTGTTTATAGGTTAGTAGGTTTGGCTCATTGCTTGAGGGAGCATCGTTAGTGTAATATTCCAATGCCTTGCCTTTTCAAAATATAGCTTTTAGCGATACATTCATAAGAACTTATGGCATGATTTAACTTGTATTTGATTTTCAAATGATCAAGTCAAATATTTTATAATATAATTTTAAAAGTAGCTTCATTATATATGTTTCAAGGATTGGAATTACATGTATTTTATAAATTGACTATCGATTTAGTTAAATAAGGTTAAAAAATTTTATGGTTGTTTTTTGGTCTTAAGGCCTAAATATGAATTCCGAGTTAAGGGTGATACATTTGATGGTATCGGAGTTTAGATTTAGTATATTCTAAGAAAGCTCTTGTATGGTTAAGAATCATGGATAGGTGTCTAGTGAGTACAAGGTCTTGCGTCTAAATTATATTCTTTCAAGACTAAAATCTAAATAGTGTACCATACGTTCACGAGTGTTTTCGATTATAACGTTAAGATAGTTTCAATCGCTTTTGTGAGGGACATGTTGATGGATGAATTCTAAGAGGATGATTCTGAGATAAAGGTTGTGCTAGATGTTAAGCTTGGATCACAAAAAAAAAATACGATAATTGATGATGTTCTCTCATGAATATGGTAATGCTTGTTACAAAACACGTATATTGAAGGTTTAGTGAAAGGTTTGATGCGCAAGCTCAAATTGATCACCGATTACCGTCAAGAGGGTTGTTTTGGTGTTTGGTTGAATTTTCTAAAATCGAAAGATTGAGGCAAATGAACACGATGATTTAGAATGGTTCAGACTTCTAATCCGAGTCCTACATCCATTAACTTATCTTCGCACTAAGGATTTCCCAAATTCACTAAGAATTTCTTCCTTTTGAGGCTAAAAGGGATAACCTTAAAACTTTGATTCAATTCTCGAATAAAGCATCCAAAGTTCACAACCCGAACTTTGGGAAACCTCTCAAACAAGAGAAATACTTAAGAAAACTTGTTAATCCTTCTAATAAGTATAATTTTTTCAATATAAAGCCCTCACCCAATTCCTAAGACACTTGAGCATACATATAGATTAAGCTCACAAGTTTTGTCTACCCAAAGATAGGAATTAAAGCTCTAATACATTTCTTTGATCATAAGATGTTGACAATGGAATCATTAGTCTTCTCTTGATGCTTAAGACTTCCATTCATTCCAATTGAGCTTCTAGCTTTTGGTGACCGTGGGGATTGATTTGGAGCCGTTTGGAGCTGGTTTCAAGTCTTATTTCTGCTTCTGTTCCATGTGGTATCAAAACACGTGAAAGCTAGTTCGATATTGTTACTTTGGGAAATAGTCATTGAACCTACATTTAATAACTGATATCGAAATGCCTACAAGGTATATCAAAACCCTTAGCTCATCGTATCAAAATAGTTAAAGCATGTTTCGATATTGCTCCTAGTCATTGAGGGGGGTTTATAAAGTCGTTGAGGGTTTTCAAAGAGTTGTTAGAGGTGTATCAAATCACCTAAAACTCGTTTCGATATTGGCGTATTGAAACCTTGGTTTATCATTTCGAAACCAAATTTTTTAATAACAAAACATATCAGAACAGTCAAAGATTGTATCAAAATGCATGTACAGTTTTGCCTTTAAAAAGCTTAGCGGTATCGAAACACTTGGGAGATGTATCGAAACGCCTAGATTAAAACATTTCTTTCGTTTCTTTAAATCATTTTAAACACCTTTGAAATCTCTCAAAAACGTCTTAATTATATTTTCAATTTATTTGGACCATAAGAACCATTTTTGAAATCTTTTCATATTTGTCCAAAACATTTTTTAAATATTATATCAAAACAAATATCTCAACAATCTCCTCCTTTTTGATATAATAAAATAAACTTGAAAAATTATTTTTGAGATTTCTACAGCTTATTAAAACAAAATTTGAATAATAGAATTAAAGATTTGAAAACATTAATGCTCCCCCTTATTCATTTGAAAAACGAAAATTTCAAAATATTCTCCCATTTTTTGTTATAGAAAAAATGGCTCAAAAAAGTGAAAAATTTAAAGCTCATACAAATAGAGAATTTTTAAAATAAGTTTTGTTTAAAAATAGCTCCCCCTTACTCATTGCATTAAAAAATAGGCACAAAAATAACATTTAGAAGAAATTGAATTTCAATTTTTTAGTTTAATCAAAATAATATGCACAAGAAATTAAATTATCCAAGACTTAAAAAAATTAGATAACCAAAGATAGATAATAAAAGCAATACGCTTAGAGGTTACCCAATTCTTTCATGTGTATGACTTGAGTATTCTTCAATCTTTGATATGCTTTTCATTACTCCACACACCTACAAAAGACATTTATTTGGCTTTTGGTATCCAAATTGCTTTGAATCCATTTACATTAAGTGCAATGTCTTTAGTTCTCTTAGGAACCCATACTTGTCTAGTTCTATAAGTTTTTCTTTTTCTTTATAGGAAAAGTATGCAAGGAATGACCATGATAATGATAAAGTAAGCAATTTGCCATTATGTGACAAGATGAATTATTTGAAATGATTTCTTTTTCTCTTGTTAAGCTATCGAGCTTAACTTTTAAATAAAAATTTTCTTTTTGAAAATATCAATTCTTTGTTTTTGAAAGCTCTAAATCATTTTTCAAAATTTTATTTTGGCTTTCAAAATCGATTTTTGATTTCAAAGAAAATTATTTTCAATTTTAAGTTTTGAAATTATTTTTTCAAATTTAGAATTCATGGTCTCAAATTCCAAAAATAATTCATCGTAAGCATCTTATAACTCATTAAAAGAGTAAGAATTAAGCTCACTAGAGTTAGATGATACATCGGTTGTTTGGAGAAGGTTTACACTTGATGGGATTCCATCTTTCTTCTCTTATTCACCATAGATTCTCTCAAGTTTCTTCTATATTTCTTTAGCACTCTTGCATGTGAAAACTTTCTTTGAGATGTATTCATTAAGTCTACAAAGAAGATGTGTATTACCTTGATGTTTAGTTTTGCTTTCACGTCATTGGCACTACGTTGCTTCTTCTTCTTAGGAGCTTCGATTTAGACATATTCAATAATGTCCTAAACTTCAAAATCATGGGAACTGATGAAGAGCTTCATGATATTTTGCCATTGGAAGTAGCTTTCTCCTTCGAAGAGCGGAGGACACGTAATAAAGCGACCTTCTTCAAAGCAAGCCATTTTCTTGAACAGTAGACTTCAAAATATGGATCCTTACTCTCGGATGTTAGTCCAAATCGATGAAGATGAGGCTATGATACTAATGGAAAGGTTTGATACACAATCTCGAATTCATCACCGATTACCATCAATAGGGTTGTTTTGGTGTTTGGTTGAATTTTCTAAAATTGAAAGATTGAGGCAAATGAACACGATGATTTAGAGTGGTTCATACTTCTAACCCAAGTCTTACATCCATTAAATTATCTTCCCACTAAGGATTTCCCAAATTCATTAAGAATTTCTTCCTTTTGAGGCTAAAGTGATAACCTTACAACCTTGATTCAATTACCGAATCAAGCATCCAAAGTTCACAACCCGAACTTTGGGAAACCTCTCAAATAAGAGAAATACTTAAGCAAACTTTTTAATCCTTCTAATAAGGCTAATTTTTTCAATATAAAGCCCTCACCCAATTCCTAAGAAACTTGAGCATACATATACATTAAGCTCACAAGTTTTGTGTACCCAAAGATAAGAATTAAAGCTCTAATAAATTTATTTGATCATAAGATGTTGACAATGGAAGCATTAGTCTTATCTTGATGCTTGAGACTTCCTTTTATCATATCAATTGAGCTTCTAGCCGTTGGTGACCGTTGTGATTGATTTGCATGTGGTATCGAAACATGTGAAAACCGTTTCAATACTTCTACTTTGAGAAATAGTCATTTAACCTGCATTTAATAACTAATATCAAAACGCCTACAAGGTGTATCGAAACCCTTAGCTAATCTTATCGAAACAACTAAAGCCTGTTTTGATATTGCTCCTATTCGTTAGAGGTTTTATAAAGTCATTGGGGGTTTTCGTAAAGCGGTTAAAGGTGTATCAAAACACCTAAAACTTTTTTCGATACTGACGTATTTAAACCTTGGTTTATCTTATCGGAACAATCCAATACTTTATCGAAACGCATGTATAGTTTTTCTTTTGAAAATCTTAGTGGTATCAAAACACTTGTGAGGTGTATCGAGACGTCTGAGTTAAAACATTTCTTTTGTTTCTTTAAATCATATTAAACACCTTTAAAATCTCTTAAAAACTTCTTAAATACGTTTTCAAGTTGTTTGAACATAAGAACCATTTTTGAAATCTTTTCAAATATTATATCAAAACAAATATCTCAACATTTAAGAAATGCTTACCTAATCGAGCAAATCGATGGTTTAAAGACTCTTAGTATATTATAAAGTAGATATGAATTAATTATAATGGTGTCTTAAGTGTTTTATCTCCCTTCTTAAATGCAATACACACCAATACTGGTAGACCGTTAAATTTTGGACTTCAACTTATAATTCTTACATGTTATATCTTCTTAGATCAGTTGTGGTGACGTGGTTAGAGTCCTCGAATTTCTTCACCTTTTTTCAAGTTGTAGTATTTAAGATATCGTATCCACAGAGATTGATCAACCTGTACTACAAAATAAATCTACACTAAAACGTAAAGACATAAGTAATTTGGAGTAATGGTGAATTAACTAAAAATAAAGAAAACTAAATAATTAAAGAAAATAACAATGGAAGAAGGCTAGGTAGTTTGCTTCGTAGAGGGAAATCCAGTTGCACTTATTCTTTAGTTATTAATGCGTGCGGTTGAATTGTCGCCACGACGGGTCACTCGTAGGGTCGCCTTAGCTGCCTCAATGGGGTTATGCCTTGTCGACAACTCAAATTTTCATAGTTCGACAGAGCATCCGAAATAGTTCCTCCTTATCCCTAAGCGAGGAAACTATTGAAACCAACGTCTTGATGATACCTCCCGGCGTGAATCAAGGATTTATAGCAACCTATTGTATGCTTCCGTTTAGTCGCTAAAATCTTGTTTGGCTTATCTCTAAGTTGGATTAGTCAATGCCCATGAGCAAAGACCGTATTCTCTCGTTTCGTGATCCTAACTCTCTCGATATTAGACAAATACTTTTTTCTTCACAAACTTATCTTTCGAGCTCGTAAGTGAAAAAGAGTAAGAACCAAGAGAGAATAAACTATGAAAATTAGGTTTGCATTAATAACTCTTAAATAAGATACAACTTTCTTCCCCAACTACTCCACAAAATACTAAAACCTCGATGGAGTTTAGAACATGATGGCTTTTGTCAGCGGCTAGGGTTTTATCTATGAGAACCGACTCCTTTTTTAGCCTTAGGTGTTTGCCTTTATATAGGCTAAGCCTAGGTTAAAGACTTCCATAAAAATAAGAGTTCTAAAAGGAAAAGAATACATTTCCTTATTGAATTGCAACTTTTTTATTCTATTTCCTAATTTAACTCTTTAATACCATGTCAGCTTTGTCCATGGCTTGACTTTATTTCTTCTCTTCCGTTTTGTCTTGCATAGCGTCCATTGTATTCATCACATTTTTTCTTCATTTATCAAGCACCAGTTATCATCTTTCCTCTACTGCCGCGGCAGGCGATCTACTGCTGTGGCGGATGCATCCTTGCATTTTAGCTCATGTTTCAGCATCCATTCATCTTATCTGGTCGTATCTGTATGGTTATTTTCTGTCTAAGAAAGAAAACCATTAACCATACCTGTTTTACACCAAATAATCAATAAAATGACAAAGTGAGTGCATGGATGTTGGAAAATGAAAAATATGCAGAATTATTCTTAATTGTTATTAAATGTGTCCTTTACAAGCAATAATCGAGTAGAAATATGATATAATAATTAGGAATTTTATGCACTTGTCAAGTTGAAAAAGAAATATGTCAGTGATATTTACTTGGGTAAAATGAGAGGTTGGAGCAATATTGAGTAGGAGCAACATCTATTATGATTGTGTTTTTATGCCCCAAAATTAGTTGTTACTGAAGATTTAAGGAATACGAGGCTTAGAATTGGATTAAATATTGATGTATAAAAGCATGTGATAATTGTTCCACTTCATATATTTTTAGAGTTAATCGAAGTGCGAAGGCTCTCGAATAATTTAGGGCTAACAAAAAGATAGTTAATAACTTTAGAGATTGTGTTGTGAGAACTAGAACATCATGAGTTCTTATTAGGATTCTTTGAGAGATTTTATACTTTGAGAGAGATCAAAAGTGTTGTTACTGATTAGTTACCAAGAGTTGGTTGAAGATCTAGATCAAGAGTTTATACTTGCTTCATGATTTTTGTTCTAATAGAAAATACTGATAGTTCGATTAGAGCATCTCTTTCATTGATTGGTGAGTATTATGGTCAATATAATTTTGGGTTATGCTTCTTTCTTAGAAGAATTTTTATGAGTGTTAGAAATTTAATCACATGAAAAAAATTATCTTATTTATGAATTAATGTTCACCAACTCAATATCTAAGGTTTATTTTTTCTTGTCATGGTTATATTTCTTCATGAGGTTCCTTAGGATACTATTGAAGTATCAGGGTGGTGGTTCTATGAGATCTGTTGTCAGATTTGATGTATGAGATTTGCTAAATGATTTATTGTCCAGACTAGAGATGATGACCTTACTACCAAGGATGTGTCGAATAATTACATTCTATTGTGATTTCTATTTTTATTGATAGTTGTTTGAACTCTTTTTCTTATTATGTAAGTGATTTCGTTGAACAAGATTTTTGATAAGTTCCTCGAGGTTGATATTGATTTGGTAATTGTTGGTTTTATGAGTCTTAAAAAGTAAAGGTTTTAGTGTGGGAGATGAATATGAATTTAGAGTAACTGTCCCTACGGACTTGCTGGATTTACATTTTCTCTAGTTTGTAAGAGATACTCATGGTTTGCGCTGGTTGTACGATTGCAAAGTGTGCCTTGGTTTCTAAGAAAAAACTACGAAATTGGAGCTTGAAATAAACAATCATTTTGATTATGTGTACAAAGAATCTCTACCTCTTTATCTTACGTGTCAATTTTTGGTGATGTTAATTTAATGAAAAACTTATAGGTCGCAAGACAATTTTAGTTTGTATAATTAATGGAAGGTTGTGGGTCCACAATTTTAAAGCGATGAATGTGTAAATAAATGTTAGGATGCCCTTTGAGAATCGAGCAAACTATAATCTTGATTATGGATTAAAATACATGATAGAGAATGAATTGAATTCAGTGTTAGTGTTCATCACTTGGTGATCATACACCTATTGAATTTTTTATACGAGGACTCCTTGGTAAGGGAGAGTGGGTAAAAGAAATATTACCAAGGGTTTTATCAATTACATGCTTGTATTGATATATTAAAATATGACGGTGTTGGTTGTCTTGGGAAGATGTATAATATTTAAAGAATATTGACCATTTTTCAGGGTTGGGAATCTTGCTAAAGTTAAAGTGTTTTGAGTTTTTATAAGGTCATTCAGAAGATGAGTCTGATGTCTTGTTTTATCGATTTTGAGATAGATCATGTTCATGTATGGTATAATAGTATGAAGATTTCTGATTAACCTTATGGGAATTTGAGTTTTTAAATATGGTGGTATGGGATCGAATTATTAGAGAGTGAAAGAAAAAGAACGGTAATAAGTGTTTGGGAGCTTATTCTTTAACTTTAATTTAAAGTTAGTAAACTACTAATTCCTATAGTTTCCTGAAAATCATAAAATAAAATTTTGTTACATGTTTTTGATGGTTTTGGTTGATATAAACCTTGATTTTTCTTTAATGATAAATTGGAGAATTATTGTTAATAAGACACAATTTCAATAGAAAAACTCCTAAACATCTTCATAGAAATTGTAAGAATAGTTTAGGGATTAAACATATAGGTAAAGTGAGATTTCAAGAGAAATTTAATCTTTATAATAGCGATTCGAGTATCGTGTATTGATATTGGATGGTCTAATATCGCTAGTCCCTTATAGAAAAGAATAGGTATGAAGGGGGTATCAATATTATTGGTCGTGTATTGGTACCTCTTGCTTAATTAAAATTCCAATGGAAATTTTGTGTACTGGTACACTAGGAGTGTATTGGTACCGCTATTTCATTACCTAGTGTATGCCTTCGTGTATTGGTACTAATAGGGATAAGCACGAAGGGATTCACGTACCGATAATAGGTATTGATACGTAAGGCATGTATAACTATATGAGCTTTTGGCTGAATATTTCATATGATATTTTAGTATTATTACTTGAAGAATAATATTGGTATCCTAGACAGACATATTGATACCCATGTAAGAGTATCGGTACTCGATGAGTAATTTGTCAAAAGAATTTGAGTTTGTATTCCAAAGTTCTATAATTTGAGGTAAAGGGCCTAATAGCTCTCTGATAAGTGATCAAAATAGTTAATATTTTGAGTTTAATTACTCCTTGATTCGATGAATTATGTTACTGATCTTGGTGTTTTCGTATGTTTTTGTACAGGATTGTGAATCTGGAAAGTGCAATTAAATGGACGATTTTTAAATTTTTTTTATTTTCTGGATAGAGTCTGGAATCGTGGGTATGACTTTGGGCATGAAAAGATGATGTGGCACTCGGTCAGCAGCTTCTAGAAGATGACGTCAGCAAGCACCTGAATACTTATCAGCCGCGTTTCGGATAACTTATCAGCTGAGATTTGAATTTCAAATTTGGATTTATCTTTTGTATTTGAATTTAAATAATTTTAGATTTATTTAGGATTTATCTCTTTATTTTAGGGTTTGTAGAAGGTTATAGATACGCAAGCCTTAAATACATCTCTCATATCTAATCTTCCATCTCTTTGTTCTAGCTTTTTAAGTTTTATAAAATTTTCTTTATTTATTTTTATTGTTCTTATTTTTTTACTTTATTTTATTTTTATGTCGAGCATAATTCTTTCAATAATTATATTCGGCTAAATTCTTTATAGCCAAGGACTTAAGCAATGACTCGATCCAAACGTGAGGATTGAAAAGCGCATCAACAACTTCAAATTTTTACTTCTTTCAGTTTTTCTTTTGAACTTATTTCTAAAATCAAATTGATTTCAAAACTAAAGATAGACTTTAGTCAAGACGTTGATTTGATTACTTGTGTGGGAGGAAAGATCGGCTATTGAAGCAAATCCGATTTCCTAGGAACACACTTAGCAAATTGATTGCTAAGAGAAAATTAAGATTGGATCAATTATTATTGCAATAACATAATTGAAGTTGGTTTTAATGATTTAAATGTTTTTATCTACAAACATTAAGTTGGTGGATTAATCCATGAAACCAATATCAAAGATAGCACTTGGGTATTCGGTTTGAAAGATTTTCCGCAAGGATTGAACCTTGAAGGCTAAGTACCGACGTAAAATCTTGAAGTGAAAAATCATTTTCCGATGATCAATTAAAATCGAGTAAAAGCGAGAGCCTAAGACTAGTTTTTATTTTATTGAATTACTTTCTTTATTTCATCTTCAATTACTAGTTTTTATTCGATAACCCCCCTTTTACTCAAACACTATTCAATCATCTTATTGAATCATCAATCGAACAAGCATAATCAGAAAGTTTCTAGTCTTAGTGGGATCGACCCTTACTTCTCACTTACTACATTTAATTTTCTTATTTATTAATTAAGAATAAGACATTTTATTTTAACACTACACGACACGTGTCACTCTCCTAAAGAATAAAAAAAAATAGTAAAACTAAAGAACTGGTATTTTTAACCATATGCATGAATTAAATGGCTAATGAAATGGTAATTAAAAAAATTATATGTGTTAACAAAACATATGTATCCTAGTGAGAGAATGTTGCAACACAAGAACACTTGATGTGAGATTTCTAGTGGTGATATAAAGACTACTCAATATGAGATTCTGCATGATGATAGAAAGACCATTCAATGTGAGATAATATTTGTTCATGTATATTCTTATCCATTTGACAATAAACATACACTATATAAACAAAACGATTTAATCTCGTATCTCCTAACATAAATATAATTCGTTTTTCCTTTAAGACACTTGTTATTTTGAATCGAAAAAAGAAAATTAAAATTTTTAAATCTCTTATAGTACATAAATTAAAAGATAATGAATTCTTAAATACATTCACACTTACGTACTCCCGTATGTTACAACAAAAATTTGTTCTAATCGAACTAAAACTCAATAGGCTACAATATTATAATATTTTACAAACAAATATACATATATAATCATGGTAATCATCTTAATACTACATTACAAATGAAAATATTATGAGATTGAATCCAAACTTTCCAATGGTTGTTATGATTCTAAGGAGATGATAAAAATAGACAATAATTGGGATATCGATTCAAACTCAACATCAACTAAATAAAAGATCTTGTTGGCCTGAACTTTTTGTCTCTAAGCATGCATTTGGAACCTCTCTTTTCTATTCTATGAATTCGTACGTACTCCATTGAACTGTAAAGGAAGAACAATTTCATTGTCTTTGCCATCAACTTCCAAAGGAATGAAATAATAATAACAATAAATTATAAAAAGAAGAATTTCTCAATGGAAAGCTTTATACACAATGCAAGCAGCCTTGTCGGCATGTTGGCCTTAACCAGACCCCACACCTATAGAAAAATAATTCAAAAAATGGCCTTTAAAAAGGAACCCAATAGACACTTTGTGATAAACACAAGCACTAACACCACCACCACTAACTTAGCCATTTCCAAAAAGGTGGTCTTCCATTAATTCCCTAGCCTGCTCCTACCCCCCGAATTCAAGAATCTTACACTTCCTTAAATTACCCGAAGCTCTTCTTATTACCATCCCCAGAAACATCGAAAACAAGACGAGAAATGTGGCGTATAATCGTGGTTTTGCGACGAAATCTTCGGAACATGAAGAAAAGCCCTCGAGTGGCAGATGAAAACATGTACGGAGGAGGGAATAACAGGAATGATGGTGTTAATGGAGGTATCGAGATGCCGAACAGCATAACCGGGACAGCCTCACGTGGGTCGTGGAGTGGTTTTTCCTTAGTTTCTTGCTTCTCTCAGCCTCGTGTTAATGGAGTTGATGGAGTTTGGGTGTCGACCGAGTTCGCTCAAATATCCGACATGAATCATTTTATGGTCACAGACAGCATGCGTTATGCAATCTTAATGTAATCAAACAAAAAGAGGAAAGAGATGTAAGTACATAGAAATTCAGAGAATTTTTTTCGCTTTTTTTTTCTTGGTTAATAAGAAAGGAAAATTTTGCTAGTTTTTTTTATTATTTTATTATATATATATATATATATATATGAATTTCGTGTTATTGGCTTCTTTATTGCTTGTTTTTCGATTTAAATTAATTATGGGTTTTCGATTCAAGTAATAATTTTAGGTTTAATATATCAATTAGCCCTTAAACTTTGCAATCTTTTACTAATTTTGAGAAATATAAGGATTTAAGTTTATTTTTAATATTATAGAGACGTTTGGAAAATAATTGGGAAAGTAGGCCAATTGCTATAATAATAAAAGTACCTCGTAACTTTCTCTTGGCAAGGTTTTCTCTCTCTTCCTGAACCACGCAAAGAAGAGATGGTGAGGTACTATTAATCAATTTAATTTATTCGGTTGAATGAGGAAGAGAGAGAAGACATCGCCAAGAGAAGGTAGCGATGTCCTTTTATTACTGTAACAATTGGCCTATTTTCTCAATTATTCCTCAAACTCCCTAAAACCCTAAAATTAATTTCAAACAACAATATTTTTTAAAATTTTTCACAATCTTTCTTAATTTATTTATTGAATTTTTTTACCAATTTAAACGTAAACATAAAAATATTTCTTTAAACTTAATGTTGACCGATAACACATTAACTAATAAGATAATGACAAATCATTGAATGTTATATATCAAAATTGGATTGATTATTGAAATAATAGGTCAAGTACTAAACACCAATTTAAGAATATTTTTAAATTTAAATATCAAAATAATTAAAAAAAAGTATTTGATTGAACAAGGTTATAAATATAGAGACCAATATACATATATAAAAATATTTTAATAAAAAAATTCAGTAAGGATGGATAGTTAAATCTTTAATGAAATTTTCTTACAAAGGATAATGAATAAAAATACATT
The DNA here is from genome assembly GCA_035048815.1 of Abelmoschus esculentus. Taxonomy (NCBI): domain Eukaryota; kingdom Viridiplantae; phylum Streptophyta; class Magnoliopsida; order Malvales; family Malvaceae; genus Abelmoschus; species Abelmoschus esculentus. The sequence continues at coordinate 6,034,270 of JAUCBN010000037.1, forward strand.
GATGACATAGAAAACTATAAGAGATTTGAGAAAATTAGTAAGACTTTGTCTTTATTTATATAATAAAGTATGAAAAAATATCTAAATATTTTTTTTTGAAAGAACCAGGGTCTATATAAATGCTATTCTGACATCTTGCTAAAAATTTATTAAATTGAAAAATAAACAAATAATTTTAAATTTTTTAGTTTTTAATTTAAATTCAATAAAAATATATTTCCAAAGTATTAATGTTAATTAATTTAAATATATAAATACACATCGTACTGTCTTAGATTTTTTAATTCGAGAATCACGTTAAACCGAAGTGTGAGCCTCGTAGTTGGACAGACATATTTGGTCCTTGGAAAGTTTCTTGGGTTGTCATGTGTTGTTGGACTTGTTTGGGTTCAGATGGATTTTGAGGAGGGGTACTGTAGTAAAACCATAAATGAAAGACAAAGACCGGTAAAGTCTTAATTTTCCTGCAGAAAAATTAGCTTGGTGATATCATCTTGGCCTCTTGGTGATTTTCCTATGAAAAATCAAAACCCTAAAATCACATTATATATAGGTGGAAATCGTCTAATTTTTTTATGCCTCAATTCGTGCTTCCGTTTTTAAATTAAAGGTTTAAAATTTAGGGGTTGTGGTTAGGATTTAGAGATTTAGGGATATAGTATATTGTTTATGATGTAAAGTTTAAGGTTTAAGGTTTAGAATATAAAAAATAAGGGTTAGGATTTAAAATTTAATTTTTTAAAAGTTTTTAACGGGAGGTATGGATGAAGACTTGATAAAGAGAGAGAGGATTTCTACTTCTTATATAAGGTGTAAATACAGTATAAAAATCTTCTACCTCTTTATTGTACTCCTTCCATGCCTCCCACTTAAAAATCTTAAAAATTAAATTTCAAACCTTAACCCTAATTTTCTAAATTCTAAACTCTACATCCTAAAAAATACATCCACCCCTAATTCCCTAAACCCTAACCTTGAACCCTGAACCCTAAACCCTAAACCCTAACCCAATAATTTAAAATAAAGACACCAATGAAGATATAATTAGAAGGTAGTTGATTTACACTCGTAAATACAAATATCTGGTTAATACTCTAGCTCACAACCTAGCCACATCGGCACTTCAATGTTTAACCTATAGTTAAATTTAATACTAATATTGTTCTACTGTTTTATATAATAGTAATACTTTTGTTACAAATTCTAAATCTGTATTTCTATGTATATTTTTCTTACACCAAAAACCAGGAATTAACCTCCTCCCCATGATGCTATACCATGTCAGCATTGCCATGCGTCCGTGGGCGTATATCTTCCATTCCATAGACACGAAACAGGAGCTGCAACTAATTCCGAGGGTGCTCATATCAACCGCGGGGTCGGAGATCATATTTCCTGGAAATGGAGGATACTAATTTCCCTTCACTTCCTTCTGCTGCAAATGGAACCATGTAGTCAGGGTCCTTGAGATTGTCGACATTGTCGGGTATGTCGGTATCGATCCACGATGACCAGTCGACATCACTATCAGAATCCCAAGACGACTCCGAGTTCGTCCTTATGTTGTTAACCTTGTCAATCAAAGTTACCAGCATTTGATGGTTTAACCTTTCGTAATCCCTATATGAACATATCGCAACAAGAAGTTGGGTAGATGCAAGGAGAGTATAAAGCAGCCTGAGCAGATTAATGAGACGTGTTTGATGTTCAATATCGTTCATCGGATACCGGAGAATTGCAATTTCGATCATGAATGAAGCACATAAACCTGTAAGAAAAGAACCAAAAGATTGAAATCGGATCGATTTTGGGAGGTAATAGGCAGGTACTTACGTACCAATATAGAGCCTGGGTCTCACGGTGTATGTTTGCTTCGTACTGGTGACAACATAGATTATGAATATTGAACAACAATAAAGAAAGAAGGCTTTTATCAACCGGGACTCGACCAACATGGCATTGTGAAGATTAAAGAGCTTATCCAAAGCTGCAAACATGTGGGCTTGCTTGAACTCAAAGGCTTCCTGCATTGATATTTGTCAACAGTTGCAGATGGAATTAGTATATGAACCGACCAATGACCATGTCGTTCGAAAATGCAAATTCAAAAACTAAACCTGAGCTGCTAATATGGACTTGGAATTCTCCACCAGATGGTCGTGGGATTGCTCAAGCTGTTGTTGTCGCTGAAGAAGCATTTCTTGTTGGGAATGGCCGAAATCGGCCAACTCTTTCAGCGACTCCCTGCAAAGTTAGGATACTTGGTAAATATTTTCAATGATTTTTGCTTGCTAAAATGCTTACCTGCTCTCATCTAATGCTTGTGACTGAAACTCTGTAATCGATTGAAGACCGTCAGAGAGCTACGGATTGCTTATCCAAAAGTTCCCTTTGATTTTCCAAGGAAGTCCCGGTCATTTTCCCTATATCATCAGCTTTAGTCTGCAAATGACTCATTTTATCAGACATTGCATCACTCATTTTGCCTATCTTCTTCTCTACTTCAACAGTCTCCTCTTTAATGAAATCGAGTCGTTCGCCTAAGTTTTTGTACGAGTCACTGATCATAGCCATCCCTTCTTCCAAATTGCTTTTCATTTCCTCCTGGCCTGTTTTCAGTTCCGTTTGGAAATCTGCAATTAGTTGAGATTGCTTGAAAACTGCAATTGAATGTTCTACTAAGATATCCATATGGTCCGATACATTCTTAGTTGTCTCCACTAATTGTTGTGATTGTTGGCCGATTATTGTAAGAGAAGATAGAATGTTGTTTGAGCTCTGCAACAACTCCTCCGTTTTCATTTCCATGCCATCCATTTTCTCCTCTGTAATCCGAGCTGCATTCTTCAAATCATTCACCAATTTCTCTGTTTGATGCCTGAAAGCCGTGGCCCTGTAGGCATACGACAATATCGAAAATCGGTTCATCTATGAAACCATTTGACCTCAAATAATATCAAGTGATACAACTTACTGAAGCTGATAACAAATTGTGTTGGTTTCAAGGAAGAATTGAAGATAAGTCTGATAAGATACATCATCCAGCTTGGCCAGGCATTTCTGCATGGAAGATTCGGATTGACAGTGAGGGAAATAGGATCTTCCCGAGTCATTTTGAAAGCAATTGCTTAGATCCCAAGCAAATCGTTTCCGTTTTTCGCTGTTGTCCCCGATGATCACCGAGCAGGCGGAGAATATTTGTAGATAGGCTCTCTGCCAACACGAGTTTGAGACATCGAGTTTTTCTCTAGCCTTTTCTACAACATGAACCCCTTCCCTATAATCAACAGCTTTTACAGAGAAATCACTTGCTGTTCCAAAATTATCGACTTGCGTTTCGATGCTCGATGGCTCTCCCCATGATAACGACAAGCAAATTTGAGATTGCAGGACAATGAAGAACGAAAGAGGAACATAGCTACGATAGTGCATCATTTAACCTGCAAAAGATATTTCAAAAGAACTGATATGTCCCATGCATAGATAAAGAAGCCTAGGCCTGTATTGTCGAATAAAATTCGAATTATACCATCGGAAAGAAGGAGATTTGAAGAAGAGATGACAACCCCAGGGTTGAAAATTCCTGAGACTTGAGTTTGACCCCCGCGTTCTTAGGTTTTGGTTGGCTTTTGATGGACCATTGGACTGGATTTTTCCCACAACGAAAACAAACCTTCCATGAGTTTGTAGGGTAAATATATTGATATAGTTGAGGGTCATAACCAGAGATTTAAAAAACATTTTTATAGTGTTTTTTATCGTGTCGTGCTTATCGTGGTTCCAGATAGAACGGTTGTATCGCGGTCGTTGTGGGAGTCGTGGTCGTCAATTTTTTAAAACTCATACAACTTATTATGTGAATTTTTGAAATAACGGTATAGTAACAAGAATAATGAACCATTATAGTCATTATCAACCGTTATCCGTTAAATAACGACCGTTATCAACCGTTACCGGTGTGACATAAATAAATTATCACTAAAAGTCTATAATTATGACACAAAATTTATTGTCACCAAAACTTTGACGCATGATAGTGACGATATGTAACGACCCGGATTTTCGGATTCGTATGTCAGGTTAACCCGAGAGCTTGAGCTTAGGTTTTGGGCCCCGAGTTGTGAGGTTTTGGGCCTTGTTAGGTTAAGTTGTTGGGATGAGTCATGGGCTGGGGGGCATTTTTGTAAATGCCAAAGAGGATGTGTAAAACTAAACTTGATTTTGATATAACAATTAAGTATAAGAACTATTTTGTAATAAATTTTTAAGTCCCTAACTCAAACCTTTGTTTTCAAGTCAAACCAAGAACTATGAAATAAATTTTCTAAGTGTTTTTGCACGAGGGTATCGATACCCCAAGAACAGATATCGATACACCTGGGTTTTTAAAGCTTTGTTCTTGAGATCAAGAACAAGCATCGAAACACGGTTCGATACCTTTTCTTCACTGCCAGCACCCGTTTCGAACCATGTATCGAACCACTTCGAAGATTTTAATTATTTTTAAAATCATTTAAAAATTGACTCCAGGTATCTATACCTGTATCGATACACCCCTTAATCCCCAACGGCTATTTTAGCATTAAATGAGTCGACCATTGGTGGCAGTTAAGATTTTGATTGGTGGTTAGTCTGTACCGAAACATGGTTCGATGCCAAACGGCTTACAGTTTCATAAAGGTATCGAAACATGGTTCGATACCCCTTGTATTAAATGCACAATGACTCTTTCTACTTTGGTCTGTTTCGAAACAGGTTCTTCGTGTTTCGATACCGTATGTTGCAGAGTGCATTTATGATGGAAAGATGAAGCTCCAACGACCTTATTTATATTCCCAACAACCACAACTGTTAGAAATCAATGAGAGGGTATAAAATGAAGTGTTTTCAACAGCATTAAGGACTATTGAACCTCAAGCAACATCCAAGCACACAAATCCAACTCAAACCACTTCATTGCATATCCTTGCCTCCCAACTTGTGTCCTTCAATTTGATTCTTGTAAATTGAGTTTAGGGAGAGTTTAATTATATTTGGGGCAATATCTATCTTGTAAGAGATCTTTTATTTGCCTTTATTTCTTTGTATCATCTTGTGAGGTTGAATCAATTCTTGGGTAAAAAAATTGATTCGAATTGTAACGGTTATCCCTTGAACCGAGAAAAAGGTCGAATTCAATTAGTGAATTGGTTTCAAAATCCTTAGTAGGAGCTAAGGTAGTGGATGTAGAGCTTGTTCCGAAGCTTGAACCACTATAATTTCTTGTGTCCTTAAATTTCCATTTTTCACTGAAAAATCTTCCACCAAATTTTTAATTGCTAATTCACCCCCTCTTGGCCATCTTTCAAGATCGATCAACTCAACAATTGGTATCAGAGCCTAATCTTTGAAGAGATTCACATCTACCAAAGAAGATCCAAGGTGTGTTGATCATATCTACAAGAAAAATCAAATGGCCTCTACTTCCGGTTCATGGAACGAGTCACATTCAATCACCAAGCCACCCTTCTTCAATGGGGATAACTACCCCTATTGTAAGAATAGGATGAGGTTGTTCATCAACTCCAATGATTATATCCTTTGGGATATAATCGAAGATGACCCCTCTATTCCGATGAAAATGGAAGGAGATCGACAAGTGCCCAAAAAGAGGAATGAAATGACCGTTAAAGAACGAATGAGGATGTCCACCAACGATAAGGCGTTGCACATTCTCTTTTGTGCTCTTGGTCCCGACATCTACTCCAAGATGTCATCTTGCACAAGTGCCAAAGAAGTTTGGGACTCTTTGGAGACCACATATGAGGGCACCAACGATGTCAAGGAGACGAAGATCGGTCTTCTCAATCTTAACTATGAGAATTTCAAGATGGAGCCGGATGAAGACATCATCAAGATGTTCGATCGGTTCTCCGTTATTGTAAATAGTCTCAAGAGCTTTGGTGAAATCATTCCGGAGGAGAAGCTCGTGAGGAATCTTATCTATTCTCTTCCCGAGTCTTAGGATAGCAAAAGAACGGCTATCATTGAAGCCAAAAATTTGAAGACTCTAAAGCTTGATGCTCTTGTGGGATCTCTTCTCACCCATGAGATCATGAAGAAAGGAAGAGAATAAGAAGGAAGATGTGAAGATTGAAAAGAGAGAGGTTGAGAAGAAGAAGCAAGGGATTGCTCTCAAAGCCTCAATGTCACAAGAAGAAGTAGACACTAGTGAAGAAGAAGAACTTAAAGAGTTGGCTATGGTAGCCAAGATATTCATTAGACTCATGAGGGCTAACTGGAATAGGAGATTCCAAAGAAAGAAGGACTTCAAATCAAAGAGCAAAGAAGAAGAGAAAGATCAAATTATTTGCTATAAATACAAGAAGCCCGGTCACATTAGGACCGATTGCCCTCAATACAAAAGAAAGGGTTTTGACAAGAAGAAGAAGCAAAAGGCTCACATTGCTACATGGAGTGATGAGTCATCATCCGATGAAGACAATGAGGTAGCCAACCTTTGTCTCATGGCTCTTGATGAGCCCAAGGTAACCCTTGAACCATCTTGTAATGATTTATCTTATGATGAACTATATGATGCATATGATGAGTTACAAGATGTTTATGATGAGTTGATTTTAAAATTCAAAGAATCAATTTTGAAAAGCAAGAAAACTATTTCCGAGTTAGAAATGAAAAATGATTCTTTGACAAAAACTATTTTTGATTTTGAAGAAAAGGTTGTTGATTTAAATGATGATTTAAAGTTTTTTCAAAAAGAAAATGTGGATTTAAACAACCTTATTTCAAGCTTGAGTGAGAATCACCACAAAGTGGTGAATGAGCTTAAGGAACAAATTAAAGTGGTTGATAGTTCAACTTTTGAGAAAGGAAGCTCTTCAAAACCCAACCATGAGAAAAAGAGATTTCAAAACCACAAACAAATAAATTTTCAAAGGCATGCTAGATATAGGAAAATTAGGAGTGTATGAGTTCCTAAGGAACTCATTGTTTCTAATAACATTAATGCCATTGCATCTTGGATTCCCAAGGGAACCAAGCTTTTAGGGACTAACTCTCATGGACCCAAAATGATTTGGGTACCAAAAATCAAAAACTAAATCTTTTTTTGTAGGTTGAGCATTGCTTCAAGGCGAAAGCTTCAAGTCAAAACATGTGGTACCTTGATAGTGGATGCTCAAGGCATATGACCGGAGACAAGGAACGATTTAAGGAGTTAGAGCTTAAAAAGGGTGGAGTAGTGACATTTGGTGACAACTCTAAAGGCCAAATTGAGGGTATTGGCTCTATTGGTAATCACTCCTCCATTTTAATTGAAAATGTCTTACTTGTTAATGGTCTTAAGCATAATTTGTTGAGCATTAGTCAATTGTGTGATAAAGGTTTCTATGTCTTTTGATAAACATGGTTGCAAAATAATAGACATAGAATCAAATAGAACAATGCTCATAGGTCATCGCATAGGAAATATATATATGGTGCATCTAGATGACATAAACATTTCTCATGCATACTTAGTTGCTAGTGATGAAAATGATGCATAGTTATGGCATAAAAAACTAGTACATGCTAGAATAAGTGTTTTAGAAAAACTAGCCTCCCAAAATCTAGTTAGAGGTTTACCTAAGCTCAAGTTCTCTTTAGATAAAATTTGTGATGCATGTGCTAAGGGTAAACAAAAGAGAGTTTCTTTTAAGTCTATTAATGATGTTTCAACTAGTAGAGTATTACAATTGATCCATATGGATCTTTTTCAACCTATTAGGACAACTAGCTTGGGTGGAAAATCATATGCATTTGTTATTGTTGATGATTACTCTAGATACACTTGGGTTCTATTTTTAAGTACAAAAGATGAAGCCTTAGAAAAAATCATCACATTTTTAAAATATTTCTCAAAATGATTTTGATCAAAGAATTTCTCATATTAGAAGTGATCATGGAACCGAATTTAAAAATTTAGGTTTTGAGAATTTTTGTAATGAAAATGGGATTAGCCATAATTTTTCGCCTCCTCACACTCCTCAACAAAATGGGTAGTTGAGAGGAAAAATAGAATTTTAGAATAAATGGCTAGGACTATGCTTTGTGAAAACAATTTACCTAAATATTTTTGGGCGGAAGCCACAAACACTTCTTGTTATATTATAAATCTAGTGATGAAGCTATTTTTCTTGGATATTCTTTAAATTCAAAGGCTTATAGAGTTTTCAGCAAAAAAACCTTAGTTGTAGGAGAGTCCATACATGTGGTTTTCGATGATAACCTCCTTCCTAGGAAGGATTCTTGTGATGATGATGATGTAGGAATCATTGAAACCATTGATGATGGACAAGCATCAAAGGTGGATGGGGTTCCAACCAATGAGGAAGCACAAAATCCTCCAATAGAAGCTTTAGGAGATGTAAAGCTTGAAGAAAGGGAAGTGAGCTACCCAAGGGAGTTCAACTATGTCAAAAGTGGTGAAATCTTGGGTGATCCATCCGAGGGGGTAACTACTCGTTCTTCTCTTAGATTAATGAACCATATTGCATTTATCTCATGCATAGAGCCTAAGAATATCAATGAAGCCTTAGATGATGATTATTGGATATTGGCTATGCAATAAGAGTTAAATCAATTTGAGAGAAGTAATGTGTGGACATTAGTTGATAGGCCTAGTAATAAATCTACTATAGGAACTAAATGAGTTTTTAGAAACAAACTAGATGAGAGTGGTAACATTGTGAGAAATAAAGCTAGATTAGTTGCTCAAGGTTACACTCAAGAAGAGGGAATAGATTTCGATGAAACTTATGCACCCGTAGCTAGAATGAAAGCCATTAGGATGCTACTTGCATTTGCATGTTATCATGATTTTAAGCTTTTTCAAATGGATGTTAAAAGTGCTTTCTTAAATGGTTTTATAAATGAAGTGTATGTTGAACAACCATCGAGTTTTGAAAATTCAAAATTTCCAAACCATATTTTTAAATTAACTAAAGCTTTATATGGTTTGAAACAAGCCCCTAGAGCTTGGTATGAAAGGCTTTCAAACTTTTTAATTGAAAAAGGTTTTGAAAAAGGGAAGGTGAATACTACACTTTTTATAAAAGGGTTTAAAAATGACATCTTAGTAGTTCAAATTTATGTTGATGATATAATTTTTGGATCTACTAATGAATGTTATTGTCAAGAATTTTCTAAGCTAATGCAAGGTGAATTCGAGATGAGCATGATGGGGGAGCTCTCATTCTTTTTGGGACTCCAAATTAAGCAAAGGAAGGATGGCACCTTCATCAATCAAGCAAAATACATCAAGGATATGCTCAAGAAGTTTAGCTTGGAGAATGTGAAACCTCAAGCCACTCTTATGATCTCATCTACTAAGCTTGACAAAGATGAAGAAGGTAAGTGTGTTGATTCTAAATTGTATAGATCCATGATAGGTTCTTTGATTTACCTTACCGCAAGTAGACCGGATATCATGTTTAGTGTTTGCTTGTGTGCTAGGTTTCAAGCTAGTCCTAAAGAATCACACCTAGTTGCCATTAAGAGAATTTTTAGGTACCTTAGAGACACACCTTATTTAGGCCTTTCGTATCCTAAAGTCTCATCCTTTGATTTGCATGCTTTTTCGGATGCGGATTATGGAGGTTGTAAGATAGATAGGAAAAGTACTTCCGGAACATGTCAATTCCTAGGTAGTATGCTCATATCTTGGTTCTCTAAGAAACAAAATAGTGCAACTCTATCTACCACCGAAGCGGAGTACATATCCTTAGGGAGTTGTTGTGCTCAAGTGTTATGGATGAAACAACAACTCTTAGATTATGGCATTAAGGTAGAAACCATACCTCTAAAGTGTGATAATACTAGTGTCATATGTCTTACCAAGAACCCCATTCAACACTCTAGAACCAAACACATAGAAATTAGACACCATTTTATTAGAGATCATGTGTCTAAAAATGATGTTGTTTTAGAGTTTGTTGACACCTTAAACCAATTAGCGGACATTTTTACTAAACCTTTAGACAAAGAGTGCTTTTGGACCCTTAGGAGAGAGTTAGGTCTAACTAGCCTATCTTGACCTCTTAAGTGTTATTTTTATGCAATATTTGCTTGAATCTTGATTGAAATCATACCTATGTTGTTTTGCATCTTGATGCTTCTATGCATGTTGCTAGGGGGAGTATGAACTTGTTCATGCATTTTAATCATGTCATACCATCATATGCATGCTTCTAGGGGCTTTAGAGACTCATTTCTAGTACTTTTATAAGCCTAAAATGCAAAGCACTACTCAGAGGTAACGATACAACTTGCACCTGTTTCGATACATGTTCATCAAGTTCATCTAGGATTTTTCTAAGAAGAACAGGTATCGAACCGTGCTTCGATACTTGGGTATCGAAACAAGCTGTTTCGATACCTGTTTCGATACACGCGGCGACAGAATGCTTTAAAAGACTCCAAACCTATTTTTAATCTCATTAAAACACTTCCCAAACTTGAACTCTCTAACCCTAGTCGGCCACCCCTATAAAATCCATCAAATTCATCAGATTTTAACACGAAATCAAGTGATTTTCTTGGGGGTTTTCCATCAAAACATCATAGCCAAGATCATATCAACAAACGGTGCTACAAAAACCACGAATTCTTCCTAATCTCAAATTCAAGGTGATTTTCGAAAAACCTTTTTTCGTTTGATTTTAGGTTGATAAAATTTAGATTTTGAACATATTTCGAATGCTTGTTGTATGGGTTTTCATAATCCTACGAATTTTTTTTAAAATCAAATTTTTTTTCATTCGAATATAAATTGTTTTTATCGTATCCGTTTTTTTAATGGTCTTTCAAGAATTTTTCAAAATTCTAAATACCTTGAATTATAGATTAGTAGGATTGAATTAGGTTTATAGAGCATTCATGGTTTTATGTAACTAATCCAAACTTTGTTTTATCTCTAGATCATGGCACCTAAGAAACGATCCTGTACCGAGGCCAGTTCCTCGTCATCCCGTGCTTCTAGAGCCGATATCCAAGAAGTTTTCGCCAAGAGTTTGGATACCCGTAGTAGAATTGACAACTTCAATATCTAACGCAACTACCCTCTCAAAAAGGAACGGTGTGTGGACATTCAATTCATGAACTCGCTCAAGTTCCAATTCAAGTACTATAACTGTCTCATCGATTGGAAGTTCTTGAGTTTTCTCACCCACTCCGGCAAGTTCTTTCCTTCTCTTGCCCTCCTTTTTTATTCCAATGCCAAATGTCTTGTTTCCCCTTCGGACAAAACCAAAGTAGTGGTTATTGAATCTTTTCTTATGGGCCAAACCTTCAAAATTGATGTCAATACCTTTGTAGATGTTTTTGGTCTTGAGGATGAGGGTAATACGGATGAAAACTCTCTTGGCTATTTTACCGGCTCGGTCACATCTCTTGACGTGCACGATCGCTTTCTTCATCTTATCATCTCTTGGTGGATTCGTCCATCAAATGGTAAGTATTCTCGCATTCGTCAAGTTGATAGCTTTTGGCTTAAATGTTTTCGTGAGGGTATTCAACATAACCTTGCTCAAATTGTTTTCTTGGATATTGTTTGGAATATCCAAAACCGTGCCACCCCACTTGTCCAATCTTTTCCCCTATGCTTGCATTCTAAGCTCTATCTTCTTACACTTGGGAATCGATTGCTCTTTTGACAAAGTGGGATATCTAAAAGAGCCTATTGGTGAAACATCTCTTAACCGTGCCCACTTTCAATATGTCGGTCATGGTGAATGGGCTCGCGGTGCTCCTCCTCCTTCTCCTCCTCATCCTATTGATCCCGAGCCTCTTCATCAAGTTGCTCCGAGTGTAGACTTCATGGCTTTTCTTACCACTCGGTTCAACAACTTAGACGTTCAATTTGGTACCTTGAATGATCATTTTGGTACTTTGAGTGCTCGCTTGGATTCCATGGATGGAAGGCTTGACTCTATGTCAACTCAATTCCAATCAAGCTTTGATTCTATGGATACGAGATTGAAGGGCTTAGAGACTCAAGGTCATGCCATGCGAATCTCTCTTGAGGCTCTTCGTTATACCCAAAAGCTTGCCGACGACGATGAAGATGACAATGAGGAAGAAGAAGAAGAAGAGGAAGAAGAAGAACATGGTGATGATGATGATGAGATGGGCGATTAGTGATCTTAGCTCTATCTTATGCTTTTGCTTTTGGCTTTTAGGACTAATTGTATTTTTTTACATGTTGTTGCATCTCATTCATATTAGAACTTATGCACCTTATTATTTCTATATGCTTTGAACTTATTATTGTTGGATTTGGATTTGAATATTTTATGCTATGGATTATGTTTATGAAGTATATTTTCTTTAATGTTATGTTTGCTTTATATCTTGCCTTATATATCTTGCCTTATATTCATTTTGATCTAACAAAAAGGGGGAGAAATATGTGTTTTTAAGTTAACCACCCACTTTTAAAATTCAAAGTTATGCATAAATTAAGGGGGAGTCTTTTAAAAAGTTTTCAAAGTTTTGGAATCTAAAAATCTTGATTTAAACTTAAAAATTTTTCAATGATTTTGTTATATCAAAAAGGGGAAGATTGTAAAACTAAACTTGATTTTGATATAACAATTAAGTATAAGGACTATTTTGTAATAAATTTTTAAGTCCCTAAGTCAAACCTTAGTTTTCAAGTCAAACCAAGAACTCTGAAATAAATTTTCTAAGTGTTTTTGCATGAGGGTATCGATACCCCAAGAACAGGTATCGATACACTTGGGTTTTTAAAGCTTTGTTCTTGAGATCAAGAACAAGCATCGAAACACGGTTCGATACATTTTCTTCACTTCCAGCACCCATTCCGAACCATGTATCGAACCACTTCGAAGATTTTAATTATTTTTAAAATCATTTAAAAATTGACTCCAGGTATCTATACCTGTATCGATACACCCCTTAATCCCCAACGGCTATTTTAGCATTAAATGTGTCGACCGTTGGTGGCAGTTAAGATTTTGATTGGTGGTTAGTCTGTACCGAAACATGGTTCGATACCCAACCTTACAGTTTCATAAAGGTATCGAAATATGGTTCGATACCCCTTGTATTAAATGCACAACTCTTTCTACTTTGGTCTGTTTCGAAACAGGTTCTTCGTGTTTCGATACCACATGTTGTAGAGTGCATTTATGGTGGGAAGATGAAACTCCAACGGCCTTATTTACATTCCCAACAACCACAACGGTTAGAAATCAATGAGAGTGTATAAAATAAAGTATTTTCAACAGCATTAAGGACTATTGAACCTCAAGCAACATCCAAGCACACAAATCCAACTCAAAGCACTTCATTGCATATCCTTGCCTCCCAACTTGTGTCCTTTAATTTGATTCTTGTAAATTGAGTTTAGGGAGAGTTTAATTATATTGGGGGTAATATCTATCTTGTGAGAGATCTTTTATTTGCCTTTATTTCTTTGTATCATCTTGTGAGGTTGAATCAACTATTGGGTAGAAGAATTGATTCGAATTGTAACGGTTATCCCTTGAAACGAGAAAAAGGTCGAATTCAATTAGTGAATTGGTTTCAAAATCCTTAGTGGGAGCTAAGGTAGTGGATGTAGAGCTTGTTCCGAAGCTTGAACCACTATAATTCCTCGTTTCCTTAAATTTCCATTTTTCACCGAAAAATCTTCCACCAAATTTTTAATTGCCAATTCACCCCCCTCTTGGCCATCTTTCAAGATCGATCAACTCAACAGGATGGAAGTGAGGGGTTTTGGGGTGGTTTTTCTATAGAAAAACAAAGAGTGAAGTCACTCTTGTCTCCTTTTTTTCTCCATCTTCCTCCCACCCAAATCCCTAAGAAAGATGTTATCTTGTTGGTTTTATTGAAGAATCCCGTTTAAAGGCTGAAGGGTAAGTTGTAGAGTTGTTCTTGATCTACATAATAAGGTAAAAGGTTTTTGGTTTGGTGAAGAAGAAGGGTGAGTGTGTAAATCCGGAAATGAGAATTTTTAGGAGTTGTTTCAGTGGTTCTTGATGTTTTCTTAGAGTTAAAGACACCACCAAGCAATGTCTAATTGTTTTTTTAACCTTCTTCTTGTAGATAAAGAAGTGGAAGCTCCATCTCAAAGGCTAGACAAAGAGAAAGCTTGAAGAGGAGGGGAGTTCGGGTTTGTTGATGTGGTTGGTTGAGGTTGGTACTCCCAACTCTTCCTATCATCATCCATATCATTTTAGTTCACATACATATAGATTTCTATGCATGAGCGTTTGGTTTGAAGCTCTAGAACCTTTAATGGTGAATTTCGGATTTATGTGATTGATGGCTAGAAAATAATGTTAAAACACTCTAAACATTTCTAAGAACGAGTAAAAACACTTTAGGATCAATTAGATTAAGTTTGGGAAGAATCCTTAGAAATTTCTAAGTGTAGACATGTCTTTCGTGCAGGGGGTATCGATACCGGTGGCCCGTGTATCGATACCCCTGAGAGAGAAATAGGCTAGTGGGGCAGGCGTATCGAAACGGGTTTCGATACCGAATCCTTCAGTGGCATCTTTGATTCGATACTCGTATCGAAGCGGATAATCCCCTTTTCGTTGACCTTAGAATTGGTCAAAGCGTATCGATACAGGTATCAATACCATGTGTTTTGATACCCTCTTGGTAAGGATATCGATATAGGTTGTTCCAATACCCTATATAGGGAGTATCGATACCCCTGCGAAATCTTGCCCAAGTTAAGTAGAGATTGAGGTTCAATAATTGTAAGTAAGGTTCCTTATGAATACCAAAAACAATAAAATGAATTGTGAAATCAAGATTGAAGATTATAATCCCGAAAGACTAAATTGTGATAATCTTAATATGTCTTGTTGTGAAAAGTCCTAGGTGGATCATTTGTGTGTGGTTGAGTCTTTTTTTGATGGAAATCCAGATATCTAAAAGTGTTGCAACACGTCGAAGGCCATCCAATGTAATATTTCGGGTAATGTATTGAAGACGTTTATTCCGAGTGTTGGGCGGTCTCACTCGAAGATGTTCGATCTAACATTTCGAACATGGGATTGGTTGGACGTTCTCCATCCCGTTTATTCCGAACGTTGGGCGGCCTCGTTCGAAGATGTCTGATGTAATATTTCGGGCATAAGATTGAGGGCGGCCTCAATCCTGAGTGTAGGATCCCGATGCTGTGTGGACGCGGGTCTCACTTGTGTTTCTTCTGTGATGTGTTATGTATATGTTATGTGCGTCATTATACATTGTTTATGCCATGTGATAGGCAAGCATGCTAGATCATCATATCATGCACGATATTTATATGTTTTGCTTTACTGCTTATGATATGCATGGTTTTGGTCCGAGTTCGGCGTACCCACTGAGCTTTTGTAGCTCAGTGTTCGAAATGTGTTTTCGTGCGTAGGTTAGGTGAAGCCGGTTCTGTGGAGCACCATCGAGGTTTGGATCTCAGCATCGACTTATTTTAGAGTACAATGATTAGATGTAGTGGGCTAGTACTTTGTCGAACCCTATATGTATTTGTAACTCTGTTATTTATTTATTTATTATTTGAGTCGAATGCTTTTAAATGGTTTGTAATATTTTGGAGCTCCAGCTACATTAAATTATTTGGGCTTATATTTTAATCTATGTGTATTTTATGAATTATATTTGGACTTGAGTTTGATTTTATTATTGGGCTTTTGAAAGAAATTTTGAAATACAGGTTTTTGGCCGGAGGCCCAATGTGACACTGGGTCGGGTGTTACACGATATGTGAATTGGTCACTATTATTTGGTATTTGTTGTGACAATAAAATTACTTGTCATTTAAAATTTTAGTTTTTTTTTTAAATAAATTTTATCATAAATAAAAATTAAAAGTAATAACAAATTAGATATCATCAAAATAATAAATATATTTTTATAATTATAAAAAAATTAAAGTTATCATAAACTAGTTTGTCAAAGATAAAATATTTCTATTAGTTTTTATTATGTGTAAATTATTGTCGTAGTCAAACTATTTTGATAAATTTTTATATTTTTTAAATTTTAAAATTTTTATACTAATCCTAACGAGACACTAGTAATATGACTAAATTATAGGGACTAAAAATTATCAAATTAAAAAATAATAAATAAGCAACTCAAGCATAAAAAATTAACTAAATATTTTTACTTAACATATTTAAAAACTATCATGTCAAGATTGTAATTTAAAATTTTAAAAAATATAAAACTTAATGTGATCAAATTAAAATTTAAAAACTAATGTTATTAGTTTTTTTGAATTACGTACTTTGTATAAGAAATCATAAAAGAGTTAAATTATTATTAAAATAATTAATTTTATAATTAATTAATATTTTTTAAATAAATAAAATTAATTTAGATTACAATGTAACTTAAATATTATTTTTTAAAAATAATATTAAAATTCTTGTATAGCCTAGTAGATAAATATTGCACTCACACCCTAAAGGTTTCAAGTTTGATCTTCCTTGAGATTATATATTACATTTATTTATTATAATTGAGTTATGAATGTGTTGCATCATCTAAAATTAACTTTTAGTGACCAAATAAAAGTTAAAAGTTTGTGAATTAAAATATAAAATCTTTATTAAATTTTAGGGATAATTAGTGATTAATTTAAACCCTAAATAAAATATGATTACAATAAAAATATAATTAATTTTTAAATATTAAAAGTGATCAATGTTTACGCGACGGGGCTCATTGAGAGTTTGAGCTGAATTTATGGCTAGACATCATCATAAAGTAAATTTTTTGTTTTATTTTATTATATTAAAAGATCAGTACAATAATCTTTTTCTTGTAAAATTTAAAAATTTTATATAATTTTAAAAAAATATTATTTTATTAAAAATTTATTTTTACTCCTAAAATTTTATAAATTTATTTTTTACTTAAAATTTTACGTTTTTCTTTATTTATTATATAATTTATGTTATCTTCGACGTTTTGTACATAAAAATTCAAAGTTAGCTTAAAATCAGAAAAAAACTTTCTTAGCCGCCCAACTATCCCAATATCACTTAAAAATTATAAGTAAACTTTAGATATAATCACTCATCTACATTGAAGTAATTTTTTTATTGAATTTTCAAAATCAAATAATCATTAATTTTTTTTTAATTTGGTTATAAAATGATTATCAAATTGTTAATTGTGTTTTATTGGTGTTATAAATAATTGTATAACATGTTAAATTAGGGAAAATATATTATAACTAAAATTTTATTTTTACTATTTTTATTAAATTTAAAAGATCATAATTTTGAGTTTCTTTTTCTTATCGTACACAAAACTCATTTAAACGCTACAATAAAATAAAATTTTAATGACATTTTTAACGACGTTTTTAGATACAACGTCGTAAAATTTATCCTGAAAATCCAATCCGTGGAGTATAGCTTATTATAAAAATATGTAGCCACCGAGACCCGTGTGAACGATGATAATTAACAAATCAGAATCAAAGAAGATTAAAACAATCAAGGGGAACATCGAGCGTCTTCTATGGCATACTCCAAGCTCTTTAGAAATCAATCTAGAGGAATATCAATCCAGTTTAGGCTGCTAACATGAACAAAGATTGTGTACCAATGCGGCATTTCAAGCAACGTAAGTTCCTTCGTTGTTCCATGTCGGGTATCGAACACAACTGCTCTGTTTAGATGCTCCAACAACATCTCATCATTTCTCAAACACATAAAACTCTGACAGATGAATTAGGAAAACGAGCCTTTGCATTATTCAAGTGCAGAAGATCGGTTTGCTGCAGTGTTGACGGCAGGTAATCTGTCCCAATGCTGAATTCTTTGATCCACGACTCCTTTATGACGTATTCCTTCCTAACCTAAATCTGCAATTCTTCGTTAACGTGATACGCACCAGCTGAGAGACAACCTCGTAGAACCATCAGATGGTGAAAACACCTGTCTGAGACACAACAGTCAGGCTTAGGCACCTCCTGGAACTGCTTGGTTTCGAGGTCGAACGAGATGAACGAGCTAGACCATGTGGTGTTCTTGTTAGGCTTAGAAAGCCAATGAAGCCTACCATTGACCAAAGCTCTTGGCATCGGCCGAGTCAAATCGTAAGGCAACGTCCCTAGATTTCTCCCAGAGGGATCTCCAATTGCTAGAACATGGACCTCTGATTGTAAAACCAATCATCTTCGAAGTACTACCTGGACCACCTTGTACTGTTCTGTTGTTCGGTGAAACCCCAATGCAATGTGCCCCACTTGTGCCGGATACTGCATTTTCGGCAGATTCAAGTAAAGCCTAGTGAAGTGATTGTAAATATATATGGCACGTGAATCACGCATGCAAAGCAATCCATTACAAGAATCTACCAAAAACATAGTTACAAAGGAATCTGCTGGAAGTTTCTTGAACATCACCTTTCCTTGGCGGTGAACATGAGAGAAATTTATGAAAAAAAGCTGACAAAAAGCGGATCTTGTATTAATCTTATCCAGGCTTGGCAAACCGACATCGATTGCAGCAAAGATGTACCGAAAGCCTGGATAGTAAGGGAAGAATAATATCCCGAGGAAGTTTCTCCATTTTCGTTCGTTGTTGGCTGATTTATCTTCACAAGTTTGCTCAAGTTTCAGTAGACCTATGGAGAATAAAGATAAAGAAGATTAGTTTTGAGCTCTTGGGCGTTCAAAGCAATGAGTCTCTCATCTCATTAATTTTAATCTCACAAATTGTCACATATTGATTTTTTATAATTTTTTTAAAAATATAATATAATATAAAATGATTAAAATAATAAATTTATTCTTATAAAATTAATTTTTGCTTTTAGAATAAATAAAAAATAAATTTATATTAAAAAAGTTGGTTAAATTTTTAAAAATAACGACTTAAATAAACTATTTTAAAATAGAAAAGTAATATTTTACTAGAAATTAGTAAATATTTTCTTTTAAAGCTTAAAGTATTTGATTTTTTTGTTTGCCCTTTCAGAATTTTATCATGATTAATAGTTCGACATTTAATTTTAATTATGAGTTTATTAATATTTTAGGATTTAGTTATTAAGATTTAAGTTTATGTTTATGATTTACGTTTTAGATTTAGAATTTAGAGTTTAATAGTTGAGGGTTTAGGGTTAGGGTTTATGACTTAAGGTTTAGGATTTAGAATTTAGTAGTTATGATTTAGGGTTTAGAATTTAGTAGTTAGCATTTAGGGTTAGTGTTTAGGTTTGTAATTTAGAATTTAGCAATTAAGGTTTAGGGTTTAAAGTTTATAGTTAAGATTTAGGTTTAGAGTTTAGAGTTAAAGTTTAGGGACATGGTTTAGGGTTAGGGTTTACTTGTTTATATTTAGGGTTAATGTTTAAGGTAGGGTAAACTGTGTGGATGACTGGATGGCTCTAAGGAATCGGTTCACCAAGATGCAACTAGGAAACGCAGAGGAAAATGCTGAAACAAGAAGTTAGTAACAATGATTAGGGACATGGTTTAGGTTTAGGGTTTAGTTGTTTATGTTTAGGGTTGACTCGAAATGAGGTTTACATGGCCTCGAACCCACACAAAAAGAAGAAAGGAGGAATGAAAGGGTTGGATCAAGTTAAGGTGGTTTCAACAGTGACAGGTCAAAGTAGCAGTTTGGTTACACATGACATTAGACCTATGCAACATAACCACTCAGCTGTTTCAATTGATGAACATGACAAGATTGTAGGGTCAAGTGTTTCTAAAGATCCATGGGTGCATAAGGTGGCTAACAAATCCTTTAAAGAAAATAGTCGCAGAGGCATGAAAATTAGTTTGTCAACTACCTCTAAAGTTCAATTCCGGCCTGTTTTAGCGGAGAGAATACAAAATGTGATTAACCGGGGTGAGACTGCTAGAAATGATGAGTCAAGCATGCCAGTTGGGAATGGAACGGTTTTAGCTCAGTGTACACTAACTTGATATGTTTTGAGATGGATGGATCGTTTTCTGATGCCCTTTTAGATATGATATTCAAACTTGACACCCAATAACATCCTGGTATGGGGGTGTAGGTGTTGCGTGTTTTGAGTGCAACGTAAATGGTGTAAGTGTACACGTCGCAAGTAATAGTATAGATTTAGATATCTTTCTACAGGGATTGGTTTAGGTCACTTTGCTTAGGTTATCGCACTATAAAATAAAGACACAAGTATGGATGATAAGAGTTTAAATAAAACAAAAATAACAATAAAGTAAAAGATAGATGAAATCGAATGGGTGAGAGAAGAGGTTGGATTATCTTGAGTTGTGGAGTGATGTCCGAATTGTATTCTTCTTTGTAAATAAGTGCTCGCACCGCTCAACTTGTTCCGGCAATTGGGCTCAATCGATTGCTTATGTCAGTTTTTCGAGTTGTCAGTTCGTAGAATGTTTGGGCAATTGCGGTGAGGGAATTGCTCGGCCAATTTGAACAACTATCCTTAAGGTTTGGCAAAGCATTGCTTCTATTAGCCGTTGAAATCCTGCACTTATCCCTAAACCGGATTAGTTCTTTCGCACTTGGATCGAACCATGCCTATTTGCTTCGTGAATCCAATTCTTCTGAATCTGGATAAATAAGTCGTTTATCGAGGTCTTTTCCCAAATTCTCCGCAAACAAAATTAAGTACCAAGAATAGACAAACCTTAATTAAGAACAACTAAATACTTAGATAAAAAACTAAATCGTCTCACAACCACAAAACAGAATAATCAAACCAATCACATCAATTCATGAGTTCTAAAAATATACAAAGAATAATCCCAAATTGATTCTCTCAAATCAACTCTAGAAATTGACTCCTATTCGACTTCTCTCTTCTTGACGCCATGCTCTTCCTTTTATAGGAGAAATCTAGGTTGACTTAGGTAACAAGGTGAGGTTGAATTGAAAATATTTATAAAGAATATTTTTATTCTTTATTTGATTCTCATTATCTCTTTCCTTTTTTGCTTTATTCTCCAATTCTTTCTATATGTTCTCCATTGACCTTTTCTTTCCCAAATAGATGGCTCCCACAACAGTATCTTTTTCCACAAAATTCAACCAACTAAGAAATTAAAGTGACAACCAAAGAAATAATGCATAACAATAATAAAATACAATTAAATATGTGCTTAAGTCTAACAATAATAATAAGTAAAAAGATAATAAAAACAGTATTTTTGAACACTCATTAGCAGGCTAATTTAGAAGAGATTAAATATGATATTCAAACTTGGAATATGGAGATCTTTACTCACATATAGGCAAACGGAAAAAGACTCTGATGGTCCGTTTGCGGGGGATTGAAAAGGTGCCACAGATTTGTCACTCGAATTTCATCGTTGATCTTAAGATACTTTGAAACTCAAGCTTAAAACAGTGTTGGAACAATAGGAGAACTTTTGGTGACAAATCTTGTGCTTAGTGGTGTCTTAACGGAGATACGAACACGAGGTTCTTTCACACCCCGACTATGTCCAGGAGATGTGCTAATAAGATTGTCGCGTTAAAGGCAGATGATGGTAGATAGATGACGGATCAAAATGAGTTTATGCAGGCTGCAGTTCAGTTCTATAGCAACTTGTTTTCATCTAGCTGAGATGTAGATTTCAATGTTATGCAAAGGTGTAAGTTTCAGATCTTTTAGTTTGATTCGTATAGACAGCTATAATGGCAGTCAATGTTGGACTTTTTTTACACCAAACAACTAATAAACTGGCATTAAAGAAAACAGTGCACTATCATAGCATTGTTCTCACTACCAATATGTACATTGGGATTTATGAATCTGAGTTGAGAAATCTAGCCCCTAGATTTTAGGCAGAAAGTTCAGTCAAGTGGAAACCGAGTCAATCTCGTCATCTTTGAGGTTGGAAAAGAAGGGGTCCATGAGAAGTTCAGAAGCTGAAGGTCTTGCCCTTGGCTGCGCTATGCATTTCTCGATAAATGCCTTCATTTCTGGATCTGGCACCCTGTTTAAGGCTTGGGGTCTAATACCAGAGGTGACTTTCTTGTATATTTTGGCGACACTATCACATTCACTGTAAGGTATCTCCATTGTCACCATCTCAAGTAAGCACATGCCGAAAGAGTATATGTCAACCATCTCAGTGTAATCTTCCTCGTACAGCTCTGGTGCCATATATTCCGGTGTCCCCAGTATGGAATGTGCAGCGTGGCTTCTCCCAACTATTGCTGCAAGTCCGAGGTCACCAATTTTCACCTGCAGATAAAATTAAAACAATTCTTGTTCGCAGTTAGTATCCTTACAACATGTCTTTAACCACTTTCTGGATCTATCCTGGAGGCAGTAACTTCTACTTCAAAATTTTTAAATTTCTTGGAATTCAAAGGAGAAATTATTAGATAAACCCTTCCCACCACATCAGCAATGGTCCCTAAACAATGATTTAATGCCGAATAAGAATTATTTTACATGTCATTAAAAATTTTGCCAACACATTATTAATTTCCGTTTTAACTCACTGGTCTTCCTCTATGGTTAACCACAGTAAATGAAGAAAAATCCATAGTTTCCTCAGATTTCCCGGATGAAACAATATCGATCCAATGCAACATTTCCAGCATTTAATCTGTCATTCCCTCACAACCAGATCCTAAAATATAAAGCATAAGGAACTGTCCAATGGATGGCTCATCAAACTGCTTAATATTTAACACTCCCAAACTTTCTCCAGACTTCTCTCTTTTTATTCCTTCATTCAGTTTATTTCACCTGTTCTCCACTGACAAACCACTGCACTCTACACACCAGATCTATTCGTCTACTCGTACATTTCTTTTCACTTGTTTGCAACACTTCCTTTCTCCATCAAAGAACCCACTACATTTATCTAACATTATATTATAAGGCCACAAGGCTGCATCAGCTACTAAATAATTAGGAAAAGAAGTATAGCTTAGCCACCTAACTAGTCGTCTATGAAATAACATAACATTGCAGTTATTATCTCCCATGTTTTACGTAGTAATAAGGAAGTAGCCCACTTACTTGGCCGGTGTTCCCGTTGATGAAGATGTTGCTGCAATTTAGATCTCTATGAATGATGCAAGGCTCATGTGTATGAAGATATTCCAACCCCTCAAGTACCTGCTTTGACCACTTCTTCAAGGCCTTAATGGACACATGGCGATGCTTCTTCCTGTAAGTTCTCAAGTTTCCCGATGTGCAGACCTCAGTGATAAAATTTAAGGTGTTATGCTCTTGATCCCTCCAAACACTGTAGCAAACAATAATATACTTGTTTTTCAATGCTCTTAGCAACTGTACCTCAGATTGAAGCCTATTGATAAGCACAGGGTCTTGGCTAAAATTTGCCAATTTCACTTGATTCCAGGCCACCTCTATACCTTCCTCCTGATCAAATGCCCTGTAAACCTTCTTCACTGCACCAGCACCAAGCAAATCACTATAGCGCCCGAAGCGTCCAGTGGGATCAACCTCAACAAATGATTCTCCCTCTCGGTCAGACATATTGGTACTAGCAACCGGCATCTTCAAAGATTAGAAACAGGAGATAACATTTTCAGATTATACTTACAAAAAAATATTATCCAAACTACGAATTTTTTAGAAACAGTTCAACTTGACAAAACATAACGTGAGAAAAAATGATCAAATCAAAACAAAATTCAATATTAGTATCAAAATAAAGGGAAAAATGCTAATCAGGAACAACAAATATAATTAGCTGGAAAAATAGTGGATTGTAAGAGAAATGTCAAAGATTAAGGCACTGACCATACTAACGTATTCAAGCGGTGAAATTTGTACTTCATTCATAGCTATTATGAATAGGAAGAAAAGTAATCTTCTCATGAAAAATTACTAAAAGATAACCAATTAAATTGCCTTCGTCACAAAATCGTTGTGATTTGGAAAATGAAAAATAGATAATGATTAGAGCTTGAACAAAAGAAAGGCAAAAATGAGCCTTAGCATCATTATACTACTTCGACACGATATCAAGAATTTTGCATCAATTAAACACTGAAAATTAAAACAATAAATAAAGAGAATGCAAAGTCAAATGGAGAAAGAAAGATGATCAAATCAAGCAAACAAAGTTGGAAACGGAATTAAAATATATATATATAATATACTATATATATAAACAAAAACGTAAGGAAGTAAAAAAAAATCGGAAAAGTTCAAAGAAATCAAAGTTCAGAATAGTTCCAATTCGTGGTTTAGAACATATCATCATTCAGCCACCACGGAACCAGGCCACGGAAGCATCTTTAATAATTTTAAACACATATTTCTTTTTCTCGATTGATCAAACTAAAATTCAGCAGCCTAACTTGAAGAAACATACGGAATTTGAGATGCATCCTAAAGTTTAAAAATACAGGAAATGAGCTAAAGTTAGCTTCGATAACAGGAAAACAATTATACAAAGAGAAGGAAAGGAAAAAAAAAAGCAATTAAATTTTCTGTATCAAAAAATCAATCAATATCCAGAATTTTGCAGAAATTACTAACATCTTAATTTAAACCTAAATTCATACGGCAAACATGCAAATTCAAATGTAGAAAGAAAGATTAACACAAGAATAGTAAATCAAGCAAGCAATTAAAGTTGGAAACGGAATTCGAAACAAAATAAAGAATTATATCAAAATATAAACAAGAAACGTAAGGAAGTAAACAAAACGAAAGAGATTAAAAAAAAAACTCAAAGATTAGAAATGCATACCTTCCACGAGAGAGGATAGAAATTGAAGAAAGAGAAGGCAAAGTTTTGTTTGGGATTAAGAACTGAGCTGAGAGAAAATAATTCGCTTAACTTTGCTGTGAGGTGGGACTTGAGGAGGGTGAAGGCTGAGACGGGTATTTATTTATTTATCGTTGCCGCGTTTTACATGAATATAATAAGGTTAAACTAAACAAATGATCCCAAACTTTTAGAGTTCTTGCAATTTTGTCATTAAATTTGTAAAATTTATAATATTATCACTGAATTTTAATTATGTTCATTTATATGCATTTCCCTAAACTCCTACGTTTCTCAAACTAATTAATTAACAGTCATCAATCTCATTTCGTCTATGTTGTCATCGTCCAATGTTTTTTTTAAACGTCGTGGCATTTAAACACAATACCCATAATATTTTAGAGATTCATCATTTTTTCGCGAAAATTATATCATTCATTATATCATTTCATCCATGTTTAAAACACCACAACCACGAGTCACAACCATTATCCATGACCAAACCAACCTCAAGCCACCGTCACCAATCCCATTCAGTCACCGTCTACAACCAAACCATTAACAATATCAAACAATAAAAAACAAGCAAATGAGTAAAGAAAAAAAAAGGAAAGGAAAATAATATTTTTAATGAATAAAGTAGTTGTCGATCAATCCAACAAGGGAAAGATTTTGTTTAATCAAAATATTAATATGGTTGGGTTTCATATTATTCAATGGTTGACAAAAAATAACTTTTAGTTTCGATTATGATTTAAGGAAAGTACAAGTTTTTCGATGAGCTTGAACCAATAAAAAAAATAAGAGTAATTTGATGATCTTTTCGATCATAAAAACCTTCAAAGGGGATAAAAATGACAACGAAAAAAAGAGAAGTTGATGTCAAATTCAAGTACGAAGAACTTAGAGTTCGGGAAAAAAAAATTAACTTGTCACATTAATATTTCTTAACAACAACAGAAGGAAGTGATCGTAATAAAAGTAAGTTAAAAGTTTAACAACTATATTGTAAGTTTTAAAAGCTAAATAAACAAAATATAAATACCCTAAAAGTTTGAGAACCATTTGTATAATTTATCCTAAATTCAAAATTCATGTAAGCGGTGACGTATTGGATGGACGAAAACAGAGAGCAAAACAAGGGGGAAATGATCATGTGTGTGAGTCGTTGGCATTAAATTCCCAAGGAGGTATGCTTTTTGAAATCTTTCTCTCATGTGTGTTGATAAAAGATGATTTATTTTATAGATCAATTAATTTGGATAAATATTACGAATTTATTTTATAAATCGATAAGAAATAAATTATTATAAGAGTGATTTGTCCTTTAACTTATTTTATTCTATTTATACCGATAAAATTTAAGTATTTAATCTCGATTAATTTCAATAAATTTTAACTTTCGCAAAATGTTATTATTTGTTAAAAATTAGATATTAGGAGTTGTTTATTATTTTTACTTTGAATATTAAGCGTTTGATACATTGTATCTCATGTCTTCTTATATATTGTATCAATTATAATACTAATTAAACAATCTAGATTGATGATAATAGTAAATATTTTTTGAACATAATATTAATTATTTGAATGTATCTTATTTATTTATATGAATATTGAATTAAAATATTTGAATTATATTTAGGATATATTGAAATATTATTTATGATCTTCAATATACCAAAGTGATCGATAATGACTTAATTTTGTTAAATCATCGTATTTTTTCAAGTTTTCTTTTTTTTTCAAATTTATCTTTATTTTAACCCATTTTTAAATTATTGTCATTTTCAAAAAAAAAAACACTTGTTACAGATGATGATTCTGTTGGGTTATCATATTTAAGAATATATAAATTAATATCGAAAATTACGAGTTCAAGTACTATATAAATTAATATTCGTTTATATATAAATTAATTTTCTTATAATGATATCATATTACTATGCATGCTCTTCATTATCGTATTTTAAAATATTGATATATGTTTAGGGGGTTATAGTAGCGTTTTTACTCATCTTACAATGATATCATTTTGTTATGCATGATCTTCTTTACGATTTGTGTGAAACATGGTTGAATAGTTATGTATCCACTGAGCTTTGTTATCTCAATATTCATAATCATTGTTTCTGTTTGCGAGTAATTAAGTCGTTTTGTGAGTTCTTGGAGCATTATAGAGGTTAGAGTTTCAACTTTTGATGTAGCGGAAGAATACAAGTACTTAAATGTAGTGGGTTTGTTATTCGTAGGATCATATATTTGTAACTCTTATTTGAATTAAACTTGTATTAGTTAAATATTTTAATATTGGTTTATTTTAGAGCTCCTATCGAATATTAAACATTTTTGGATCTATCTAAGAAAATCCAGGTTGAACCATTTTATTT
Source organism: Abelmoschus esculentus (assembly GCA_035048815.1). Lineage (NCBI taxonomy): Eukaryota > Viridiplantae > Streptophyta > Magnoliopsida > Malvales > Malvaceae > Abelmoschus > Abelmoschus esculentus. Next base: position 6,061,411 of record JAUCBN010000037.1, read on the forward strand.
ATAAGTTGTGTGCGTTTTATCAAATGATTAAGAATATGTATGAATAAATATTATTTTGTAATCATCTTTAAACTATTTAAAAATAATAATAAATATATTTACTTATGCTTATATGGTTGTTTTGAATACTTCATATTAGAATAGCCGATGAAAAAGAAACAATAAAATTACTTTTAATTTATTTAATAAATTTTTAATAGAATTTAGTTAAAAGTAAAATTAATAGTAATTATGCTAATAAAATTTTATCAGTTTTTGAATTCAAAGGAAAAAGACGGGAAAAAAGTGCACAAAAGAGTTTTAATAGATTTTATTCTTAAAAAGGTATAATGTTGTTTTAAGTCCCTACGTTTTTAAAAATTATTAAAATGATGAATAATGCATACGGGTACATATCATTAGTACTACATACCATTACATGACATTTATTCTAAATTGTTGAAGCCTTAAATTCTTAAACCGAGTTGAGTTTTTGCCAAACTTTGATCGAACCAAACTTAAGTAACTCGCGAATCAGTCAAGCTCATTAGACAATATTTATTCTAGAGTGATCTTCATGTCAAAGGCTTTAGTCTTAAATTCTTTGACAATCAAATTTAAATTACATCAATTTTATTTATATTTATTCAAATTTAAGTTTCATTAATTTATTTTTGGGTCTCTTATGAAATTCTAACAAAAGAAAAGCAACATAAGCCATTGCTTTCTGTGGTTGTAGAAATTAATCCTGTGAATAATGTAATAAAAAAGTGAAGAAAGATAGAGTGACAATGGCTTGGTTGGGCCAAAAGTGAAGAAAGAAGAGAAGCTATGAGGAAGCTGTAACGCACCGTGGAAGTGGGTGGTAAATAGGGGTGATAACGAGTATGATCAGCTCGCGAGCTATTCGAGTTTGATTTGATCAAAGCTCGGTTTAAGTGAATTCGATTCGGACTCGGGTTCGTCTCGAGACTTTAACGAGCCGAACCGATTCAAGTTCGGCTCGAAAAGCTCGTGAACAGGCTCGGAATAATTATATTTTATATATGTTACATATACACTAAAAATAATATCTTTAGCAAAAGAAAAACAATAAAATAAAATACGAGAAATCTACTAAAAATAAATTAACTAAAATAAATTAGATACTTTTTTCATTTTGAGTCGAGCCGAGCTAAGCCTGACGAGCCCGAGCTGAACCCGACGAGCTTCAAGCCTGAATCGAGCGTAATAATATTATTTCCGAGTCGAACTCGAGCCTAAAATTCCGAACTTGTCGAGCCTCAAGTTCAATAATACTGTTTTCGAACCGAGCCTGACCAGACTCGGGCTCGTTATCCCCCCTAGTGGGACTGAAAAAAGATTGGTGATTAAAACAAAGCATGTAACCAGCTTCCAAGAAAGCCACTTGATTCACAAAAATAAAATAAAATATTTAATTTCATGAAATTCCCGTGCCTGAATCACCAGCAGAATCTCAACGTCATGGGAACTGCGGTGCATTCTTCCTGCAACTGCTACAATTAATTTTTGTTTTGTAGATACATCAGAACCTGGATATGATTCTGGTCTCGGCTCCTTTGCCTTTGGCCTCCGGCAAGATCACAAATCACAGAAGAAGATGATAGATTACAGGCAAGTATTTCACGGGATATATATGCAATGCAACGACCCTAACCAAATATCTTGTGTTAGGTAATGGAAATATCAGACATCATAGAACTAAGCCTACTTGAAGGTTTCTGCATCAGTATGAAGAGAGCAGTGGTTCCTTACAGAGTATTAGAGACCTAAAGGCTAAAGCCAGACCATGATCTCATTGAATCTGAACCTTTAAACACTCAACACCACTAAAGCAGCAATAGCAGTCCTCCCAGGTATGCAAAACTTGGGCAAAGCGTAATGCTGCCTGGGAACTGCCTCCTTGATCCCCCTTCATACAAAAGGGTCAAGTCACATGGCATAGGTATTCTAATTTGATTCTCAAATTAACATATACAACATTATGAATCATCAGAAGAGATGCTATTCTAGTCTTACACATCAACATTATGCAGAGAACAGGCACTCTACTCTCTATGCCCTTTGCCATAGGTATTAATAAAACAGTGTCCATCCTAATTCCTATTTCCTACAATACACCTCTCTTTTAGAAAAATTAGAAAGTGTTGAAATGATGTATGTATAATAGTGGGGTCGTTAGTAATTTCATTTGTTATTTTTATGAAAATTTAGGAATTATTTGTAGAATTGGGAATTTAGGATTCAAAATTGGTGAATTAGAAAAATTAGGTTTAGATTAGAAAATTGAGGATTTTATTTAAAAATTAGGGTTTAAAAGAATTTAAAAATAAAGGGTTTTGGAAATGATAAATTTGGTAATTATTTAAAAAAATATAATTTATTTTGAAAAAGAATGGAGTTGTCACCGACCACTTTGGTAGGCCGGACACCGTTGAAACCAGATATTCTAAAAAAATAGGTTTGGGAGTCGATTACGAATGAGATATAATTAATACCCCACACCACCAAAAAATTATTATCTAATCAAATATATTTTTGCTTGAGATTAAAAATTTGCAAGTTCAAATTTTTATTAATTTATTATCCGTTTAAGAATGCGAATATATTTTAAAGACCTCAATATTCGAAGATAAGCGTCCAAACCGTCATCATTACGCCTGGTACCGGTCTCGCTTAAGACCAAACATTGAGATACCGTATTTAATTAAATTAGATTAAGTTAGGTGTTATATGTGATGAGTAAATAAATATGTACAAAATATTTACAAGCTCGAACAAATATAAGAAAATAAAGATACAAAAAAATTAAATGTGCGAAGAATAAATTATAAAAAATATATATGTGAAAAATTAAAAACGATAAATTAAATATGTTAAACGAGCTGAAAACACAAACGAATCCTTCCTCAATATTGTTCACCGTACGGACAATGTTTAAAATGACTAATTAAATAAATAAAAGATAACAACAATAATAAAATGTGAATAAGAACGAAGGAAATGAAAATAATTAAATAAATAAATACACACAAAACGTAAAATAGCTTATGAAAAAAATAAGAAACATACATAATATATATATAATAAGGAAATAAATAAATGTAGGATACCCATAATAAATATATAATATACATACTACAATATATATATTATAGCATATATATTATATATGTAATAAGATATAGTATACGTATAGTATTTAAATTAAATATACATATTACAGTATTAATTTAACTGATAATAAATACAACAAAATTAAGGACCGAATTAGAAAAGAAATGAGACTTAAAAGCTAAATAAAAATAAAAACTGAATTAAAGAGGATAAAATTGAAAAAAAACAGATTTAGGGACTAAAAGCGTGATTAAACCATGATAAGAAACGAAACGTTCCAGAACTTGAGGGACCAACCCGGGAGTTTACCAAAGACCAAAAACACGCGGATCCTTCCCCGGATCCGGGTCACCGCACGGGTCTAGCTGCTCAAAACAGCAACGTTTTGACTGGTCTTTAAATAACTAAAACACTGACCGAAATAAGCCTCATTTTCCCTCCCTCATTTTATTCGAAACCAAAGAAACAAAAAGAGCTTAAATGCTCTGAAATTTTAAACCCTAACCCACGAACCCAGAAATCGGTCGTCGTCACGGTCGGCGCTATCGGCCGCCAGCGAGCCAAAACCGTTAAAAAACTTTTCTTTTAAAACCCTAACCTGATCTTTAACAAGGAAAAAAATCCCCTTTTGTATTTGAATCTTGAAATACTGAAGTCTTAAATCCTTTTTTATTGATTTAAAAGGGTTCCAATATTCGACGAAAGAGAAAAAAGAAAAACTTTGGAATTTGAGGGGATTTGAAGAGCCGAGTCAAAATCCGGATCACGGGTATTCGTTTTGGTGATTACCGAGTATGGGCAGTGGGTCATATATTGGGTAGGTTCAGTTAATGGGTTCTGGTGTAGTGGGCTTAAAAGTCTGTTGGGTTAGGTTATACTATTTGGATAATAGGTTTGTTTGTATTGGGTTATGGATGTGGGCTTGGTAGATTTATATTGGTTTGTAATAAAAGGTGAACTTTACATATGAATTATATATATATATTTGACTTTTGGATTATAGTTATAATTTATTATTTTATTATGGTTTAGGTATTTGTTTTAAGGGTTTTGGTTTAGGGAATTCGGTTAACTCGAGCAAAAAATGGTTATTCCAACCCAATATTCAGAGGGCTTAATGGAGAGAAAAGTTTTAAGGGTATGAAAATATCATCATCAAATAAGAATTATGGGCACATTTTATATTTGAATCTGTCATATATTTTCATTAGAAAACAAAACTAAGATAATGAAAAAAAAAATCTGAGATGGTACATTGTACAAACAAGACAGCAGTATTAAACTATAATAACATTGATATTCTAAGACAACTATTACCATGGAGGATTAGAACCCTCACTTACAGAAGGTGACCTGGAATTCATGCTGCCATCCCTTCCAAACCTTGAAACACTTCTTACACTTTTAGGAGTAGACACCCTGGGACCTGGGCTTGAACCTCGATAACTGGCTCGAAGAGTTTCATCCACTGAAGAAGAGGACTTAGCGATTGCACTTCTTACAAACTTCTGGGCTGCAGGGGAAAGCATTCGTACACTTGGACTAGCACTGCCACCTCTATAAGGTGATGGCAACGGTGGCTTCTTAAACATCTTGGACCTCTCTCTCAATTTCCGAGCTGCTTCCCTTGATAAGGAGTGTGCCTTCACATCTCTGGCAGGAGGACAAGGAATCTTAAAATGAGGCCCATCACCGCTACCACCAATATCAATTGGTGTATCCTCAGGCTCCAACCTCAAAGGTGTTCCTTCAATCTCACCCCATGTAATAAAGGGGGATTCATCAACACCTGGTGCGGGTGAAGGTGTCCTTACAAAACTATAACCATTCTCAGCTTTCTTCCCAGATTCTACATAAAGCTGATTTGGGGTCCTCCTCAAATCCTCCAGATCATACTTTTTGCATTTATCCTGATCCCTACCTGACATGGGCATTGGAGTTGCCCCAGCAACAGGGGTATACAACACCTCGACAGATCCATCATCTTTTGGTCTTGAATCCATCACTTTACCATGAAAACGAGTGTTCCCGCGATTGATCTCCTTTGTCAAACCCTTCAATCGTATTGCTAGCTCCTCCTCCGTCAACGGGGCTTCACCCCGATCAGCAGGATGATACATCAATAAATTCTTGGCCGTAAACTTCCACCCGTCCAACGTGCTCGGTGGCTGGTCAGACGTTCCATATCCATCTGTGATCCTATCCCTCTTCACATCATCGATTAACTTGACATCCTCCTCCCCATTTTCGCCCTGTGTTAAAAACGCATACTTCTCTTTCTTCTTCGTGTTAACTTTCTCTAAAATCTTTGAAAAGCTTTCGTTATCCTCACTCGTATACCTTCTAAAGAACTCATCTAAAGACAAATTCGTATCAACCTCATCCTCGCTTTCTATACAATCACCCTCACCGGATAATCTCCTACCTAAAACACTAGGGGTTTGAGGTGTTTTACCGTCAAATTCATCAAAAGGAGTAAAATTCCTCATAAACGTAGAACCAGGGGTTTGAGTTTGACCTCTACTCTCATAACTTGAATTACTTAACTTTTTGCCGCGGCGTTCGATGATCTTCAATTGGGCATCACGTATTTGAATCGGATCGCCGGTCTTGATGGCTTCAAGCCAATCGAGCCGATCTCGGAGCTTGGAGATATCAGGGAAGAAATCGCGTTCGACAATCTTCTCGATGGCGGCCACGTAGGAGTCTTCGTCGAGAACCCGGGGGCGTTTTTTGCAAGGATTACTTGGGGTGATTGAGGAAGAAACGCCGGGGGTTTGAAGAGAGTTTCCGGAATATGGAGACGGAGGCTGTGATGGTGATGAAACGTGGCGGGGAGAGTGGCCTGGAGATTGAAGCATGGTTGTCTCAGAAATTAGGGTTTTCAGAGAAAAGGAAATTCGATTTTGAAGGTTTTTTCTGTGCCTTGTAAATTGTATAAGCGGATGCTAGTCGATTTAAAATAGAGTAAATTATAATAGAGGTCACTTAATTATATTTAAAATTATATTTTGGTTATTTAATTATTAAAATTTGTATTTGGGTTATTAATTTTAGATAATATTATATTTAGGTCACCAATTATTAATAATTATATTTGAATCATTTAATTGTAAGTAAGTTTATAACTGGGTATTTTTCATATTTAAAAATTATTTAAATTTAATTATTTTATTTTCAAATCACTTGTATATCCTCAATAACATTGGAGTACTTTATTTAAAATCATTAAAATCATGTATAAATTGGGTGAAGATAATTGAAAATTGTGAAGATCCAAACCTATATGTATAAGAATTAACAAAAATGTTTACTCAGGGGATGAGAAGAGGAAGTTTTATAATCAAAGTTCAAATGAAGATAGAGTTGAGGGCAAAAATTGTTATATTCGAACAGTGAAATAACTGAATCATACCCATATAAATTATTGTGGAGATTTTTAAAAAATATCTGTAAGGATCTTAATATTTTTATGAAGTAAAATTGCTATAAGGTTATTTACCTAGGTTATAACTGTTTATGAGAGACGAGATGACCATGACCACCAAGTAGGATTGTTGTAAGAATAAAAGCCTATTCAGCAGCTCACTATGATTAGTGGGGTTTTGAACAAGTATAATATGAACGATCGCACAAGATCCAAAAGAAGAGGGATTCTAAATTTTAATAAACTACATCATTAGATGATGTCAATCTCAAAATTCATTGAAAAATTTTAAAAACACTATTAAGAAAGATGAGTTATAATTGTTAAAACGTTATAATTATTTCTTAAATATGATAATTATAAGATCTTATTTATTATTACTATTGCTATTGCTTCAGTAGAACTGGTAAGGTTTTAGACAGACGCAATAGAAATGATCGTACAGGAACCCTAGAAAGGACATTTGCTTCTAAGGGCTACAATTTTATAACTAGTTGAGGTCATTGTCAATTACTTTTAAGGACCATATTTTAATAAATTGCACAGGGGCCTCAAAATCTTTAAACCGCCCTTGACTATGACAAACCAGGCGCCAAGGTAGAAGAAAGTCATATCGTCTGCATCGACAGTATTGTTCTTCCTAATTTTGATTAGCAACGAATGCCGAGCACAGAGCCTGTTCAAAGCGGAGCTGAGATCGGGAAGATAGTTTATACTTGAAGTTGATGCTGGACTTTTGTATCCATATCAGCAAAACTGTACGTCTAAAACTTATTAACCTGTTAAAATAATGCAGTATTTTTTATCTGACAGTAAGAACGAGTGTTATTTCTAATCATTATCAAGGCCAAGGGCATCCTTGCAGTTATAATCCATAGACAAAACAAAGGAATGAGATGAGTGCAAAGGTGGCTAACTTATGATTTATAAGGAAGTAGATGGTAAAAGAAACCACACTTAAGCTCAAGGACTTTGTACCAAAGTGTTACCAGGCTCCTAAACCAACACTAATTGAAGCATAATTTCCACTTCCAAGCATGCCAGAGGACTTGATCAATCGTAGAACAGAGTCACTAAGGGGTCCTCAGTTCATGTCCTCTGTTCTAAGTGTGCGAGGACAATATTAAAGGGTAAAAAAGACAAGCAAATCACTTCCATGCACAGGAAGAAACTAAATCCCTGTTCATCCAACCAAGGTACAGAGCCCCATCTCTTTCTTCAAGCCTATATCTATCACAGTAGTTCTGAAGCAGTGTTTTTATGGTGGCATTAACCAATGAGCTTAAAGGATAAGGAGTGAACCCTGCCATTCTGAACCTTGACCTCCACTTTCCCAAGAGTTCATGCCGTTTCACTCTCTCGCTTCCCTCACAAGCTATGATGTTAACAACATCCCTTGCCAGGCATTGCTGCTCAATGTTGATCCTCTCTTTGCATTCTCGGGGGAGAGTCACGTCAATTGATTCAAACATGGCTGTGTAATAGTTGAATGTCTCCAGGAACCTCGGGAAGAATGGAGCAGTATTTGTATTTGATTCCTGTTCAACAAGGGTTACAACCTTTGGGGACAGACTCTTAACCAGCCTCAAGAGTCTGTCACGGTGATTCTTGGTGCTGACACTCTCATCAGGCATGTGGCGAAGCATGAAAGAAAAATTTACGGCTAGCGCCTCTCCTGGTTGAACTTGAAGGTGTTCCCGCTGAACTTCACAACCAGACAAGGCAGCAGCATGGAATTCAAATGGCACATTAAAGTACTCTGCAAGCTTGGACAGCTTCTTTCCCACAATGTTTAGGCTTCCTCCACGGGCATACGCAGATGTGGAATCATCAATACCAGTTATGCGGATGTGGGGTGGTCCACCAGGCCTAGCTGCAAATGCTTGGATGAGAGTGATCCACTGACTCCCCTGAGCTATTTGGAAATCGATAATATGAACTCTATCTTCATCCTTCATGGCCTCCGCAATGGCTCCATTTGCAGACATGTAGCCAAACTTTAAGTAGGGGCAAACCTCATAAAGAATGTGCATGTAAGATAGTAGATCGGCACTCTCCGGTTCTTTGCATTGCAAAGCCTTATAGATTGAGCTCCCAGAGGCGGCTAGTCGTGCCACAAGCCCCTCCAACATGTACGCTCCTAACCTCTGGATCGGCTCACCAGAAACCGTCACCATTCGACTTAGTTCATCCATTAACCACTGCGCCATCAAGAGATCATTATCCGACATTGCTTTTGCACAGGAGACAAGGACCTGTTTTAAATCCCCTCTGGAGATTGCATCCATTACAAGTCTCCACCCAGCCATCTCTGGTGATGTTGTGCTGTCAATAACATCAGAATCAGGCCCCAACATTACAGTTTCCAGCTCTCTCAGCTTATCCCTCAAATCACATACATCATCAGTTACACAGGAAACACTAATAGGAGAGCCATCGACATTATCAGGAGAGTGATGCAGGTCAGATGGATATGACCGAGAATCTTGCTGTGACATTAGGCTTCCATTTGGCGAGAAACCGACAATTAACGAAGAGCCGTAGGCAGTATAGGTGCCATTTGCAGAAGATGACTCCAAAGTGCAATAATGCTCATGGGAATTCTTAACTGAAAAGTAGGATCCGTGGCTGCTGTCACTATAACAGAGAGAGTGATCAATAGGTGAGCGTTGAGGGAAACAGTAGGGCTCAGGTTCGACTTCATGCTTTATATTTTGGTACACCCTGCCGGCCATGACTGAGCTTCTGTGTTGCTGGGATGGGTGATGGACAGTTTACTTTTGCTTCAACATTCATTTCTCAAGTTAATGCATGGGGGGACCTCCCTATTCAACACATCTTTGAAACAGGAGACAAAATAAGTCCACTAGTTAGATATTTAAACAACATTTAGCCAATAAAAATCAACACTGACAAGTTAAAAATTCAATTCCAGTCTACACATAAATGACCTTAATTAAAGGTTCAGTTACCCTTTTAGTAAACCCTAATTTCAGCAACACATTTCCAGAACTGAAGGAAACAGTATTCGTCAGACATCATTATGTTCTTGCAGATTAGCAGAGTTGAAGGAGCTCTAACATTGAAAGCTAAAAACAATTCTTGATCAAAAACCATAAAAGAGTGACAAGCTCATTGATTTCTTCAACAAAAGATTATCTGTTCTGTCTTCTTTCTTTCTCTAATAGTGTCATTTCCAACAAGATTTCTGACAAGTAAGAACACCCCAGTACACGACCAAATGTCTGAAACAATTCCTTCTACATAAAAGAATCAAACATCAACCATAAACATGACAAATAGAGAAATGAGAGCCATTTTGAACCCTTTTTCTTTAAAAAAAACCCAGAACTTTGAACATCAGACAGTGAAAAAAGCAACATCTAAACTTCCAACCAAAAGAAACCCAAGACCATGAATAATCATCAATACAAGAACCCCACTCTAAAAATTCAACCAAGAAAGAAAAAACGAACCTTTAATTCAATTTGAGAATAAATTCACTTGCAACATCAAATCAAATGTGGCAACTTGTTGTAAGGAATCTTCAGCTTTGGTGGAAATTCAACTTAAAAAAAACAGAGGTTTGAGTTTAGAGAGACGAAGATTGGAAATGAGACAGCAAAGAAAGAGTTTACTTTTAATACTTTTGTAAAGAGTCCTATCAGCATGTGCATTATTATTTTATTGGTTAAAATTAGAAGGAAATAAATCCCTTACTTAACATAATTTTCTTTTTTTAAACAAACCCAAGAGTCTGAGTTGTCTTGCAAGTTACTTATACTATTACTGGACTTATGAAAGTACTACAATACCCTTCTTGATCACACATTTGGCCAAATGAATCCATCATGTTTGCTATCTTTTCTTTTCCCAATGATAATTATAGTTTTTGTTTTATTTTCGGTTTTTAATTTTTTTAATTAATTAATAGTGATTACAGTATTATCTGTTTTAAAATATAATCTTCCATTATCTGATATTGATATCTCAATCATTCTGCTGGCAGCACCATAAATTTTTTTCGTACCTAATGTCTAGAACTCAAAATCTCCTTAGCAGTACTAAATTATTTATCACTTAAACCAACCTCGTTAATAGTTTTTGTTTTAATTTGATTATTAAAAATAATACAATGAACATATTATTATATTTATATTTAAATTTTTTTATTAAATAGAGAATTATTATATTTTCATGAGATTTAAACTCAAGATAAAAGAAATATGAATATTTTTAAACATTAAGTCAATAAATTTTAATATACATGATATTATGTTTATATTTATTCAATTAAAAAATATTACTTTTTAAAGAGTTAATAATAGTGATTGTGTTGTGAATAAAGTAAATAACAAGAATAAAATAGGAGAACAAAGATGAGAGACAAGAGAGAGATTTTATTATATTCTTAAAGTAGGGTTGTGTACAATGTTTTGTCTAAAAATCTATATTTATAGACATGAGATGGAAACCCTAATTCTAATGAGTATTAAACCATAATACTAAAGCCCATTAAAGTTTAACTTAATATATGAATATCCACAATAAATAAATATATTCATAACACTCCCCCTTGGATATCCATGAAGATAATGTGCCTCATTAAAACCTTACTAAGATAAAAACCCTGTGGGAAAAAAATTTGTAGAACTAATGTTTTGATATAATAATTGAAAAATAGTTTTGGACTAATTTGAAAATACTTCAAAAATGTTTCTTATGTCCAAACTACTTGAAAATATATTTAAGATGTTTTTGAGAGTTTTTAAATATGTTTTAAATGATTTAAAGAAACCAAAGAAGGGTTTTTTAACCCAGGTGTTTCGATACACCTTCAAGGTGTTTCGATACCTGTTCTTCAATGACATGTTTTCAAAGGCAAAATCACAGTGGTATCAATACTGGTATCGATACCTTTTCACCACTGTGATGTTTGGTTTCGATACCGGTTTCTAAACACCCCCAATGGTCATAAACGTTTTTATGAAAATCCCCAACGGCTAGGAGCGATATCGATACTGGTATCGATACCAGTTCATAAATGCAGGTCAACGACTATTTCTCAAAGAGGGTGTTTCGATACCAGTGTAAGGGGTATCGATACCTCCTGCACCAGAAGAGGAAATAAGCCTTGAAATCAGCTCCAAACGGCTTCAAACCAATCCCAACGGCCACCAACGGCTAGAAGCTCACTTTGGATGATAAAAGGAAGCCTCAAGCATCAAGAGAAGACTAATGCTTCACTTGTAACAACATTATGATCAAAGAATTGTCTTAGTGCTTAATTTCTCATCTTTGGGTAGACAAAACACTTGTGAGCTTGATTGTCAATATATGCTCAAGTGTAATTAGGAATTGGGTGAGTGCTTAGATTGCAAACATTAGCCTTGTTAGAAGGATTAAACAAGTTTGCTAAGTTTTCTTTGTTTGAGTGAATTCCCAAAGTTCGGGTTGTGAACTTTGGATGCTTGGTTCGGTTTTGAATCAAGGTTTGTAAGGTTATCCCTTTAGCCCCAAAAGGTTGAATTCTTAGTGAATTGTGGAAATCCTTAGTGGGAAGCTAAGATAGTGGATGTAGGTGCTTGTTCGAAGGCCGAACCACTCTAAAATCCTTGTGTTCATTGTTTATCTTTTTGCTTCCACAACAAACCACCCAAAGTGTTCTTTCTCCATCAAATTGACAAGTTAATCGGTTATTCATCGAGCCACATCAAGCCCCAAAAAATTCTTAGTGAAGGGAAAAGAGTACACATATCTTTGATTTGCATAACATGTTGCCTCATTAAAAACCTTACCAGGAAAACCCATTGGGATAAAACCTCGGTTAATGAAAAAGAGTGCAACACGTATTTACTCCCCCTCTTGAAAATATCACATAAGATCTTTGAATGTTCATAATTCAATATTGAATACAATTTTCAAATGTTGATCATTAGCAACTAGAGTTTGTCCTTCTAGGACATCAAATTTAATCGGAACATTCATAACTAGTATATGTGACTTAGTCACTATTTTAGGGTCAGTAAAATCATCTGGCAATTGATTTGCTAAATGAATTATCCTTTGAACTTATAGTTCAAATTATGTAGTATGTGGATCAAAATGATAAAATCATAATTCATTCCAACTTATTTCTTTCCCCAGCTATTTATTTTTCTCCCCCTAATGTTGGGTAAACTGACTCATTAAAATGATAGTCAGTAAATCGGGTTGTAAATAAATTCCCTATCAGAAGCTCAAGATATTTAAATCTGATATATATTCCCAACAAAACTCATCTTTGTGCGTTATGGTGGAGCAATTTGAACATATATTGCACAAAAAAAATCTAAGATGAGAAATATTTGGTTCCTGACAAAAAACCATTTGTAATGAGGAGAACTTATAATAATTTGTTGGCTTGATGCGAATTAGTGATACTAAATGTAAAATTACATATCATCAACATTATCAAGACCGTTTGTCTTTATAAGATAATCTGGAAAATGTGCTCGTAATTTTATCAATTGAGCAAGTAGCCTCGCAAACATCAAGTTGTAGGTTAATAACAAAGATACATATAATCATCTAGTCGATGCATCGATAAAAATCATAAAATATCTAGATGGACTTTTAGAAAAGGTGTATGAGCCCATATATATCACCTTGTATCTGTTCCAAAAAAGTAATAGATTTACACTCTATCTTTGTTGTTGATAATTGAATAATCAAATTGCTTTCATAGCAAGTATCACATGAAAAATTATCATGAAGAAAATCTTAGTTCTTCAATAAATGACCACATGAAAGTGTCAGCAAATTTTCGCATCATAATTGAACCGAGATGGTTTAACCAGTCATGCCAAATAAAATTATCAGTAAACATCTAGTTTACAATAGCATGAGCTTCAATTTGTACTAATTCTTTTGTAGTACAATATGGATGACAGTGCATGTAATTTTGCCAAGATTTCCTTATTTCCTTTAGTTATACTCGTAATATTAAAATAGTCAGCATCCCCTTAACTAATATTCTCAATATATTTTGTAAATATCTTTAAAATTCAATAAGTCTCTTTGCGACTTTGACGAGTATAATGCACTGTAAATATGACATAAAGTCTTATTTGGCAATAACATATTTGCTCAACGAGCATAATGCACTATAAATATGAGATAAAGTCTCATTTAATAGTAACATATTTGCTCAGTCGGAGCTTTCTGTGATATTAGTACTTCCGGATATAGTACTCATATTATTCTCTTCCATTTAAAATGGGAAAATATGTATAATTATGCACCTTTTAATATGTGTTTTATTTCATTCACTTCGGGAAATGAAAAATATGTGCTCTGTACCATTCACTTTGAGGAATGAAAAAATATTAAAAAAATAGCACATCATATCAAATCGGAACAAAGATAAACTCTCAAGAGCTCTTCCGAAGCACTGATATTTTAGTACTTTGAGATATAGTACTCATATTTTCCCTTGTATTTAAATGGGAAAATATTTATTATGCTTAAGTATTGTATGAGTACTTGCACTGTCTGCTAAGCATAAATCGCCATAATTTATTGCATATTTTATTCCAAAAGTAATCATATTCTTTTAAAGGAAAAATTAACATAAAACATAAATAAATGATATTTAAAGTAAGTTAACATAAATAAATAATAAATAAAAGTAAATTAACATAAATAAATTAACATTAAACAAAATAAATAAAAGATCAATTATTCCTTTTAAAAATTATAAAGGAAATAAATGGTGAATTATTCCATTCAAGGGTTATGAGAAAAATTATCAATATCCAATTGAGTTGGATTAATAACGTCATAATTATTTTACCTACAAAGAAAATCTATTTATATTTTCTTTAATTTATCATTCATGATTATGGATAAAGTCCATAATACCTCGTCGTTTGACAAGTACGAGATCAATGGTTTGTACCATCGCATTGATAACATAAAGATTTTTGATATTGTCTCTATCATTCTTGTCATCTTTATAATTTCACTTCTTGTGGATATAAGTATTCTCAAAATAATCATCTTATTCATGTCTATTTTATGATCTCAATTATGACCACAATTACTAATGTGACATTTATTCTTTCCGCTATAAAGTATCACATTTACTTCAGGGAATGGAGCAGAGCCAATAGGTCTTTAAAACCTTTTCAGGATATTGTGTCTACAGAACAACTTTAATGTGTGAAAAGTGGAGTATGTTTTTCTAACATATCCTCATCAATGATACTCTGGCACATAATTGAGTTTTATTAACTAACCATATAGTGAATTATCACGTTTGCATTCACTTCAAGGAATGAAACAAATTCAATAATCGCATGAAATAAACATCATGCTTGTATTCATTTCAGGGAATGACATAAATCCAATAATCGCATGGAATAATCATCATGCTTGCATTCACTTCAAGGAATGTCATAAATCCAATAATCGTATAGAATAATCATCAAGATTGCATTCATTTTAAGGAATGTCATAAATCCAATAATTGCATGGAATAAGCATCATGCATGCATTCACTTCAGGGAATGCCTCCCATAAAAATTCTTTGATCAAGACAATTTTCATATCTTGAACTTAGGAGAAGTCTATAGTCGAGTTTTTCGACACAAAAAAAAATTACTTCCAAGCAAATATAGACTTTATAATATTCATACTTTTAAATAGTAATTGATCAATCGATATATATTCAATATATAAAAAAGAACAAAAATTTAATCCTCATACGCGGCGTTGTTAAACCAGTCCACAAGGTCCTTTAAAAAGAATCTCCTTTGAGACCAGTAGCCTCGCAGAACGGGACATCCAGCCAATATACTCAGATTAAATTATCAAAACAAAATATTAATGGCATGAAATAAACACATAATATCATTAGACAAAAACAAGAATATTTACATGAGAAAAATTATAATCATCATCGTATATATATTATTTTATAAATTAAAATATATAAGATTGAAAAAGAACATACCGGGTAAATCTTTGAAGAAACTTAAAATTAAAATTTTTTGAGCAAACTCGTGCTGATAACGTGTTGTGAATAAAGTAAATAACAAGAATAAAATAGGAGAACAAAGATGAGAGACAAGAGAGATTTTATTATATTCTCAAAGTAGGGTTGTGTACAATGCTTTGTATCTATATTTATAAACATAAGATGAAAACCCTAAAGTATCAAACCTTAATACTAAAGCCCATTAATGTTTAACTTAATATATGGATATCTACAATAAATAAATATATTCATAACAGATTCGTTGTAATTTGAAGTTAGAGCAATAATAATTAAAAGTTCAAAAAATATAGCATTAATTTGAATAATCTAAATGTAGAATCTTAAATAATTTTTTTAAAGGAGGAAATATCTTGTACACCGTTGGCGAAATAGTAGTTTTTATAAGTAAATTTAGAATTTATAAGTTTAATTTATGGTTTAGGAATTTATATTTTAAATTTAAATTTAGGTTTTAAAGTTTTATATTAGATTTTAAAATTTAAAAGTTGGGAGTTGAATTAAAAGTTTAAGAATAAAGATTTAAATTTTATATTATATATTTTTAAATACGTATGATTATGTAAAAGATCTCACTAATATTACATCAAATATATGATTTTTTTTTAAAAAAAACATAACATATGAATTACATCATTGATTACCTAATCTCGAACTGATAAGCATGTTCATATTATCGTATAATATATAGTCTAGTTGTCGCAGGGTGTTATGATGGGAGTTATTCAACTTTTAAAAGATTAAAAATAAAAAATAGTAATTAACAACTTTTAAAATAAATAGTTAAAAACTTTTATTTTTTTATGTCGTGAGTTTTAGAAAAATAAAAATAAAATTATGTATAAGTGAAAAGATCGTCTTCTCAATTTTAAAGATATTTTTATATTTATTTTTTATTTAAAATTTTAGATAAATCTTTTTCAAATGCACTTGAATAACAAAAAGGAGGTTCTAAGTTAATGTGACTTTAAGTATAAGTTAAAGTGACCTCACAAAAATATATTACAAATCATTACATTTTGATTTATTGTTTTTGAGGATACTATGAATTTTATCTTGAATTTAGATTACATCAATTAAATTAAAAACATATATAAAATTTTATACTATAGAGTAAATTTATAAAATTTTAAGAGTTAAATTTAAATTTTTTTTAAAAAATAAAATAATTTTTAAACAAAATACATAAAAATTTAATTTTTAAAATTATATATGAATTATAATTTTTCAAGAGATAACTTTTTTTTAATGGATGAGTCTACCACGTGCGACAAACATTGTTGAACACCTCTAATGTTAAACATTGTTGAAAACTACTAAATTAATTAATAAAGATTAAAAATAAGGAGTTAACATGCAATTAATAATTATTTTAAAAAATGAATTAAATTATTTTTTTATATTAAATTTAAAGGTAAACTACTTATTTAGTACCTCACCTATAAATGTGTTTTTATTTTGGTACTCAAATAATTTTTATTTATATATTAGTACCCCAACGTTAAATTTCTATTAAAATTTAACAAAAATGATGATATGTCGTGGTATAATAATATTTTTAGTCCTAAAATTTATACATTTTAATAGTTAAGTCCTAATTGAAAATAACTATCCTAATTTAATCATCATTGAAAATTATTAGTTGAGTATTAAAATAGAAACACATTTAAAGGAAGGTACTAAATAGATAGTTTATCCTTAAATTTAATATATATAAAAATAATTTAATCTTTATTAATCAATTTAATGGTGTTCAACGATGTTCAACATTAATGGTGTTCAACGGTGTTTAACATCCGTTATAGAATTTTTCCATTTTTATTCCCCGGATACATCCTTAAACCTAACATGATGCTCTTCTTTTGTTAGTGTATTAGATAATGAGTGCAGCTGGGATTGATTGTGTTGCACCATTACCCTCTGATCAGGTTGAGTTTGTTAATAACAGTTAGGCAAATCTGTTAGTTCACTGTTATGCTAATTTACTCTTAAACTGATCTCAACTCTTGTATAAATAAGTTGATCTTCATTTGAAGATATTACAACTCAATTCAATAAAATTGAGAGTACCGTCTCTTTTCCTAGATGTATAAGAATCTAACATGGTATCGAAAGCCTTGATCCTCGTCTGTTCTTCTCTTGATACGTTGATTTTCTTTTTTTCAGGATGAACCACGGTCGGTGTAATTGCAGGAATCTTGGTGTGCACTGATCAGAATGACTGCTACTTGAAATCACGGTTGTAAGCTCTCTATTTTTCTTTCTTGCTGCAAAGAATAGAGACACAATCTGATATTCTCTTAAGCATATCTTTATTCTGCTATCGGAGTGCTGGTTTCTACATCAACTTCAGATCTTAGTTTCATTTAAAAGAGTGTGTTAGATCTTTAGGAAGTTTGCATCGAGGTGACTCATAGTCTGTAGAGCAAACTAGTGATCATATTTGCATTCTTTCATATTTGATTGTTGATTTCTCTAAGAATTTGTTGAGATTCTTGAGACATTACATCAACCTGGTTCTTTCTCTTCTTTTCTGCTACACATCAAGTGCTTGTTGAAATGCTTCATTGGTTATAATTTTGGTTTCTCCATTGTTTTGTTGATATCTTCTAAATCTACATCATGAGTCAAGGTGTCCATGGTGATTCGAATCCTCAACAACCTGTGAATATTGTTCGATCTCACCTTCTTCTCATGTTGGTTCTGGTAATAATACTCCTCACTCAGCTAGATTTCGAGTTGTTTCTATGCGTCACTTTCCTAAGCATGATACTGTTAAACAACTGAATCAACTTACATTCTTTGAAAGCATCAAATTATGTTAATCATTGATGGTTATGGACTTATGTCTTATGTGTCAGATAACACAGTGTTTTCGAGTCAAACTATTACCGATGAGAATGGTCAGGTTCATGAGAATCTAGAATATGTCACATATTATCAGCAAGACAAACTCCTAGCTTCCTGGTTGTTATCTACCATTCATCTAGAGGAATTGCCTCATCTTATTGGTTTAAATTCCACTAGAGCTATATAGAATGTTACATCTAGGTTGTTTGACACACGGTCTAGTGTTAAGATATCCTCTCTTAGACACAAATTGCATTCTCAAAAGAAGGATAGTCTTACTATAAATGAGTTTCCTACTAAAATAAAACTTATTTATGGTACTCTAAGAACTTTTGGTCACATTATTACTGAATCTAAACAAATTAGTGTCATTCTAATTGGGTTATCTGTTGAGTATGAGTCTATGATAGCAATAGCCTCTCGTGAAACATTGTCCTTAGATGCTTTGACTGATATACTCTTGGATTGTGAGGCTCAATAACTCAATTTTGTCATTGACAACTTGACTGCTCAAGCTAGCGTGGTAACTCAACAACAACAGTCCACTTCCTCCTCCAATGAGCCTTCATATGTTCTAGCTGCTGCAGAATCAGATTTGGTACAATCACATAATGGTCAAGGTTACTTTCGAGCTAGAAGAGGGGGCTATAATAATAATAATTTTCGTGGTCGAGGTAGAGGAAGGTTCAACAATAATAACAGGCCCCAATGTCAATTTTGTGGGCGTTTTAGACATGTTGTTCAGAAGTGTTATTATCGGTTTGATTTGAGTTTTAGTGGGCAGAATTCAGAAGCTCATTCCATGTCTTTATCATCATCAGCTCATAACTCTCACACGGGTCAGACAAGAAACTTTTCACAAGCCTTTTCTCAGCCTGCTGCTCAAGTCTATACTCATACTTTTCCACAGCCTAGTCTACAACTTGCTGGCTCTCAAGGATTTTCTTCTCCACAATATTTTGTTCATCCAGGTTTTCCTTGTCAGATTGCTTCTCCACAAGTCAATTACTTACCATCGGTTGCATAAGAAGTTTCTAATATTTTTTCACCAGTAGTAGTTTCTAACATTGCTCTTGCTTAGTTTTACCACCAGCATCTGGAATACAACATCAACCTGGTACTCCTATAACAACAAACTTTGTGGTTAGTCCCTTAACTTCTTCAGTTGCTCCTATTGATATGGCTTGATATCCGGACTCAAGTGCCAATCATCACATCACAAATGATGGAACTATTGTTCATTCAAGTATGCCTTATAATGATATTCAACATTTGCTTATTGGGGATGGTAGTAGTGTTCAAATAAGCAAAGTATGTCATGGTTATTTGTTTACACAATCTAGACCTCTTTATCTTCAGAACTTATTGCATGTTCCAACATTTAAAAAGAATCTTTTGTCTGTTTCTCAGATAGCTAGATAAAATAATATGTATTTTGAGTTTCATTCTAATAGATTTTGTGTGAAGGATGCACAGACTCAAGCTATATTCTTGGAGGGGATTCTCACACCTGAAGGTTTATATTAGTTTTCTTCTTTTAGTTCTTGCAAGCCTACAGATTGCTATCATGCTTATAGTGTTACTCGAAATAATGATGTTTTTGATTTGTGGCATAAAATACTATGTCATCTTTCTTTGGATACACTCAAGAAAATTTTAAAATTGTGTAATATTTCTTTTAATTCTAATAAAATGTCTGAAGTTTGTGTTTTTTGTCTACAAGACAAAGCTCACAGATTACAATTTTCTAAGTCTCACACTGTATATGATGCTCCTTTTTAACTCATTGTCTCTAATGTTTGGGTTCATGCACATATTACTTTAGAAGGTTTTCACTACTATGTTTCCTTTATTGATATGCATACTAGACATACTTGATTGTATCTACTAAAAAAGAAGTTTGAAGTAGCCACTTGCTTTATAAAGTCTCATAAGATGGTTGAAGTTCAATTTGGTTATCAAGTCAAAGCCCTACAAAATGATGGTGGGGTGAGTTTTTATCTTTAAAAGAAAGGTTAGCTTTAAATAGAGTTCAGCGTAGGATATCCTGTCCCAAGACTTCTGAACAGAATGGTACAACAGAACGTAAACACGGACATATAGTAGAGACTGGGTTAACTTTACTTGCACAAGCTTCTATGCCACTTAAGTATTGGAGTCATATTTTTTTTGTTGGTCTAATAAACAGGTTACCTACAGAAGTGTTACAAGGAAAGTCTCCATATGAGTTATTATATGGAAAAATACCAAATTACTCAGAATTTAGGATCTTTGGTTGTGCTTGTTTTCCATTTATTAGACCTTTTAACTCTTATAAACTGAAGTTTAGAACTAAAAGGTGTACTTTTTTAGGCATCAGTTCACAACATAAGGGGTACAAATGCCTTGATCCAAAGGGTAGAATTTTTATTTCCCAACATGTAACATTTGATGAAAATTAATTTCTTTTCTCTTCTATAAGGACTGATGGGTCAAACAATCAAGATAATATGCCTTAATTTTTTTTCATGTATTCCTGTTTTACAAAAGGATACAACACAAAGGGAGGTACATCTCTATGAGCAACATACACCCCTTGAATCAGAGGACATTTTAGAACAACCAACTATAGTGGTTTTCAATGAGGATGCTGAAAATTCAACAAGATCAGATGTAGACATAAATAAAGCAACACCTGTAGCTGTTTTTTCTCCTGGACCTGCTTTGTCTTATATGAATACAACTGGACATTCTTCTTCTACAACATATGAAGACTTGGGATATTCATCATTAAACTCACGAGGTACATCTATACTAATGACTTTTTCTTATACATCTTCTTCTACAAATAATATTGTTGCCACATAAAATATTGTCATACCTTCAAATATGAGTCATGATTCACTGTTGACATCTGCCAATGATCTATAAGAAACATAAATTCATGAGGAAGGTGGAAGGGAAAGTATTGTGGGAGAGATTTTACCTCCCATGAATGATAGCTTGCTCATAAGACAAGCACCAATTGTTAATGAAGGTAATAGACATGGTATGATAACTTGAAGTAAAAATGGAATTCGAAAGCCAAAAATATATCATGTGACTTATTCTACATCAGATTTGGTGCAAAAATCTACCACGATTAAAGAAGCCTTACAAGATGAGAATTGGAGGGTTGTTGCCTAAGCTGAATATGATGCCCTGATAAAAAATAACACTTGAATTTTTGTACCTCTATCAATGAACAGGAAAGCCATTAATTGTAAGTGGATTTTCAAAATCAAACAAAGGGCTGATGAGTCAGTTGAAAGGTACAAGGCAAGATTAGTAGCAAAAAGTTATCTAAAAGAGACAGGTATTGACTTTCATGAAGTGTTTAGTCTAGTTGTAAAACCGATGACAATAAGAACTATCATTTCACTTGCAGTATCAAGAGGTTGAAATTTGAAACAAATAAATATTAATAAATCTTTTTTGAATGGTGATCTTACTGAAGAAGTATATATGACTCAGTCACCAAGTTATGAACAAAGGGATAAAGGTCAAAGACTCGTATGCAAGCTTAACAAAGCTATCTATGGTTTGAAACAAGCTCATCGAGCTTGGTTTAAAAAATTAAAAGGGTATCTACAGTCTGAAGGTTTTGTTCTAACAAAATCTGATGCATCCTTGTTTGTTAGAAAAAATGAACAAATAATTACTTATGTGTTGATTTATGTTGATGACATTATACTAACAGGAAAAGTTGAATCAAACTTTTTCATTGAAAGATCTTGGAAGGTTGAATTATTTTTTGAGAATTGAAGTTCATTATAATGCACAAGTGATGTTTCTTTGTCAACGAAAGTATGTCACTGAACTGCTTAAACGTAGTGGTTTAGAACATGCAAAAGAATTACCTAATCCTATGGTGACAAATATCGTTTGTCTAGTAATGAAGGTAGTCCTATTGATAATGTTACAGAATATAGGAGTGTGATAGGTGCATTACAATATATTGTTATTACTAGACCTAAAATTAACTTTGCAGTCAGCAAGGCATGTCAATTTATGTGAAATTCTCTTGATACTCACATGCAGCTGGTGAAGAGAATTTTGAGGTATCTTAGTGAAACTCTAGATTTTGGTTTAAAGTTTGTTCTTTCACATACTTTATCGATTGAAGGATATGCTGATGCTATTTGGGGAGCTGATAGTGATGACTGAATGTCTACTACAGGGTTTTGTATCTATTTGTGAAACAATCTTGTTTCTTTGGATTCTAAAAAATAGTTTGTGGTATCTCGTTCTACTGTTGAAGCAGAATATAAAAGTGTTGCATGTGCTACTAGTGAGATAATTTGGCTTGAAGCTTTGATGCATGAAATAGGAATCAATGAAGAAAAGAAACCTATTCTTTGGTGTGATAATTCTAGTGCAGTTGCTTTGTCAGTGTAGCGACCCTTTTTAAAATTAAAAAATGAGTAAAAGGGGGTCACTAGTAGAAACATCGGAATTAAAAATTAGGTCTTAAAAATTGGAATTAGGAATTTAGACCTAAAATTTAGGGATTTTGGAATTTAGGGTTAAAAAGGGTTGGAGTCGCCACCGATCACTTTTGGTAGACCGGACACCGAGAAAACCAGAGATTCATCAAAAATTGGGTTCGAGAGTCGGTTATGATTTAAAACGATATTATCGTTAAAAACCGCCCAAAAATTGGCACCTTTATCAAAATAACCGCTTAATTAATTTTAAATTTTCCGGATTAAAGTGGCATTTAATTAATTATTTGTTTAAAAATTCGAACCCAATTTTATTTTTACCGTGTCTTCACTCTAAGGTAAACGCATACACCGTCACCACTACGTTTGGTGTCGGGCCCGTTACGACCGAATAAAGATGTATTAATTAAGTTTATTAATTAAGAAGTGTGATACAAACATTAGCATAAGCAACATAAAAAACATATAAAATAAATATACATAAATAAAAAAGAGCAACATAAGTAACTAATATAGACAACATTAATCATAAAATGCATGGCAAAAATATATACAAATAAAATAAACGTGCATAAATCTAAAAGGCATAATATAAGTAAATACATACATATCACAAATAAAATACACAAAATAAAAGCATGGCATAAAAACAAAATAACCAAAGGCATAATAAATAAATAAATAAATAAAATAAAACAATAATAAAACATACAAAATAAATATATGTAACATAAAAATATTCATATGAAACGAAATAAATAAGTAAATAAACCAATAAAATAAAAAACTGGAAATGACCAAATTGTAAAACAAAATAAACACACAGGGACTTCGGGGACAATTTAGCAAAGCGAAAGGGTTCAAAAGCTCGTTTGAAAACACGGGAGGACCCTTAAACAAATAATCCACTTTTAAATTGATGATTGTGGCCCAAATCGGGACCAAAATGAATGACGAGACAAAATTCCGTGGACTGTTTGTGTGAGAATGAAAACACGAAAGGTTTTATGTTGTAATAAAACCATTTTTAAAATTCTTAAACACTATAAAACACAAATAAAATCTGATTAACACCCCATTTACTTCATTTTTGTTTTAAACCGAAAATAACACCCCCAAATCTCTGCCTCATTGAAAGGAAACCCAGAAACTGAAGAACATTCATCATGTTCTTCAGCTCCGTCGTCTATTTCCAAAAAACGGTTAAAACCCTTTTTTTTTCTTCGTTTTCAAAGCCAAAACCAAATCTTTCTCTTTCTCTTGTAAAAACAAAATCAAAACCCATTTTTTTACGAACAAAAACGAACCGAAAAATCTCTTTTTGAGTTCGAATAAAAAAGAAAAAAAGATAGCAACCCCTTTGGATCTTGGCTCTCGGTTCACCAACGGCAAAGGATGCCAAGGCTTATCACCGGAGAACTTCAAGGATCCAACGGACGACCTCGACACAATAGGTAAAAGGGACAAACCCTAATCTATTTTGATTCCCTTTTCGCATACACACCAGAAACTCGAGAGGGTTTTACCTCTAAAAGATGCTTCTTTTTTTGTATTGGTCGAATGAATGGGGAGAGGCCCTTACATGTGGTTCGAACTCGGTTTATATAACCGATTTACAAGGAGAAAAACAAAAGCTCCTAAATTTCTATTGGTTTCTGCTCTGTGCTTGTACGTTTGACACTCTGGAAATGTTGGAATTTTAGCCGATTATCCTTTGAAATGTCTGGAAATTTGTCGGATTGTTTGGCTCTGATATTGTACGATTCGTCCGTGAATTCGTTGTTTTTAGCTCTGAAATTGTACTGAAATTGTTGCATTTTTGGTGTATAATCTGACATATTTTGTTTCTTTGCATGTTGTGGCTGATTTTCACGAGGGGACCATCGGAGCTGCCGGCAATTGGGATCGGAAACTGAAGAGGCTCCTGATCATTCGAACAGTCGCGCATGCGCCACACGCGCGCGTGGCGCGTGTGTATCCAGAAGACTCCTCACTTGCTTCGATCTGAGCCGTTGGATCTTAATTAGATCCAACGGCTGTAAGCCGGCTGCGCAAATATAAAGAAAGGGTTAGATTGCTAGGGTTTAGGTGGTTAACCCGGTTTGGGCTATAGGTTGGGCTCTTGTAATTTTAAATTATATAATGGGTTGTGTATTATTTTATTCCAGGCTTTGTGTTTTAATATGGTTTTGTAATTATTATTATTGGACTGTTATCTAAAAAAAATAAGCTCTTATTATTTAAGTTTGGGTTATTATACTTATAATTTGTTATACAATATAATAATAAAATTAATGATAATATAAGATGCTAAATGAAATAAAACAAAATAATATAATAATAATATTTAACAAATAATATTTGTAATATTAAAAAGGAAGTAAAACTCTAAATAATAATAACGGAGAAGAATAATAAAGCTTTAAATAAAAACAAAAGTTATTGGAAATTATAATATATAATATTTTTTTAAAATAAATATAGTATTTTTTATTTTTGACAACACATATATATTTCAAAATCAAAAGGCAAATATATTCACAAATATGATATATATAGTATTTTTTTAACAATAATAAGCCCCTTATTCGAATTGAAAATTAAACCCGGGTTTAAACCCCGGATAAAATTAGTGATTACAGTCAGCTAACCCAGTCATGTATTCCAAGTTTAAACATGTAGAATTTGACTTATATTTTATTCGGGAAAGAGTGACAGCTAGTCAACTTGAAGTTAATGAAGTTTCTGCTTTAGAATAAATTGCGGATGTCATGACCAAGGCTTTGTCTGCTCCTGCATTCACTAGACATCGAGCTAAGCTATCCGTGGTGTCTATGTCTTCTCTATAAGTGTGTTTACCTTTTGTTAGTTTGGTTTAATGCATGTTTTGGTTGTTAGCTTGTTGTGTTTTTTGTTTTCTTGCAGGTTATGTGTTTTCGTCGGGTCTTTACAATGGGATTTGTTAGGGGAATGTTAGTGTATTAGATAATGAGTGTTGCTAGGATTGATTGTGCTGTACCATTACCTTCTGATCAATTTGTGTTTGTTAATAACAATTAGAAAAATCTGTTAGTTCACTGTCATGCTAACTTATTCCTAAACTGATCTCAACTCTAGTATAAATAAGCTGGTTTCATTTGAAAATATTATAGCTCAATTCAATAAAATTGAGAGTACCGTCTCTCTTCTTAGATGCATAAGAATTTAGCATCTTTAACCTAATTAATCACCATCATTAATTATGGCTCCATTAAATTAAAATACATCAACTAATTATTATACAACATGATTGAATTGATAATTAAAATTAAAATCAATTACTAAGTATAATGTATGAATGAAATTATAATTAAAAATATTTATAATTAATTAAAATAAATATAAACATGATTTAACACGTAATTTACATAAGAAAATCATGACTTGGAGCACATTAATTAAGCAATTAATATTTAATAATTGAAAATATATTTTAAAACAAATACTATTTTTAATCACCTTACTTAATTAAAAAAACAATTCATTATAATCTCTTCATAGTGATCATCAAAATAAAATATTTAAAAAAAGATGTATGTGTAATAAGGGTTTTCTCAAAAAAATATTTATTATTATCATGTGCCTATGTAAAAAAAATAGAAATTTTTAGAAGGATATAAAAATAAAATTTTGAGAAAATTACGAAGTCGTCAATGATCCGTTTGATAGGTCAGATATCATAAAAAATAAACTAAAGATTTTTAAATATTTAAGTTCAAAGTCGATTACGCGTAGGAAAAGATTAATACCCTTACAACACCCAAAATTAATACCATATTAATTAATATTGTCGTTGCAAAAGTAAAAATTTAAAATTTAATTCCAACGATACATAAACATATGATTCGAACACCTCAAAACAAAAATTTACTATACCCGAAGGAGATGACACCTTCGTGTCATCATGTTTTTTTACCATCCAAAATAAAAAGGTTAAAATATAACAAAGGTCACTCAATCATGGCTAATGTTACATTTGGGTCACTCAATTATTAAAAGTTACATTTGGGTCACTCAATTATGGGTAAGGTTATATTTGGGTCACCCAATTAATAAATGTTATATTTGGATCACTCAATTATAGGAAAGATTATATTTAGGTCATCTTTCATATTTTAAAAATGTTTATCAGTTCGTGTATTAAATTAACTAATTATTTCAAATGAAGTACTTTGATGTTAACGAGTGTATACAAGTGATTTAAAAGAAAAAATAACCAAATTGATGTACTTTTTAAATATGAAAGGTGACCCAAATGTAACCTTATCTATAATTGAGTTATCCAAATGTAACCTTTATTAATTGGCTTAATTGGATGACCCAAATGTAACCTTACTTATAATTGAGTGATCCAAACATAACTTTAATATTTGAGTGATCTATATGTAACTTTACCCCATGATTGAGTGACCTCCTCCGTTGTAGTTTACCCAAATAAAAATAATATCTATTTATATTTATGTTGTTACATTTATGGGAAATTTTGACTAATTAAAAAAAGTCAAAATTTGATAAAATAGACTTT
Source organism: Abelmoschus esculentus (assembly GCA_035048815.1). Classification (NCBI taxonomy): domain Eukaryota; kingdom Viridiplantae; phylum Streptophyta; class Magnoliopsida; order Malvales; family Malvaceae; genus Abelmoschus; species Abelmoschus esculentus. Next base: position 6,088,869 of record JAUCBN010000037.1, read on the forward strand.
TATCTATCAACACGAATTATCTTGTTTCAGTAGTTAAATGAACGTTTATTATTTTTCGAAGACACAAATTTATAAATTTATAAACCATAATATATCAGTTCCGTTCGATTTTTGATTTTACGGTTAATATGTTTAACTTTACTCGTGACGGCCTGGTATGTGTGCTCCAAAGTCATATAAACACCATCACCTTTCCCTTATGACTGCTCCAATCAATAAAGTTGGAGATAAAACCTGAAAATCCTTTCACTTCTGGAGATAAACCCATGGGCAGCTTGCCGTTATATTGGCAGAAGATGCTCTGAAGAACCCTGAGTATGCTCCCGAGAAGAACGATCCCAGTGCGATAGTCGCCAGTTCCAGGCAAATATATCTCACCTTTCCAGCTGACAGTCAGTACCTTCACCGAACAAGACGTTTCACACTGCTTCAAGTAAGAAAATCATCCTAATGAGATAATTTAAGTTTCTCAGTTTTGTTGTTGATTTACTTGTTCTTATGTTCTTTGTCTAAAATTATTTTATAGCAAATTCGGTCCAGTGCAAGACGCTAGGATTCCATGCCAACAGAAGAGGATGTTTAGGTTTATCACTTTTGTTTATGCAGAGACAGTGAAGCAAATTCTGTGTAAAGGAAATCCTCATTTCGTATGTGGGGCCCGTGTTCTGAAAAAACCGTATCGGGAAAATCATGGATTGTTGATAATGATAGGTAAAGTTTCCAGTTTCATTGCATATTAAAGGATCATATTCTCTAGTACTTCAACCGGAGTTCGAGAGAAGGCGTTTCTCGGAGTTGCAATGAACACCGAAGCAACATATGACGAATCAATTCTATTTTGGCTACTCAGTGGATGAACTGAAGCACACAAATGGTATATAACCAAAATTTCCTTTTCGGTTCCTTCATTTGTTTTGATCTTCAAGTATCCTTATATATGGTTCTATCCTGCGCAGACCAAGCAGCGGATTTCCCGACCTAGAAGCGATTCAACTATCTGTTGGATGTTCTGGATACTGGGTCAACCAGTGATAACAAAGTGAAGCCTATTAGTACCAATTAGGCAATTACAACGACCAGGATAGGTATGCAGCTGCTTTCTCTGCTCCTAAACTGGTATTGGATTCCGATCGTTTCGAGTCGTTTTCATGCATTTGTTTTCTTGGTTTTTCCAGCATCCAAGGCATAGTTTTAAAATGTGGTCGTAACGCACCGTAAAGGCCACATCGTAATATTTTTTAAGGTCACCGGAATATATTCTAAGCGCAACGCAATGAACAAAATGCATCATGATTTTTACGTACGAAACCGTTACGCAACCCTGTAATATGTCATATATTGCACCGTAACGCTGTATCATCACAACAAAATATCGAAAAATGATTCAAAATATAAATCTTCATAAATAAAACACCTTCATAAGTCATTTGTAAGTTCATCATCATCACACAGTCTAACTATAAATAATAATGAATTATCTCAAGGTTTTCATTCTTACCAATAAAATAAATATTATTCTAAACAAGGTTCTTAAAGTTTCAAAGTATACATTTAAATAATATTTTAAAAAATTATAAATTTTTAAAAACAAATCACGACCACATCGATCGTTACGCGTTACGTAACGTTCGTAACAACTGCGACGGAGACCTCAACAACTATGATCCAAGGACTCAATCATCCGGAGAGTCCTTTGCATCTCCGGTAGGGAGTTGTATTTCAACAGTTATATAGGGAGACTCAGACTCAGACAACAGCAACGACAAGAGGAATTTGATTGTCTCCCCCTTTGTTTTTTCCTTTTTCTTTCAAGTATTGAATTTGACATAGACATCATCGGTCCGGCAGCATCTTTTTACAGTTGATACCTAGTGAAGGAGAAAAACACTAGAAATTCTCCCTTTTTACTTCCAATGGAGAAGAAGATTCCAAAGATGAAATTAATATAGAAAAACTAATACGTAAAAGGGTCCCTTTTTATTTTTTTACATTTTAAAACTGGTTCATCTTAAATCTTTATAGAAGATACAGAATACGATACAAATTGTCTGTTTTTTTATTTTCTTTTCTTTGATTCACTTTATATTAGTGAGTTTAAGGTTTGAAGGTTATAAGTTGTGGTTAGGATTTAAGGAATTAGGGATATGGTGTATCTTTTAGAGTGTAAGATTTAAGATGTAAAAAAATAAGGTTAGAATTTAGAATTTAATTTTTAAAACATTTTAGTAAGAAACATGAAAAGAGATATGATTAGAAGGTAAAAGATTTCTAATATAGAATAAGCTAATGTTGTAGAAGGATAATTAAAGTATGAAATACCATTTGAATAATATAATACAACGTGGACTTTATCGAAACAAATTTTGACATTTAAAATTATTTTAAATAATTATTTTCAAAAAACATATATTTTTAAATAATATATACTAAAAGTTTATTTAAGATTTTATATATTATGTAAACAGATCTTATCTTATATATGTCCAAATAAATTTTGGGTAATTATTATCTTCACAAATGATACAAGTGTGTTATTAGGTTACATTATTACAAATAAATTATTTTAATTATTTTTCGTATTTATTAATTACAGATTTTATGAGATTTCTTCAAGTCCTTAGTGTCTACAGTAAAGCCTTAAAGGGTTGTTTGAGTTGTGTGTTGAACTTTAACAGATGGTATGGATGTACAGTGTATCCTACTGCCATGCCAGGCAGTTGTAGATGAAGAAGATCCATAGAGAATGCAATTCGGAAGCTGATATTCTGACTAAGAACGACAATGGTGGTGTCCAACATTTGCTTTGGATAGCCCCCTAAGGATCCATGGAAGTGGCATCGAAATTACGAATACAAGTACAAACTAAATGCACAACACACTTGAAAGGAACTTCTAGCAGCATCAGTCGTCCTCACCGCCGAGATCACCCCATCTAACATTGTACTTCGCCGCAAGATAATGAGCTCCAACAGGTCCTCTGCTTCCGTAAGGGTACAGCTCTGGAGCAATCTTTTTTGCTTCAAGTTCTTTCAACAATGGTGTAAACAGTGACCAAGCAGCATCGAGCTCATCACTTCTAATGAACAACCTTCGCTCCCCTGCTATAGCATCTAAGAGCAGCCTCTCATATGCATCTGGGATTTCTCTTGTATATCTGCATATCATAACCGGAGTCTTAAGTTAATGCCATGAGAGAATCCTGGAAGCAAATAAGGTGTTTCGTAACAAAAAAATATCTGTTTCGCTAACAAGCCTGGCCTAAAGATGCCTCCAAAACTAAATGAATAGCCGCAAGGATTGCTTTTACTATGTGGAACATTGTAGTTTCAACCCCAAGCTCATTGTTGATACGCTTCACATGCGAGTTACATGCAGGTCAATGAAACAAAGCAGCATATTATGTTAATTAATAATTAATCATCCTCATACCTTGCTCGATACAACAAATTAAGGTCACTGCGGTCTAATCTCATCCCAAGACCGGGAACTTTGTTATTGATCTTCAGATAAATGGCTTCATCAGGTTGCACACGCAGCACAAGCTCATTTGTGGCCTTGTCCAAATCAGTTCCGAAATTCCGTTTGTACAAATTACCTGGGACGTGTCTGAACTGAACTCTGATCTCCGCCCTGGATTTCCAGATCAACAACTTTTCAATACATTTGATTATACGCATGATCACAAGGCATACGCCCTCAAGATAAAAATCAATGCATAAAGATATCCACCTACCGCTTCCGATGAAGAGCTTTTCCAGCCTTCATAAGAAAAGGAACACCGTCCCATCTAGCATTATTAATAAACAAAGCTGCTGCCGCAAATGTAGGTGTAATACTGTTACTTGGTACAGTTGAGTCATCAGTGTAACCCGGATATGTTCTACCGCCCTTGTTGTGACCCTTATACTGACCAATTATGACATCTTCTAGTTCTAGTGGTTTCATTGATCTCAGAACCTTTACCTGAAAATACCAGCCATGTTGTACCAGATTTTTAAAAGAATAGAGTTTCTGGAAACTAAAAACAACACGTACAAGTAAATAAGGTCAAAGGAAATCCAAATACCTTTTCATTCCTAATGTCTTCGGCATCTAAGCTGACAGGAGTCTCCATTGCAAACAGTGCCAGAATTTGCAGGAGATGATTTTGCATTATGTCCCGTATGATCCCGTAATTATCAAAATAACTGAAATTAGTGAGGAACATTTGAATGATCTTGGTATTCGAAAAGAACCATGCTTTTAGACGCAAAAAGATCAGATACAACTCACCCTCCTCGTCCTTCGGTACCAAAGTCTTCAGAAAATATAAATTGCACATTGCGTATGTAATTCCTTGACCATAAAGGTTCGAAAACAAGATTGGAGAAGCGAAGCACCGAGAGGTTCTCAACAAGCTCCTTACCCAAGTAATGGTCAATCCTAAAAACACATAATCAAAATTAAGATATTCTTTTAGTTTTAATAACTTGTAATTTTCTTTCTAAAACAGGAAAATGTACCTGAATATCTGTTCCTCCGTTAGGTACTTTTTCAAACATCTTGTAAGCTCAGCCGAGGATTCTGAATCACGGCCAAATGGCTTTTCGACAATGACCCTTGTCCATCCCTTTTCTGAAGAGGCTTTCCTGCTGGTGCATCTCACCACATCCACAAATATATTTGGAGGTATTGACAAGTAAAATAACCTGTTAGACCGTTTTCCAGCCTGAAAATAAGCAATTTCTATGTCAATTAGCATGCATTGCGACTTTAGTAGGCAAACAACAAAATCCATCATTTGGTTCAATAAGGCATCACCCCAGGAGTAATAATCTATGGCATTATTTTTCCTTTATTTCGGAAGTATAGAAAGGGTTCCACCACCATTGAAAAGCTAAAAGAGCAGTCTAGCCTTCAGTATCATACTTTAATAATATATCAGATCTTAATCAATCTATTCTAAGGCCAATTCACAGATACTATCATACAAGAACAAAGGCGAAAAGCATTTCAGCATCAAACCATTCTAAAGGTTTCAAGGCTTCAAAAAGTGGATAGTGGGGTATCCCAATTGGATGTGAAATATATCATAAAATGTTAGAAAATTGTAGATGTTTTTATTATGATAGTTCGTTTTCACTCGTAGATCCAACACTGCAACTTTTTGAAAGATAAACATTGAACTAAAAGAACAAACTTCTAGTAAAAGTAAATTCTCCATAAATCTAAAGGAAATTTCTCATATTCTCAAGTCTATTTCATCTTAGTACCATGAAGTATCTACTGAACAAACCTATCAGCTCCTGTAGCTAGAAGTACACAATACGAAAACAAGGTAACATATTACCTCTTTCTCTTTAAGCTTGCTGTCTAGTTCCGCAAAGTGCTCCTCGGAACTATACTCACCCGAATGGTAAAAGCATCTCTTTAAGAACTGCTCCATTTTATCTTCGCAATTTGCCCTACAAGACATACCACACAATAAATCAACACAACGACATACCGAGCTTTTAGATATAAAATGATAGAGAATAGTCAAATTACTTTCAGCATCATATTACTCTCACCTCTTATCAATTCTACAAGTTAAAGTTCTACTAATCATGTTCCTCAGCTCTTCATCTGTCAGTTTAGTACGAGCATAACCAAATATCACAAAGTTCTGCATATAACAAGAGATAAAATAACATAAGGAAAAATATAAAAACTCACTAATCATTTCTCTGCCATACATAAATCACCTAGACTCCTGTTAAAGAAACCTATTCGATCTTACGGAAGTGAAACTATGTTCAGAAATGAAGAGCATTACCTCAGGAAGCCAATCTTCATAGTAAAGGGCAAAAAGTGCAGGAAAAATTTTCTTCTTAGCAAGGTCCCCTGAAGCTCCAACAACAGTTATGCTGAGAGTAGAGTGAGCTTCCTCTCCATCCGAGATGTTGATGAAGAAATCTTCTTCTTTCTCAGGGTTGATCCCTTTGGACAAAGGACTGCCATCCATACCTAATCCGAAAAGCCCTCGAGGGCTCGAAAAACAAATGAGAAACTAAAAGAAAATCACATGATTTCCGGAATCCTAAAACATGCTTTGAAATGACAATATCAATATCATCATAAATGGTAAAAGAAATTATTGCTCCATTGGACCAAAATCATATCAACACATAGCATTATAATTTTCCAGCTAATTTCATTCAACAATTTCAAATGCCAACAATTGGAATGCTTGCAACTTGTAAAGAACAAATTGAATTACTAACCAAAAACCAATCATCTAAAGATAAAAAGCAAATTTCCTTCACCAAGACAATTCATTGCATACGTTTAACAAATCAAACAGATAAAACAGACCATGAAACAAAAAGGGTAATTTAAATGACTGACCACCCAGCATAGAAACCGCGTTTAATGGATGCCCGTTAGAGGTCTTGATCTGGAAATGGTTTCTTGTACGAACTCTTGGACAAACTTGAGAAACCCAGTTAGAGAAACAACATTTTCTGGGCTTGCAGAGATTGAATTCAACAAAAGCAAGTGAAGAAGACGAGGATGGGGAAGAACAAGGTGTAATTGGTGCAGCCATGCAAATAATATATCAATATCAAAAAATACTTAAACAAATGTCAAAGCAACCGTGTTGAGTGCATTGTTGGATCTTATACGAAGTAGAGAAAAGAATGTGAAGAAAATATCCTTGTAAATGGTGGCCTTTAGAGTTATTGAAAAGTTGAGCAAATGGGAAGAGAATTCTTGGAAAATACAAATGAAATCTGCAATGTGTGGTCAGGATTTTGTTTGAATCTTATCAGTTTTTTTTACTATACAATTACATATAAAAATGGCTGTAAAAGGGCATATTTCATCATCTTCATCACTGCGGATTCGTTTCTTCGGTTGAAATTTATTGAAAACAATGAGAGAAAAAAAAATGGAAAGAAATTTCTGGGGCAAGCATCAAGTTCTAATCTTAATTTCTTCAACTTGGATTTCCTTGAGTTGGTTTGATATTTACTCCCAACTATAATGAAATAATAAAGATTAAACCACACTCCAAATCAATAAAAAATTTGGTAATATATAGTTAATTTTTTAAATTACAAACATAACCCTCAATTAAAATATTATTTATAAACAAGTCAATAATATCTCGATATTAGATAAAAATGTGATGTAGTTTAGTATAATAATGATTTTAGTCTTTAAATTTGTATAGCTTATTAATTTTATTGTAATTCAAACAATTCAATAAATTTAACTTTTTACATTTAAAAATTTATCATTTTATTTATTGTTTTCCTAAATCTTTTTTCTTCTCCTATAAATATTACAACTACAACAATATAGGTTTTTAGTGACAAATTGATAGTGATAAAGAATAATTTGGTCACAAATATTATTTTTGTGATAATTTTTTTTTGTGTGACACTATTAGTATAAGTAACTGTGATGAATTTTTATTTAATCACTGTAATAGTAGTAATTGTGATGATTACATTTTTCACAAAAAATTTCTCACTAAAAGACTAATTGTGAAACAAAATTCATTGTCACTAAAACTTTGACACACAATAGTGACGATATGTGAAGTGATCACTATTATTTAAGATTTTTTTGTGACAATTAATTTACTTGTCACTTAAAATTTTTTTTTTGTTGTGATAAATTTATCACTAATAAAAATTAAAAGTAATGAAAAATTAGATATTATCATAATAATAAATATATTTTTTATAATTAGAAAAAAATTAAAGTTATCATCAACTAACTTGTCAAAAGGTAAATTATTTCTATTAGTCTCTATTATGTGTAAATTATTCTTTTAGTCAATTTATTTGATCAATTTTAATCTTTATATTTTTCAAATTTTAGAATTTATATCATAATCTTAATGAGACACCAATAATGTGACTAAATTATAAGGACTAAAAATATCAAATTTAAAAAATAAATAAACAACTTATGTATAATAAATTGGCTAAAAAAATTACTTAACATATTTATGGACTACTATTCATGTTAAGATCGTAATTTAAAATTTAAAAAGTATAGAAACTTAAAGTGACCAAATTATTAATACACAATTTTAAGTAAATAAAATTAATTTTTATTATAATTTAACATAAATACTATTTTTTTTCAAATAATATTAAATTTTTTATCTAGTCTAGTGGATAAGTATTACATTCATGCCTAAAAGTTTCAGGTTCAATTCTCCTTGAAGCCATGTATTACATTTATTTATTAAAAAATGGCTTAACTCATAAATAAGTGCCTAAATTATATATTTTTATGAAATAAGTGTCTAATGTTTTTTTGGCTGAAATAAGTGCCTAAAGTTTCATTCTGTTAGTGTTTTAACTTATAAATAGATGACCAAACTATATATTTTTTCTAAGATAAGTGTCTAATATTTTTTTTGTTGAAATAAATACCTAATATTTTAAAATACGTTTATATTTTAAAATACTCCTAGTAGTGATTGCTTTGCATTGTTCATGGCCCAATACCTTAACAACTTCAGTATTTCTAGGTAATCCTCCTTGTGGTCTAGTGTTTATGTTCTGGGCAAACTGCCCAACCTGAGTTTCTAGTGCCTTAATTTCTGCCTCTTGGTTCTGCAACCTCATCTCAGTTCTATTTATGAATGCATTTTTTCTTTTGATGAAGTTGCTATTCTCTGCCATGTATGATTCAGTTTTCATCATAAAGGCTTTTAGAGAACTTTCTAGTGAATTTACATGCTGATGCTGATGCATTTACTGTGGCGGCAGTGGTTACTGGATTTGTTGCTGTGGCAGATTGTGCATTTGTTGCTGGAATCCTGGGGGTTGAGTAGTTGGATTCAATGAATTGTTAGGATTACTCCATGAAAAATTTGGATGCCTCTTCCATGAGGGGTTGTATGTGTTGGACATCATATTGTTTCGGTTATAGTTTCCAACATACAGGCTGGATTCTTGATTATGCATACATTCAGAAGAATTATGGTTACCTCCACATAAATTGCAAACAGAATCAATGGCCTTAACCTCATGGGTATTTTGCTGTAGCTGCATGTTTTGCACCATCTTGGTAAGAGAGGCCAATTGTGCAGCCAATGAAGTTGATGTTTCTAACTCATTCACTGTGGCTTGGCGTCTTACTCCTCCTCGCCTCGATGTAGGGAATTGAAAATCGTTCTTGGTGAGTTTGTTCAGGATTTCAATAGCTTTCTCAAGTGCTTTATCAAGGAGTGTTCCATTGGCAAATGCGTCTAACATCATCCTGGTTGGGGTATTGGTGGCATTGTAAAACATGGTTACTTGTGTCCATAAGGGAAATCCATGTAAAGGACACTTGTGCAGTAGCTCCCTATAGCGCTCCCATGCCTCATATATTGGTTCATCATCTGCCTGCCGAAAAGAGGTAATTTCATTACGAATACGATCATATAAATTAGTCGGATTAAAAACTGTAATGAAATCACGACAGAGTTCACTCCAAGATCCTATTGATCCTGCTGGAATGCTATTTAACCAGGTTTTTGCCCTATCCCTTAATGAATAGGGGAATAATTTCAATCTCAAGACATCTTCATGAACTCCTTAGATTTTGAATGAATTGCATATCTCCATGAATGACTTGAGGTGCTGCCTGGCATCTTCCATCATGGACCCACCAAACTGTCCAATAGTGTTAAGCATATTGAACATGACAGGTTTTAGCTCAAAGTGGGATGCTTCGATCTCTGGTGTAACGAATCCTGGATTTAACCTATTCAAATCCTCTTCCAAGAAGTCTCGAACAGTAAGCTGTCGCGGCCCTGGTGGCGGCGGAAGGCCTCCATTGCTTGCAGGTAAGTTTTGTCCTGCCGGATGATCAGTCATAGCTCCTTGGATTTGTTTCCTCAACCTTTGCCGAGTACGTTCGATCTCTGGATCTAGTTCATACAAAGGGTTGGTTGGGTTGGCCTTGGTCATACACTAGAAAAAAAAACCCGAAGTTAAATAAAAATAACAAAAAGCAAAAAAATAAAGAAAACAAAATTTAGTTGTCAGTCCCCGGCAACGGTGCCAAAAACTTGTTGCGTGTCAAAAGTGCGCAAATTGTGCAAGTGAACACGTCACAAGTAATAAAGTGATAAGTATATCAGATATTGTCTCCACATGGATTGGTCTACTTAATATGTTTTCTTTTGTCTTCTTGCTCTGAAAAAGGAATAAAATAAAAACACAAGTAAGATTGGGGTTGATAAATACTAAATAAAGAAAAATAAATAAAAAGAGAATAAATAGATTTAAAGAAGTGGACAAGATCCAATTGTGTTGTATAGTGGATTCAATTGACTTGTTTCTGTCCAATGCAATCGCACAACACTGCCTCAAAAGTAATGCAGATTACTGCCTCGACAGCGATAATGCTTGTCCGCCGCGGCAATCTCTTGCTCTTGGGTAGACTTTATCAAAGTTCGACAAAATGTCCTTTGATGACTCCGCTTATCTCTAATTCGAAATACTGTTGATGATCAGTCCTTGATGATACCTCTCAGCGTGAATCAATTATAATCACCAACCAATCCCACACTTCTTTTAGCCGCTAAAACTCTTAACCTATCTCTAGGCCGAGTTAGTGTTTCCCGATTGAAACACCGTACTTATTCCTTTCGTGAATCTAACTCTCTCTATATCAGATAAATGGCTTACTTACAAACTTCTCTCTCGAGCTTGGATGCAAGAACAAAAATGGCAAAGAATAAGCAAACCTTGATATTTTATTGCATTAAAACAAGAAACAAAAGTCAATCTCTTCTCAATAATACTCTACAACCTTCACCTAAGCCTAAAGAAACGAACATAATAAAAAGTAAAAAGAATCATAAAATCTAAGATGAAGTCGGCTCTCTATGATGCTAAGTGCTTTGTGCCGAAAACTCTTTTTTTTCTCCTCTTGGACGGCTAGGGATTTTATAGGCTTGGTCTAGGGCAAACCTTTCCTAAGTAGGAGTATAACTTGGAGTAGGGCACAAGTCAAGTCCATAAATAAAATATTTCCAAGTTTACTCCAACTAGGATTCTTTTTCGTGTGGCCTTTGACTTGGGCTTTCCATGTGCTACCCAGCTCCGATTCATGCGTTGCTTGTCCAGAAACGTCCAACTCATTTTTCTCTTCAAGTCACCTACAGTATCGTTACTTGTCCTTCAGTTGCTGCCTCGGCATCAAGTCCTGTCTCGACCTCGGTCGCTGCCGCGACAATTGTTTTTTCTACACAGACACAAAAGTACAGTAAAGCTCGCCTTTTCTATAGATATCATCATTATATATTTCAAAAGCAGAATATCTAATTATCTCGCATTAAGCACATGCATTAGTCCAAATGGGTGTAGATTTAGTGATTATTGTCCATGAAATGTGTAAAAAGTGATAGTAAGTTGAGCATTTATCAATAATGATGACCTAACATGAAGTCAAGATTGTAGAGATGCCGGAACTCATGATCCAAGTTATTTGACTAGGTTAGTAAGGATCATAAAAAAAAAAAGCATGGGACCTTCCTCCAAATTTGATAAAGGGAAAAGAACGAACACTTTTTTTTTCTTAGAATAGATGATGAGATGGAAGAAGATATTGGTGATGAACATTGTGAAGGAGACGAGTGTTATGGAGAAAATGATGATCGGGAGTGTTAGATTTTAGTGTTTATGTGAACTTTTTAGTATTGTTTGACTTTTAGTGTTAGGAGTCAAGCATATTATCTTTTGTCTTTTTTGTAGTATTTGAACAGTTTTAGTATTAATTTATAATATTAGATTATGTACTCTTTTTCTCTTGTCATTGTCTGATGTTGAGCTTCGTTTTGATGTAGACTACAATAGAGGTTTTTAACGAGGTATTATTTTACTTTTAAAAATATCTATTCTTTAAGTACAATGGTATAAAATATTTTAGTACAACTTTATCATTATCATAATGTTCTAAATATAAAATTAATTTATAGTGTCTCGCCTTCGCCTAACGCCTAGCACCTCGACTTCATAGACCTTTAACTCTTTGGAGTGTCTAGTATCTCTTAAAACTAAGATAATTATAAACAAAATGATTTTAAAAATTGTATAATGGGCATCAAATTATTTTTTTATAAACATCGAATATAATGTTTTTAAGTAAGATGTAATTAAATTAGGGTGAGTTTAATTATGCTTTAATTTAAGGCTAAAAATATATAATTTAAATTATTTAAAAATACATAATTTAAAATATCATCACATAATTAAATAGTATAATAAATTTTAAGATTTGTCATAAAACTAATTTTTAAAATTTATCAAAAAAATCATTAATTTAAAATATTATTAAAATTTTAAAATTATATTTATAATATTTAAATTATATCATTTTTAGTCCTAAATTAACTAAACTCGGCCATTAAATTACATTTAAATTTCAGCCGGCTGAGACTTAGCCATTAAGTTCTCCATTCACAACTTTATTACTTAAAAAAAATCGACACGTTTATTTTCAATGTTTGCTTGAAGCAAATTCTTTGTTTAGATTTCACAATTCAATACGAGTGGAAAATATTTTATATAAAAATTACATCAATTAAAATGTGTGGAACACATTTTTTAAAAATAAAATATAATAATTATTAAACTTGTAAAATATATAATATATATTAAATTTTCATTTTTATTATATAATAGTTATTAAAATCATAATTATCGTTAAAAGAGTAAGAGGATAGTTAAAAAATTATATAATAATACATTAGTTATCTAAATTTTCACATTAATTTTTTTTTAAAATATTTTCCTCATTTTACAATGTTTATTTGGAGTAAAATAAATTCAATCAATGTGAATAATTTTATGGTAAAAAAAAGCTTATTTTAATAATATAAAAAATTAATAATATAATTAATTATTCATAAAAATATTATTTAATGTTATACTTTTATATTGACATAAATATTATATACTAATTATTATAATATTTTAAAGATAATATTATTGAGTTATTATTAATGAGCAATATTATTTTATGTATTTAATATTACTATAATATTATATTAATATTTTAAAAATATTTATTAATTTTTATTAAAGTATTTTTATAACATATTATTAATAATTTTTAATAATATGATATAATATTTTTATTTTAATAAATAATATAATTAATAATATTTATTATTTTACTAAAATATATCAGTATTGAATAAATAATATTTACTAATTATTATAATGTTTTCAAAATTATATTAACCATTTTTTTTATAAAGAGATATTATATTCTTATATAAAAATTCAAATTTATACAAAATATGATAATACGAGCATATTTGATAGATGTATTGATCAATTTTTAATAATCAATAATATTATTTTACATATTTAATATTAATATAAAGTTTAGTAGTACTTTTTAAAATATTAATTATTAAAATAGTTAGTATATAAATATTTAATATTTTTAATACTATAATATAATATTCTTATTTTAATAAATAATGAATATTATTTATTATTTAATAATCTATACTAATCTTAATTATTATTATTTATTAGTAAATTTTAAAAAAATAATATTTTAATTGATTACTAAGATATTAACTAAGCTATTATAATATTTTAAAAATAATATTTTTTTATTTTTATAATAAATAATATGAAAATTTTACAATGGACGTCGAATATTGCTAAACAATATTAATATTGAACATCGTTGAACACTATTAAATTGATTACTAAAAATTAAAATTTTTATGGATTCAACATATCATTAATAATTATTTAAAATAAAATTTTAATTAAATTATTTTTTATAAAAAAATTACACGGGTGGTCACCCAGCTATCAACTTTTTATTTTGGCCTCGCAACTAAATTTTTTTTATAAAAATCATGATTAATATTTTATTTTGTTATCATTTTAATCATCAACCATTAAATATTTAACAGAGATTATGATATGGTATGATTTAATGACTATTTTAATCTCTAAAATTATTATATTATATTATATTATATTAATCTTAACAGAAAATAATTTATCAAATATTTGAACTAAAACTCAATTTTTTTATTTTTTTTTCTTATTCCTCTACAGCATTATAAAAATTTAGGTAATTTTTTCAGGGAAAAAAAACTTTTTACAGCATGAACTCTTCTCTTTTCAAGTCTAATTTTGCAATCGCCATGGTTAAAATGGGAGATATTAAACCTTGAACAGGTTTAACGGGTTAATAAAAAAAATTACAGTTTCGTTAATTAACTTATTTAATATTTTTATTTATTAATTACAATCACTTCCTTTAAAGTTTGTATCTCCCAGTCATCAATTCTCGATTTTTATTTTTATTTTTTATTCATTTATTTATTTATTTTATTATTTGTAAGTGTAAAATCATATAATTTGGTTGAAATATTGATTTTTTGATCTTATTTAACATGTAAAATTATCTTAGAGAATCTGAATTCATTATCAATTGATTTAGAAGTAAGCAATAAATATGTCAAAATTAGGGATAAAGAAAATCAAATCTTAGAAATATTTAGGGTCGTTTAAGTATTTAAATATAAAAGTTAAAATATTTAAATATTTAATTTAAATAATATTTAAATGAACTTAAAATATTATTTTTTTAAAGTTTGATAAAAATAATAAAATAAAATATTAGTGATGGTTTTGATGAAAAAATTATTTAGTGAGCAATACAGAAAAAGGGTGTTAGTTGAATGACTTTCCATGTAGTTTTATCTAAAGAATATAATTTAATTAAAATTTTATTTTAAATAATTATTAATTGTATGTTGACTCGTGATTTTTATTTTTTATTAATTAATTTAATAATATTCAATGATGTTTATCATTAATAGTGTTCGACGTACATAGTAGACTTATCCTAAATATTATTTTTTTAATATTTATAATAAAAATTTTCTAAAAAATTATTAACAAGTGAAAGATGATTTATACAACACAATCTAAATATTTTAAAATAATTTTAAAAATGTAATTTAATTTATTTAAATTATTTTTTAAAAAATCAAATACATTAAAACAAAAGAACACTAAATGTTAATAAAGATTTGAATTTTGATTTTGTAAAAGTTTAAAATTATTTTGTTTGAAATAAAAATATTTAAATATAGCTATTTAAATCAAAACTAAGCAAATAAAAATATAGCTATTTAAATTAAATATTTTGTTTGAAATTTAAAATTATTTAAAAAATACGAAATCAAGTTTATTCATATATTCTGAAATATTAAAAAAAAAATCAGAATTGTAACTCAAGGTAATATTCAAAAATCAATATAATTTTAAAATCTTAAATTATTTTCCAAATTATTAAAAACAATCGAGCGCTTCACGCGCATGAAAAATCAATGGTTCATGTTTTGCCACGTGTACCCATGGAGAGGATGATGATGAGTTGCCATTAGCAGCTCAGCCAGCCAAAATGGCCGAGCCGCAGCGGCCGCCTAAAGATTTTCTCGTGCTCCTAAAAAGTTAAAACGCACTCTTCTCCATTTCCTCCACCACGTGTTTCATTTCAAAACCTTTCGATCTCCGGGCCCAACATATAATCCAACGACCTGAATTCAAGCTCAGGAGTCCACTCTTATCGATAAACAAACGGTCCAAAATCAACCACGTGTCACATCCGATGCATTATTATCCATCTATCCGACGGACCCAAACAACCTCTCTTTCTCTCTCTGCACCCGACACGACCTTCCTCTTTCTCCGGAACCGTTCTTGCTTCCCGACCAGCGACCACGATCATCGTGGATTCCCGACTATACCCCCACCAAACCCTCAAATTCACTGATAATATATAACCAACAAGAAAAAAGCTTGTCTGAGATTTGATCTTTTTCGATGGCGGACTCGGATAATGAATCGGGGGGAGGGAACGCCCACAGCGAAGCATCGGCGCGTGAACAAGACAGGTTCTTGCCGATCGCCAACGTGAGCAGGATTATGAAAAAGGCGCTTCCAGCGAACGCGAAGATCTCCAAAGACGCTAAAGAAACAGTCCAGGAATGCGTCTCTGAGTTCATAAGTTTCATCACAGGGGAAGCTTCCGATAAGTGCCAGCGAGAAAAGAGGAAGACCATTAACGGGGATGATTTGCTTTGGGCCATGACGACGCTCGGGTTCGAGGAATACGTGGAGCCCCTGAAGATATATTTGCAGAAGTACAGGGAGATGGAGGGCGAGAAGAGCAACATGGGGAGGGGTGAAAAGGATGGCGCCAGCGGTGGTTCATCCGGAGGTGCCGGAGGCAGCGGCGGAGGGGGTGGAGTTGGTACGGGTGGTGGTGGATTTAATGGAGGTATGTACGGTGGGATGATGTTGATGGGTCCCCATCAAGGTCAGATGTACAGCTCCGGTGGGTATCATCATCATATGAGCATGGAGAAACGAGGTGTATCCGCCTCCGGTCGTGAAGAAGGCAGAGGTGGAGCTGCTGTGAGGTGAAGTTAGAAGCAACATAGATTGTTTGTTAATGGAGTTTCTCAATTAAGCAATAAGCATAGCCTTATTAACTCTGTTTCTTAGTCTGCTTATTTTTCTTCTTCTCTATTCTGTGGTAGCTGCAATTGTCGGCAACAACAAGGAGAACCAGCAGCAGCAGCAGCAGCATAGTATAATTGTTGTAACCTTTAATCATAAGAATAGAATCATTAGTGTTTGTAATTTACTGGAGACAAAGAAGAAAACCTTGTTCCCCTGCAACATTCACTTTCTGTCTGAAAGAACCTTCCTATCCCAATTCCCAGATTATGAACCCACAGCTTGGAGAGAAGGACAAGGTAGAGTCGTTGATGCCAGTTGTGACATCTAAGGAAAAACAAAGGTTGGTTGGTCGGGGGAATTCTCATCTGAATCGGGTATTTACCTGACACAAAACATTTCTCTATAAATCTGTTTCGCTTTCACACTTCCATTTTCAGTTTAGAATGGATCATCGTTTGGATTCAAAACTCTTCAGCAGGTAGCCTTGGCCTGCTGAATTAGGCTGTGATGTATTTTTTTTTACGATTAAATTCTTAAAACAATTTTTTATAAGTTGAAGGTAGATTTAAGATATTTGTTTTCGGATTGAATTTTTTTTTAAAAAAAATATTTAGATCAGGTTAAAATTGGATTTAAAATATTTATTTTCGGATTAAATTATTTTTTAAAAAATATTCAGGTAAATTATAATCAGATTTAAGATATTTATGTTCAAGTCAGATTCAGGTATATTAAAAATCCGACCCATACTCATATTAATTTTATTAATTATTTTTATTAAAAATCAAAAAAAAAAAAACGATTGCTCTTAATCGGGTGGGAGGAATAGAATTGACTGGGTAAGTTTAACAGGAAACTCCACTCGTTGCCCACTTTAAGGCTCCACTTCCTTCGAACCCAATCTTTTATAGTGCTGTCTGGGTCACCATATTGCATGATTTTGGGATATTATCTTTAAATAAATTATGTTAGTTACAAATTACAATGGAATTATATGAACATATTTATTTTGATTATTAAATTATTAAATTTATTAAAATGATTTATTTTAGTCATTATCGTTAAAATTGATAAAGAAATAATAGAGAGCTAACGTTAAATTAACGAATTATAAAATTATATATTTGATTCATGACATTTATTTATTATATCAATTTGATCTTAATTTTAATTTAATTTAATTAAAACTAATCAACCAACAAGAATACGATATATACTATCGTCTTGTTTAATTTTAGGATAAATTACATAAAAAATTACCTAATTATGAGATTGATGTCGAAATGATCATCATTCTTTAAAAAGTGACAAAACCATTTAACTATTAAAATGGTTCTAATATAGTCATCCACCATTAAAAATTAATAGACTGATATTGTAGCAGTGAAAAATAAAATAAAATAATTATACAATTAGTCCATGTTATTCATACATTTTTTAATTTAGTTCTAATTATATTTTAATAAAATAATTTATTTATTTATTTATTTAGGTGGTAACACATCTCACCACCTTATTGGATTATTTTATTTATTTATATTTAATTTATTAAAATTATTTTTTCCTTCGATCAGATGATGACACGTATCATCACTTGATTAAAAGAGAAAAATAAAATCTAAGTAGACTTGCTTACCAGGGGATTCAAACATGATCGGTATGCTTGGAAAGCCTATAACTTAACTATTAGCTCAAGCACATATCTTTGATATAAAACGCTAATATTTAGTATATTTTTATTATTTATGATATTTTTTTTTTTTACATTCACATTTATAATTTTATACTTACTTTTTAATTTAATTAAAAATAATAATTAAATTATTATATAATAAATTAAAATTTTATATAGAAACCCTAAACCTTAAATATTAAATCTTAACCCTAAATGTTAAACTCTAAATTCATTTAAAATTTTAAATTATAATAAAAATTCATTTAGTAAATATTGAACTCTAAACCCTAAACCTTAAATCCATAAACCCTAACTAATTAAGTGTTTAGTGTTTGTTAAATAAATTTAAGGTTTGGTGTTTAAATTTAGAGTTTAGGGTTTAATAAATGAATTTTTTTATAATAAAATTTTTAAATGAATTTAGGATTTAACATTTAGGGTTTATGAATAAAAATTTATTAATTTCAAAATTTTAATTTATTATATAATAATTTAATTATTATTTTTAATTAAAATAAAAGTAAAGAAACAAATATCACAAACAATAAATATATACTAAATGTTAGTGTTTTATATCAAAGAGATATGCTTGCCTTAGTGGTTAAGCTATATATTTTTCAAGCTTTTATTTAGGCGTGACCTGTACTGGAGGAGAAAATCAATTTTAATAAATAAATTATTTTATTAGAATAAAATTAAGACTAAATTAAAAAATATATGAATAACAGAGACTAGATATATAATTATTCCCTAATAGCATTAAGAATGTCAAACAACTTTGTAATCGATATCAGGTATGATTGGGAAGGGAAAAAGGCATAATTCAGCATTGGCCCTACAAGAATTTGAGATGTTAAGGACACCCAATTACCAACATCCTTTGGTCCAAGACCAAGTAAGAACATCAGTCCAAAACTCAAATCCGACAACACCGAAAACTGAATTTTTCACTTAGTTTGGTTGGATTTTTAGGACGTTTAAAGTTTATTTTGAACCCTAAATCAAAAATTGTAATGCAGGTAAAAGAATGTCACCTCTAAATAATGATTTTGGGGAGGACACGTGTTCTTTCTTTCTTTCTTTCTTTTATAAAATCTGAAGGGAAAATATCAACTGCACATAATATTCTCTTATGTGCACCGTAAAAATTGATCTAAAATCTAAAATATTATTAAAAATCACTTGTATTCTAATAAAATTTTAGATTAAATTATTTTTAGAATTTCTTTCACTAAACTTAAAACTCAAACCGTAAATCTAAAACTATCTTAAATATTCAAATTATCATATTTGTACCTCAAATTTAGTTTTTCAAATCAAGACGACACTAGTTTAAGTTTTTGCACCAGTATTTAGCCGATTATAAGTTTGTATTATTTTATGTTAATAAAAAAATTAGTTTTATAGTAAAAGAAATTAAATTCGCGTCTTTTTATTGTATCAATTATATATTAGAATTTATAATTCATACTTTGGGCTTCAAAATAAGACCCATGAAGATGTTCAGATTTTTATACCTTATAAATGTTTTATTATTTTAATAATTTATTAGTTTTTAAATAAATTTAATAGTTTGAATATTTTAAAATTTTAATAATTTTTTAATTTTAATTTTTTACTCAAAGAGTAATAAGCTTTCGAACTTTCTGAAACATAAATCGATGCAATTTAGCAATTTGTTAAGAGTTACTTTTCTTATTCTATCGAAAATTGATATTGGCCTTTTGTTAACGATTAATAAAATATATAAATAGTTATTAAATTATTTTAAAAATATAAATCAATTATTAAATTTAAATATTAAATTTTAGTTTTTATTATAAAAAAGTCATTAAACCGTTAATTATCATTAAGTGAGTATTGTGTCAATTATAACAACTTGTATAATAACATGTTTAATTTATCATGTTTACAAATTTAATCAATTTAATTATGATTAAAAATAAATAAATCAAATAAATAATTTCATATATCCCGCCTTGATTCGATTTAAAAATTAAATAATAGCATATTTAATTATTTATTTAAATTATCTTATATTTTTGAAATAGTTTAATGATAATTTATGTATTTTATCTTAAAAAATTAAAATATCAAGTAATTATTTTATATTTTTTTATAGTGAAATGATCAAAAGAGAAAATGTTGATACCCGAGTCCAATCTATTATATTAGGCTAGATTAACTCAGGAAAGCAAAGTACTGAGTCAAGAAAGGCTAACTTTAAATATTAGATTATCCTAACAGATCCACAAACAAATATATTTTAGTATTCAACAACTTGGGGCAGGCTGCCACAAAACTAGTTTCTCATATAATTTTTTTGGATCAGTAAAAAAAAATAAAATATGGAAGAGGAGAAAACAAAGAGGAAAAGTAACCGAGTTAATAAATCGATCTGAATCGAAAATGTATACCCTAAATCTGATTCAATTTAAATCGAGTGTTCTGAACAATATATTTATGAGAAAAATTTTGAATTTATATTTTAGAGTTTAAATTTAAAGTGTTAAGATTAAAATTTTAGATTTTAGATATTAAAGATCGTATATTTTTTTATACGACTGTATATTGTAAACTTATTATTTATATGATAAAATAATAAATTATAGGTGATTGAGTTGACTTGAGTTAGATGAATTGCATTTGTACCGCTCAAAAAAGTTGGTGAAATTCTAACTCACAATCTCCACCTACTTGTTGGACTCATCAAACTCTGAAGTCAATTTTGGCTACAACACTCTTTGAATTTTTATTTAATAATAATTAAGATAATCTACACCACCTATTTTTAAGATTTTACATTTTAGTCACCTAAAATACTTTGATTTTAGTTATCGTAGTTAAGGTTGGTTCAGAGATCATGCACCGGGGACTTTTGAAAGAGGTTTGTTTCTAAGATTTTGGTTGTCCTGAAGTGAATTAAAAAATTTACCCCGGGATTTAAATTATGGTCGAGATTATATTTTTGAGTTGTATTGTATTTATCATGAGTGTGTTTATTAAATTATCATGATTTTGAAATTTTTAAAGATTAAGAGGGTATTTTTGTCTTTGAGTTCGATTCAAAAAATTAATTTTACCTTTCATCAAAAAACACACCCAATTAGGTACTCCAATTCTCAAATTGCTTTAAATCGATCCTTTGACCGACGTTGAACGTTACAGTATTGATGTGGTGTTAATGAGTTGACGTGGCAATCAACGATGGTAAAATGACGATCAATGATGATGACATGACATTACACATGTTATGATGACATGAATGAAAGACTGAATTGATTATTTTAATCGAATTCGAGAGAATAATTGATTTTTTTTTTCTGATTTTAGGAACATAACTAATTTTAATTGAAAGTATGATAACTTACTTAATCTTTAAGTTAAAAAAATATTAAAATATTTTTTTTTTACTGAGTTTAGGGGCATAACAAATTTTGAGATTTAGGATAATGTTGTTACCACTATATAATGGTCATTATTACGATTGTAAACCATTATTTTAAATTCATGCCCAAATAAGTATCGGAGAAAAAGTTTATAACAAGTATTAAAAAAAATTAAGAATATATCCATAATTACAAATATTAAAATATAATCTTTTAATAATAAATATTAAAAAATATTTATGATAAAAAATAATGAATTAAATAAACACTTAATACCAAATATTATAAAAATAAATAAATCATGTAATAGTAAATCCTAATAATAAACGTTAAGAAAAAAATTGAACTTATGATAACAAATAATAAAAATTAAGCCCTATAATTAATATAAAAATATGTATGATTCATTATAAAATTATGGGACCCGGCAGCTGCACCTCATGGTGATATATATTTTAAATAGGGATAAATTTAAGGGTGTCTGGCGTAACTGTATTCTTAAAAATTTTAATTTTTTTATATTATATATATTTTATATTTTTTATTGATAATTTAATTTTATACCCTTTAAGTTTTTAAACTCTTATAATTTTACACCCTTATCTTTTTAATTTCCACTCTTAAAAGGATTAAAAGTGTGATTATATGCAAGAGGTCCATCTCTTCATCCCCCAACTCTCCTTGCCAAATCTAACAGCTGTTCTAGTTTATTTATTGGGTTTGATTTTTTTATTCAGAAATGACTATTGAACTATATAACCCAATAATTTGTGAGTATACAATGAAAATTATTAAAGTTGTCAAAATCTTAAATAGTTATTCTATCTTGAAAGCCAAATCTTCCAACAGTTTAATATCTATGCTCATTCGATTAATGGAAAACGTTCGATCGAGTCGAATAATTTTTTTTTGAATTATTTGAACTAAAGCGTCTAATTTTAAAATCCAAACTTTATTTGATTTTTTATTTGAATTGAGTCGAGTTTTCAAGTTCTTATAAAAATTTAATTGTAATTATTTATCATGTTATAATATGATTTGATTTTAATTTAAACGACTTTCGTTAATCATATAACATATATATATATATCATAAAAAATGAGAGTCTCCTCTCAAACTTAAAAATAAATCCTCTAATTACTAAAAATTTTGAGTTATTCAAATTATTCGAATTTTTATTTTACAACTCAAATTTTACTTGAAAATTTTTCGAATCGAATCGAGTCAAAACGAGTCGAATATTTTTACCTCGAGTTGAGTTATTCGATTTTTTGAATAGAGTTTTATTCGCCCCTAATTCATAATATATCAAAATATTTCAATACACAAATTATGTAAAATTTAATTTCTAAAAGTTAATTAATTTTAAGTTTTAAGTTTAAAATCTAAAGTTTAAAGTTATAAATTTAGATTCTATAATTTAAATAAAAATTAAGATCTTTTAAATCATTTATATATCAAACAGAGAGGGAGTTGTAAACAAATCAAACATTTGACAAAATATTTTTGTACCCTTTGGCGAAAAATTTATTTATGTTTGTTTATTTATTAAATGAATTAACATGAATAAGATTTTTTATTTGTTTAATTAAATGAATAAACATGAAAAAAGTGATGTTCGTTTATTTATTTTCGTAAATGTTCGACAATATATTCGTTTATGTTCGTTTAAACTTTTCACTTTTATTATTTTTCAAAAAAAAACTTTTCACTTTTATTCATTTTTATTTATTATTTTTTATAACAAAAATATTATATTTAAAAAATAATTTTCCTCACATATTTCTATTCATTAATATTTTATTTAAATCTATTCATATATGTTCTTTTATGTTAGTTTGTTTACGTTTATTTATCATTTTAACGAACGAACACGAACAAGAATTTATGTTCACTTAGTTATTATTGTTCGTTCATTGATTAGGTTAAAATTAAACGAACGAAATAAATATATTTTCATTGATGTTCGTTTGATTTGTTTACAGATAAAACCTAAACAATCACAAAATCAGTGAATGAAGAAAATTAAACTATTGTATTTCACAAGAGTGATTGATATTAAAGCTCTATATTCAACTTCACTCGACGATATTAATATAATTTATTATTTAATTTAAATCAAAACCTAAACAATCATAAAGTGATGGACCGACTTGAATCTGGACAAAAAAAATTAATTTAAATCAAAAAAGACATTAAGTTGAAAAGTATTATCTATAAAAAATAAATCCTTATCAAAAAATCCTTTTAAGATATCTTAGAGCTTTAAATGCATCAATCATATGTATATACATTCAAAAATTAAGATAATTATTGAACAACAAAAGTTATATCTAACCTAGTATTGGTTAAATAAAATAGTTTTATCAATTATTTTTCTATAAGGAGTGATATGTAGGGGTGAGTGTTGCTTGTTTTAAGTGCTTCGCAAATACGTGTAAGTGTACACGTTTTAAGTTACAGTATAGAAAGTTATCGTCTCCACAGGGATTGATGCTTCTTCCAGAATCTAATTTCTTGCACTGAAAATAAAGACACAAATGGTTTATAGAATTGATCTTTAAATGAAATAATAAAATAAACAAGTAAAGTAAATTGGAGCAATCGATAAGAGAGATTAGATTAGGTTATCCTGAATTATGGAATGATGGACAAATGAATTCTTCCTTGTAAGTGGGTGCTCGTACCACTCAATTGTTCAGGCAATTGGGCTTAGTCGGATTGCCTAGTCAGTTCATCCAAATTGTAACACCCCGACCCGGATGTCACATTGGGCCTCCGACCCAAACCTATTTTTCAAAATTTCTTTCCAAAGCCCAATAATAAAATCAAATTCAAGTCCAAATATGATTCATAAAAATCCATTCGAGTTAAAAACATAGCCCAAAATAATTTAAAGTAATCGGAGCTCCAAAATATTACAAACAGTTTAAAAACATTCGACTCGAATAAATAATAACAGAGTTACATTACATAGGGTTTGACGAAGTACTAGCCCACTAAATCTAATAATTGTACTCTGACAACACGGTCGATGCTAAAATCCAAACCTTGATGGTGCTCCACGGAAATGGCTTCACCTAACCTACACACGAAAACACATTTCGAACGCTGAGCTACAAAAAGCTTAGTGGGTACGCCGAACTCGACCAACATCATGCATATCACAAGCAGTAAAGCATAACATATAAATACCGTGCATGATATGATGATCTAGCATGCTTGCCTACCACATGGCATAAATGAATGTATAATGACGCACAAAGCATATACATATCAAAACAAACAACATAAGGTAGTGAGGCCCGCGTCCACACAGCATCGGGATCGTACACTACGAGCAGGGCCCGCACCCACACAACATCGGGATCCTACATCCGGGATTTGAGGCTCGCGTCCACACAGCATCGGGATCCTCCAAATAACATACTCGGAATGTCACATCGAGTATCTTCAAATGAGGCCCGCGTCCATACAGCATCGGGATCCTACATTCGGGATGGTCTTCAAATCATCACCCGGAATATTACATCGGATGGCCTTCGACGTGTTGTAACACTTTTAGATATCCGGATTTCCATCAAACATGGACTCAATACACACAAATGATCCACCTAGGTTCTTCTCATCAAAACATATCAAGACTTAACATAACTTAATCGTTCAGAGTTATAACATCAATCTTGTGTTAACAATTCATTTCATTATTTATAAGATTCATTAGGACCCTTAATTCTTTTATCGAACCTCAAACAATACTTAACTTGTCAAGTTTTCGCAGGGGTATCGATACCCTTAGGTGGGGTATCGAAACACCCTGTATCGATACTTACCTAAAGAGGGTATCGAAACACTAGTATCGATACTGGTACTGATACCCTTTGACCAATTTTTAAGTCAAAAAAGGGGGGTTATCTACTTCGATACGGGTATCGAATCGAAGATGTCACTAGAGGGTTTGGTATTGAAACCTGTATCGAAACCCCCTCCCCATTAGCCTATCGATACCCCCTGCAAGAAACGCAGGTTTCACTTAGAAATTTTCTAAAGATTCATTCCAAACTCGGTCTAATCAATTCTAAAGTGTGCCTACTCATTCTTAGGAAGGTTTAGGGTGGTTTAACATTATTTTTAAGCCATCAAACACACAATTACGGATTTCACCATTAATGAGCTCATACATGCACATCAAGCATTCATACATGATTTTCTATATGCTATGCATTCTACCATGAAATGAATGATGAAAGGAAGAGTTGAGAGTAAAAACCTCGATCTAAACCAGTAACAAAACGTCACCCTTCTCCTCCTCAAGCTTTCTCTTTTCCAAGGCTTGAAGATGGCTCTCCCACTTGTTTCTCTATAAAGGGAAAGATGAGTAGTGAATTAGACACCAAGGAGAAGATTCTAAGGGTCTAAAACACTGGAAAAACCATGATTAGCTCTCTCAAAAAATCATTCCCGAACTCACCCTTAAACCCCCACCTAAACCCTTTTCTCCACAAAACAAACACTTCCTTACCTTGCTTGATAGATCTTTGACAGCTAACTTTCCTTGCAGCTCTAAAACGAGAATCTAAAGCAAATAAGCAAAGATCCTAACTTTGGTTAAACTCTTACTCTTGAAACCAAGGGAGGAAGAAGGGAGAAAAGAGAAAAGAAGAGTGAGGTCATTCTCTGTAGGAGAAAATAAACCCCTATTCCATTCAACTTATTTAGACATTTACTAGAGTGCCCCTCCCTTAAACTCTCAAACCCAACAACCACATAAGGCCCAAGGATTAAGGCCCAAAACCAATGCCCAAACTCTCGGGTTAACTCGACACTCGGATCCGAATCCGGGTTGTTACAACTCTCCCCTCCTTAAAGAAAATTTCGTCCTCGAAATTTACCTGTCAGGAAGAGATGAGGATACTGAGTTCTCATGTCCTTTTCCGCTTCCCATGTTGCTTCTTCGATTCCATGATTCCTCCATAGAACCTTTACCAAAGAGGTATGCACTTGTTCCGAAGCTCTTTCACTCCTCTATCCAAGATTTCGATAGGCCTTTTCTCGTAAGTCAAATCTGCATTGACTTCTATTTCCTCAAGCTGAACCACATGTGAAGGATCGGAACGATAGCGTCTCAATATAGACACGTGGAACACATCGTGTATACGTGCTAACTCTGGAGGTAGAGCTAGCCGATAAGCTACCGGTCTAACCTTCTAAAGAACCTCATAAGGTCCTATGTACCTTGGACTCAACTTTCCTTTACGACTAAACCGGATGATCCCTTTCCATGGAGATACCTTGAGAAACACTTTCTCACCAAGCTCATATTCGATGTGCTTACGCTTCCTATCCGCATAAGCTTTCTATCTGTCAAAAGCTGCTTGCAACCTTTCCTTGATTATCTGAACTTTTTCCTCGGTTTCCTTAAAAAGCTCTGAACCCACTATCTTTCTCTCATTAAGCTCTGTCCAACACAAAGGTTTCCTACACCTATGCCCGTACAAGGCCTCAAATGGAGCCATCTTGATGCTTGATTGATAAATGTTTTTGTAAGCAAACTCTACCAACGATAACTGCTTTTCCCAACTACGATCAAAGTCCACAACACAACACCGAAGCATATCCTCCAAGATCTGGATAACTCTCTCAGATTGTCCTTCGGTCTGTGGATAAAAAGTTTTACTGAAGTGCAACCTGGTATCTAAAGAATCGTGGATAGACCTCCACAATCTCGCCGTAAACCTCGAATCTCTATCCGATATGATCGATGAAGGTATACCATGCAACCTTACTATCTCCTTTATGTACAACTTGGCCAACTTTTCTAAAATGTAGTCCATCCTTACCGGTAAGAAGTGAACCGACTTGGTTAACCGGTCAACTATAACCCATATAACATCATGCTTCCTCAATGTCATCGGCAACCTGGTGATGAAGTCCATGGTCACTCGATCCCACTTCCATTGTGGAATCTGGATAGGTTGGAGCAAACCTGAAGGAACCTGATGTTCCGCCTTCACTTGCTGACACACTAGACACCTTGTCACAAACTCTGACACATCTCTTTTCATGCACGACCACCAAAAGAAAGGACGAAGATTCTGATACATCTTGTTACTACCCAGATGAACAGAAAACGGAATAAGGTGAGCTTCCCTCAAGATACGATCTCTTAGATCCTCTAAAGCTAGAACATACAAATGACCCTGAAAGTACAAGAATCCACCATCTCGTACCTCGAAGTCTGATGACTCACCTCTCTGAATCGCCTCTAACTGAGCAACCAACTCCTCGTTTAATACCTGTGCTCTCTTTATCTCCTAAACAAACGTGGGCTCCACACGCAACTCTGCCAACAAACCTCCATCGTCAATTATCCTCAACCGAGCAAACAGAGCTCTCAAGTCCGACATAGACTTCCGACTCAATGCATTGGCGATCACATTCGCCTTACCGGGTTGATACTCTATGATACAGTCATAGTCCTTTAACAACTCGATCCACTGATGCTGTCTCAGATTCAACTCCTTCTGGGTAAGCAGATACTTTAAACTCTTGTGGTCAGTATAGATGTAGCATTTCTCCCTGTAGAGATAATGCCTCCATATCTTCAAAGCGAAGATAACCGCCGCAAGCTTAAGATCATGCGTGGGATAGTTCATCTCATGGGGTTTCAACTGCCTCGAGGCGTAAGCAACCACCTTACCCTCTTGCATAAGAACACAACCCAACCCATTCAAGGAAGCATCACTAAACACCATATAATCTTTTCTCGGTTCCGATTGTGTCAAGACCGGTGTCTCCATCATATAGGCTTTCAACTGCTCAAAAATTTGTTGTCTTCTCTCATTCCATACAAAAGGAACACCTTTCTGAAGAAACTTGATCAAAGGTGTCGCTATGATAGAGAAACCCTTAACAAACCTTCTATAGTATCCGGTAAGCCTAAGAAAACTACGGACTTCCGATACGTTCCTTGGTGGTTTCCATTCCACCACAGCTTGGATTTTCTGAGGATCCACACGAATTCCGTTCGCTGCAACTATGTGGCCAAGAAACATCACCTCTGACAACCAGAACTCAAACTTACTAAACTTTTTGTACAAACGCCTATCCCTCAACACCTGAAGAACAACCCTTAGGTGGTAGTCATGCTCCTCCTTTGAGCGTGAATAAATCAATATGTCATCGATGAAAACAACCACAAATTGATCTAGGTACGGTTGAAAGATTTGGTTCATCAAGTCCATAAAAGCTGTAGGTGCATTCGTGAGCCCAAACGGCATCACTAGAAACTCATAATGTCTGTGCCGCGTCCTAAAAGCAGTCTTTTGGACATCCTCATCCATCACCTTCAACTGATAGTACCCCGATCTCAGATCTATCTTAGAAAACACACGGGCACCCCTCAACTGGTCAAACATGTCATCGATCCTTGGTAAAGGGTAACGATTCTTGATCGTGACCTTATTGAGCTGACGGTATTCGATGCACATCCTCATCGATCTGTCCTTCTTCTTAACAAACAAAATCAGTGCTCCCTATGGTAACACACTCGGTCTGATAAAACCCCTCTCAAGCAACTCTTAGATCTGTTGCTTCAACTCTCTCATCTTCGTCGGTGCCATACGATAAGGTGCTATGGACACTGGTGCTGTACTTGATAAAACCTCTATCCGGAACTCTAACTCACGGTCGGGAGGTAAACCGGGTAACTCCTTTGGAAACACATTGAGATAATCACAAACTATTCTCAAACCCTCTAAAGCCGGAATTCCAACACTCACATCCACCACGTGAGCTAAGAAAGCCTCACAACCCTGTTGGATGAACCTTTGAGTTGACACCACATTCGATAAACACGGGTTCCTCTCACCCCTCACAACAAGCTTAGAACAATCAGCCACTCGAAGCTTCAAACTCTTAGATCGGCACCCTAAACTTCCATCATGTTCGAACAACCAATCCATCCCTAGGATTGCGTCGAACTCTTGAAACGGCAAGACCATAAGATCGGTCGGGAAGATAGACCCTTGCATCTCGATCGGACACCTCCGATATACCTTATCTACCAATACGTCTAACCCCAACGGACTGTTCACACGGACTCCTACCTCAAGATCCTCCGCTGGTAACCCCCACTGTTGCGATATCCTACTACGGATATACGATTGGGTAGAGCTTGAGTCCACGAGAGCAACTATAGGGACAGAAAACAAACTGAACGTACCTGAGATCACATCTGTTGCAGAATAGTCCTCTTATGCCCTCACCGCGTACTGTCTCTCTGGTGCTCTAGCAGTGGACTGAAAAGGTGCCTCCTGATGCATGACTAGCTCCACCACGTGAGAAGCCATGACCCCTCTGAGCCTGAAAAACAGTCATCTGATCCTGACCTGGGGGTGATGTCACAACCTCTAGGCAATCTCTCACAAAGTGCTCCGAAGACCCACATTGAAAGCAAACCCTAGCATTGCCCCAACATGGTCCTCGATGATTTCGGCCACACTGATTGCAAACTTAAACACTGACACTCCGCTGCAAACCCTCGGGACCCCTAGTAGTAGAAGACACAGTCTGCCTCCTACGTCCCACAGACTTTGATCTCTAGTTCGACCCCGAACCCTGATTTGATGCTCCTCTATTTTGGTTCCAACGGCTCCTACTCCTACTAGAGTGAGACTGAGTGTTACCCACATAACTCTGACTAGCTCCATCGGTGACTCCTTGGCCAACAAACGGCCTATAGGTCAACCCCTGAACCTGCTCTAGCGACTTGGCACTAGCAACCAACTCCGAGAACACCTTAGGCGGTGCAGCAGTGAGATAAGTCTGGATCTCCTTCATTAGACCTCTCAAGAACCTATTATATCTCATTTTTTCTGTAGAAACAAGATTTTTAGCATACCGGCTCAACTGAAGGAACTCCTGCTCATAAGCAAAGACCGAACGGTTCCCCTGAACAAGATGGGTAAACCGTTCCCTCAAGGTATCGATGTGAGTCTCACCCACATACTTGCTCTCAAGGTCCTCAAGGAAGTCCTTCCACTTGGGACGATGAGGATACCAACCCTTATCAACTGTCTCCCACCACTCTCTCGCGTTGCCTTTCAACAACGACAATACACAGGACAACTTATCTTCCGATCTTAGCCTCATCTGTCTCATTATCCACCTTGTATCATGCAACCACTAATCAGCCTTTAGGGGATTATCCTGCCCCGTACCAAAGAAGTCAACAGCTCCTTGACTTCACACTCTCTCAACCGGTGCCTCACGAGGCATAGAAGATGGCCTTGGTATAGCTCTCATGATCCTACGCAAGGCCTGATTCAACTGAGCAAAGTAGTTGGCCCTTTGACCAACTGCATCATCCGATGACACCTCCTCATCTGGCTCATACTCATAGTCGGAGTCTCCTCCACGAGAACCCCAGCTTTCTTCCTGATCCCTCACACGTCTCGGTATACTTAACCACTTCTGCACGAACAACAACAACAAACAAGAGTACAACATCAAAATTTCAGCTTTTAAAGAAAGTACGATATCGACTCATGGGTATGTACTTGTCTAAAACCTATATAACACACTAGACTCCCCAGGGGATTTCCTAGAATCGACTCAACCTAAGCTATGATACCACTAAATGTAACACCCCGACCCGGATGTCACATTAGGCCTTTTGCCCAAACCTGTTTTTCAAAATTTCTTTCCAAAGCCCAATAATAAAATCAAATTCAAGTCCAAATATGATTCATAAAAATCCATTCGAGTTAAAAACATAGCCCAAAATAATTTAAAGTAATCGAAGCTCCAAAATATTATAAACCGTTTAAAAACATTCGACTCGAATAAATAATAACAGAGTAACATTACATAGGGTTCGACGAAGTACTAGCCCACTAAATCTAATAATTGTACTCTGACAACACGGTCGATATTAAAATCCAAACCTTGATGGTGCTCCACGGAAACGGCTTCACCTAACCTACACACGAAAACACATTTCGAACGCTGAGGTACAAAAGCTCAGTGGTTCAGTGGTCCATACAGCATCGAGATCCTAGATTCGGGATGGTCTTTAAATCATCACTTGGAATATTACATCGGATGGCCTTCGACGTGTTGCAACACTTTTAGATATCTGGATTTCCATCAAACATGGACTCAATACACACAAATGATCCACCTAGGATCTTCTCATCAAAACATATCAAGACGTAACATAACTTAGTCGTTCGGGGTTATAACATCAATCTTTTGTTAACAATTCATTTCATTATTTATAAGATTCATTAGGACCCTTAATTCTCTTATCGAACCTCAAACAATAATTAACTTGTCAAGTTTTCGTAGGGGTATCGATACCCACCCAAAGAGGGTATAGAAACACTGATATCGATACTGGTACCGATACCATTTGACCAATTTTTAAGTCAATGAAAGGGGGGTTATCTGCTTCGATACGGGTATCGAATCTAAGATGTCACTAGATGGTTTGGTATTGAAACCTGTATCGATACCCCCTCCCCATTAACCTATTTTTTCCTTAGGGGTATCGATACACGGGCCATCGGTATCGATACCCCCTGCACAAAACGCAGGTTTCACTTAAAAATTTTCTAAGGATTCATCCCAAACTCGGTCTAATCAATTCTAAGGTGTGCCTACTCATTCTTAGGAAGGTTTAGGGTGGTTTAACATTATTTTTAAGCCATCAAACACACAATTACGGGTTTCACCATTAATGAGCTCATACATGCACATCAAGCATTCATAAATGATTTTCTATATGATATGCATTCTACCATAAAATGAATGATGAAAGGAAGAGTTGGGAGTAACAACCTCGATCTAAACCAGCAAAAAAAATCACCCTTCTCCTCCTCAAGCTTTCTCTTTTCCAAGGCTTGAAGATGGCTCTTCCACTTGTTTCTCTACAAAGGGAAAGATGAGTAGTGAATTAGACACCAAGGAGAAAATTCTTAGGGTCTAAAACACTGGAAAAACCAAGATTAACTCTCTTAAAAACTCATTCCCAAACTCACCCTTAAACCCCCACCTAAACCCTTTTCTCCACAAAAAAACATTTCCTTACCTTGCTTGATAGATCTTTGACAGCTCTACAACTTTTCTTTCAGCTCTAAAATGAGAATCTAAAGCAAACAAGCAAACATCCTACCTTTGGCTAAACTCTTACTCTTACAACCAAGGGAGGAAGAAGGGAGAAAAGAGAAAAGAAGAGTGAGGTCATTCTCTGCAGGAGAAAATAAACCCTTCTTCCATTCAAATTATTTAGACATTTACCAGAATGCCCCTCCCTTAAACTCTCAAACCCAACAACCACATAAGGCCCAAGGCTTAGGGCCCAAAGCCAAAGCACAAGCACAAGCTCTCGGGTTAACCTGACACTCGGATCCGAATCCGAGTTGTTACACGAATGCTTGGGCAAATGAAACTAAGGGAATTGCTCGAGAAAGTTGAGCGACTATCGTCGAGGTTATGCAAAGTGTTCTTTAGTGGTCCCCGTTATCCCTAACCTGAAACGCCTCTAATTGCACAACCCGTGATGATACATCCCTGCGTTAATCAAGGGTGTACAACAACTTTCTTACGCTTCTTTTAGCCATTGAAACCCTGCACTTATCCGTAAGCCGAATTAGTTATCTCGCACTTGGATCGAACCATGCCTATTTGTTTTATGAATCCAATTCTCCCGAATCTGGATTAATGAATCGTTTATCGAGGTCCTTTCCCAATTGTCTCGCAAACCAAATTAACACCAAGAATAGGCAAACCTTAATTAAGAACACACCACAAACTTAGATAAAAATTAAACTAAATCAATCCATAAAATAGAATAACCCAAGCCAACTTAAAGTTAATTCATGACTGGGCAAAATATCCAAAGAGTAAATCCTCTCATCACTCGAAATATCAAGGGAAAATACAAAGGAAATCGACAGCCCCTTCTTGCGTCAATCCGTCTCACTCGATCAGCTCCTATTCGACTCATCGTGTTGTAGACGGCATGCTCTCTTTTTATATGCTTTGCTCGGTTAACTTAGGTGATGGAATAAATTTGAATTGGAAATAATTAGAAAAGAATATTTTTATTCTCATTTAATTCCAATAAATTCTTTCCATCTTTGCTTTAATCTCCAACTCTTTCCATGTATTCTTCCATTGACCTTATCTCCACTAATTTCTTGCTCATTCTGTAGCTCCTCATCAAGGAATAAATCTGATAAGTGCTCAACTTACTATCACTTTTTACACCTTTTATGGGCATTAATCACTAAATTTACACCCACTCGGACCAAAGCATATACTTAATGTGATATATTTAGAAGTTATGCTTATAAAGATAATATTTACAGAAAAGGCAAGTTTTACTGTATTTTTATATCTGTGCAGGAGAAACAAGTGCCGCGACAGCAACATGGCCGAGGCAAGACCTGATGCCGAGGCAACAGCTGAGATCCAGGAAGCAATACTGTAGGCGATCGGAAGAGAAAAATCCAAGGGACGTTTCTGGACATGAAGCACATAGATCGGAGCTGGTTAGCATGAGGAAAAGCCCAAGACAAGGCCACACGGGAAAGCCTCTTAGTTGAATTAAACTTGAAAATATTTTATTTATGTACATGACTTGTTCCCTACTCCAAGTTATATTCTACTTAAGAAAGGTTTGCCCTAGGCCAAGCCTATATAATACCTAGCCGTCCAATTTACAAGGAGAGCCGATTCTTAGAGAGTTTACCCTAAGACTCAATGTTTTGTTTCTCTATGTTCTAAGCTTTCTTAGGGTTTAGGTGAAGGTTGTTAAGTATTTGTGAGAGGAGATTGTACTTTGTTCTTTATTTCAATGCAATAAAACTATCAAGGTTTGCTTATCCTTTTCCATTCTTTGTTCTTGCATTCAAGCTCGGGAGAGAAGTTTGTAAGTAATCCATTTATCTAGACTCGGGAGAGTTAGATTCACGAAAGGGGTAAGTACGGTGTTTCAATCGCGAAATACTAACTCGGCCTAGGGATAGGTTAAGAGTTTCAGCGGCTAAGAGAAATGTGAGATTGGTTGGTGAGTATAATTGATTCACGCCGGGAGGTATCATCAAGGACTAGTCATCAACAGTACTTCGACTTAGGGATAAGCGGAGTCATCCAAGGACATTTTGCCGAACTTTGGTAAAGTCCAACCACGAGCAAGGGATTGCCGCGGCGGACAAGTATCGTCGCTGCCAAGGCAGTAATCTACAGTGCTTCCGAGGCAGTGATATACAATTGCATTGGACAGAGACAAGTCAATCAAATCCACAATACAACGCAACTGGATCCTGACATCTCTCTCTATTAATCAGACCTCATTCTTTTATTTAGTTTCTTTATTTCAATTTATTTAGTTTCATCAAAACCATAATCACTTGTGTTTTTATTTTATTCCTTTTTACAGAACAAGAAGACGAAGAAGGCATATTAAGTATACCAATCCCTGTAGAGACGATACACGATAATACTCATCACTTTATTACTTGCGATGTGTTCACTTGCACTAATTGCGCACTTTTGACACGCGACAAAATCCTGCAAACATAGAAATAAACCACAACAATATCCTTTTTCCACAAAATTCAACCAACTAAGGAATTAAAGTGACAACCAAAGAAATAAAAGGAAAATGCATGAAAATAATAAAATACAACTAATTATGTGCTTAA
Source organism: Abelmoschus esculentus (assembly GCA_035048815.1). NCBI lineage: Eukaryota > Viridiplantae > Streptophyta > Magnoliopsida > Malvales > Malvaceae > Abelmoschus > Abelmoschus esculentus. The sequence goes on from JAUCBN010000037.1 coordinate 6,124,132, forward strand.
GTATAATAATAACAATGAGTAAAAAGGATAATAAAAATAATACTTCTAAACTCTCATCAGTGAGCGTTCGAGTGATTCGAATAAAAAATTTCGAGTTATTCGAGTTGATTCATCATATTTTACAATTTGAAAATTTTTTGAATTTTTTTTATTCGAATCGATTTTAACGAGTTCTAGTCTAGTTTGAGTCGATTCGATTTTTCAATTTTTTTACATTTTTTTAATATTATTTTTTACATGTGTAAAAAAGATTTTAAATTATTATTATCATCAATCAAATATCTTAGGTATGAATATGTCATTTTATTAAATTACAGGTTTTATTAATAACTTCCTTCTTATCTAGGAAAGACTAAGACTAGATAAAAAATAATGATAAATTAAATAAAAAATAAAAAATAATATAATGTAAAAGATACAAATAGAAATTATATTAAATAAAATAAAAAAATGAATCTAAAACATGACCAGATTATAAAAAAATTAAAATGTAAAAAAAGAAGAAGAGATCGAAAATAAAACTACATGGGTTAAATGTGCAATTAGTCTCTATAATTACTAAAAATTTCGAGTTATTCGATTTCTATTTTATAACTTGAAATTAATTTGAATTTTTTTTCGAATCGATTCAGGTTTATAAAATTTCAAGTCGAGTTTATTAACCTCGATTCGAGTCGAAAAATTTGATTTTTTCTATTCGAGTCGATTTTTTCTCACCCCTAGTGATATGGGTGTTCCAGCAATTTTAGAAAAAATCAGGTGATTTTATTAGTAACAATAATAGGAATGGAAGTTGATTTAGAGGTAAAAAAAATAGTTTTTTTTTTCAATAGTTCAAGAGTATATTTCTTTTGATACAAATTAATTCAAGAATGAGAATAAGCAACCTCAAACCTAGAAAGAATTTAAGATTGTTTAGATATTTTATTCAAAAAATATTATAAAAAAATCTATAGCATTAATTTCATCCAGATTAGTACTAACTAAATCAATATCATCAATATAAACCATTAAAAGCTATAAAACAAAGTCCATGCCTTTTTAACAAACAAAAAAATAAAAAAAAAAATTACTTAAATCTTTATTCTGTGAAAACAGTGATTAACCTTTTATTTCACTGTTTACTGACTTATTTTAAGTCACTTTTATTTAACTTATAAATCGGGTTTACTGTTACAATTAAAATTAGGATAAATTACACGGATAGCCATAATACTATGGGGTTGGTATCGAAATGGCTACAATACTTTAAAAACGGTTAAATACACCGCGCAATTATTAAAATGGTATCGAAATAGCCACATACCGTTAAAAATTAACGGACTGATGATGTGACCGTTAAAGATAAAATGAAATAATTACACATTTAATCTCTATTATTCATACATTTTTGTAATTTAGTCCTAATTTTATTATAATAAAATAATCACGTGCATATGAATGATTTTATCAAAACGAGAAAACAGTAACATACAAACATATTGCACACGAGGAACACACATCAAAAAGGTAGAGTTAAAAAGGTGATCTACTAGCCGTTCAAGCCACACCTTGCTGCATTACTGGACCCTAAAATACAAGATAAATTTATATTAACACGAGAATTTAAATACTAGATTTATTCACATGTTACAGATACATATGAGTCACGATCGGATCACGCAGTTGATCAAAAAGGGAGAAGCTTGGTTGAGTCGGTACACGATTAGGAGGCCTTCGGGTTCGAATTTTGCAAAACAGAATTCACGGATAAACTCAAGACATCAAAAAACATTGAATATGAGATTTTAAAATTTTTGACTTTTTCGATCAAAGTCAACGCTAATGTCAGTAGTCAAAATCAACGCTGACGTCATTCTGACATCAACAATCAGGTTAGCGTTGATGTCATCAGAAAAGGTCAGCGTTGATGTCAGTAGTCAATTCTGACGTTTGTAGTCAACGAGTTAACGATTCAGGTCAACGAGTAGGGTTTGTTCAACGAGCTAACTCGGTTCTGTTGACCCATTCGGTTCGATTGACTCGGTTCAGTCTAGTTTAATTCGGTTTAGTTCGGTTTGGTCTAGTACAGGACTGGTTCAGACCAGTTTGGACCGATCAGCTCCAAGACATTGTCTAGGGTTATGGGAAATCGCATTGGGCGGCGCGTGGAGGACACTCACGGCCCAAATCGGTGAGAAAACACCCCTAAACTCAAATTTTTTCAAAGATTTCAAAAAAAATTCTATAACATCCAAAAAATCCCAAAAATCATATTAAAAAGTTAAGTATACTTACTGAACTTAGCAAACGGAAAAACACTTTGATGAAGCCCTTGCCTGCGCTGGACGAGTGCAAGATCGGAGGGGTTTTGCTCGCCTTGCCACGGTGAGCATGATAGGGCTGGCGAAGTGCCTTAACCGGCTTTGATGGTGGATGGAAGAAGAACTTTCGAACGAATTCTTACCCTAGAAAGCTCAAAGCTTTTAGATTTGATTCCGCCAGAAGGAATGACGATTGCACAGGTGAATAAGGGGATTCACTGAGTGATCTACTGGGCGTTCGAGCAACGCTATGTTGCAGTACTAGACCTTAAAATACAAGATAAGTTAATATTAGCACAAGAATTTAAATACTAGATCTATTCACATGTTAAAGATACATACGAGTAAGGATCAGATCATACGGTTAGTCAAAACGGGAGGAGCTAGGCTGAGTCGGTACACGATCAGGAGGACTATGAGATCCTACAATCAGATAAACATTGATATTATCCCTTTAATTCAAACACTGAACTTAACTTTTAACTTAGAAGAAAGTTTGACTCAAAACTTTAAAGTCTGATTTGGAGCCTTTCGGTTTCAAATTTCGCGAAACGGACTTCAAAAATGGACTTAGGACATTGAAAAACATAAAATAGGAGATTTTGAAAATTTTTACATTTTGAGTCAAAGTCAATGCTGACGTCAGCAATCAAAGTTAACATTGACGTCATGTTGATGTCAGTAGCCAGGTTAACGTCGACGTCATCAGATAAGGTTAACATTGACGTCATCGGTCAACATTGACGTCACTCGTCATTGGGTCAACGGTCAGGTTTGATCAATAGGCTGACTCGGTTTAGTTGACCGATTTGGTTTAGTTGACTTGGTTCGGTCTTGTTCAGTTCAGGACTAGTTTAGACCGGTTAGACCGATCGGCTCTAGAAGACCATCTAGGGCTACTGGAAATCGCCTTGGGCGACACGTGGAGGCCACACGCGACCCAAATCGGTCGAAAAACACCTCTAAACTCAGATTTTTCAAAGATTTCAACCAAAAACATACTCTAACATAAAAAAAAACAGAAATCAAATCAAAAAGGTAAGAATCCTTACCAAACTTACCAAACGGAAAACACTCTGATAAAGCCTTTGTCAACGTCGGACGGGTGCAAGATTATAGGGGTTAACAAGAATATTCGAAAGGTTTCTTACCTTAGAAAGCTCGAAGCTTCCAGCTTTGATTCCCAGCGGAAATAACTGTGATTGCGCGCGTGATTGGATTCACCAAGTGATCTATTAGGCGTTCAAACCACGCTCTACTGCAGTATTAGACCCTAAAATACAAGATAAGTTTATATTAACACGGGAATTTAAATACTAGATTTATTCACATATTACAAATACATACGAGTCACGATCGGATCACGCATTCGGTCGAAACGGGAGTAGATGGGTTGAGTCGGTACACGATCAGGAAGACTATGAAGCCCTTGCTAGCGTTGGGTGGGTGCAAGATCGGAAGGTTTTTTCTCGCCTTGCCACGGTGAGCACGAAGGGGTTGGCGACGTGCCTTAACTGGTGTCGATGGTGGAAGGAACAAGAACGTTCGAACGGGTTCTTACCCTTGAAAGCTCGAAGCTTCCAGCTTCGATTCCTGATAGAAGGAACGACAATTGCGCGTGTGATTAAGGGGCTTTTGGTCGGGGTTCTCCTACTAACACAAAAGTGGTGGTTGTGCAAGCCATGATGCGACGATGAAAGGGCGACAATGATCGGGGGTAAGAGAGAGAAGAAAATTTAAAGTCGAAAGGGTAAGGGAAGGTTTCGAATTTCTTGAAGGGATGAATATCCCATAAATATGGTAGGTGGGATATTAAAGTTTTGGTTATTATCATTTTATTCAAGACAAAATTCAGATAGAGTTTAAAAGTAAAAAGGGGTCTTATAACACTAAGAGCTTAATAGCTCAAGTGTTTGGGTAATCGATCGAAAATAAGAGTGTGGGTTCGACACCCTCTTATCTTTATTTTTTATATGTTACAAAAATTATACTTATGCTAACACTAATCAATAATGTACTTTAATAAGTTACACTAGGTACAAAAAGGTCGTTTATTATTAGAGGAAAATTTTGTTAAAATCAAAATGTTTATTTTCAGTTCTAGGAGTAAAACTATGATCCCTAAAATTTTCATTAGTTCTATCTACTAGAAAACTTTCGATACACCCCACAACCACACTCTCTTATCTTTATTTTTTTGATGTGTTACAAAAATTATGCTTATGATAACACTTATCAATAGTGTACTTTAATAAGTTACAATAGATACAAAGAGGTCGTTTATTATTAGAAGAAAGAGAAAAAATTGTTAAAATCAAAATGTTTATTTTCAGTTCTATAACCAAAACTATAATTCCTAAAATTTTTATTAGTTCTATCTATCAGAAAATATTTGATTCACTACTAACATGAACATAATTATTGGATCACTCGTATTGGATGACTATTATAAAAACTTAATTAATAAAAGATTGAGGTTTCATCATGAGGATTTGAGAGTTATGAATAAAGTTCTCGTTCAAACCCCTAAAGAAACAAATAATAAATCTTGTTTCTTATATTTTAAGACAGAACAATCACAAATAGATAAGTGACTCAACTTATACAATTTATCCCATAAAACTTTTAATTGTGTATAAACATAATGATCGAAAGATTACTTTATTGCAAAGAATAAAAATTTTACAGAAGATTAAAGATGCGAACAATATCACTTTAATTAAAACGATTAAACAAACTTGTCCACAAGTCATATACGGTGTCAATCTAAATAATTGTTCACTGCAACCAAGACAAGATCAAATTGTTACATTTAACCTAAGTATAAAACTTGAGGTCATTTCTGTCGGAGTTTAATTGTTCTATCTATAAATTAAAATTTTATTATTCGAAATCAAAGATATTTTTATCGAGAGAACCCAATAATGATAACTATTTTCATTGAGAAGAGAATACGCGAGAATGAGCGCATGATTCTTATTATAATGTATATAAAACGCATTAGTTGAATTATCGTTGTAGAAAATAAAATGATTTTCAGTCGATCAAAAAATAGAATAATCGTCTAATATAATGTTGATTGACTTACGATTTTTTTTTTTTTTTGAGATTTAAGTTTTGAAAAATCTGAAAATTATAGTAAAGATATTTTTATTAAAAAGATATCATCTAATTTCTCAAAGAGTGTATTTATTTTAATCAAGAAAAAAATAAAGTAGGCCAAACTAATTAACCAATCGTATCTAGGCTCAACTAATCAATTAATTTTATCAAATACCGATCTATTTCCAAACAATTGTAAAACTAATACAAAACTTATATTTTTTTTTACTAAAAACACTTTCGAAGTCATAAAATCCCAAATAAATAGTTTTTTTAAAATATATTTGAAAAGTATTTTTTTAATTCAAATTATTTTTTTGATTTTACGATTAAAAAAATATTTTTAAAAACCAAATTATAAATATAACATTCATTTACTATCTTACGATATGTTTAATTTATAAATTATAAACTTATATTTTCTTACCATAGACATAATTATATGATTATTAAATTATTTATTAATTTAAAATTCTTATATATTTTTCGATAAATTTTTTAGATAAATTGATTTTATATTTTATAATTTTCATAGAACATCTATAATTATTAGAAATAATTTATTTATTAATAAAAGTATTATATATGTATCTTTATAATTTAAATCGATACATTTTATATATTATAACATTAAAAATAATTAAATATCATTTAAATATATTTTTTTATTAAACCCAACAAGTAATTTTAATAAAAAACGGATGATACTCTTTATATATATTATCAAAAAATTAAAAATATATAAATAAATATTATCTTATAATTATATATGAAGTATTAAAATATATACTATCATATTTAAAATAATAATTTACCTTCTAAAAGTATTTTTAACAGTGATATTAAATAATTAAATCTCAAACCAAAAATTCAAACCGATGGACACACATCGTTATTATCCCATTTCTCAAACAAAACATTCTTAGGAATCTTTTTGTTAAATATAATAATTGTATACTAAGACCACGTTAATATACGAAAAATTATATCATGGGTCAGTCCTTTCACGTGTTTATGGGATCAATCATTAAAAATTATCCACCTCAATCAATTTTTACATGTCATATTTTTTTGAAGTGAATCTTCACTTGAAAAACTAAAAATTGATGAGGTGGATAATTTTTAGTGATTGGTCCATAGATAATGTGGTGGGACTGACCCATTATATAATTTCTTTTAATATACATTTAAAATATGATTAAAAATGGTATAATTTATATAAAATTTAAGATATTTCCTTATAAAATTAATATCATTTTTTTATAATTGATAAGAGCAGGAGGCAGCAGCAATCACGTGGCAGGTTGATGCTCCACAGGGACAACTGGCGACCGCCACCACCACCAGTCGCCATTTGCATCTGTGACGGCGCAGCCACGATTTGACTATTTTACCCTTGACTCTCTGGTGACGAGAATTTCAGAATTTTCAAACTTTCAAAGTCCTTATCCTGACATTATTTTACAAGTTTGTTGTCCAGTTACTTCACCTACCATGGAAAAATTATTTATTTATTTTCTTCGCGTTGGGCAAAATATGCTCGGGAGTGAAAAAAAATATATTAGAGGAGTATAATTAATTACGTTATTTATAATTTTATTTAATAATAATTTTTTATTTTATTTAAAATAAATAAATTTTTATCCTTTTCATATATTATTAAATGAATGAATTTTCTTAAATAAGATCTTAAATATCAGGACGAATCGAGATCATATAATATTTTTTAAAAAAACAAGAAGACATAATAGTCAATTTATTATTAGGGTAAATTATTCTAATGATCACCGAACTATATGAGCATATCAATTTTGATAATCGAATTAAAATTTATCAACTAAATCAATAAACTTATTAAAGTAACATATTTTGACCATCACAGTTAAAGCTTAACAAAGGGGTGACGTGTTAGTTAATAGAATTAAATTGATATAGTAGGTAAATAATAAGGATTAAATATATAATTTATAAATTTTCGTTAACTGATATGTTATCTTTTTATTAAAATTTTAACAATAATAGTTTAAATAAATTAATTTAATAAATTTAATAATCGAATTGAAAATTTTAATAATTTGATAATCAAAATAGATTTTACGGTGTATGTGTATGGATTGATTTGTAAATAAGCACTTGTTCGTTCGTGACGCACGTGCTCCATAGTCCTCCTCTCTCCTATAAATGCGTTAAGTAGAACAATCTTCAGTTTCATAATTTCCCTCATTTCTGCTTCAATTGTTTTCAACGAAATTATCAACAGGTAATTTCTAAGGATTTCTCCTTTTCTCATAATAGTTTGATTAATTTTCTTGCCCACTCTTGAAGCGTTTCATTTTGATTCTAGATTTTCTCCCTCCCCCCTTCCTCTCATATTGATCTTTTCATTTTCTAATTCTAATTTTCAAATCGGATCTGTTTAGCTCCAGAATTTCTTGTTTATACGGCGTCTTTTCTTGTGTTTATAGTTTTTTTCACTCGAGTGGTACTGTGGAATTTTCGCTATAGTAACAAAAAGAATCCCCTTCTAGTTATAACAGTTGAATTAGCGTCAAATTAGTTTTGGGATTCAATTGTATTCAGCATAAAATATTGATTAATATACATGTTCTTTCTTTTGGCTCAACTTTTGTGGGTTGTCAAAACAGAAATTAACATTCGTTTTTCATGTTTATAGCCATGCTTTTGATGTGAAGTTTAAGAAGAACAAAAGAAAAAGCAATTTTTTATTGCACTTATTTGTTGTTTTTTACTCTTGGCAATTTTAGTACCCTTTAAACTATAATCATCAGAATTATGTTTTTATCCAGCAGTAGCTTATGATACCTTGTACTGATTGCAGATCCATTTTAGATTCAGCTATGGCTCCAACAGCAGCAACATCTTCAGATTCTATAAAACCAAGAGGTATTAAATTTTCTGTGTTGATGCATCTAGGAAGATTTTCATAATTGATAACTTCTATGATTGGTTTATTCTTCTAATTTAAAAATTCCATTAGAGGATTAATACTTTGATATGGATTAACTTAACTGAATATGTTGTATTAATAATTGAAAATTGATTTCCTTATTTATGGGTTGAAATATGTGAGCGTATTTTATCATCTTGCACTGGTAATAATCCTTGGGTATGGATTTTCTAGCTTATAAAATGAAAAAAAATTGAGATCATTTGAGGACAGTTATGTTTTTGAGATTTTATTAATAAATAAAAACTACATAAGCAGTAGCCCTACAGAGAAGATATAAGACCAACACCAAGACACATATCAGCAAATCATCTAACCTTTGGAAAACCATGATAGACGCGCAAGCCAATAGATCAATTCAAACTGAACCTAAACAAGCCAATAAAAACTTCATTTCCATTGTATTGCAGCAATAACATGATCCAAAATCTCCAGCAAAGAATGACCAACCCATCATACCAGCGTCAACACCCCATAGCCACCATTAACTTAACCATTAATATCCAGATAAACAACACTAAGAAGACCATCTGAAGCTCCACCAACGCCTGAACCATGGTGCCCAGCTTCTCAAAAATCTTCCTCCATGGCATGCCTATGAGAATACTAAAGGGTCTCTACTCATTTGCTCTGATAAGATACATTTGAGAAAATTGTAGTTCTCTAATAAAGGACAATTTAGCTGTCTTAATTACTTCCTATATGATAAACAAAACTTGTAATCCAGCTTGCCTATGATTTGATCAATGTTTGTTGTATATTATGTGCAGATGTTTGTGTTGTTGGTGTTGCACGTACTCCAATGGGTGGATTTCTTGGCTCTCTGTCATCTTTATCTGCCACCAAGCTCGGCTCAATAGCTATAGAAGGTTTGATTGGAAGAAAACTTTGTTCATTTGTCTGATAATTGGGTTCATTTCATTTGTTCAGGATGATCATCCATTTTACTTAATTGCTATACATGTCAAATTGCAGCTGCTCTTAAAAGGGCAAATGTTGATCCGTCACTTGTGCAAGAAGTTTTCTTTGGCAATGTACTCAGTGCAAATTTGGGTCAGGCTCCAGCCAGACAGGCTGCACTAGGTGCTGGAATACCAAACTCAGTTATATGTACCACTATTAACAAAGTTTGTGCATCTGGGATGAAAGGTCTGCACATTACAATTTAAGTGTTATTGTTTTGAAAACCTTAAAGGGGGTATTCCTTATATGCATTAATCTTTTCCTTTGTGTTTGGGGCATTGCAGCAACAATGCTTGCAGCACAGAGCATTCAGCTGGGCATCAATGATGTTGTTGTGGCTGGTGGCATGGAGAGCATGTCTAATGTACCTAAATATTTGGCAGAAGCAAGGTTAATCTGTTCTCCTGTTTGTGGTCCCCTTATTGTATTCAAGTTATGATTTCTGATTAATATTAGCATGCAGGAAAGGATCCCGGCTTGGGCATGATACACTTGTAGATGGAATGATGAAAGATGGACTATGGGATGTGTATAATGATTGTGGCATGGGCAGCTGTGCCGAATTATGTGCTGAGAAACATGTTATTTCAAGAGAGGACCAGGTACAATGGTCTCTACAAGGGTCACTTGAAGAAATGGACTTTCTTTTCCTGGGTAGAACTTTGGACTTATATCTTCATGATTTTCGCAGGATAATTTTGCTGTTCAGAGCTTCGAGCGTGGTATTGCTGCTCAACAGGCTGGAGCCTTTGCATGGGAAATTGTTCCGGTTAGATATATGCTTAATACTAGTTTGTGCATCATCATGTATAAACTATCATATATAACCAAATTTAATACTAAACAGGTTGAAGTTCCTGGTGGAAGGGGAAAGCCATCCATCATAGTTGATAAGGATGAAGGTTTAGGAAAGGTAAACATAATTTAGAGCCATCTATCACTTTTCGCACTTTTGATGCGTCTTGTTCTTTTCATTTCTCTAAATTCCCTAGATAAAATAGATGCTATTCCACTTGAGTAATTAGCTAATTTCAAATATTGCTTTCATTTCAGTTTGATGCTGCAAAATTGAGAAAATTGCGGCCAAGTTTCAAGAGTGAAGGAGGCACTGTTACTGCCGGCAACGCCTCCAGTATAAGGTCCTTTACTTGACATCTCTGTTCACTTGATGCTTAAGCCTGAATTCCATTTATATCAACCCATGATCAGATTGGAAGTGTTTTAAGTAAAAGGCTCACCTCTCTTGACTGAACTCTTCGATAAACAAATTGGATTTCCTATGTTGGTAGCTTATTTGCCACCTCGATCAATCCATTATTATAGGCCTCTTCTTGAGGGTTGTGCAATCAGGCAATTGTCTGTTTGGTTCAAAATTAAGGAACGATTTTCAATTTGACCTCATAAGTCTTTTATGGAAATGATCTGGAGTTTGTAATTAAAGAGAAGTTGGTCTTATGTGCAGTGATGGTGCTGCTGCTTTAATACTTGTCAGTGGAGAAACGGCACTTAAACTGGGTCTGCAGGTGATTGCAAAGATTGCAGGATACGCAGATGCTGCTCAGGTACTTTTCACAATTACGTATAAATTTGAAGAAACATTTACAGAAGATGCCAAACTGATGTCTCGTACTTTATACGTCAATTGCTATACAACGTGTTTACTTACCTGAAAGATTTCCAGGCTCCAGAGTTTTTCACAACTGCTCCAGCCCTTGCAATACCCAAAGCCATTTCCAATGCTGGCTTGGATGCTTCTCAAATTGACTACTATGAAATTAATGAAGCCTTCGCTGTAAGATATCATTCTTTTTCTAAATACAATATCCCCTTATTGATAAAGTTGTCGGTTTTGCAATAATGCCCCGTCCTCTGCACAGGTTGTGGCTCTTGCAAACCAGAAGCTGCTTGACCTTAATCCAGTAAGTTTTCAATCTCTCAAAAGCATCTGCCTATTTATTTTCAAGTTTAAACATAAAACTGAGATGAGTAATATGTCATGCTGTAAAGTATCTCTCTTTTGGCCATTCCCCAGTCAGAAAGTTACTATTTCATTCTTCTTTATCTAAACTTGTTTCCCTCCTTAAATGGCTGTAGGAGAAGGTAAATGTGAATGGTGGAGCTGTATCCTTGGGACACCCTTTGGGTTGCAGTGGAGCCCGTATCTTGGTCACCCTTTTGGGTATTTTGAAGCAGAGAAATGGGAAATACGGAGTTGGTGGTGTTTGCAACGGAGGTGGAGGTGCATCTGCACTTGTTGTAGAGCTTCTGTAAGCAGTTTTTATGTCTAGGTAAGTCTCATGCATAGTTACTAGTAAATCTGAATTCCCCATCTGCTACACTATCTTGTCCAAAGATGTGAGTGTGAGCTCTCTTTGTTTTCAGGTTCGATATCGCAACGAATTCACCGGAAGATAAAATCATGCTGCCAAACACAGTTTGCTGTTGTGCAATTTTTACTTCATTCTCAAATAAGTTGTAGTAAATGACTGTTTAATTAGTTTTGAGAAGAAATGTACGTCCAATCTTGCTTCTTTTTTTTTCTTTTTCTTTCAAAGCCATGTATGAATTCTGGTATGGGTATATCTTGAACAAGGAAAATCTTATTGCGACATTAATGGGTATTTGTTCCTGTGCATGCGTCCAACAGTAGCAGACTCAATTTTCATGAAGATTTTATAGTAAAGTATATATTTTGAGAGCTTGCATATCAAAATTTATCTTTTATATTTGTTTGAAGAATTTATATTTAGATATGAATAGGTATTAAAAAAAACTTAAATTAATTACCGGTTGATGTTGTATCCGAGTAAATTGAATTCACTTTCGTAATAGATTTTTTTTTGATATAAAATCTTAAAGTTTGAGCTTTTGATAGAAGAAGAATAAATATACTTAGTCTATTAATCAAACTGTTTTTTTTTCATATTTTCCCAAGTCATTAATTAAAAAGTTAAATCAATTTCTGAGAGAGCATTCCTATTTTGATCGAAATAAATATTTAAAGGTTTATATATTTTAGACAAATGTTATTTGATTAGAATGTTCGATAAGTGTTTAAAAGTATTGTTTTTATTAATTTTTTTTATTCGTATTATTGTTAGACCTAGGAACGTTTTTAATTGCATTGTTAGTCATTCATACATATTTACATAATTTTTTTAGTCGTATTTAATTTTGTATTTTAGTTAATCTCGTAGGAAGAGTGGAGAAGAAATCTTAATTAAATCAAATTAATTTCAAAAGGTAAGAAAAAATTCTAAAAGATTGGATCTAATATGACAGTTAAAGATTTGAATTGAGTTTGAAAAAGAATTTTTAATGGGAATAATTTTCTCTTTAATGTTTGTGTCTAAATCAAACTCTTTCTCATCACAAGACTTGACCTAGCCAAACTTTATAAAAAGAAAATCATGTCGTCGAGCATAAATGGGGTGAGATTGAAGAGAGCAAAATTAACGGCTATTGAATTCATTTTTTATTCGACCATGAATTAGTTTGAGTTGGCTTGGATTATTTTATTTTGTGACTGTAATTGTGATAAACATTTGGATTTTATTTAAGTATTTGAGTTGTTCTCAATCAAGGTTTGTTTATTCTTGATACTTAATTGGTTTACGAGTGAATTGGGAGATGATCTCGTAAAATTATCCATTTATCTAATATTAAGAGAGTTCGATTACGAAACGAATGAGCATTGCTTTAACCAAGTTGTAAGAACTAATCCGACTTAGGAATAAGTTACGAATTTCAGACTTAGGAATAAGTTACGAATTTCAACGGCTAATAGGAGCGCAAGATTGATTGTTATTCACCTTTGATTCATGCAGGGATATATCATCAAGGAATGCACAATTAACAAAGTTTCACGTTAGGGATAACGAAAACTATTTAACAACACTTCGCCGAACCTTGAGGGTAGTCACCCAATTGTCCGAACAATTTTCTTAGTCACAATTGTCCAAACATTCGAAGAACTGACTAGGCAATCCGATTGAATCTAATTGTCGGGTTGATCGAGCGACACAAGCACTCAATTACAAGGATGATTCATTCGACCATCAGTCCACAACTCAGGATAACTCAGTCTTTTCTCTCTTATTGATCACTTCAATTTTCTTTATTTGTTTATTTTTTTAGTTTACCTATTAAATCATCACTCTATAAATAAATTGTGTTTTTATTTTTAATGCGAAAAAGTAGATTTCGGAAGGAACACAAGTTCTTGCAAAGACGATATCTAAAATATATTATAATTCGCGACGTGTACATTTACACCAATTACAATAAATTTAAAACATGCAACAGAAGTTTTAGTTTATAATTTTTTTAAAAAATATAATCACCAAATTTTTCTTTTTAAAATTCAACTGTTACGGTCCTTAAAAAGTAAGTATTTACTTTATTTTTCTTCTTCTTTCTTTTACCCTATTTAGTTGACAACAACATCAATCTTCTTATTGATGTTTGACTACACGATAACTCATTTTTTTTATATTATATCTCATTATTGTTTTCCTTTGTTCTTGTTATTTTCAAGCTTTAATAAAAAAAATTATTTTGTTTGTATTTTTAGTTTATTTTGAGGTATTTTTTATCTTTATGATATGTTTCTATCTTATAATATGTTCTACGTTTATTTTTACGATCGTTTAGTGTTCGTAAAAAGATCTTAATAATATTAATTTCTGATATGAGATTATCGATGATCACAGATAACTTAATCATCTTTTATAGTTGTTTCTCGATATAATCACATTAGTATAACGAAGTAGTTGTAAGATTGTTTGGTTTTGCTCACCATCTTTATATCATCTCTTATGCGTCTCATTAGATAGAGATAATGAATTGTTGAGATTTTATCTTTTTAAAGATGGTTTTAATATTCGATTCAAATCGAATAACTCGAGTGAATTTCGAGTTTGAATCGATTTTGAATTTTGGAAGTTCGAATATTCAAAAAATCGAAATTTAATTTTGAAATTTTATATTTTGGTCACTATTTTATAATTTTTTCAATTGAACTCCGATTTAGTCGAAGTTTTTTCTTAAATTCATTTTTTGAGACAAACATGAGATTAAGAATAAAACCTATTAATAAAATTAATATTCCTTTGGACTTAAAACTTTTAAAAATTTACTATTAGGCCCCTAAAATTTTGACATTTTATTATTTAGCCATTAAGTGATAAATATTGATCTATGTGATAATAATTTTCCTTCTTGCGTAAGCTAAAAAGACACAAATCTATATAGTACTAAATGTTAGAAGTTTTAATTAAGTCCCTAAATTTTGGTAAGTTCACATTTTTGTCCCTGAATTTTGAAAAGTTTACAATATAATCTCAATTGTTTGAAATCGAAATGTATCATCTATATTATGATTTTCTGATGATGGACAATTTTCTTTGATTTTATGAATGTTTTATATTTATTTGTCCTTGATTTCAAGATTGATTGTTCTTAATTATTTTTTAGTGACATTTTTGATCCAATTTTTAATGAGCTCGTACTTTAATGGAGTAACATATTACCTATAAAAATATCATTGTAAATATATTATATATATTTTTTATGATAATTGATTTATTAAATTATATTAAAAATCTTATTTACACATATAAAAAATATGAAGTCCTTATCGCTTTGAACTATAATATTATCAATAATTATAATTAAATTTGTTAAAAATTCGAAACTCGGCTCGACTCTAAAAAATTTCAAATAAAGTTTGAATGATAAAATATGACGTGTCAACTCGAATAACTCGAAATTTTTTAACTCGACTCGATCGAATACCCAACCCTAATTTTAATGACAATTATCATTTTTCAAAAACTCCTCAATTTAAAAAACCTTTAAATCTTAAATTTTTTTTATATAACTAAACTGTCAAAAATCTTAATCTAATTCCCAAAAATCTTATATTTTGCATTTATTGAGTATTTTATATGTTAAATGAGTTTTATCATGTGTTTTTTATCACCGTCCGACCAACAACAATCACTTATCACTGTCCTTGTCTTACAACTATTATCGAATACCCCACTCTTTCGTCATTAGAGATCAACAAACAATATATTGATTAATCACCGAACGATAAAACATAAAACCTGCCAATCGAACAAAAATAACGAACATTGCTCCCTCTATCCCATTTAAAAAAATCTAATATTGATTTTATAAATTTTGACTATAATTATTTTAAATATTTTAATTTATTAAATTTTATAAAATATATATTTTTAAACTACTTGATTAGAGATTTTTAAAATATATTTTTTATATTTTTATCGATAATAGATTTAAGGTTATATAATGAGTTAAAGTTAAAAAAATTGACAAAAAAATTTAATAGTGATCAAATAAAGTGAAACGGAAGAAATAACTTCATTAAAATAAGAAACTTGGTTGCAATGGCAGTGACTAGATTAACATTTAAGATTATAAATTTAGATTTTAGGGTTTTATGTAAAGTTAAAAAATTTTATAATTTTTAAATTAAAAAATAAAATAAAAAATTAAAATTAAAGTTACACAATGATTAAATGTTATTTAAAAAAAATTAATTTTAAAAATTTAAAGAATAAACATTAGACAACTAAAATGATAATTTAATAAACATTAAAAACATATCTTAACCAAAATATTTTAGGCGCATAAAGAAAAAAAATTGGACACTATTTTCCAATTAAACTCCTTTATAATTATTAAGTTGAAAGTTATATATTAAAATAATAAAACCTTTAACGGTATAATATAAAGTATAATACTTGATACATAAGTTTCTATAAATTTTAATTTAAATAGATATTTTAATTTTAGAACTTAAGATTTAAAGTTTAGTACATAAGATATAAAATTTAAGATTTATAATTAGAATATAGAGTTTAAAAATTAAGATTTCAAGGCGTGAGTTTAAGATTTAGATTTTAAATATTATAGAAAGATTATATAATTTTTTATACAATTTATATATTAAAATATAATCACAATATAAGTAAATCGGATTCAAAGATTTAATTAGTTTGACTTTCTAATTTAATAACAAGTTCATGCCATTTCAGGGTCTTACCCATTTGTTGGAGAGATTAATAGGTGAATCTTATTCACAGCGTCATATATGGTCCAAACAATCAGGATCGTTAATCTTTAAATAACCACCTAATAACTACCCATCCACTAAATACATGTAGGAAAAATATGATGATTCACTTGAAAAAAAATGAAATCAACGGTCTTGATTAATTGGGATCATAGATGACGTGATAAACATAGTTCACCTAATAGTTTTTCCATTTCCCGAACACAAGTTTTGAGAATTCCGATGCTCATTGGCCGGTGGATATCCGGAAAGAACTCTACCTATTAGTTTTGAACCTTACATAAACTGACACTAAAAACCAAAATGTTGTCAATATGTCAAAAAAAAGATCCACATTCACATGTGTAGGATATACAGTACGGTTAGAGGTAGCTTACAAGGCTCCTATACAAAATATGAACACAGTACCAACTTCACTAAACATATACACACCTCCATGATCTTTGTTCGGAACATCGAGATACGAATCAGGCAAAACACACACTACGGCTAGGGAAGGCTACGATATACTTATCTCTTCCGCGCATAGCTTCTTGTAAAGTCCCTTTTGATGATCAATAAACTGCAAAAACAGATCCCTCAGCTCCTTTGCTTTTTCGTATTCCTTGGTTCCAGAACACACAACCTTCAATTCGTTGTTAAAGCAGCTGTCCCTTCTGCTGTATAGTTTGTTCTGTCCATCGTAAACATGTGAATCAAATACTTAGTATAGTAGTAGTGTGAAAAAGCATGGAGGCCTAAATGATCGTAAGATGACGGTTTTACACGAGCGTCCATGAACAACTTTGAACCTTTCGTTCTCCTGAAAATATAATTAATACACTTGGGTAGGACTTACAGGAGATTTTAGCATCAAGATCCAATGGTCATTCATTGACATTTTTTCGGTGGCTACCCAAGGTCTGCAGGCAGTGATATGAATGGATGATTTGAGAATAAATCTGAAAGTATACTAATCCAACAAAAAAAATAACTATAATAGTGTAGCTCTGGTACTCATAACCAATACCAATTCGAGTAAAAAAATTCTCAGAAAAAGAAAGACAAAAGAACAAAACCATCTGTGTATTATGTAAATCCGATTTACTAAAATAAGAGGAATCAAATGTGCAAGCTTGATAAATGTGCCAATAATCAGAAACAAAATGCAGATGGGTCTAATAGTAGCACAAACAAGATGATAAAATCACTAGTTAATGATACTAATTCTGAAGCTATAATGCCATAAAGGCAACACAACTATATGCATATGTTACAACTAACCTCCCATTTGAGGATACGATAAAATGATTAGGATTCTGCAAGAAACCAAGCAACCGTCGTTCGACGTCTTTTTTGCAATTCAACATAATGACACAATTGGTGTATGGCTCCCATGGCAAACTCGGGAAAATATATACTTGTGTTGCAATTGAAGTTTGTCTATGGATAAACTTCGAAACTGCTAACGAAGATAATTCTTTTTCAAGATTCTGAACTAGTATTACGTAAAGCTTTTTATCCCCTCCTACATCAGTATCCTGCCTGTCGTCACAATTCCCTCCTATAACAATATCACGGAAAGCTCGATGTTCATACAAAGAATATTTATTCATTTAATTGAATATTTATAGTAACAAAATTATGGACAAACCTTCAGATGGCGACACTTCACTCAAAGACCGCTGGGGATACTTTCCCTACAAACAGGTAGGTATAGCATCAGCATCTCCCTACTGCTATATACTTGGAAAATATAAAGTCCAAAACTTCACATACAAAAGAAGTTACCTGTCTCAAAATCCCAGCGAAACTTTGCTTCTGTTTGACAACCAGGCTAATGTTGTTGTTTTCTTTAAGTTGAATAACACGATCATTACTAGTAGTGCCAGAAACAAATTTGGGTGAGGCTTTCACACGGTTTTGGATCGCAATCTCCATGAAAGTTGCTACTTTGGGGTGTAACTTAGAATCTTGAGGAAGGCATATATTTGCAACCCCCTTGTCTGATACATTGCCAGTATCGGGACCATGCAGCCAAAAAAGCAGGAAGGTGCAATTACACTCTTCTTGGCCATTTAGATTCGAATGCTCCTTACGCAAAATCTGAAGAAAAAATGGCCCACTTTCTAAATAGAAATAAGAACTCAACATATATCTTTATACAAAGCAAAGTATATGAGCATAGACCTACTATTCTTCAATACCAATACAAATGCAATCATACTATTATGACTTACAAGAATCAACAAATAACAATTTTAGCCTGTATGTTACAGATAAAAATATAAAGCAACACCAAGATGAACACTTTTAACAGTTCCATTACAGAGGCATAAATTGCAAATATGCAAGACCTTTTTATCCCGAACAAAACTCCGAGCAAATCAAGCTGACAAATCAAGAGTTCGAGTGACCAGGAGTCCAATCAGAACAAAGAAAATGTGGGTTTAAAGTTAAACCTATTTAGCAATGAAACTATAAGTCTATAGCTATCTTAGTTAGCTTTCCTTTTCCATGAAATTTTATGAACAAAAAAAAAAATAATAGCAATGGAGATTTTTTAAAATGTGCAAAAAAATAAAATTGACAATACAAATACACGAATAGTTTGAAAGACCAAAGGAAACTACTTGTACGGACCTCATCGACGATGGCATCGTAAAAGAGAACTTCGCCGTCGGCAAAAGTATGGGAAGCACAAACGCGCATTCCTTTGATGACCTTGGAGCAATCATGATCCTGAAGCTGGGCGGAGACCTTACGAAACCTGCCCACGAAGTCGTAAATTTCGTCTTCCGACTTGAAATTTTCGGCCTGAAAAACGTCGTCTATATCGTCGGGAAAGTTGTCGTACTTGACTCTCAGCTTTTCATTTTTGTCGCCCTCTAACAGTAATCGGATACTGTACCACGCGTCGTCTGTGAACGACCGGAATTCCATATCGTAGCCCTCCTCCGCCGTGTCTGAGGAGCGGCTGACGCCGGATTGCGGCATTACTGACGGCGTGCCTTTGTTTTTCCTTTTTCTGAAAGTTTGAAAGGTGTCCGGTTTTCTGTTTGTTATCGGCTTAAAAGTGCAATTTACGCTTAAACTATCAATTTTAGGCTTAGATGGTCAAACATGCTAGTGGGTTATTTTTGAAATCTAAACTATATATATATATATTTTTTGATTGATAGGTGGATAACACTATAGGCCTTGTTAAAATCCTCTTTAACCTAAATAGAGGAAAAAAGTACCTAGAGTGTTATCATACAAAGAGAAGCTAGAGAAAACGAATCAAACGAGACGAAACATAAAAAAATAAAATAAAAAGAGTCTCAACAAGAACTACAATTAGCCATATTCAGCCTCTTTCTTAACCAATTCTAAAAGATCCTGAGGTGTAGAATGGAATTCAACAACACCCATCATAGCATGTCGACCCTTAACAGCAAGGTTGTTTGCCACCATGTTTCGCTCTCGACCAATATGATTAATCTGAATCAACCAGGATCGAGATAAAAGTTCATGAAGAATATCCACTAGTGCACATTCGCAAAACGCATCCGATCTTCGTTTCAATACCTGTACAACTTCGATATTATCCGTTTCCATAATAATCTTTCTAAATCCGAGATTCCAAGTATAAATAAGAGAATCATGAACTGCCCAAAATTTCGAAATAAGCACAGAGCAACTACCCAAATTATGAGTAAAACCAAAGATCCATTCACCTTGATCACCTCGGATAACTCCCTCAACCGCAGCTATATTATCCTTATATCCAACAGCACCATCCGAATTAATTTTTATCCAACCATGCAGTGGTTTTTGCGAAACTAAGTTCATAGTGGCAACTTTCCTTTCAACCTGTATAGACGAAAGATTAGTACAAACTCAGCCATTAATCTTTCACATGTATTAAAGAAATCACCCCGTTGAACATAAAAATCATCTAACAATCTACTACACCTGTGTTTCCATAACATCCAACAAAAAACAGAAAAAAGTTCCTTCCAATTAATCGATACTCTAACAAAATCACCTCTTCCTCTAATGTTTGTAGCAAACCAGTCTTCATATGGTAGACATAAAAATTCTGCAAGCTTATCAATTTTAATTACCTTACACCAAATATCAAAACTCATAGAACACCCCCGCAAAACATGATTCATATCTTCCGGTCCACGATGACACAAGGTGCAAATATCAGAACTTGCAATATGTCTTCTAACTCTTTCAACATTAGTTAATAATCGATTATGGCCCGCTAACCAAAGAAAAACTTTTATACGTTGGGGAAGTTTCAAAGCCCAAGTATTTTTCCAAGGAAAACTAACATTGCCCTCAATTTTACAAGAGAACATCATATACGCTGATTTGGCCGAGTAACGTCGGTCTTTTTCCCAACGCCAACCTGAGAGATCATGTCCAAACCTTATATTTGGAGGAATAACATTAACAATTTTCAAGAGAACATGTCGAGGGAGCAAACTAGAAAGACGATCACAATCCCAATTACCTGTAGTATCAACCATTTCGCACACCATAGAAGGAGTAGGAGAATCATGAGAAACACTATAGGAAACCAAACGATCATCTGCATCTAACCAGTTATCATACCAAAAGTCAGTGCTTTTGCCATCTCTAACGTGCCAACAAATGTTCTCCTTTAGAATATCCCAAACGTCACCTAAACCTCTCCAAAGCCTTGAAACATTATTCTTACGCAAGACAATTGGTAAACTAGCATTCCATCCATACTTACCCTTCAAAACCTTCACCCAAAGTTTGTCTTTATTCTTCACAAGTTGGAAGCCAATTTTCAATAAAAACGCTTTATTTTGTTGATGTAATGACTTGAAACCCAACCCTCCATCTCTTAAAGGTTCACGCACAATATCCCATCTAACCAAAGCCATGCCTGAGTTACTTGAATTGGAACCCCAAACAAACTTTTGGATTAGTTTTTCCATCGCATCACACATCCTTTTCGGTATCGAAGTAGATTGCATTATATAAATAGGGATAGCCTGAAGAACAACTTTGGCCAGGGTGATTCTCCCAGCGAGAGATAAACTTTTTGCCGCCCACCCCGAAAGTCTGGAAGACATTTTCTCTAGTAAAAAAGAAAAGGTTGCCTTGGTTACCCGTTTGCGTAGAAGAGGTACACCTAAGTATTTACCAAGATTAGAAACAACCTCAAAACCTAGAGTACCAGCTAAAGAAACACGAACTTCCCTTGGACAATTGTTTGAAAAAAGAATTTGAGTTTTAGAAACGTTAACCTTATGTCCAGAACATCGACAGAAACGTTCCATAATCTCCCTTATAAGAGATAATTGAAAGATATTAGCTTCAGCAAATAGTATCAAGTCATCAACCTCCATAAGCCTCGTTAAAAACCTTAATAAACCTTATATTGAAAAGGGACTATTATCATAAGCCTCGTTAAAAACCTTCATAAACCTAAATGGAGGAAAAGAGTACTTGTGATAATAGTTACATCACTGAATAAACATAAACTATGACAAAACAAACATCAAGACAGAGCTTAACCAGTCATAACTAGAGATAGAACCTTCATCGGAATATGATCATAAAAGAATTCTCCCACTGTCATGCCTCGAACTAACCGAGCCAAACCATCCGCAACCAAATTATCATCATTATCACCGTTTACTGTATCATCGAAGATCACCATTACCGCCGTCAGACTACCACGATCGTTTTCCTAACCACCTATCACTGGTAATCAGTGATAGGTGTGTCAAGACAAAATCGAAAAAATAAAATCATCGACATAACTACAGCCGGTTATATGTAATGATTGGTTGGGGTGATGAGCGTAGTGGTTCGGCGATAATAATGGTGGTCTACGATGAGATAATAAATAGTGACAATGATGATAATTTGAGGATTTTGGGTTAAGTATTTGAGACTATTTTGTAGGAATTTAAAATTATTAATTAAAAAAAATAAAATTTTAATTTATTTAAAAAATAATTAAAAGAAAATTTAAAATTTACGTCTGTCACATTTTTATTGACAAACAGTTTTTTTTTTTATTAATGTTTAGGAACTTAAAATGATTTAAATTGAAACTTTAGGTACCTATTTAGAGCTAAAAATAGTTAGGCACCAAAAGTGATCCATAATCATAGTTTGGGCACTTATTTGAATATTAAGCCTACATTTTATCACAAACTTTTTTTTTATAATTTATCCGCGACATTTAATTAGGCATAATATTAAAAAATATCTCTACCATTTAATTAAATAATTAATTTAATTTTTATTTTTTAATATAATTTAATTTTTAATATTTTATATTAGATCAAAATATTTTTTCATAGATAAAAAATATTAATCAAATAACACCAAATAAGTAAAAATGACGTGATAAATTTATATACTAGTAGTGCAAACCGTTATAACTAGGGGTGTTCAGAATCGGCTCAATGGGTACCCAACGGCTCATTAAACTCATAATACAAGTTAAAAAAAAAAGATGTTAAAACATAATAATAATAATAATAATAATAATAATAATAATAATAATAATAATAATAATAATAATAATAATAATATAGTATTGATATTGGATTAATTGGGTCGTTGGGTACCCATTAGACCGATTTTGAACACCCCTAGTTATAACAACGTTATATAAGTAAATATGTTGACGTTACATAATGATACATCAATCGAAAAAATAATTTTATAAAATTATATAAAATATAGAATTTATTATGTTAAGTCATTTTAAATTGTTTAACGTCAATTTACTAATAGCTTTTATTCGATCATTTTAACTCAAATAAAACACTAAAAGTTGAATTATCGTTAAAAAAACATGAACCAAAATAATTATTCGATCTTTATCATATATCTTTTACTTTTGTTAAAAATTTCTAACTAATAAAATCAGGCCACATCACGCCTTTAATTAAAAATATATTTAAATTTAATAAAATAAATAAATATTATGAATATTTTTATTTATTTATTTTCAATGAGTATTCATATATTAAATGTTTATTATAAAAAATTAATACCTAATAGAATTAAAGTTTCATTTTATACCTATAAATATAGAGTTTAAATATATCATTGTACATAATATTACATTAAAGATATAATATAATTCTCTCTTTTTTATCTTTCATCTTTGTTTTTTTCATCTTTCTTATTCATTTTTACTTTATTTACAATACGTTATTCACACGATTTAACGTAATTATCATAGTTTTTGTTGATAATTTAAGAAAAAGATTTTAACATAATATTATTGATTACATTTAACGTAAATTCAAATTAGCTTAGAAAATTTGGTATATATTTTTTTTATTTTTATATTGATATAATGGTTGGTTAATTACTCTTATATTAAAGTTAGTATATTTTGATGTATTATTTGATTATTTTTTCTTTTAATATTCAATGATATTTTTTTCACCGAGTATATATATATATATATATATATAACTTTTTTTTATAAAAAACCAAATATATTATTAACCAAATATAACATCATCCAACATTAATTGTTTAACAAACAAGATCAATTTAGTTTGAAAATTATGGTGATAGAATAATCATTGTTACTTTATAAAAAGTAAAAAAGAGATAAATTAAATATGTTATTTGACTATGATATTTTTCGAGTTGTTTGGACTATATGCGCTTCGATAATTTTTTATTACTTTTGAGAATAAATTTTTATTATTTATTTAAATTTTGTGTTTTGATTTTTTAAAGTTCTTATAATATCATGATAAAAATATTGATTGTTTTATGGTTGATCGAAGGTGAATTGGGTTTTAGTATAATTGTTTAGGATAAATTATATAAATGATCATTGAACTTTTAAGGTAGATTCATTTTGGTCATTGTGCTTTTACAATATTCGATAATGTCACCAAACTTTTAATCTACATTTGATAAATTCATCCAACTTTTAGTTCATTTTCGATAGGGTCAGCAAACTTTTAGTTCGTATTTAATAAGGTCACCAAACTTTTAGTTCGCATTCGATAAGGTCCCTATCGTTAAATCCCGTTAAAAATTATCATTAGTTTTAATACATCCTTAATAAAAAGTGGGTAAACTAAAATAATCATTACTCAACTTTTTTCCTTCTCCTATGTTGGTCACTAATTTTTTTTTTAATTCATTAACTTAAATTTTTGAATTATTCATATTTTGATCAATCTCAAATGACATGGTTATATAAATTGAAAAATTCGATTATTCTTATACATTTGATAAGTTGCAAGAAGCTTATGATAAATTGGCTTTTGAGTTTAAAGTTTCATTTTATAAAACCAAGAAGATAATTTCAAAGCAAAAATTAGAAAATGATTTGATTTCAAAAAACAATTTTAAATCTGAAGCAAAGTTAAAAGATTTTGAGCTTAAAGTTTTAAATCTACAAAATTTGCTTCAAAAGATGGAAGAAGATCATCACAAGGAAGTAGATGATCTTAAGAAGGAAAAAAGATTTGATTTTCAAAGAACTTGAATTTTTTTGGGGGGAAAATAAAATTTTTATGTTAGACAATCTAGTGCCCCTAGATTTATAAATAGAAGTGATTTAGACAATCTAGTGCCCCTTGAGTAAAGGGTGAGCCTTTTGTTTTATAAACTAAAATTTTACACATTATTTCATTTTTTTTTAACAATTAACATTTTTTACCCTCCTATGTTATGAGCTTTAAAGATTTTCAAACTTTGTTTGAATCATTTTTGATATAACAAAAAAGGGCGAATGTTGTGAAAAATTGTTTTTCAAATATTTCAAATGAATATGAGAGAACTTTAAATGACTTTGAACCTTTAATTCTTTATTCAAGTTTTATTTCACAAAAGGGGAACAATATCAAAAATAATTTTTTATTTGGTTTTATTATATCAAAAAGGGGAGATTATAGAACTAATGTTTTGATATAATAATAGAAAAAGTTTTGGACTAATTTGAAGAGATTTCGAAAATAGTTTTAAGTACAAACAACTTGAAAATAAGTTTGATATATTTTCTAAAGTATTTTAAATGTGTTTCAAATGTTTTAAAAAAGTCAAAGAGTACAAAATGTCCCAAGCGTTTCGATACACCCCTTAGGCGTTTCGATATAGTTTCCATGTTTTCAAAGGAAATGGTATAGGCGTTTCGATACGATCTTGGACCATTTCGATATGTTTTTCTACTGAAATATTTGGTTTCGATACAAAAAATATGTGTATTGATACGGCCGTATCGATATCGTTTTAGGTGTTTCGATACACCTCCAATGGATTTATGAAAACACCAACGATTTTATAAAAAAAAAACAATAACTATGATTCGTATCAAAATAGGTTGGGAATGGTTCGATAGGGGAGCATGGGCGTTTCGATACGCCTTATAGGCATTTCGATACCCGTCATTAATTGCATATTCAACGACTATTTCCCAAAGTAGTATATCGAAACGACTATCACGAGTTTCAAAATTAGCCTTGAAATTAACTTCAAACGGTTCAAAATCAATCCCAACGGTCATCAACGACTAGAAGCTCAATTGGGATGATAAAAGGAAGTCTCAAGCATTAAGAGAAGACTAATGCTTCCATTGTAACAACATTATGATCAAAGATATGTCTTAGAGCTTAAATCCTATCTTTGGGTAGACAAAACACTTGTGAGCTCAAATTGTCAATGTATGCTCAAGTGTATTAAGATTGGGTGAGTGTTTTAGATTGCAAACATATACCTTGTTATAAAGATTAGAAGTTTGCTTAAGTTTTTCTCTTGTTTAAGAGAATTCTCAAAGTTCGGGCTATAAAATTTGGATGTTAGATTCGGGGATAGAATCTAGGTTGTAAGGTTAACCCTTTGTCCTCAAAAGGTAGAAATTATTAGTGAATTAAGGAAATCCTTAGTGGTAAGCTAAGGTAGTAGATGTAGATGTTAGAAGATTGAACCACCTAAATCCTTGTGTCAATTTTTCTATTTTTTTCTTCCACTTCAAACCATCCAAATTACCATTTTTCCATCACTTGGAAAATATTAATTCGTTGTGCAATGAGCCTAACATTTTCAGTACGATTATTTACAGACATTTTTACTTCAATTATTTTGGGATTATTAGAGATTGAGATGTATTTAAACTTCATGCATAGAATTAATTATTCAATTTTTTAATTTTAAATCAGAATATTTAGTTTTTAACTGTGTTCTTATCTTTTGGTTTACAAATTTGGTTTCGAATCACTTTTGCGATTACTTGATGTTAAAGTTTTGAAAGTAACAACTTTAACCCACCATACACCTCAAGTCAAAATTAATGAATTACAATAGTAATATATTTCATCTTAGAAAATAATTGGGAGAGCCCCATCCGGTTCCTAAGAAAACTGAGATAACGATAGTTACGAATAAAAAAGATGAACGTGTACTAATACATATCTAAAATAGGTGGAGAATTTTCATTGATTAGCATAAACTCAACAAAATTACTAGGAATAATCATTGTTCTCTCTTATTCATAGATCAAAAGCTAGAACGTCTTGTGGGTATGTCTCATTATTATTATTATTATTATTATTATTATTATTATTATTATTATTATTATTATCTGGATGTGTACTCAAGATTTCATTGAATTCTTATAGCCTTGGAGGATCAAGACAAAAACATATTAAACATGCCTATTTGGAATATTCTTATAGCTACAGATGCCCTTCGGATTATGCAATAAATCATGTATCTTCAAAAGCAACATAATAAATATATTTTTTATCTTTTGGAGAAAATTATTTTTTTAGATGAATTTATTATATATGAAAACTCATTTAATAAAATGCTTAAAACTTTGAGAATATCCTAAAAAGATGCATAAAAGTGAACTTGTTACTAAATTATGAAAAATACCATTTTATGATAGATCGAAAAATAATTTTAGAGAATATAATATCATATAAAAGAATTGAAGTTGATAAATCTAAAATCAATGTTATACTATAATTACCCTACTCCATAGATATGGGAAAGGTTTGCTTTTTCTTTGTTTATGCATATTTTTATCGAAGGTTTATCAATGATTTCTCTAAGATAATCACTCCACTTTGCAAGTTAATTCAAAATGATATAGACTTTGACTTCAACAAACCATCAAAGTGAGCATTCGATGAACTTAAAGAAGCATTAATATTCGTATTAGTCGTTCAACCACTAAATTGGGACCATCTGTTTGAGATTATGTGCAACGAGAATGATCATGATGGTGAGGTCATACTTGAAAAAAGAATTAATAGAGTTGAACACATTATTTAGTATGTATCTAAAACACTCGATGTTGCACAAACAACTTACTCTCTTACAAAGAATGAATTGCTAGCTGTAATCTTCGGACTAGATAAATTTCGAGCTTACTTGCTAGAAGTTAAAGTGATCATGTATACAGAACATGCAATCCTCAAATACTTGTCTGTGAAAAAATACTTTAAGACAAGACCTTTGTGATGGGTACTATTTTTTAAGATTTTGACCTTGAAATCCATGATAAAAGGGGAGTATAAAATACAGTAATCGATCACCTTAAAATAATCAACCAAGTTTAATAAATGAGGATTTTCTTAATGAACAATTTTCATAGCTAGAGGAATTATACCATGATAAGTAGACGTCGTGAACTATCTTGCTACAAAAACATTAGCATCAAGCTTACCAAGAGCCACTAAAAACAAGATAAAAGAGCGACACAAAATAATATATATGATACAACTCATACATTTTGAAATTAAGAAATGATCAAATCATTCACAGATGCATGAAAAATCAAAAAGTCAATTACATTCTTCAAAGTATGGCGAACATTTCGCTTTCAAGCAAACAACACACAATGTACTAGAGTGTGAATTTTTTGACCCGCATTCTTCAAGGATGCATATTTGTTTCTGTAAAACATGTGAACAATGTCTAAATGGGCTTTATAGTGAACCCGTTCAAATTTTAACTGAGTAAAAAGCTCAAAATTTGAGTTTAAGGTGTATAATTAGGTTCAAAAGCCCATAATTAACAATTTGAACTCATAAAATTTGATTTATTATCATTTTCGATCATTTTGCAGGGGTTAGAGCGTGCATGTCTAAATAGGCTATATAGTGAACTCGTTTGAATTTTAACTGAGTAAAAAGCTCAAAATTTGAGTTTAAGCTGTAACATTAGGTTCAAAGGCACATAATTAACTTTTTTTACCCAAAGTTTTTTATTTAGTATAATTTTCTTTCATTTTGTAGGGTTTAGAGCGTGCATGTCTAAATGGGCTTTATAGTGAACCCGTTTGAATTTTAACCGAGAAAGAAGCTAAAAATTTTGAGATTAAGCTATATAATTAGGTTCAAAAGCCCATAATTAACAATTTAACTCATAAAATTTGATTTAATATCATTTTCGATCCCGTTTTGTAGGGTTTACAGTGTGCATGTCTTAATGGGCTTTATAGTGAACCCATCGAATTTTAACTGAGTAAAAAGAGCAAAATTTGAGATTAAGCAGTATAATTAGGTTCAAAAGCCCGTAATTAACAATTTGAATTCATAAAGTTTGTTTTAATATCATTTTCGATTGTTTTATAGGGTTTAGAGTGTGCTTGTCTAAATGGGCTTTTTAGTGAACTCGTTCGAATCTTAACAGAGTAAAAAGCTCAAAATTTGAGTTTAAGTTGTATAATTATGTTCAAAAGCCCATAATTAACAATTTGAACTCATAGAATTTGATTTAATATCATTTTCCATCGTTTTGTTGGTTTTAGAGCGTGCATGTCTAAATGGGCTTTATAGTGAACCCGTTCGAATTTTAACCGAGTAAAAAGCTCAAAATTTGAGTTTCAGCTGTATAATTAAGTTCAAATGCACATATTTAACTTTTTGTACCAAAAAAATTGATTTAATATTATTTTTGATCGTTTCGTAGGGTTCAGAGCGTGAATGTCTAAATGGGCTTTATAGTGAACCCGTTCAAATTTTAACCGAGTACTGAACTCATAAAATTTGAGTTTAAGTTGTATAATTAGGTTCAAAAGCCCATAATTAACTATTTAGACATGCACGCTCTAGCCCCTACAAAACGAACGAAAATCATATTAAATCAAATTTTATGATTAGGTTCAAAAGCCCATAATTAACAATTTGAACTCATAAAATTTGATTTAATATCATTTTCGATCAATTTGCAGGGGTTAGAGCGTGAATATCTAAATGGGCTTTATATTGAAGGCGTTTGAATTTTAACGAGTAAAAAGCTCAAAATTTGAGTTTAAGCTGTAAAATTAGGTTCAAAAGAACATAATTAACTTTTTGAAACCAAAGTTTTTTTTATTTAATATAATTTTCTTTCATTTTGTAGGGTTCAGAGCATGCATGTCTAAATGGGCTTTATAGTGAACCCGTTCGAATTTTAACCGAGAAAAAAGCTCAAATTTGAGATTAAGTTTTATAATTAGGTTCAAAAGCCCATAATTAACAATTTGAACTCATAAAATTTGATTTAATATCATTTTCGATCGTTTTGTAGGGTTAAGAGCGTGCATGTCTTAATGGGCTTTATAGTGAACTCGTTCTAATGTTAACTAAATAAAAAGCTCAAAATTTGAGTTGAAGCTGTAAAATTGGTTTCGAAAGCACAAAATTAACTTTTTGTACCCAAAAAATTTTGATTTAATATCATTTTTTATCTTTTCGTAGGTTTAAGAGCGTGCATGTCAAATGGGCTTTATCGTGAACCCGTTCGAATTTTAACCGAGATAAAAGTTCAAAATTTAAGATTAAGTTGTATAATTAGGTTCAAAAGCCCATAGTTAATAAATTGAACTCATAAAATTTGATCTAATATCATTTTCGATCATTTTGTAGGGTTAAGAGTGTGCATGTCTAAATAGGCTTTATAGTGAACTCGTTCGAATGTTAACTGAGTAAAAAGCTCAAAATTTGAGTTGAAGCTATAAAATTAGGTTTAAAAGCACAAAATTAACTTTTTGTACCCAAAAAAATTGATTTAATATCATATTTTATCGTTTCGTAGTTTTCAGAGCGTGCATGTCTAAATGAGCTTTATAGTGAACCCGTTCGAATTTTAACTGAGTCAAAAGCTCAAAATTTGAGATTAAGTTGTATAATTAGTTTAAAAATCTCATAAATAACAATTTGAACTCATAAAATTTGATTTGATATCATTTTCGATCGTTTTGTTGGGTTTAGAGCGTGCATGTCTAAATGGGCTTTATAGTGAACTTGTTCGAATTTTAACCAAGTAAAAATGATGTGTTCTGATCTTGTTGATGATGCTGAATGACAAACTTTGATTGTAGGATTTAGGAAGTATGCAAGTCTCTCGCAAGAAGTGGCTGCAAAATAAAGAATTAAAGATAAAGGATGAAAGGAATAGTTTAGGGACTGATTTGGAAGCGGAAGGATATGTGGTGTTGACAAGGGTGAATGGATATTTAGAATGATTTGTGATGATGACAAAGGGGCGGGAATGATGATGGAATGAGAGTATATGTAAGGATGGTGATATGGTAAAAGGGAAATAGTATCTTAAAGATACTCAAGGAAGAAACTAGGTTATAGAAAACCTAATCCCGAATCTTATATTGATCTTTAAAGGATGGTGATAAATGGACTTTGACCCTTTTAGTATATTAAACTAAAAGAACCCGAAGTATCAAGATGGATAGAAAGGGGTTGACGCCACAAGTAATTTTATATAATCTGAATGGTGTGTTTACAAAATGAAATCCAAGTCCTATTTATAGTTTTCTAAGGGGTTTGGCCGAAATGGCCTTTAACTATTCGGATAACCATTCTTTTGAATGTTGTCTCCCTCCAAATCTATTCGAAGAGTTGTAACTCTTCGCTCCAGCCTGCACAGTCATCAGTAATTGGGCCATATCTCGAGTTCCCGATATCGGATTGATACGATTCAACATGCGTTGGAAAGATAAGAGATGGAGGAACAACTTTCATGAAGACACCAAAACACAATTCGACTTTTATCCTTCTCGAAATTAGCAAACACGTGGACCATCATAAATCTGTCCAATGAAGAGTGATGCCTCTTTGTTTTGGCGTGAAATTCATATTTCCCTCCAAGGAGTGGCGCCCAAACATGTTTCCCTCCAAGGCTGGTCGGTTGTTTCCCTTGGGGAGGGAACATGTCCTTCCATGGTTGAGCTGAAGGTTGTAGGGTGAGCTGAGATGAGCTGATTGAGCTAAGAGTGAGCTGACTTGAGTTGAGCTAGCTAGCTGACTTAGCTATCTCAAATTTTGCTTTCAATTTGAGCTTTCTGGACCTGACTTTAGCTAGTTGAGCTAGGCCTTTAAGTTCGTGAACTCCTCTTCATAATCCTTTTAAGTTCACGAGTTGAAATAGTCCTGCACTTGAGCTCCTTTGCATTTCTTTGCGTTTTAGTTATTCTTGAGCTGCTACGAGCTACCATAATCCTTTCCAAGCAAAGTTGAGCTACCCTTGATGTCTTTAAGCTTCCTTAGACTATTATGTTTACTTAAAATAACTAAAACAATAAGTAAACAATGTGTAAGTTGAAACGAATTGAAATAAACTAAAATGAGCTTAAAATAATATAGTTTAGCTAATATTAAGAATACGCTAACTTAGAATAATTATAAACATGTAGTTATGCAATCACGAAGCATCACTTAAATAGAAAAAGCATGCTTGTCAATATATAGAATGCATAAATTAGATAATAGAAGATAAAGTAAGGTAGACTCCCTTAGAATCAGTTGGAAGATTTTCAATGATGTGATTAAATCATAGAGAAAATAGGTGCCGATTAGGATCATATCAAAAAAGTTCAAAATTTGAGATTAAACTGTATAATTATGTTCAAAAGCACATAATTAACTTTTTGTACCCAAAACATTTGATTTTATATTATTTTTGATCGTTTCGTTGGGTTTAGAGCGTGCAAGTCAAAATGAGCTTTATAGTGAACCCGTTCGAATTTTAACCGAGTACTGAACTCATAAAATTTGAGTTTAAGCTGTATAATTAGGTTCAAAAGCCCATAATTAAAAATTTCAACTCATAAAATTTGATTTAATATCATTTTCGATCATTTTGTAAGATTTAGAGCGTGCATGTCTAAATAGGCTTTATAGTGAACCCGTTCAAATTTTAACCGAGTAAAAATCTCAAAATTTGTGATTAGGCTGTATATTAATGTTAAAAAGCCCATAATTAACAATTTGAACTTATAAAATTTGATTTCATATCATTTTCGATCATTTTGTCGGGTTTAGAGCGTGCATGTCGAAAAGGGCTTTATAGTGAACCTATTGGAATTTTAAGCGAGTAAAAAGCTCAAAATTTGAGTTTGAGCTGTATAATTAGGTTCAAAAGCCCATAATAAACTATTTAAACTCATAAAATTTGATTTAATATCATTTTTGATTATTTTGTAGGGTTCAGAGCGTGCATGTCTAAATGAGCTTTTTAGTGAACCCGTTCGAATTTTAACCTCGTAAAAATCTCACTATTTGAGTTTGAGCTGTATAATTAGGTTCAAAAGCACAACATTAACTTTTTCTACTCAAAAAATTTGACTTAATATCATTTCCATTGTTTTGTAGGGTTTAGAGCGTGCTTGGCTAAATGGGCTTTATAGTGAACCCGTTCGGATTTTAATAGAGTAAAACGCTCAAATTTGAGTTGAAGTTGAATAATTAGGTTCAAAAGCTCATAATTAACTATATGAACTCATAAAATTTGATTTAGTATCATTTTCGATCGTTTTGTAGGGTTCAGAGCATGCATGTATAAATGGGCTTTATAGTGAACCTGTTAAAATTTTAACCGAGTAAAAAGCTCAAAATTTGAGATTAAACTTTATAATTATGTTCAAAAGCACATAATTAAATTTTTGTACCAAAAAAAATTGATTTAATATTATTTTTGATCGTTTCGTAAGTTTCAGAGCGTGCATGTCTAAATGGGCTTTATAGTGAACGTGTTCGAATTTTAACCGAGTACTGAACTCATAAAATTTGAGTTTAAGCTGTATAATTAGGTTCAAAAGTCCATAATTAAAAATTTCAACTCATAAAATTTGATTTAATATCATTTTCGATCATTTTGTAGGGTTTAGACCGTGCATGTTTCAATGGGCTTTATAGTGAACCTATTCTAATTTTAAACGAGTAAAAAGCTCGAAATTTGAGTTTAAGATGTATAACTAGGTTCAAAAGCCCATAATTAACAATTTGAATTCATAAAATTTGATTTCAAATCATTTCCAATCGTTTTGTTGGGTTTAGGGTGTGTATGTCTAAATGGGCTTTATAATGAACCCGCTCAAATTTTAACCAAGTAAAAAGCTAAACAATTTAGATTAGGCTGCTTAATAATGTTAAAAAACCATAATTAACAATTTGAACTTATAAAATTTGATTTCAAATCATTTTCGATCGTTTTGTAGGGTTTAGAGCATGCATGTCTAAATGGGCTTTATAGTGAACCCGTTCGAATTTTAACCAAGTACTGAACTCATAAAATTTGAGTTTAAGCTGTATAATTAGGTTCAAAAGCCCATAATTAACAATTTCAACACATAAAATTTGATTAAATATAATTTCGATCGTTTTGTAGGGTTTTGAGCGTGCATGGTTAAATGGGATTTATAGTGAACCTATTAGAATTTTAACCGACTAAAAAGCTCAAAATTTGAGTTTAATCTGTATACTTAGGTTCAAAAGCCCATAATTAACTATTTGAAATCATAAAATTTGATTTAATATCATTTTTGATCATTTTGTAGGGTTCAGAGCGTGCATGTCTAAATGGGCTTTATAGTGAACCCGTTCGAATTTTAACCGAGTAAAAAGCTCACAATTTGTGTTTGAGCTATATAATTAGGTTTAAAAGCACAAAATTAACTTTTTCTACTCAAAAATTTTGATTTAATATCATTTTTCATTGTTTTGTAGGGTTTAGAGCATGCATGGCTAAATGGGCTTTATAGTGAACCCATTCGAATTTTAATAGAGTAAAAAGCTCAAATTTAAGTTTAAGTTGTATAATTAGGTTCAAAAGCCCATAATTAACTATATAAACTCATAAAATTTGATTTAATATCATTTTTGATCATTTTGTAGGGTTCAGAGCATGCATGTATAAATGGGCTTTATAGTGAACCTGTTAGAATTTTAACCGAGTAAAAAGCTCAAAATTTGAGATTAAACTGTATAATTATGTCCAAAAGCACATAATTAAATTTTTGTACCCAAAAAAATTGATTTAATATTATTTTTTATCGTTTCGTAGGGTTCATAGCGTGCAAATCTAAATGGGCTTTATAGTGAACCCGTTCGAATTTTAACAGAGTACTGAACTCATAAAATTTGAGTTTAAGCTGTATAATTAGGTTCAAAAATCCATAATTAAAAATTTCAACTCATAAAATTTGATTTAATATCATTTTCGATCATTTTGTAGCGTTTAGAGCGTGCATGTCTAAATGGGCTTTATAGTGAACCTATTCGAATTTTAACCGAGTAAAAAGCTCGAAATTTGAGTTTAAGTTGTATAAATAAGTTTAAAAGCCCATAATTAACAATTTGAATTCATAAAATTTGATTTAATATCATTTTTGATCGTTTTGTTTGGTTCAGAGCGTGCATGTCTAAATGGGCTTTATAGTGAACCCGTTCTAATTTTAACCGAGTAAAAAGCTCAAAATTTGAGATTAGGTTGTATAATTATGTTAAAAACCCTATAATTAACAATTTAAACTCATAGAATTTTATTTAATATCATATTCAATCGTTTTGTTGGGCTCAGGGCGTGCAAGTCTAAATGGGCTTTATAGTGAACCCGTTCGAATTTTTTTTGAAGGGAAAGGGCCTCATTAAAAAAACCCTATAGCTAGTCACCCCGAGGAGTGAGTAGGCCCCTATGGGGAAAAGAGTACCCATGGTTTTGTTGAGAAAAGGAGGAGAACCTCTCCAGGTTTACAGAAGCCCGAATAAAGTCGGGATTGTTACAATCAAAAGTGCAAGAAACAAAAGAACGCAAAGCCCTAGTAGCTAAGACATGGGCTACAACGTTTGCGTCTCTAGGTACATAACAAATTTTACAATCAGGCAGAGTACCAAGAGTGGAACGGATGCAAGACACCAAATGTCGCACTGTGGAAATCTCTTGGTGATGAATGTTGTTAACTTTGTTGGCAATGGAAGCAGAATCTGTTTCAAGAATTACATTAGTCCAGCCATTGGCAACAACAAGTTTTAAGCCTTCCAGAATAGCAAGAGCCTCGGCAGAAGCTGGATCTGGACAAACAAGAGGCATAGAGCATCCACCGAGAACAGAACCTGAAGCGTCTCGAGCAACGACGACGGCAGCAACACCCTTTAACACTGGGTCAAAGGCCCCATCTGTGTTAATTTTGACGAAACTAGACGCCAGTTTCGTCCATCTAGCTTGAGCGAAGGTAGGCTCAGCTAGCCGGGATCGTAAATGGGAAGCATCATTGACTATTATATAGTCCTGAAAGATTTTTTCTGCATTGGAAACAACTAACCAAGCTGGTTGGAGATGATTGTTATGGACAAAGTCATTACGTCGGTTCCATAAATTCCAGAGGATCGTAATAAGGAGGAAAAATTGATGTAAAGATAGGAAACTAGCAACTTTAGAGAGCCATTGGTTAGTAGATGTAGTATGCGAGGACGAGAAAATTCGAGCAGGGAGCCCTGCTAATAGTAGTGCCTCCTTGGTACTAGAACAGTCCCTCATCGCATGGAGGGTGGTTTCAATGGCCATGTTGCAAAGGGGACAGACTCCTGTACTAAGATTTGCCTAAAGAAGCTTTTGACCCGTTGGGATTGCATCATGACAAATCCGCCATCCAAAGGAACGGACCTTAGGTAAGGTGGGTAGTTTAGAAAGAATTTTCCAAATCTTAGAGGGTCTATTGACCAGCCCTAGTTGTAGCTGCAAAAATTGGTATCCCGACCGGACCGAATATATACCAGAGTCATGGTAACCCCAAAGAGTGGTGTCCTTAGTGTCATTAATAATGGGTACATTAAGGATGGTGTTAGCATCTTCAAAGGAGAAGTATTCTCGTACCTTTAATTCATTCCACTGAGTCGTATTAGGTATCATGAAGGTACCTGCACGAATAGGTATTTCGTCATTCAACTCATAATCACCATAAAGGTGTATAGGCTGAGAGCCTCCCCAGTTCTCAAAGTGGATCTGAATTTGACTAGATATGCCTAGCCGTTTAAAGAAACCATGGAGAAGTTTAGAGATAGCTACACTAAGGCCTTTCCACGCAAAGGATGACCTCCGAGTGTGTTCAGACTCAAGGATCGAACCCGACGGGTAATACTTACATTTATAGACCTGACTAAGGAGATTGTTTGGTTCACAGATCAAACGCCAAATTTGTTTGCCCAGTAAAGCAATATTGAAATGGTGCAGATCGCGGAACCCAATACCTCCTCCTGCTTTCGGCAGACAGACAGTGTCCCAAGGGAGCATGTGCCAACCTCGTTTGTCAGCTTTTCCAGACCACCAATATCGACGTATCGAGGCAGTCATATCATCGATGATGTTTTGTGGAAGAAGATAACATGACATAACATATTGAGGTATTGATTGTATGACTGATTTAATAAAAATTTCCCTACCACTAAAGGATAAGAGGTGTTTATCCCATTTACTCAGGCGAGCATTCATTTTTTCCCTGGTAAAACCCAAGGTTGTTGTCTTATTTTTCCCTATTAGAAGGGGGACTCCAAGATAAATACCTGGATCGTCAACTTCTCGTACATGAAGGATATCATTAATTTCCGTTCTAAGCGACATGGGAGTTTTCCGAGAAAAGAAAATAGTAGACTTTTTGAAGTTCACTGCTTGACCAGAGGAGGTAAAATAGGTTTGCAGAGTATTCTTAAGATGCTGAGCTTCTGTAGTTGTATTTTTAATGGATACAACACAGTCATCAGCAAAAAGAAGATGATTTACACGTGGCCCATTCCTACTAGCTTGAGCGCCCCTCAACACTGGGTCAAAAGCCCCATCTGTGTTAATTTTGAACGCCTGTTTCGTCCATCTAGCTTGAGCGAAGGTGGGCTCAGCTAGCCGAGATCGTAGATGGGAAGCATCATTAACTGTTGTATAGTCCTTAAAAAAATTTTCCTCATTGGAAACAACTAACCAATCTGGTTGAAGATGATTGTTATGGACAAAGTCATTACGGCGGTTCCACAAATTCCAAAGGATCGTAATAAGGAAAGAAAATTGATGTAAAGAAAGGAAACTAGCAACTTCAGAGAGCCACTAGTTAGTGGAGATAGTATGCGTGTAGGAGAAAATTCGAGTAGGAAGCCCTGCCAACAGGAGCGCCTCCTTGGTACTAGGACAGTACCTCATCGCATGGAGGGTGGTACCCGTTCGAATTTTAACCGAGTAAAAAGCTCAAAATTTGAGATTAGGCTGTATAATTATGTTAAAAAGCCCATAATTAACAATTTAAACTCATAAAATTTGATTCAATATCATTTTCAATCGTTTTGTTGGGCTCAGGGGGTGCTTGTCTAAATGGGCTTTATAGTGAACCCGTTCGAATTTTAACCGAGTAAAAAGTTCAAAATTAGAGTTTGAGCTGTATAATTAGGTTCAAAAGCACAAAATTAACATTTGTACTCAAAAAATTTGATTTAATATCATTTTCGATTATTTTATAGGGTTTAGAGTGTGCATGGCTAAATGAGCATTATAGTAAACCCGTTCGAATTTTAATAGAGTAAGAAACTCAAAATTTGAGTTTAAGTTGTATAATTAAGTTCAAAACCCCATAATTAACTATTTCAACTCATAAAATTATATGTAATATCATTTTCGATCGTTTTGTAGGGTTTAGAGCGTGCATGTACAAATTTGCTTTATAGTGAACCTGTTCGAATTTTAACCGAGTAAAAGCTCAAAATTAGAGATTAAACAGGATAATTATGTTCAAAAGCACATAATCAACTTTTTGTACACAAAAAATTGACTTAATATTATTTTTGATCGTTTCGTAGGGTTTAGAGAGTGCATGTCTAAATAGGCTTTATAGTGAAACCGTTCGAATTTTAACCGAGTACTGAACTCATAAAATTTGAGTTTAAGCTTGATAATTAGGTTCAAAATCCCAAAATTAAAAATTTCAACTCATAAAATTTGATTTAATATCATTTTCGATCATTTTATAGGGTTTATAGCGTGCATGTATAAATGGGCTTTATAGTGAACCTATTCTAATTTTAACCAAGTAAAAAGCTCAAAATTTGAGTTTAAGCTGTATAATTAGGTTCAAAAGCCCATAATTAACAATTTGAATTCATAAAATTTGATTTAATATCATTTTGGATCGTTTTGTTGGGTTCAGAGCGTGCATGTCTAAATGGGCTTTATAGTGAACCCGTTCAAATTTTAACCGAGTAAAAAGCTCAAAATTTGAGATTAAGCTGTATAATAATGTTAAAAAACCCATAATTAACAATTTGAACTCATAGAATTTGATTTACTATTATTTTCGATCGCTTTGTTGGGCTCAGAGCGTGCATGTCTAAATAAGATTTATAGTGAACCCGTTCAAATTTTAACCGAGTAAAAAGCACAAAATTTGAGTTTAAGCTGTATAATTAGGTTCAAAAGCACAAAATTAACTTTTTGTAGTCAAAAAATTTGATTTAATATCATTTTCGATCGTTTTGTAGGGTTTAGAGCATGCATGTACAAATTGGCTTTATAGTGAACTTGTTCGAATTTTAACCGAGTAAAAAGCTCAAATTTGAGATTAAACAGTATAATTATGTTCAAAAGCACATAATCAACTTTTTGTACACAAAAAATTGATTTAATATCATTTTTGATCATTTTGTAGGGTTAAGAGCGTGCATTTCTAAATGGCTTTATAGTGAACCTATTCGAATTTTAACCGAGTAAATAGCTCAAAATTTGAGATTAAATTGTATAATTATGTTCAAAAGCATATAAATAACTTTTTTTACCCAAAAAATTTGATTCAATATTATTTTTTATCGTTCATAGGGTTCAGAGCGTGCATGTCTAAATGGGCTTTATAGTGAACCCGTTCGAATTTTAACCGAGTAAAAAGCTCAAAATTTGAGATTAAGCTGTATAATAATGTTAAAAAACCCATAATTAACAATTTGAACTCATAGAATTTGATTTACTATCATTTTCGATCGCTTTGTTGGGCTCAGAGCGTGAATGTCTAAATAAGATTTATATTGAACCCGTTCAAATTTTAACCGAGTAAAAAGCACAAAATATGAGTTTAAGCTGTATAATTAGGTTCAAAAGCACAAAATTAACTTTTTTAGTCAAAAAATTTGATTTAATATCATTTCCGATCGTTTTGTAGGGTTTAGAGCGTGCATGTACAAATTGGCTTTATAGTGAACCTGTTCGAATTTTAACCGAGTAAAAAGCTCAAATTTGAGATTAAACAGTATAATTATGTTCAAAAGCACATAATCAACTTTTTGTACACATAAAATTGATTTAATATCATTTTTGATCATTTTGTAGGGTTAAGAGCGTGCATTTCTAAATGGCTTTATAGTGAACCTATTCGAATTTTAACCGAGTAAATACCTCAAAATTTGAGATTAAACTGTATAATTATGTTCAAAAGCATATAAATAACTTTTTTTACCCAAAAAATTTGATTCAATATTATTTTTTATCGTTCATAGGGTTCAGAGCGTGCATGTCTAAATGGGCTTTATAGTGAACCCGTTCGAATTTTAACCGAGTACTAAAATCATAAAATTTGAGTTTAAGCTGTATAATTAGGTTCAAAAGCCCTTAATTAAAAATTTCAACTCATATAATTTCATTTAATATCATTTTCGATCATTTTGTAAGGTTTAGAGCGTGCATGTCTAAATGGGCTTTATAGTGAACCTATTCGAATTTTAACCGAGTAAAAAGCTCAAAATTTGAGTTTAAGCCGTATAATTAGATTCAAAAGCACATAATTAACAATTTGAATTCATAAAATTTGATTTAATATCATTTTGGATCGTTTTGTTGGGTTCAGAGCGTGCATGTCTAAATGGGCTTTATAGTGAACCCGTTCAAATTTTAACTGATTAAAAAGCTCAAAATTTGAGATTAGGTTGTATATTTATGTTCAAAATCCCATAACTAACAAATTGAACTCAAAGAATTTGATTTAATATCATTTTCTATCCTTTTGTTGGGCTCAGAGCGTCCATGTCTAAATGGGTTTTATAGTGAACCCGTTCGAATTTTAACCTAATAAAAAGCTCAAATTTGAGTTTCATCAGTATAATTAAGTTTAAAAGCACATAATTAACTTTTTGTATAATTTTTTTTATTTAATATTATTTTTGATTGTTTCGCAGGGTTCAAAGCGTGCATGTCTAAATAGGCTTTATAGTGAACCCGTTCAAATTTTAACCGAGTATTGAACTCATAAAATTTGAGTTTAATCTGTATAATTTGGTTCAAAAGCCCATAATTAACAATTTGGACACATAAAATTTTATTTAATAGCATTTTCGATCTTTTTGCAGGGTTCAGAGCGTGCATGTCTATATGGGCTTTACAGTGAAACCGTTCAAATTTTAACCAAGTAAAAAGCTCAAAATTTGAGTTTATGTTGTATAATTAGGTTCAAAAGCCCATAATTAAGAACTTGAACTCATAAAATTTAATTTAATATCATTTTCAATCGTTTTGTAGGGTATAGAGCGTACATGTCTAAATTGGCTTTATACTAAACCCGTTCAAATTATAACCGAGAGAAAAGCTCAAAATTTGAGTTTAAGCTGTATAATTTGGTTCAAAAGACCATAGCTAACAATTTGAACTCCTAAAATTTGATTTAATATCATTTTCGATCGTTTTGCAGAGTTAAGACCGTGCATGTCTAAATGGGCTTTATAGTGAACCCGTTCGAGTTTGAACCGAGTAAAAAGCTCAAAATTTGAGCTTAAGCTGTATAATTATTTTCAAAAGCACATAATTAACTTTTTGTACCCAAAAATTTTGATTTAATATCATTTTTGATCATTTTGTAGGGTTCAGAGCGTGCATGTCTAAATGGGCTTTATAGTGAACCCGTTCGAATTTTAATCGAGAAAAAAGCTCAAATTTTGAGATTAAGATGTATAATTAGCTTCAAAATCCCAAAATTAACTATTTGATCTCTTAAAATTTGATTTAATATCATTTTCGATCATTTTGTATGGTTTAGAGCGTGCATGTCTAAATGGGCTTTATAGGGAACCCATTCAAATTTTAACCGAGTAAAAAGCTCAAAATTTGAGTTTAAGTTGTATAATTAGGTTCAAAAACCCATAATTATGATTTTGAACTTATAAAATTTGATTTAATATCATTTTCGATTGTTTTGTATGGTATAGAGCGTACATGTCTAAATAGGCTTTATTGTGAACTCGTTCGAATTATAACCGAGAAAAAAGCTTAAAATTTGAGATTAAGCTGTAAAATTAGGTTCAAAAGCACATAATTAACTTTTTGTACCAAAATTTTTTTATTTAATATCATTTACGATCGTTTTGTATGGTGTAGAGCGTGCATGTCTAAATGGGATTTATAGTGAACCCGTTCGAATTTTAATCGAGAAAAAAACTCAAAAAATTATATTAAGCTATATAATTTGGTTCAAAAGGTCATAATTAATAATTTGAACTCATAAAATTTGATTTAATATCATTTTCGATCGTTTTGTAGGGTTTAGAGCGTGCATGTCTATATGGACTTTATTAGGGGTGAGCAAAACTCGACTCGACTCGAAAAATCGAATTTTTCAACTCGAATCGAGGTGAAAAAACTCGAATCGTTTTAACTCGATTGAAATTTCATAAACTCGAATCGAATCAAAAAAATTTCAAATTAAGTTCAATTTATAAAAATGAAAATCGAATAACTCGAAATTTTTAATAATTATAAAGGTTAATTACACTTTTAACCCATGTAATTTTATTTTCAGTCCTTTCTTTTTTTACATTTTAATTTTCTTTTTTATAATCTAGTTACGTTCTAGATTCATTTTTTATTTTATTTAATAAAATTTTTATTTGTATCTTTTACATTATGTTATTTGTTTTTTAATTTTTGTATTTAATTTATCATTATTTTTTGTCTAGTCTTAGTCTTACCTAGATAAGAAGGAATTTATTAATAAAGCCTGTAATTTAATAAAATGACATATTCATACCTAAGGGCTAAGATATTTGATTGATGATAATAATAATTTTTTTTTTACACATATAAAAAATAATATGAAGAAATATGTATGTAAATTTAAAGAGAAAACCGTTTAAATTACAATCAAACTATATTATAGTATTATAAATAGTATAATTAAAATTTATACATAAATCGAAAAATCGAATCGACTCGAACTCGCTAAAATAGAATCGAATCGAAAAAATTTCAAAAAAATTTCAAATTAGAAAATATGATGACTCGAATCGACTCGCTCGAATGCTCACCCCTAGACTTTATAGTTAACCCGTTCGAATTTTAACTGAGTAAAAAGCTTAAAATTTGAATTGAAGCTGTAAAATTAGGTTCAAAAGCACAAAATTAATTTTTTCTACACAAATTTTTTTATTTAATATCATTTTCGATCGTTTTGTAGGGTTTAGAGCGTGCATGTCTAAACGGGCTTTATAGTGAACCCATTCGAATGTTAACCGAGAAAAAAGCTCAAAATTTGAGATTAATATGCATAATTAGGTTCAAAAGCCCATAATTAACAATTTGAACTCATAAAATTTGATTTAATATCATTTTCGATCGTTTTGTAGGGTTTAGAGTGTGTATGTCTAAATGGGCTTTATAGTGAACTCGTTCGAATTTTCACTGAGTAAAAAGCTCAAAAATTGAGTTGAAGCTGTAAACTTAGGTTTAAAAGCACAAAATTAACTTTTTGTACCAAAAAACTTGATTTAATATCATTTTTTATCGTTTTGTAGGGTTTAGAGCGTGCATGTCTAAATGGGCTTAATAGTGAACCTGTTCGAATTTTAACTGAGTAAAAAGCTCAAAATTTGTGATTAAGTTGTATATTTAGGTTCAAAATCTCGTAATTAACAATTTGAACTCATAAAATTTGATTTCATATCATTTTCGATCGTTTTGTAGGGTTAAGAGCGTGCATGTCTAAACGGGCTTTATAGTGAACCCATTTGAATTTTAACCGAGAAAAAAGCTCAAAATTTGAGATTATGATGCATAATTAGGTTCAAAAGCCCATAATTAACAATTTGAACTCATAAGATTTGATTTAATATCATTTTCGATCGTTTTGTAGGGTTCAGAGTGTGTATGTCTAAATGGGGTTTATAGTGAACTCGTTCGAATTTTAACTGAGTAAAAAGCTCAAAAATTGAGTTTAAGTTGTAAACTTAGGTTCAAAAGCACAAAATTAACCTTTTGTACCAAAAAATTGTTTTAATATCATTTTTTATCGTTTCGTAGGGTTCAGAGCGTGCATGACTAAATGGGCTTTATAGTGAACCTGTACGAATTTTAACTGAGTAAAAAGCTCAAAATTTGTAATTAAGTTGTATATTTAGGTTCAAAATCTCCTAATTAACAATTTGAACTCATAAAATTGGATTTCATATCATTTACGATCGTTTTGTAGGGTTTAGAGCGTGCATGTCTAAATAGGCTTTATAGTGAACCCGTTTAAATTTTAATCGAGTAAAAAGCTTAAAATTTTAGTTGGAGTTGTAAAATCAGGTTGAAAAGCACAAAATTAACTTTTTGTACCCAAAAAATTTGATTTAATATCATTTTTTACCGTTTCGTAGGGTTTAGAGCGTGCATGTCTAAATGGGCTCTATAGTGAACTCGTTCAAATTTTAAGTGAGTAAAAAGTTCAAAATTTGAGATTAAGCTGTATAACTAGGTTCAAAATCTCAAAATTAACACTTTGAATTCATAAAATTTGATTTCATATCATTTTCGATCGTTTTGTTGGGTTTAGAG
The DNA here is from genome assembly GCA_035048815.1 of Abelmoschus esculentus. Classification (NCBI taxonomy): domain Eukaryota; kingdom Viridiplantae; phylum Streptophyta; class Magnoliopsida; order Malvales; family Malvaceae; genus Abelmoschus; species Abelmoschus esculentus. The sequence goes on from JAUCBN010000037.1 coordinate 6,168,611, forward strand.
CGTGCATGTCTAAAAAGATTTATAGTGAACATGTTCGAATTTTAACCAAGTAAAAAGCTCAAAATTTAAGATTAAACTGTATAATTAAGTTCAAAAGTACATAATTAACTTTTTGTACCTAAAAAAATTGATTTAATATCATTTTTGATGATTTCGTAGGCTTCAGAGTGTGCATGTCTAAATGCGCTTTACAGTGAACATATTCGAATTTTAACCTAGTAAAAAGCTCAAAATTTGAGTTTAAGCTGTATAATTTAGTTCAATAGCAAATAATTAACTTTTTTTACACAAAAATTTTGATTTAATATCAATTTTAATTGTTTCGTAGGGTTCAGAGCGTGCATGTCTAAATGGGCTTAATAGTGAACCCGTTCAAATTTTAACAGAGTAAAAAGCTCAAAGTTTGAGATTAAGCTATATAATTTGTTTCAAAATATCATAATTAACAGTTTGAACTCATAAAATTTAATTTCATATCATTTTCGATCGTTTTGTAGGGTTTAGAGCGTGCATGTCTAAATGGACTTTATAGTGAACCTGTTCGAATTTTAACCAGTAAAAGCTCAAAATTTGAGATTAAATTATAAAATTAAGTTCAAAAGCACATAATTAACTTTTTGTACCCAAAAATTTTGATTTAATATCATTTTTGATCGTTTTGTAGGGTTCAGAGCGTGCATGTCTAAATGGGCTTTATAGTGAACTCGTTCGAATTTTAATCGAGAAAAAAGCTCAAATTTTGAGATTAAGCTGTATAATTAGGTTCAAAAGGCCATAATTAACTATTTAAACTCATAAAATTTGATTTAATATCATTTTCTATCGTTTTGTAGGGTTTAGAGTGTGCATGTCTAAATGGGCTTTATAGTGAACCCATTTGAATTTTAAAAGAGTAAAAAGCTCAAACTTTGAGTTTAAGCTGTATATTTAGGTTCAAATGTCCATAATTAACTATTTGAACTCATAAAATTTGATTTAATATCATTTTCGATCGTTTATAGGGTTTAGAGCGTACATGTCTAAATGGGCTTTATAGTGAACCGTTCAAATTTTAACCGAGTCAAAATCTCAAAAATGAGTTTAAACTGTATAATTAGGTTCAAAAGCCCATAATTAAGAATTTGAACTCAAAAAATTTAATTTAATATCATTTTCGATCGTTTTGTCGGTTATAGAGCGTACATGTCTTAATGGGCTTTATAGTGAACCCCTTTGAATTATAACCGAGAAAAAAGCTCAAAATTTGAGATTAAGCTATAAAATTATGTTCAAAAGCACATAATTAACTTTTTTTACCCAAATTTTTTTTATTTAATATCATTTACGATCGTTTTGTAGGGTTTAGAACGTGCCTGTCTAAATGGGCGTTATAGTGAACCCGTTTGAATTTTAACCGAGAAAAAAGCTAAAAAAATTATATTAAGCTATATAATTAGGTTCAAAAGCCCATAATTAACAATTTAAACTCATAAAATTTGATTTAATATCATTTTCGATCGTTTTGCAGGGTTTAGTGTGTGCATATCTAAATGGGTTTTATATTGAACCTGTTCAAATTTTAACCGAGTCAAAAGCTCAAAATTTAAGTTTAAGCTATATAATTATGTTCAAAAGCCCATAATTAAGAATTTGAACTCATAAAATTTGATTTAATATCATTTTCGATCGTTTTGGAGGGTATTGAGCGTACATGTCTAAATGGGCTTTATAGTGAACTCGTTCGAATTATAACCGAGAAAAAAGCTCAAAATTTGAGATTAAGCTATAAAGTTATGTTCAAAAGTAGATAATTAACTTTTTGTACCCAAAATTTTTTATTTAATATCATTTATGATCGTGCATGTCTAAATGGGCTTTATAGTGAACCCGTTCGAATTTTAACCTAGAAAAAAGCTAAAAAATTATATTAAGTAATATAATTAGGTTCAAAAGCCCAAAATTAACAATTTAAAATCATAGAATTTGATTTAATATCATTTTCGATCGTTTTGTAGGTTTTAGAGCATTCATGTGGAAATGGGATTTATAGTGAATTCGTTCGAATTTTAACCGAGTAAAAAGTTCAAAATTTAAGATTAAACTGTATAATTAGGTTCAAAAGCCCATAATTAAAAATTTGAACTCATAAAATTTGATTTAATATCACTTTCGATCATTTTGTAAGGTTTAGAGCGTGCATGTCTAAATGAGCTTTATAGTGAACCTATTCGAATTTTAACCAAGTAAAAAGCTCAAAATATGAGATTAAGTTGTATAATTAGGTTTAAAAGCCCATGATTGACTATTTGAACACATAATATTTGATTTAATATCATTTTCGATCATTTTGTATGGTTCAGAGCGTGCATGTCTAAATGGGCTTTATAGTGAACCTATTCGAATTTTAACTAAGTAAAAAACTCAAAATTTGAGATCCAGCTGTATAATTAGGTTTGAAATCTCACAATTAACAATTTGAACTCATAAAATTTGATTTCATATCATTTTCGATCATTTTTAGGGTTTAGAGCGTGCATGTCTAAATGGGCTTTATAGTGAACCTGTTCGAATTATAACCTAGTAAAAAGCTCAAAATTTGAGATTAAATTGTATAATTAAGTTCAAATGCACATAATTAACTTTTTGTACCCAAAAAATTTTATTTAATATCATTTTTTATCGTTTTATAGGGTTCAGAGGGTGCATGTCTAAATGGGCTTTATAGTGAACCTATTCGAATTTTAACCGACTAAAAAGATCAAAATATGAGATTAAGTTTTATAATTAGGTTTAAAACCCCATAATTAACTATTTGAACTCATAAAATTTGATTTCATATCATTTTCGGTCGTTTTATAGGTTTTTGAGTGTTCATGTGGAAATGAGCTTTATAGTGAACCCGTTCGAATTTTAACTGAGTAAAAAGCTCAAAATTTGAGATTAAACTGTATAATTAAGTTTAAAAGCCCGTAATTAAAAAATTTAACTCATAAAATTTGATTTAATATCATTTTCGATCGTTTTGTAAGGTTTAGAGCTTGCATGTGTAAATAGGCTTTATAATGAACCAGTTCGAATTTCAACTATATAAATAGGTTCAAAAGCCCATAATTAATAATTTGAATTCATAAAATTTGATTTAATATCATTTTCGATTGTTATGTAGGGTTTAGAGCGTGCATGTCTAAATGGGCTTTATAGTGAACCCATTCAAATTTTAACCGAGTAAAAAGCTCAAAATTTTAGTTTAACCTGCATAATTAGGTTCAAAAGCCCATAATTAAGAATTTTAACTCATAAAATTTGAATTAAAATCATTTTCGGTCGTTTTGTAGGGTATAGAGCGTACATGTCTAAATGGGATTTATAGTGAACCTGTTCAAATTTTAACAGAGTAAAAAGCTCAAAATTTGAGTTTAAGTTGTATAATTATGTTCAAAAGCCCATAATTAACAATTTGAACTCATAAAATTTGATTTAATATCATTTTCGATTGTTTTGTAAGGTTCAGAGCGTGTGATAAGTGCTCAATTTACTATCACTTTTTACCCCTTTTATGGACATTAATCACCGAATTTACACCCACTCGACCAATGCATGTACTTAGTGTAATATATTTAGGAGTTAAGCTCATAGAGATAATATTTACATAAAAAGGCAAGTTTTACTACATTTTTATATCTGTGCAGGAGAACCAGTGCCGCAGCAGCAACATGGCCGAGGCAGGACCTGATGCTGAGGCAGCAGCTGAGAGCCAGGAAGCAAGACTGTAGGCGATTGAATGAGAAAAATCCAAGGGACGTTTCTGGACATAAAGCACATGGATCGGAGCTGGTTAGCATGAGGAAAAGCCCAAGATAAGGCCACGCGAGAAAGCCCCTTAGTTGAATTAAACTTGGAAATATTTTAATTATGTACTTAACTTGTTCCCTACTCCAAGTTGTATTCTACTTAGGAAAGGTTTGTCCTAGGTTTAGCCTATATAAAGACCTAACCGTCCAATGTATGAGAGACGGATACCTAGAGAGAGAGAGCCGATTCATAACTTTGTTTTCTTCCTCTCAACTATGTTCTAAGCTTTCTTAGGGTTTAGGTGAAGGTTGTTTAGTATTTGTGAGAGGAGATTGTACTTTGTCTTTGTTTCAATGCAATAAAATTATCAAGGTTTGCTTATCCTTTGTTATTCCTTGTTCTTACATTCAAGTTCGGGAGAGAAGTTTGTGAGTAATCCATTTATCTAGATTTGGGAGAGTTATATTCACGAAAGGGGTAAGTACGGTGTTTCAATCGCGAAATACTAACTCGGCCTAGGGATAGGTTAAGAGTTTCAGTGGCTAAAAGAAGTGTGAGATTGGTTGGTGAGTATAATTGGTTCACGCCGGGAGGTATCATCAAGGACTAGTCATCAACAGTACTTCTACTTAGGGATAAGCAGAGTCATTCAAGGACACTTTGCCGAACTTTGGTAAAGTCCACCCACGAGCAAGGGATTGCCGCGGCGGACAGTATCGTCGCTACCAAGGCAGTAATCTGCAGTGTTGCCGAGGTAGTGAAATACGATTGCATTGGGCAGAGACAAGTCAATCAAATCCACAATACAAAGCAAATGGATCTTGACCTATCTCTCTCTGTTATCAAATCTTATTCTTTTATTTAGTTGTTTTATTTCAGTTTATCAAACCCAAAACTACTTGTGTTTTATTTTATTTCTTTCTACAGAACAAGAAGATGAAGAAGACATATTGAGTATACTAATCCCTATGGAGACGATAATCCGATAAATACTTATCACTTATTACTTGCGATGTGTCCACTTGCACTAAACGCGCACTTTTGACACGCAACAAGTTTTTGGCGCCGTTGCCGGGGATTGGCAATTAAATTTTGTTTTCTTTATTTTCTTGTTTCTTTTTATTTTTATTTTACTTTTGTTTTTCTTGGTGTATGACCATGGCCAACCCAACCAACCCTTTGTACGAGTTAGACCCAAAGATCGAACGAACAAGGCAAAGGTTGAGGAGACAAATCCAAGAAGCTATGGCAGATCACCCGGTAGGACAAAACTTACCTGCCGGCAATGGAGGTCTTCCACCGCCACCAGGGCCGCAGTAGCTCACTGTCAGAGACTTCCTGGAGGAGGATTTAAATGGATTAAACCTAGGAGTCGTTACACCGGAGATAGAAACAGCCCACTTTGAACTAAAACCTGTCATGTTCGATATGCTTAACACTATTGGACAGTTTGGTGGGTCTGTAACTGAAGATGCAAGGCAGCATCTCAAGTCCTTCATGGAGATATGCAATTCCTTCAAAATCCAAGGAGTCCATGAAGATGTCTTGAGATTGAAGTTATTCCCCTATTCACTGAAGGATAGAGCGAAAGCCTGGCTAAACAGCATTCCAGCAGGATCTATTGGATCTTGGAGTGAACTCTGCCATGATTTTATTACACGTTTTAATCCTACAAATTTATATGATAGAATTCGTAATGAAATCACTTCTTTTCGACAGGCAGATGACGAACCTATGTACGAGGCATGGGAGCTACAGGGAGTTACTGCACAAGTGTCCTTTACATGGATTTCCCCTATGTACACAAGTGACCATGTTCTTTAATGCCACGAATGCCCCGACAAGGATGATGTTAGATGCCTCGGCGAACGGAACACTCTTGGACAAGGCACCTGAGGAAGCTATTGAGATACTAAACAAACTCGCAAAGAACGATTTTCAATTCCCTACATCTAGGCGAGGAGGAGTAAGATGCCAAGCCACAGTGAATGAGTTAGACACATCAAATTCAGTGGCAGCACAATTGGCCTCTCTTAAAAAGATGGTGCAAAATTTGCAAGTACAACAAAATACCCGTGAGGTTAAGGTAATTGATTCTTTTTGTGATTTATGTGGAGGTAACCACAGTTCCTCTGAGTGTATGAATCAAGAAACCGGTATGTATGTTGGAAATTACAACCGAAACAATATGATGTCCAACACATACAATCCCTCATGGAAGAGGCATCCAAACCTATCATGGAGCAACCCTAATAATGCCTTAAACCCAACCACCCAACCTTCAGGATTCCAGCAACCCATGCAACATCTGCCGCAGCCGCAGGTCCAGCAGTCAGTGCCGCCGCCGCAGATGCAGCAGCAACCGGTAAGTTCGTTGGAAAACAATCTTAAAGCCTTTATGATGAAAACTGAGTCATACATGGCAGAGAACAGTAATTTCATCAAGAGGATAGATGCTTTTATGAATTGAACTGAGATGAGGTTGCATAATCAAGAAGCAGCTATTAAAACACTAGAAACTCAAATTGGCCAGGTTTCTCAAAACATAAACACTAGACCACAAGGAGGACTACCTAGCAATACTAAAGTTGCTAAGGTAATGGGCCATGAACAGTGTAAAGCAATCACTACTAGGAGTGGTCTACAGCTGAAGGAAAAGATCCCAGCAAGCCAAATTCCATCAGCAGACCCAGAAAAAAAAGAGGCTGAGCAAACTGATCCTGATAACACTGCCCCCGCAGAAAGCGCTGCAGCTCCTAGGTTCAAAAGTCCATAATTAACCATTTGAACGCATAAAATTTGATTTAATATTATTTTCGATCATTTTCTTCGGTTCAGACCGTGCATGTCTAAATGGGCTTTATAATGAACTCGTTCAAATTTTAACCGAATAAAAAGCTCAGAATTTGATTTTAAGCTATATAATTAGGTTCAAAGGCCCATAATTAACAATTTGAACTCATAAAATTGTATTTAAAATCATTTTCGATCGTTTTGTTGGGTTTAGAGCGTGCATGTCTAAATGGGCTATATAGTGAACCCATCGAATTTTAACCAAGAAAAAAGTTCAAAAATTTGAGATTAAGCTGTATAATTAGGTTCAAAAGACCATAATTAACAATTTGAACTCATAAAATTTGAGTTAATATCATTTTCGATCGTTTGTAGGGTTTAGAGTGTGTTTATATTAATGGGCTTTATAGTGAACTCGTTCGAATCTTGAATGAGTAAAAAGCTCAAAATTTGAGTTTAAGCTATAAATTTAGGTTCAAAAGCACATAATTAACTTTTTGTATCCAAAAAAATTTATTTAATATCATTTTTGATTGTTTTGTAGGGTTTAGAGCGTGCATGTCTAAATAGGCTTTATAGTGAACCCATCAAATTTTAACCGAGAAAAAAGCTCAAAATGTGAGATTAAGTTGTATAATTAGGTTCAAAAGCCCATAATTAACAATTTGAAATCATAAAATTTGATTTAATATCATTTTCAATCATTTGGTAGGGTTTAGAGCGTACATATCTAAAATGGCTTTCTAGTGAACCCATCAAATTTTAACCGAGAAAAAAGCTAAAAATTTGAGATTAAGCGTATAATTAGGTTCAAAAGTCAATAATTAACAATTTAAACTCATAAAATTTGATTTAATATCATTTTCGATCGTATTGTAGGTTCAAAGCGTGTATGTCTAAATGAGCTTTATAGTGAACCCGTTCAAATTTTAACCGAGTAAAAAGCTTAAATTTTGAGTTTAAGCTATATAATTAGGTTTAAAAGCCCATAATTAAAAAATTGAACTCATAAAATTTGATTTAACATCATTTTCGATCGTTTTATAGGGTTTAGAGCGTACAATTCTAAATGAGCTTATAGTGAACTCGTTTGAATTTTAACTGAGTAAAAAGCTCAAAATTTGAGTTTAAGCTATAAAATTAGGTTCAAAAGCACATAATTAAATTTTTGTATCCAAAAAAATTTATTTAATATCATTTTTGATTGTTTTGTAGGGTTCAGAGCGTGCATTTCTGAATGGGCTTTATAGTGAAGCCATCGAATTTTAACCGAGTAAAAAGCTCAAAATTTAAGATTAAATTGTATAATTAGGTTAAAAAGCCCATAATTAACAATTTTGAACTCATAAAATTTGATTTAATATCATTTTCGATCGTTTTTTTAGGTTTAGAGCGTGCATGTCTAAATGGGTTATATAGTGAACCTATCGAATTTTAACCGAGTAAAAAGCTCAAAATTTGAGATTAACCTGTATAATTAGGTTTAAAAGCCCATAATTAACAATTTGAACTCATAAATTTGATTCATTATCATTTTCGATCGTATTGTAGGGTTTAGAGCGTGCATGTCTAAATAAGCTTTATAGTGAACTCGTTTGAATTTTAACTAAGTAAAAAGCTCAAAATTTGAGTTTAAGCTGTGAAATTAGGTTCAAAAGCACAAAATTAACTTTTTGTATCCAAAAATTTTTGTTTAATATTATTTTCGATCATTTTGCAGGGTTTAGAGCGTGCATGTCTAAATAGGCTTTATACTGAACCCGTTCGAATTTTAACCGAGAAAAAAGCTCAAAATTTGAGTTTAAGCGTTAAAATTAGGTTCAAAAGCACATAATTAACTTTTTGTACCAAAAAATTTTATTTAAAATCATATTCAATCGTTTTTTAAGGTTTAGAGCGTGCATGTCTAAATGGGCTTTATTGTGAACCTATCGAATTTTAACCGAGAAAAAAGCTCAAAATTTGAGATTAAGCTATATAATTAGGTTCAAAAGCTCATAATTAACAATTTAAACTCATAAAATTTTATTTAATATCATTTTTGATCGTTTAGTTTGGTTTAGAGCGTGCATGTCTTAATGTGCTTTAGAGTGAACCCGTTCGAATTTTAACTAAGTAAAAAGCTCAAAATTTGAGCTTAAGCTATAAAATTAGGTCCAAAAGCACATAATTAACTTTTTGTATCCAAAAAAAATTATTTAATATCATTTTCGATCGTTTTGTAGGGTTTAGAGCGTGCATGTCTATCTGGGCTTTGTAGTTAACCCATCGAATTTTAACAAAGAAAAAATCTCAAAATTTGAGATTAAGCTGTATAATTAGGTTGAAAATCTAATAATTAACAATTTGAACTTATAAATTTGAGTTTAAGCTATATAATTAGGTTCAAAAGCCCATAATCAACAATTTGATCTCATAAAATTTGATTTAATATCATTTTTGATCGTATTGTAGGGTTTAGAGCGTGCATGTCTAAATGGGCTTTATAGTGAACCCGTTTGAATTTTAACCGAGTAAAAAGCTCAAAATTTGAGTTTAAGCTATATAATTAGGTTCAAAAGCCCGTAATTAACAATTTGAACTCATAATATTTGATTTAATGACATTTTTATCGAATTGTAGGGTTTAGAGCGTGCATGTGTAAATGGGCTTTATAGTGAACTCGTTCAAATTTTAACTAAGTAAAAAGCTCAAATATTTGAGTTTAAGCTGTAAAATTAGGTTCAAAAGCACATAATTAATTTTTTGTACCCAAAATTTTTTATTTAATATCATTTTCGATCATTTTGTAGGGTTTAGAGCGAGCACGTCTAAATAGGCTTTATAGTGAACCCGTTCGAATTATATCTGAGAAAAAAGATTAAAATTTGAGATTAAACTGTATAATTAGGTTAAAAAGCCCATAATTAACAATTTGAACTCATAAAATTTGATTTAATATCATTTTTGATCGTTTTGTAGGGATTAGAGCGTGCATGTCCAAATGGGCTTTATAGTGAACCCATCGAATTTTAACCAAGAAAAAAGCTCAAAATTTGAGATTAAGCAGTATAATTAGGTTCAAAAGCCCGTAATTAACAATTTGAACTCATAAAGTTTGATTTAATATCATTTTCGATTGTTTTATAGGGTTTAGAGTGTGCTTGTCTAAATGGGCTTTATAGTGAACTCGTTCGAATCTTAACAGAGTAAAAAGCTCAAAATTTGAGTTTAAGTTGTAAAATTAGGTTCAAAAGACATAATTAATTTTTGTATCCAAAAAAAGTTATTTAATATCATTTTCGATCGTTTTGTAGGGTTCAGAGCATGCATGTCTAAATGGGCTTTATAGTGAACCCATCGAATTTTAACCGAGTAAAAAGCTCAAAATTTGAGATTAAACTATATAATTAGGTTCAAAAGCCAATAATTAAAAATTTTGAACTCATAAAATTAGATTTAATATCATTTTCGATCGTTTTGTTGGGTTTAGAGCATGCATGTCTAAATGGGCTATATAGTGAACCCATCAAATTTTAACCGAGAAAAGAGCTCAAAATTTTAGATTAAGTTGTATAATTAGGTTGAAAATCCAGTAATTAAAAATTTGAACTCATAAAATTTGATTTAATATCATTTTCGATCGTTTTGTTGGGTTTAGAACGTGCATGTCTAAATGGGAATTATCGTAAACCCGTTCAAATTTTAACCGAGTAAAAAGCTCAAAATTTGAGTTTAAGCTATATAATTAGGTTCAAAAGCCCATAATTAACAATTTGAACTCATAAAATTTGATTTAATATCATTTTCGATTGTTTTATAGGGTTCAGAGCGTGCATGTCTAAATGGGCTTTACAGTGAACCCGTTCAAATTTTAACCGAGAAAAAAGCTCAAAACACTATAGCATAATTGGTTTTTAGCGGCGATAATAGCGTAGCTTTTGGAATAAACGTCATAATAGTTGTCTCATATAGCGGCGTTTATGAGCGAACGCTAGAAAAAGTGCTATTTAGTGTTGTTTTTTTTATAAAAACGCCGCAATAAGTTAACTATCTGTGGCATTTTTGTCAAAAACTCCACAGTAAAGATGCCTATTAGTGGCGTTTTATGTACAAACACCGCAATAAAGATGTCTATTAGTGGCTTTTTATATACAAACGCCGCAATAAGATGCCTACTAGTGGCGTTTGTATAACAAACGCCACAATGTTGTTATATCTGATATTACCAAAACGCCAAATTCATAACCGTTTTGACATGTATAATACCCCAAATTATAGATACAATCAGAAACTTCAAACCCTAATTTTCTTTTGCCTCCCTCAGTCTCTGCGGTGCATCTTTCGTCCACCTCAGTCGCCTCGTTCGATCATCGTAGTCTCGTCGTTTGTCGTCCGCAATCGCCTCGTCCGTCCACCGTAGTTTCCTTCACCGGCGAATGTAAGTCTGTTAGCAGGTAACCATTCGAACCCTTTTATCCAATCTGTTCTGATATTTTTCAAAAGTTTAGTTGAAACCAATTTGGTTCATTTGAATCCCCCGTTAACTTTTATGTTCATTTAAATCTGATTTTCATTTTACTGTCTGATTTCTAGGATTTTCACCCTCTATCTTAGCAAACTAACATTGTTTCTTTTTTTCTTGCAAAATCTATTCGTTGTGTTGAAAAAAACTAGAAGAGGTAACAATGGATGCTTTTAGAAGGCAAGCCAACAAGTTCAGAGAACAAGTTGCCAAGCAACAACAAGCAATTTAATCACTACCTTTCACTCCCTTTCTCTCCTTTAACGTATTTTTTGGGTTTTATGAGAATTGATTTCTTTTCATTTGTTTTTTAGTATAGTGGAGGAAATCTCGGCCAGTGAAAGCAAAGAGTTTTATTTACTCTTTTATCACATACTTAAATGTCTTTGATTCCTTTGGCTTCTAGAACTATTGGGGTCTAATGTGATACGAGGTAGCCTATCGAACGGACTTTCTTCGTAAGTTGCGGATCTAGGAATGTTGTAAGCAAGTTCCTGCAAAAGAAAAACATAAACAGTCAAGTGTTTACACTGATTACCTATATAGGAAATAAGTATAATAATTTGGGCATTTGAAGAGAATTTTTACATTGTTTACCTACATAGGAAAACAATGAAGTAAAATAAAATAAAAAATGAAAGAGATAAGAAAAAGGACAGAAAGTTGCTGGATCGAATTGGACACGCTAAACTCGAAAGAACCTGCACAATATACCGAGCAAACCCGAATCGAATCTGTTTAACGTTAAAAGGACTTGGACCCTCTAGATAGAGATTTAAGAACCCAAAGTATCAAGAATTTGACAATCAAAAACAAGTTTGAATGTCAGAAAAGTTCTAAAAAGAACCAAATAAGAGAAAACTCTCAAATATAATTTTTATTCAAAAGTGTTTTTTTTTTGTCTTTACAAAAAATTCAGAATATATAGGAGAATGAAGGAGTTGGCCGAATTTGAATACTTGGCTGAAATTAAATTCAAATGCTTAATAACTTGCATCTAGGCTCCATTCATATCAGCCATATGTTTGGGCTCATAAAACACATTAAACATGTGTTAATTGTTTGAATTTGAATGAGAAACCCCTCATCCTTATTCTTTGTTGCCGTCCATCATTCCAAAAGAGGGCTGTGTTTGGCCTGCTCTTACACTAGCACACCTCTATTTACCTATGTTGGAAAATAGTACAAGAATCCATTTCGTAACTCACTGGTACACCTCTATTTACCTATACTGGAAAATAGTACAATAATCCATTTCGTAACTCATTGGTACACCTTTGTTTACCTATACTGGAAAACATCACAAGGATCCATTCGTAAAACACAATGTTGAAACACTTGTAAACTTATTCAAAAACACACAAGAACGTATAAATAAGTTAGAAACATAATAAACACTATCAAACCAAACCTTAAAACATACTTAATAGCATATATACATACTTAAACATATATAATAAGTAGTATAGTCTAATATGTCACATATCAGCATGCAACACATTATAAAGCCTATGTTCTAAGGCACAAACATTATCGAATGAATCTGGAATTGAAGCACAAGTAAGGAAAAGTACTTCCCTGAATTTCTTTGCCTTAGAATGAGTAATAGGTCGTTGTGGCAAGACCTCCAGATCATATTGTGCTTGCATTGATGTGCTCACATCATAATGTATATGTTTCAAGAATTAACTATTGAATTGTGGTTTTTAGGCATATATTAGCTAGTTCCAGTACAACTTCGAAGTCCATTGAGCTCATTTATTTACTTTTATGGCATTACCCCTGATTTTCTAGCATATGGAGAAGAGTAAATGTAGAGTTGTTTTTGTAATTACAAAGCTTCATCCTTTACCTGAAAGTTGAGTAATCTGTGAGATGTCTAATGCTATGAAACCATGGAGTGTTGATTGACATTTTGATTGAATTAATTCCTGATAAGTTATTTGTAGTTCTTCGGTTCTTGTATGTTTATGTTATTGTATGTTTCTTTAAACGATTGATATCTTCTCCTATTGAGTTAGAAAGAAAGTGTTTTTGCAGGCTGTAATAAAGCAATTTAGTGGAACTGGTTACGAAAGCTCAGATGTTTTAGTTATTGATGAGATTGAGATGCAAAGACATCTACAACTGGACAAGTTGTACAAGTCCACTCGTTTAGCAAGGGTAAGGACTAAGGAGCATTTCCTTTATATGTTTGTGAATGTGAAACCTGATTTGAAAATCATTGTCCTATCATGAAATATGTGCAATTGAGATTAATTACATATTTAAAGATAAAAGTACCTATGATTCTTAATCTTTATGATGATCAGGAACCAAGTTCTCTGAAGAATGCTACCAATATAGAACCGAAAACAGTGGAAACATCAATCAAAATATTCTTGCTAAAGCTGCAACTATTTATGACGATGGCCGCAAACATGTAGAGAAGGAGCAAGATGATTTGATTAAGTTGTTGTCCCAACAGGTTGGTGTTCATTTGATATAATGCTTTTCGGATTTTTTTATCATATTATAAAATGTGGTTTTAGTTATAGTACTTTTAAACACATTCAATCCAAAATGAATTTAATACACTCTTGTTGGCCTTCTTTTTAAATATCATGTGAGATGTGATTACCTACTTCTATTTATTAAAGGATCTGTATGTCCTATTTCATAATTTAGTCCTATTGCATGCTTTAGTTATGTTTTATTGAGAATAACAAGTGCCATTAGAAACATGACTCGTCTAGTTCAAAATATAAAAGGTCTTGGATCCCTTGAGAGTAATGATCATTGGTGCTCCTTTGGAAGATGCTCGTCATGTTGCTCAATGCTACAGTCGAATGAGGCAGGAAGCAGAGGCACTGGTTAGTAATTATACAGATGTGTTCCCCATTCAATAATTTTCTATATATTAAACATCAGTTTCAATTCTCAATTTTTAGAATTGCTTCAGAAAAGCATGAATGATACTAAATATGATTGGTATATATGCACAATACTTCAGTATATATTAGGTGTATATTGAAGCAAGGCTAAATTTCATATATGATATTCAAGACTTTTATCTATGGATTTGTAGGTTGAAGAGGAAAAGACTTATCATTTAAGAGTTACTATTATTCTTAATGAAATTGAACCTTAGAGACGGTGAATCTATAATTTTTGTTTTATTGCTAATTATGTTTGTAATGTATGCTGAGATTCATGTGATCTAGTGCATTGGTTCATTTACATAATTGTTGAATGAATCTCGATAATTTCTCTTTTTCTTGGTTTGGAGCTTATTCCGTTCTAGAAGTTCTTGTTGTTTCTCATGTAATATTTGATTTATTCTGATAGCTTTACATCGGATGTTAAGATCAGGAATATATCAATTGTTGGTGGTGCAGATGTAACAAGTCCTTCCAAGTTGAGAGTGTAAATTCCTATGACTAACCAAGTAATTTGTCACTTTTGAAATGGTTAATTTTCAGCTAGACCTTAGCAATTAATATTGATATTTCAAAATTGACTGAATGCTTTTTTCTTTTAACTGCTTTCCCATTGAAGATGTCTTTGATTTCGGCACCCGATACTTCTAAAGGACATAAGATTGTAGTGATTCGAAAGAGATGTTGCTTCCCCTACTACCTAATATCTATGATTTTCTTCTAGTAATATTCATGATTTTTTGTTTCAATTTTGATTAGGCTTACCAATCGAGATGGCATTGATTTCTCCGATGCCCAAAGTATGCAACCTGTTCAGGTATTGCTCCTCTCTCCAGTACATGGAACATTCCATTAATTTCAACAAAGTGTACCTAAATCGATTACATTTTTCTTGAAGGAGTGGGATTTGATTGAAAATCTGCATGGAATGTTAGAATACCAGACGAGGTAGGTACTTACTCCTCACTGTTATGATCCATTTTTTAGCAGTTAACTTGCCTATATATTGTGCATTAAGACTGGTCCACTTGGCACCAACAATGTTATTTGCTGATACTAGACTTAAATGAAAATAGTAGAGGTTCGTTTTCATTCTTTGTTTTCTAGTTTCTAATGTCATATTAACGTGCATATTTATTATTTAGGTACTCGAAATTTCAGAGCGTGGCAAATATTACATTGCATTTCCCAGATAGTTTTGGTGTTGACACAACCCAAATTCACTACATTGGTTTTAAAGGTGAAGCCACACAGGTACATAAATTCCCTTGACAACTCTGTTTAATTGATGACGTTGATTCCTAGTGCTTGTTTTCATACTGATATTTCTTGGATATGATTGGCAGTTGAAAAGAGATGTTGTTGTAACGATTGTTTACGAAATGCCGAAAAATTTTAGGTTTTAGATTTCAAATGTTCGGCCCGTAAATGATTTCTAATCAATGTCCTTGCTAATGTCAATTGTAGATGTTTGTGGATGTATTTCTGGGAAATTATATGTTTCTATGTTCTTTTTTTCTTGCAATCAGAAGCTTGCTTAAGATATCAGCTCGATTCTCCATGTACATATTTATATTTTTTTAATGGGCTACTATGAGACCAGGTACGCATTTCAGTATTTATGTGTATGGTTGTTATGGATTCACTATTTATTGTATTATTTTTATTGTATATTTATGCAAATATAGCATATTAATTATTTTTATTGTATTATTGAAATGTAGAGATTATTATATATATAATATATTTTTTGGATTATATTTGAGATTTTTTTGAAAATATGGTGTTTTTAGCGGCGTTTGTGTTCATAAACGCCACTATGAAATAAGTTTATTGCGGCGTTTATTTTTTCAAATGCCACAACAGAGTGGTTCTTTAGCGGCGTTTGTGTATACAAACGTTTTGTAGGGTTCAGAGCATGCATGTCTGAATAAGCTTTATAGTGAACCTATTCGAATTTTAACCCTACATAATTAACTTTTTTACAAAAAAAAAATTGATTTAATCTTATTTTTGTTCCTTTTGTAGGGTTTAGAGCGTGCATGTCGAAATGGGATTTATAGTGAACCTGTTCGAATTTTAACTAAGTAAAAAGCTCGAAATTTGAGTTGAAGCTGTAAAATTAGGTTCAAGAGCAAAAAATTAACTTTTTGTACCCAAAAAATTTGATTTAATCTCATTTTTGTTCGTTTTGTAGGGTTTAGAGTGTGCATGTCTAAATGGGCTTTATAGTGAACCTGTTGGAAATTTAACTGAGTAAAAAGCTCAAAATTTGAGATTAAGTTGTATAATTAGGTTCAAAAGCCCTTAATTAACAATTCGAACTCAAATTTTTTTTAATATCATTTTCGATCATTTTGTAGGGTTTAGAACATGCTCTAAATGAGATTTATAGTGAAACTGTTCAAATTTTAACCGAGTAAAAAGCTAAAAATTTTGAGATTAAACTGTATAATTAGGTTTAAAAGCCCATAATTAACAATTTGAACTAATAAAATTAGATTTAATATCATTTTCGATCGTTTTATAGTGTTTAGAGCGTGCATGTCTAAATGGGATTTGTAGTGAACCATTTTGAATTTTAACCGAGTAAAAAGCTAAAATTTGATATTAAACTGTATAATTAGGTTCAAAATCCCATAATTAACAATTTGAACTCATAAAATTTTATTTAATATCATTTTCGATTGTTTTCTAGGGTTTAGAGCATGCATGTCTAAATGGGCTTTATAGTGAACCCATCGAATTTTAACTGAGTAAAAAGCTTAAAATTTGAGTTTAAGCTGTATAATTAGGTTCAAAAGCCCATAATTAAAATTTTGAACTCATAAAATTTGATTTAATATCATTTTCGATCATTTTTAACGTTTAGAGCGTGCATGTCTAAATGCGCTTTATAGTGAACCCATCGAATTTTAACTGAGTAGAAAGCTCAAAATTTGAGTTTAATCTGTATAATTAATTTCAAAAGCACATAATTAACTTTTTGTACCCAAAAAATTTGATTTATTATCATTTTTTATCGTTTTGTTGGGTTTGAAGCGTGCATGTCTAAATGGGCTTTATAGTGAACCCGTTCAAATTTTAACCGAGTAAAAAGCTCAAAATTTGAGTTTAAGATATATAATTAGGTTTAAAAGCTCATAATTAAATTTTTGTACTCAAAAAAAATTATTTAATATCATTTTCGATCGTTTTGTAGGGTTCAGAGCGTGCATGTCTAAAAATGGGCTTTATAGAGAACCCGTTCGAATTTTAATTTAGTAAAAGACTCAAAATTTTAGATAAAGCTATATAATTAGGTTCAAACTCTCATAATTAATAATTTGAACTAATAAAATTTTAATTAATATAATTTTCGATCATTTTGTAGGGTTTAAAGCGTGCATGTCTAAATGGGCTTTAAAGTGAACCCGTTCAAATTTTAACCGAATAAAATGCTCAAATTTTTATATTAAACTGTATAATTAGGTTCAAAATCCCATAATTAACAATTTGAACTCATAAAATTTTGATTTAATATCATTTTTGATCATTTTGTAGGGTTCAGAGCGTGCATGTCTAAATGGGCTTTATAGTAAACCTGTTCGAATTTTAACCTAGAAAAAAGCTCAAAATTTAAGATTAAGCTATATAATTTGGTTCAAAAGCCCATAATTAACAATTTTAATTCATAAAATTTGATTTAATATCATTTTCGATCGTTTAGTAGGGTTCAGAGCATACATGTCTAAAAGGGTTTTATAGTGAACCCGTTCGATTTTTTTTTTGAGGAGAAAGGGCCTCATTAAAAAAACCCTATAGCCAGACACCCCGAAGAGTGGGTAGGCCCCTACGGGGAAAAGAGTGCCCATGGTTTTATTGCGAAGAAGAGGAGAACCTCTCCAGGTTTACAGAAGCCCAGATAAAGTCGGGAAAGTTACAATCAAAAGTGCAAGAAACAAAAGAACGCAAAGCCCTAGTAGCTAAGACATGGGCTACAATGTTTGCATTTCTAGGTACATAACAGATTTTACAATCAGGCAAAGTACCGAGAGTGGAATGGATGCAGGACACCAAATGTCACACTGTTGAAAGATCTTGGTGTTGAATGCTGTTAACTTTGTTGGCAATGGAAGCAGAATCTGTTTCAAGAATTACATTAGTCCAGCCATTGGCAACAGCAAGTTTTAAGCCTTCCAGAATAGCAAGAGCCTCGGCAGAAGCTGGATCTGGACAAACAAGAGGCATAGAGCATCCACCGAGAACAGAACCTGAAGCGTCTCGAGCAACGACGACGGCAGCAACACCCTTTAACACTGGGTCAAAGGCCCCATCTGTGTTAATTTTGACGAAACAAGACGCTGGTTTCGTCCATCTAGCTTGAGCGAAGGTAGGCTCAGCTAGTCGGGATCGTAAATGGGAAACATCATTGACTATTATATAGTCCTGAAAGATTTTTTCTGCATTGGAAACAACTAACCAAGCTGGTTGGAGATGATTGTTATGGACAAAGTCATTACGTCAGTTCCATAAATTCCAGAGGATCGTAATAAGGAGGGAAAATTGATGTAAAGATAGGAAACTAGCAACTTTAGAGAGCCATTGGTTAGTGGATGTAGTATGCGAGGACGAGAAAATTCGAGCAGGGAGCCCTACTAATAGTAGTGCCTCCTTGGTACTAGAACAATCCCTCATCACATGGAGGGTGGTTTCAATGGCCATGTTGCAAAGGGGACAGACTCCTGTACTAAGATTTGCCTATAGAAGCTTTTGACCCGTTGGGATTGCATCATGACAAATCCGCCATCCAAAGGAACGGACCTTAGGTAAGGTGGGTAGTTTAGAAAGAATTTTCCAAATCTTAGAGGGTCTATTGACCGGCCCTAGTTGTAGCTGCAAAAATTGGTATTCCGACCGGACCGAATATATACCAGAGTCATGGTAACCCCAAAGAGTGGTGTCCTTAGTGTCATTAATAATGGGTACATTAAGGATGGTGTTAGCATCTTCAAAGGAGAAGTATTCTCGTACCTTTAATTCATTCCACTGAGTCGTATTAGGTATCATGAAGGTACCTGCACGAATAGGTATTTCGTCATTCAACTCATAATCACCATAAAGGTGTATAGGCTGAGAGCCTCCCCAGTTCTCAAAGTGGATCTGAATTTGACTAGATATGCCTAGCCGTTTAAAGAAACCATGGCGAAGTTTAGAGATAGCTACACTAAGGCCTTTCCACGCAAAGGATGACCTCCGAGTGTGTTCAGACTCAAGGATCGAACCCGACGGGTAATACTTACATTTATAGACCTGACTAAGGAGAATGTTTGGTTCACAGATCAAACGCCAAATTTGTTTGCCTAGTAAAGCAATATTGAAATGGTGCAGATCGCGGAACCCAATACCTCCTCCTGCTTTCGGCAGACAGACAGTGTCCCAAGGGAGCATGTGCCAACCTCGTTTGTCAGCTTTTCCAGACCACCAATATCGACGTATCGAGGCAGTCATATCATCGATGATGTTTTGTGGAAGAAGATAACATGACATAACATATTGAGGTATTGATTGTATGACTGATTTAATAAAAATTTCCCTACCACTAAAGGATAAGAGGTGTTTATCCCATTTACTCAGGCGAGCATTCATTTTTTCCCTGGTAAAACCCAAGGTTGTTGTCTTATTTTTCCCTATTAGAAGGGGGACTCCAAGATAAATACCTGGATCGTCAACTTCTCGTACATGAAGGATATCATTAATTTCCGTTCTAAGCGACATGGGAGTTTTCCGAGAAAAGAAAATAGTAGACTTTTCGAAGTTCACTGCTTGACCAGAGGAGGTAAAATAGGTTTGCAGAGTATTCTTAAGATGCTGAGCTTCTGTAGTTGTATTTTTAATGAATACAACACAGTCATCAGCAAAAAGAAGATGATTTACACGTGGCCCATTCCTACTAGCACAAAGACATGGTAGGTTACCATTAGCTTGCTCAGCATTAAGCAAAGCTGAGAGTCCTTGGGTACATAAGAGGAAAAGGAAGGGAGATAGCGGGTCCCCTTGTCGTAACCCTCTATGTGGTTTGAAGGGCCGTGAAAGAGAGTCGTTGACACGTACTTGGAATGTCATTGATGATATGCATCGCATAATGAGAGAAACCCAGAAGTTGTTAAAACCTAGGCGAAGCATAATTTGTTTAAGAAAAGGCCATTCAACACGGTCGAAAGCCTTTTCCATATCAAGTTTTAAGCTAGCGCCTTTTGCTAACGAGGTCTCATCAGTATTTAAGGTATGGATAAGCTCATGAGCAATTAGAATATTGTCGGTAATATTCCGCCCTTGAACAAAAGCAGCTTGATTACCACTTATGCATAGAGGTATGATAGATTTTAGCCGATTAACAAGAACTTTCGCGACAGTCTTGTATAAGACTGTGCAGAGACTAATAGGTCTGAGATGGCGCATTGTTGTAGGTTCGCTGATCTTGGGTATTAGAACAATGATTGTACGATTGACGTTTTCCATATTAAGCGACCCGCGTAAGAGTCCAAGGCAGAGGATTATAAAATCAGGGCCAAGGATGTCCCAATGCTTCCTAAAGAAACTACTAGGGAATCCATCAACTCCCGGAGCTTTCCATGGGTCAATATCTCTAAAAGCAGTGGTAACTTCATCTGCCGTGAAGTCCTTGAGGAGGTCATTATTCATTTGTTCAATAACAATGGTAGGAATGTTGTCCAAAATGGATGATGCAATATTGGGACAAGAAGATGAGAAGAGGTTTTGAAAATAGTCAATAGCAATATTCATAATGTCATTTGTATGTGTGTGCCATACATTCTGATTATTAAAGAGTCCAACAATACTATTCTTCCGCCGACGACAATTTGCTCGGGCATGAAAGAAAGAGGTGTTTTTTTCACTGTGTTCTAACCATTGTATACGAGCTCGTTGAACCCAATATAATTCTTTTGCATTTAGTAAACTATCAAGCTCTCTTTTAGCAGAAATAAAGTTTTGGATGTCCCCGTTAGAGAGGTGTCGTTTGAGACACATATTAATGAATTCATTAAGCCACATAATCCGTTCATTGGAGGTGATACGTTTATTCCTTTGCCAAGAGGATAGAAAACGTCTAATATCCTCAAGTTTAGCTAAAGGTGATCGAGACTGGTTAGACCAAATGTCATTAATTCGAGAGGACACTTCCGGATTATCAGCCCAGTAATTTTCAAAACGAAAAAGGTTATTAAAGTGGTTGTGTAGAATAATTCGAGATGGATTAGTATCCAATAGGATAGGACAGTGGTCAGAGCGAGCTTGAAAGAAAGAAATAGCTTGGAAGTTTGGGAAAGAGTTGAACCAGGCATAATTGCCAAGAAAGCGATAAATTCGTTCCATAATCAAATCCGCATGGCGCCCAGATCTGGTCCAAGTGAACCATCCGGACGATGGCTTGCAATCAAAAAGGTCATTCCTTGAGAGGCAATCTCTGAAATTGTTGATTTGTGATCTCGCACGACGGATACCGCCTCGTTTTTCGTTATCACAGAGAATTTCATTGAAATCCCCTCCTAAAAGCCAAGGAAGGGAAGATGCAGATTGTAAGGAATCTATTAGTTGCCAAGTTTTATATTTGTTCGCAGTCTCAGCGAATCCATGTACTCCTGAAAAATGGAAGTGTGATTTTCCAATGGATATAGTAACATCAATATGTCGATCTGAGTAAGAAAGCAAATTAATGGTAGGTTTAGTATTCCAAAGGAGAGCTAGCCCTGTACAAGAAGGGCTAGAGTCAGTAGTTATGCAACCTTGCATTCCTAATTTAATTCTGATACGGTCCATATTGTGTCTGTTTAATCTGGTTTCACAAAGGAACAGGCAGTCGGCATCATGCTTGGAGGAAGCACGTTGAAGTGCAAGAAATGCCTGGGTGTTGCCAAGACCCTGACAGTTCCAGCATAATAGTTTCATTCTGCTCGGCGGGGTTGAACCAAGTCAACCACCGCCGAAGAGTTTTTAACGCTGCTCATCCCAGCTATTTTAGGAAAGGAACTGGTCAAAATACGTAGCCAATTTTTGATGTTTGTAGATCGAAAACCTTGAATCAAAGCAGTCATTACACCAAGAAAGGTGATAGTAAAAGCCAAATGATAAGTTGGTTTTCCATAAAAAAACCCAGCAAAACATAGATAGTGTGCTTGTCTGTATGCATGCAATTGGAACTAACCATTCTGCCTGAAGAATATAAAAGTAGCTTGTAGGAGGCCCAAATCCAGATTGATAGTCAAGGGTTGAGAAAAAGACACCATAGATGGTGTTGGTAAAAGCCCTTAAAAAGGGTGGTTTATACATATAAGTGACAACTATAATAGGAATGGTGCAAAAAGAGATAAAACTTTGATGTCTAAAAAGTGAATTTTCGTGGATTATTCGTGGTAGGATGTGTATCAAAGGAATATAAAGTAGAACAAGGGTAAACAAAAACACAAAGAAATAACAAAGATACCACAATAAAATGAGATGTAGAAGAGAAAAAGAAAATATAAAAAAATAGAGAGAATAATAAAACAAGGCAATAAAGATATTATTAATCAAAATAAAAGGGAGATTCGAAACAAAAGCCCTAAAAACAAAGCTAAAGCATCCACGCATACCTAACTTGGTCTTAAACAAAGCCAAAAAAAACCTAGGAAAAGGAAAAAGAAAAAACAGAAAAACGGCTTCAAACTTAAGAATAACACGTTGCAAAATATGAACTGTCTAGGCGTTGTCATGATCCAGACAGTTCCAACTGAAGTTTATCATTTGGCTCGGCGGGGTTGATCTGAGTCAACCTCCGCCGGAGAGTTTTTTGCGCTGCTCATCCCAGCTTTCTCAACAAGCATTTTGTTAGTCGCTCGAGGACGTTTAAGCCTGGTATTCTCGTCTGAAGGTGGGGTTCTCTTGGTACCTCTGCTTGAGGTAGGTCGTACAATTCGCTTAAGGGTTGGCGCAGTATCAAGCCAATCAGCTACCTCCTGGAAGTCTTGGTCATTGGCTAGATCATCCTCCAATTCTTGGAGTTCAGAGTCCAGAAGGCTCACTTCCCCAGTGTTGTTAAGGGTTGTTTGCCGAGTAGTAATGTGAGTGCTTAAATCAGGAGAAATCATTTGCAATGGTTGTGGAGCACAGCGACGAGCAGATAGTTTACTAGCGACCGTCGGAAGGAGCCTGGGTCCTTGTGGAATAATATGCGAGGGATCATTACTGGGAATAGTAGACTCAATATCATTAGCCGAAGGGGGTGCCATAGGAGCTTTACCTTTCCCATTGGTCTTGGGTGGAGACGAAAACATCGAGACTTTGGCTTTGTTATTGGTGTTGGAAGTTTGGGAGGATGCTGGTGTCGGGTGAGCAATGGTATCATTGGCAATATAACGAATACGACCTCTTTGTGTAGGTTGCACTGCCCTCTTTTTAGGAACATATCGTAGCCAATCGCCAAATAGTAGTTGCTCAGGCCGTGAATCGACCGGGATAGTACAAGAATCCAGGGAGTGTCCAATTCTGCCACAACAGTGACAGAATGTAGGGAGACGTTCATATTGAAGCAGGCAGAACCTTGTAGTGGCCCCCCACCAATGGCAACGCAGTGCTTAATAGGTTGTGTAGCATCCAGTGTCAAACCGATCCGCAAGTAGTCAACCATGTTGAAGTCGATTTTCCTAGTGTCGATTTTTGTCATTGTTCCAATTATCGACCCTAGTGATTCGCCAATATTATTAGCAGATTCCTCCGAAGCAAGGAAGATGTGTGGGATGTTGTATATGCGCACCCAAATATTCATCTTTGTAAAGACGTGTTCATCAAGGTTGATAGTAGGATTATATTGGGTTAGGGCAAGCCATTCGTCCTTGTAAGTCCAAGGTCCCCTAGCTAGGATATCATCCTTGATCTTCGCATCTTTAAAGCGGATGAGAAACAGATGTGGTTTCAAGATTCGTATAGTAACAAGTTTGGCCATGGTCCAGATACCAGTAAAAGCTTTGACAATCACCTGATCATCTATCTCTTTGGAGGACACAAGTTTTCCAAGAAGGGATGAATGTACTTCTTCTTTAGAAGAATCCCAAGAGATACTTGGTTGGAAGATTGTTGCCTGCTCATCAGTAGTAAATTGAAAGTTTCCCAGTTGTTGGAGGAAGGTCTTGGAATCCATTTGTGAGAGGTTGGTAAAAGAGAGGGAATAAAGAAGAGAGAAGGATAAAGAAAGGCGTGTGAAGGATGTTAGAGTTGTAGAAATATGAGGGGGATGGGTGGGTATATATAGGATAGAGAGAGTTTGAGTTGTGCAAGGAGTACAATTAAAAGAATTACAAAAATATAAAAAAGTAGTAAGAGAAATAATATTATATTGAATATAAAAATTATTAAGTTGTAGATAAGGAGAAGTAAGAGTAAATAACTTATCGCATATGATGTGAGAAGGTTTATGTATTTGAGAATGACTAGAAGTCATAAAGGGAGACACTTTAAGTGATGTGTAAGTACCAGGAGTCCTTAATGTACATAGTATAAAAGGTTTGGGGCTGATATAGGGCATGTGATAAGGATTCGTGTTGACTATATAAGGTCGTGGAGGGTTGAGACAAAAGACTACACCATAAAAGATGTTGGGTAAATCCCTATACAAGGGTGGCATAGAAAGATTAATGTAAAGAGAAACTTGGCCGCCCAAGGTTACATGTGGCATAATATATAGAGAAATTCGAAAAGGGAGAAAGCCACTAATATCGTTGGTAAGAGAGAGGGGAGTGGTGTAAGGTATTGGATTTAGATAGTAAAACTTGTTTGAACAGGATACACCACAATGGGTGTTGGAGAAATCCCTTTTCAAGGGTGGTATATGCATAGAGCTAATAATTAGAAGAAAAGAGATATGGCACGACAAAGAGATTATGGAATTAAGAAAATAACCTAACCTGTAACTTGTTGATTCCATAGGTTTAACTTGAAGTGAGCCGGGGGAAGCGAAGATAGCCAACATGGATCTCATGCAGTTGCTAAAGGCAAGGGACGTCGATAGGAACCCGAAGTTCGAGTGAGCCAGATCAAAACAACCCCAAGAAACCGGTGATAGTTCCACATTTAAAGTATTAGACGAGCCAAAGATGAGGAGGGAGCCCATTCGATGTTGTCTTGCAGAACAAGAAATTGATTCTAAGGGTATTATAGTGGTAGTAACCAAAGATGGGAGGATTCGCAAGAGAGAAATTCTAGTGGATGACTCTAGGGAAAAGGAGGCCCTTACTGTCATATGCCACCCTTCTGTTCTTGGTTTAATATATAGTGAATGTTGATTACAACCCTGGCCTTGAAGTAGAGTCTTAGTCGCCATGTTGTCACAATATGCGTGGTCTCGTTGGCACAGTGTTGCAAAAACCCTTACGCAAGGGTGGAGTACGATCAGCAAGAATGCTGAAAGTAACAAAGCAAGATGTGAGATTCAAGAAGTTTCTTCCTGCAAGCAGAAAGAGGCAGGAGGGGTCGGGTTGGAAAAAGCACATACATGGCCTGTTAATAATAAACCAGAAGTTAAAGAATATTATAACTAATAGAACTCTAACTAAAGGATAACCCGATAAAACTTAAACAGAGGGAAACCTGAGAAAGTCCGTAACTAATTATAATTCCGGAGTAGTATGAAGGAAACCAAACATTACAATTAAAGGTTGTTTGTGGTCGAAGTTTTATAAGATTATGAGTTGGTTTGAAAAGAACGACACCATAGAAGAAGTTCGAAAGATCCCTCAATGAGGGTGGTATAATATGTCGATAATAATTAGTAGTAGGTCGGTCATCAGTATAATGGAGGATCGAAGTATTAACTAAAGAGGGAGCATAACCTGTATAACATATCTTGTTCCATATAGAATAGTAGAGTCCGAAACAAGTAAAAACTCTATTATCAGAAGACTTAGCAGTCCAATGGACAATGGTGTGCTGTTGAAACTCGGCCTCGATCTTCCCTCAGTGCCATGGCAACTAAGAAGAAAGATGTTCCTTGATTTCGCTAAGCGATTTGGTAGGTTTGTGCAATATATCCTGTGAAGGCTTTTTTGGAGACCATTAGCCAGATCGTTCACTCGCAAAAACAGAAGAGAAAAACAATCAGCTGGGATACATGAAACAGATGGTGTAATCGTTACATGTAACTTTGTATAAACCAGAATAGCTAAAAAGGTAGCGGCGAAGAGAAATCGATCATACCTTTGTAAGATAACGTGGGGTGTGTTGACGTCTTCCTCTCCTCGGGGTGTGAGTCTGTCGATGATGGAGCAGTGGGAGTCGAGATCCGAACCTAAACACCCGAGTGACTCATCAGTGGATGAACACCAGACGATCGAAACCCCGGAAGGCTCCTCAAAAAGTTTATTACCTCCCAACGCAACAATAGCAGAAAAGAGAAAAACAAGCATTGTTATAGTTAGTACACCACCAATGGTGTTGGTAAATTCCCTTGGTAAGGGTGGAGAGTGATTGCAGCAAATATCGAAAACAAGAACGTAAAAAGAACGTAGTAATTTGGCGAAAACGATCATCAGAGAGAAGTCTGGTCGATGTTGGAGTATGTTCTTGGAATGACAATCAACACACTAGATCGCCAAATAAAGATGTAAAACCCAGATGTGATTCAACCAAAAAGATCGATGGATTGGTTCACGGAAGTAGGATATAAGCCAAGAATTAAATGTAATACAAAGAATATATGTAAAGATAACGATTGTAAGAATATACCTTAGATGGTTAGATGATGGTGTGATTGTTTCTTCCTCTCCCGTGGTTGTAGATGGAAGGAATCGGCCGATCAAAGGAGAGTATCGGTGGTGGATGAGGGGATAGGCGGCGGGGGAAGAAGAAAACATGGAGAGGTAGAGAGAAAGAGCGAGAGGGGAAAGGAGAGGAGAGAAAACAATCATATTCACCCGTTCGAATTTTAACTAAGTAAAAAACTCAAAATTTGAGTTTAAGCTTTATAATTAAGTTCAAAACCACATAATTTACTTTTTGTACCCAAAAAATGATTTAATATCATTTTTTATCGTTTCGTAGGGTTCCGAGTGTGCATGTCTAAATGGGCTTTATAGTGAACCCGTACGAATTTTAACCGAGTAAAAAACTCAAAATTTGAAATAAAGTTGTATAATTAGTTTCAAAATCTCATAATTAACAATTTGAACTCATAAAATTTGATTTAATATCATTTTCGATCGTTTTGTAAGGTGATAAGTGCTCAACTCACTATCATTTTTTACACCTTTTATGGGCATTAATCACCGAATTTACACCCACTCGGACCAATGCATGTCTTAATGTGATATATTTAGAAATTAAGCTTATGAAGATAATATTTATAGAAAAAGTCAAGTTTTACTGCATTTTTATATCTGTGCAGGAGAACCATTGCCACGGCAGCGATATGGCCGAGGCAGGACCTGATGCCGAGGCAGCAGCTGAGAGCCATAGAGCAATATTGTAGGCGATTGGAAGAGAAAAATCCAAGGGACGTTCCTGGACATAAAGCACATGGATCGGAGTCTGTTAGCATGAGGAAAAGCCCAAGACAAGGCCACGCGGGAAAGCCTCTTAGTTGAATTAAACTTGGAAATATTTTAATTATGTGCATGACTTGTTCCCTATTCCAAGTTGTATTCTACTTAGGAAAGGTTTGCCCTAGGTCAAGCCTATATAAGACCTAGCCGTCCAATGTATTAGATATATCTAGAGAGCGAGAGACGATTCATAAACTTTGTTTTCTTTCTTTCAACTATGTTCTAAGATTTCTTAGGGTTTAGGTGAAGGTTGTTTAGTATATGTGAGAGGAGATTGTACCTTGTCTTTGTTTCAATGCAATAAAACTACCAAGGTTTGCTTATCCTTTGTTATTCCTTGTTCTTACATTCATTCTCAGGAGAGAAGTTTGTGAGTAATCCATTTATCTAGACTCGGGAGAGTTAGATTCACGAAAGGGGTAAGTACGGTGTTTCAATCGCGAAATACTAACTCGGCCTAGGGATAGGTTAAGAGTTTCAGCGGCTAAAAGAAGTGTGAGATTGGTTGGTGAGTATAATTGATTCACGCCGAGAGGTATCATCAAGGACTAGTCATCAACAGTACTTCGACTTAGGGATAAGCGGAGTCATTCAAGGACACTTTGTCGAACTTTGGTAAAGTCCACCCACGAGCAAGGGATTGCCGCGGCAGACAGTATCGTCGCTGGCAAGGCAGTAATCTACAGTGTTGCCGAGGCAGTGATATACGATTGCATTGGGCAGAGACAAGTCAATCAAATCCACAATACAACGCAACTGGATCCTGACCTTTCTCTCTCTATTTATCAAATCTTATTCCTTTATTTAGTTGTTTTATTTCAATTTATCAAACCCAAAATTACTTGTGTTTTATTTTATTTCTTTCTATAGAACAAGAAGACGAAGAAGACATATTAAGTATATCAATCCCTATGGAGACGATAATCCGATAAATAGTTATCACTTATTACTTGCGATGTGTCCACTTGCACTAAACGCGCACTTTTGACACGCGACAAGTTTTTGGCTCCGTTGCCGGGGATTGACAACTAAATTTTGTCTTCTTTATTTTCTTGTTTTTAGTTATTTTTACTAACATATTTTCTTTTTCTTTAAAAATTATAGGTGTGTTTCAAGTGAAGGATTTTCAAGATGCAAGGAGAAAGAAAGAAATCTATTCGGGAGTTGATGTTGGAAGATATGAATCGAGCCAATCAAGAATTTCCTAGATTAAATGATGATTATCTATACCAACCAAGAGCAACCCAACAAGTTTATCCCTGGGCAAATTTTTGTTTTAATTGCGGAGATGATCATTTGGTTAGCAATTGCCCGTGTAGTACTGGAACATATGGCCACATAGAGGACCATAGATGGAACCAACAAAAAAATCTTTCATGGTATGATCAAAACGCTCAAAATTTTTACCATGAAAATTTTGTTAATGTTACAGATAAGCCATGGCAATATAAGTCTTCTCAAGAGTATCCAAATTCATTGGAGGAAACATTGAAAGCGTCAATGTCTAGAATTGAAGAATTAATGACAGAACAATCAAGGCTATTGGATGCACATATAGCTAGATTGGATGCACCCTTG
This sequence comes from Abelmoschus esculentus, assembly GCA_035048815.1. NCBI lineage: Eukaryota > Viridiplantae > Streptophyta > Magnoliopsida > Malvales > Malvaceae > Abelmoschus > Abelmoschus esculentus. Next base: position 6,197,746 of record JAUCBN010000037.1, read on the forward strand.
AAGGATTCAGAAGATCAATTGCAGAGATCCATATATGCCATAGATGAGTCTACAGAAATAATTGCCACGGCAATAGAGAAGCCTAAACAGGGCAATGTCACGATACCATTCAATGAGGCTGATGAGAGTAATGTTATAGAAAATTCTGAGGAGTCTGATTCCCAAGATGTCACATTAGCACTGATGCTGAAGAAGGAATCTGAGGATTACTCTCACTCACAATTGCATGGGCAATTACATGACGACATGTTCGATCAACAAGATGGCAATACCGTGATAATGGAATATGAGAAGGTAATGTTTGAACCTTTTAAATTCTTTAAAAACCCATCTCTTCCATTGCAGGTATCTTTCGAGGAATCAACGTTACAAGATTTGAAGTCATCACAAATAGGATATGATTATTTGGAAGATGATATTTTATCTGTGAAAATTCCATCTAATAGTAGTTCTCAACCAAAATCTCTACCGATGGAGATTTTTGAGAAGCATAACGAACAATGGGGGTTGATTTTTGAAGACTTCAAGAAAGAGGATTCTTCATTTGACGCACACAGAATTTTGGTAGAGGATTGCCACGGCAATTGCCTCGACAACAAGGGCTATATCCAACCATTCTGGAAATCAACAAGAATGAGGTAATTAAATGGTTGGATATTGATATAATTTTCTCTAACGAGATATTCATGCCTTCAGGAATAATATCAAGTTGGAGGATAGGCATGGACTACAAAAGAACACGAACGGAAGACACCTCCACCATGATAGCACAAATGGGAGTATCCGTATCCGCATTAGCCCATATCTTTTTGAGTAAAATTGTCACTCGATGGAGGGTGCAGATGGACTATAAGAAATATCGGAAACGACCCTCCATAAGTTTTCTTTATATTCTTATTTTATATTAATTTTCTCTTTTATTTGGTATTTTCATGAATTCTCTTAACTATGGTGTTTAGGAATAATTATTTTCTTATTACTTGAATGTTTCTTTCGTTATTGATGTTTATCTTTTTAGGTTAGGAGAATAAGCAAGAATAAAGGATAAATAGTTCACAGTAGGAATTCTGCCGAGGCAGAAACAGTGTTAGAGCCGCAGCAGTTTCAACGGGCAGAACAGCGTAACAGCTAGTCTGCCGAGATTCCTGCCACGGCAGAAAAGGAAACGACAGTAAAGAATAACGGCTACAAAACGGCTAGTGGATTCAAACGGTCACAAGGCCGAGGCCTATATAAGAAACCCCTCCCTCTTGAACTATTCACTCTTGCATTCTTGTTTTCTTTAGAATTCTTAACAATCTTGCTCTCATAATACTCTCTGCCTACTCATAACTCTTCGTGAAATTCTCAGATTTCTTCCAAGAAAACCTCCAAGAACTCAACCTCTCAAAATCTTTATGGCCACCTACAATCGCTTTGCCCCAGCTAATGTTGAAGACCGCTTCAACAGGTCTTTCATTGCCCGGCAGTTGTGGGAGGAACAAGGGTTCCAACACTCGGATGACGAAAATTATGGCATCGAGCATTATCTCTTCAATAGAATCAAGTACCAAGATTGGGAAATCTTCTGCCTTCAACCTGCCCAGGTGAACGCTACCATCGTACGGAAATTCTATGCGCACGGGCCCAACAAAGATTCCCTCTTTGCCCACTGCCGAGGCAGGCCTGTCTAGCTAGATGTCGAGACCATCAACGATTTCTATGGCCTCACTCCGAACAATGATGTTCACGCTGAATTCATGGAGGACATCACTATCGAGGATTACGAGTTGATCAAAGATGACCTTTGCTACACGAATACTCCATGGGAAACCGATACCCATAGAGGATCTGTAACAAGGCAGAGCCTAAAGCCCGAGGCCAAACTTTGGAACACCTTCGTCAAGAGACGCCTCATTCCCACATCCCACAACAGCACGGTGGACCGAAAGCGATTGGTGTTCATCCAATCGATCATCAACAAAAGGAGCATCAACGTCGGAGAGATCATCTTACGTGAAATTCATGAATGCGGTAAGAAGGATAGAGGACCATTATATTTCCCATGTTTGATCACTGGTTTGTGTGTTGCCGCAGGTGTGCCAATAGAAGATACGGACGAATACACTCCCCAAAGGAACGGATGGACCAGAGACTTTTGCCATAAAGTAATGCAGATCACGCAGGAGGAACCAGTCCAAACAACGCCCCAGCAGTTCACTGCTGATACTGCTGTCGGGGCCCAGTACACGGTAGACATGCCAGACACTGCCCACACCACTTCCGCAGCAGACCCGTACCAGGAAATTTTGCAAAGGATGGCAGCGATGGACCTCAGGCAACAGCGATACATGGAGTATCAAAGAGACTTCAATGGCACATTAGCCCAAATGATGCTCCATGCTTTTCCAGACTAAGGGGTGCAATTTCCATAATTTCCCAACAATATGTTTGTCACAGCCCCTTATACTGAGACTACACCAGCTCCGGGAAGACCAATGTCGTTCTTGCACGCAAACCCTCAACCACAGTACCATGCTGTCGGCCCATCCAGGGCAGCAGACTTTGTCGCGGCATCATCTGCCAGTAGAAGACCATCAAAACGGAGGGCAGTCTTCAACACTCCACCACGATCCCCAATCATCATGGGCAGTCTATCAGCTGAGATAGATGCCTATGTGCACCAAAGCTCAACCGCTGCCGGACCGAGTACACACCATACTGGGGCAGCCACAGCAATGTAAGGTGGAACGAACATAATGATCACCGAGTAGATGGCCGATGTGGAAGAAGGAGAAGAAGTGGATGCCTACACTTTTGCACTTGAATTAACTGCCTACACTTTTGCACTGCTTATCATCAGTATTGCCATAGTTTATTCTTTAAGGCTATAGAAATCTTTCTCCTTACCATGATTAGGTCCTGTTAAGAAGGTTTAACCTTAGGATACTTAAGGATGAAAACTTAGAAGCTTACTATAGGAAGAAATTTAAATACTTTCGGGACTTGTTGGATTATAGGAATTCTTTTAGTGAACTGAGGTGATAAAGACTTAGATTTTTGGGAAAGTAACTAGAGGTGCCTATCACCGGCTCTAGGAAGTACTCTTCTTCATGCTAGAGGTGCCCGAAATTGGCTCTAGTATGCTTTAAGGTATATCAAAAAGAAAGAAGGAATTAGTGAAGAGAAAAACACAATCCTTGAGGTGCCCGAAATTGGCTCAAGAATTGGTTGTTTAGAAAAGAAGAGAACACTTAACCAAATTCTACTTGTCTTGAACTTAGAGTTTATCTAAGAAAGCCTTTAATCAAACTTGTCCACAAAAACGCACACACTCACCAATTCTTATAGTTTCTTTCTAGGTAAACCCTTGGTTAGCCGAAAGGTTAAGGCTTAAGAATAGACATAGTTATGGTGGGGAGAATAGATGGAAACATAAGACCAAGAGAGAGTAGAGTTTGGCAAATTGATGGATTGCATTGCTTGAGGACAAGCAATAGTTCGAGTTTGGGGGTGTGATAAGTGCTCAACTCACTATCATTTTTTACACCTTTTATGGGCATTAATCACCGAATTTACACCCACTCGGACCAATGCATGTACTTAATGTGATATATTTAGAAGATAAGCTTATGAAGATAATATTTACAGAAAAAGAAAAGTTTTACTACATTTTTATATCTGTGCAAAAGAACCATTGCAGCGGCAGCGACATGGCCGAGGAAGGACCTAATACCGAGGAAGCAGCTAAGAGCCAGAGAGCAATACTATAGGCGATTGGAAGAGAAAAATCCAAGGGACGTTCCTGGACATAAAGCACATGGATCGGAGCTGGTTAGCATGAGCAAAAGCCCAAGACAAGGCCACGCGAGAAAGCCTCTTAGTTGAATTAAACTTGGAAATATTTTAATTATGTACATGACTTGTTCTCTACTCCAAGTTGTATTCTACTTAGGAAAGGTTTGCCATATTTCAAGCCTATATAAGACCTAGCCGTCCAATATATTAGATATACCTAGAGAGAGAGAGCTGATTCATAAACTTTGTTTTCTTTCTCTCAACTATGTTCTAAGCTTTCTTAGGGTTTAGGTGAAGGTTGTTTAGTATATGTGAGAGGAGATTGTACCTTGTCTTTGTTTCAATGCAATAAAACTATCAAGGTCTGCTTATCCTTTGTTATTCCTTGTTTTTACATTCAAGCTCGGGAGAGAAGTTTGTGAGTAATCCATTTATCTAGACTCGGGAGAGTTAGATTCACGAAAGGGGTAAGTACGGTGTTTCAATCGCGAAATACTAACTCGGCCTAGGGATAGGTTAAGAGTTTCAGCGGCTAAAAGAAGTGTGAGATTGGTTGGTGAATATAATTGATTCACGCCGGGAGGTATCATCAAGGACTAGTCATCAATAGTACTTCGACTTAGGGATAAGCGGAGTCATTCAAGGACACTTTGCCGAACTTTGGTAAAGTCCACCCACGAGCAAGGGATTGCCGCGGCGGACAGTATCGTCGCTGCCAAGGCAGTAATCTGCAGTGCTGCCGAGGCAGTGATATACGATTGCTTTGGGCAGAGACAAGTCAATCAAGTCCACAATACAACGCAACTGGATACTGACCTTTCTCTCTATTTATCAAATCTTATTCCTTTATTTAGTTGTTTTATTTCAGTTTATCAAACCCAAAATTACTTGTGTTTTATTTTATTTCTTTCTACAGAACAAGAAGACGAAGAAGACATATTAAGTATACCAATCCATGTGGAGACGATAATCCGATAAATATTTATCACTTATTACTTGCAATGTGTCCACTTGCACTAAACGCGCACTTTTGACACGCGCACTTTTGTACCCAAAAAATTTGATTTATTATCATTTTTTATCGTTTTGTTGGGTTTAAAGCGTGCATGTCTAAATGGGCTTTATAGTGAACCCGTTCAAATTTTAACCGAGTAAAAAGCTCAAAATTTGAGTTTAAGATATAAAATTAGGTTCAAAAGATCATAATTAAATTTTTGTACTCAAAAAAAATTTATTTAATATCATTTTCGATCGTTTTGTAGGGTTCAGAGCGTGCATGTCTAAAAGGGCTTTATAGAGAACCCGTTCGAATTTTAATTTAGTAAAAAGCTCAAAATTTGAGATAAAGCTTTATAATTAGGTTCAAAATCTCATAATTAACAATTTGAACTCATAAAATTTGAATTAATATCATTTTCGATCATTTTGTAAGGTTTAGAGCATGCATGTCTAAATGGGATTTATAGTGAACCCGTTCAAATTCTAACCGAGTAAAAAGCTCAAAATTTTAAATTAAACTGTATAATTAGGTTTAAAAGCCCATAATTAACAATTTGAACTCATAAAATTTGATTTAATATCATTTTCGATCGTTTTGTAAGGTTTAGAGCGTGCAAGTCTAAATGGGCTTTATAGTGAACCTGTTCGAATTTTAACACAGTAAAAAGCTCAAAATTTGATATTAAGTTGTATAATTAGGTTCAAAAGCCCATAATTAACAATTTGAATTCATAAAATTTGATTTAATATCATTTTCGATCGATTAGTAGGGTTTAGAGCGTTCATGTCTAAAAGGGCTTTATAGTGAACCCGTTCGAATTTTAACTGAGTAAAAAGCTCAAAATTTTAGTTTAAGCTGTATAATTCAGTTCAAAAGCACATAATTTACTTTTTGTACCAAAAAAATTAATTTAATATCATTTTTTATCGTTTTGTAGGGTATAGAGCGTGCATGTCTTAATAGGCTTTATAGTGAACCCGTACGAATTTTAATCGAGTAAAAAGCTCAAAATTTGAGATAAAGCTGTATAATTAGGTTCAAAATGTCATAATTAACAATTTTAACACATAAAATTTGATTTAATATCATTTTCGATCGTTTTGTAAGGTTTAGAGCGTGCATGTCTAAATGGGCTTTATAGTGAACCTGTTCAAATTTTATCCGATTAAAAAGCTCAAAATTTGAGATAATGTTGTATAATTAGGTTCAAAATCTCATAATTAACAATTTGAACTCATAAAATTTGATTTTTAATATTATTTTTGATCTTTTAGTAGGGTTTAGAGCGTGCATGTCTAAATGAGCTTTGTAGTGAACTCGTTCGAATTTAACTGAGTAAAAAGCTTAAAATTTGAGTTTTAGCTATAAATTAGGTTTAAAAGCACAAAATTAAATTTTTATACCCAAAAAATTTCTTTAATACCATTTTTGATCATTTAGTAGGGTTTAGAGCGTGCATGTATAAATAGGCTTTATAGTGAACCTATTCAAATTTTAACCGTTTAAAAATCTCAAAATTTGAGATTAACCGGTATAATTAGGTTCAAAAGCCCATAATTAACAATTTAAACTCCCAAAATTTGATTTAATATCATTTTCATTCGTTTTGTAGTATTCAGAGTGTTCATGTCTAAATGGACTTTTTAGTGAACCCGTTCCAATTTTAACTATGTAAAAAGCTTAAAATTTGAGTTGGAGCTATAAAATTAGGTTCAAAAGCACAAAATCAACTTTTTGTACCCAAAAAATTTGATAATATCATTTTTATCGTTTCGTAGGGTTTAAAGCGTGCATGTCTAAATGAGCTTTGTAGTGAGCTCATTCAAATTTTAACCGAGTAAAAAGCTCAAAATTTGTGTTTAAGATATATAATTAGGTTCAAAAGCCCATTATTAACAATCTAAATTCATAAAATTTGATTTAATATCATTTTAGATCGTTTTGTAGGTTTTAGAGCGTTCATGTGGAAATGTGCTTTATAATGAACCCGTTCAAATTTTAATCGAGTAAAAAGCTCAAAATTTGAGTTTAAGTTGTATAATTAGGTTCAAACGCACATAATTAAGAATTTGAACTCCTAAAATTTGATTTAATATCTTTTTCGATCGTTTCGTAGGGTTTAGAACGTGCATGTCTAAATGGGCTTTATAGTGAGCCCATCAAATTTTAACTAAGTAAAATGCTCAAAATTTGAGTTTAAGTTGTATAATTAAGTTCAAAAGTGCATAATTAACTTTTTTTACCCAAAAAATTTGATTGAATATCATTTTTTATCGTTTCGTAGGGTTTAGAACGTGCATGTTTAAATGGGCTTTATAGTGAACCCATCGATTTTTTTTTGACGGAAAAAGGGCCTCATTAAAAAAACCCTATTCTTCCAACCCAAAAGAGGGTTGGAAGCCCCTATGGGGAAAAGAGTACCCCTAGAATTTATTGAATAGGAGAGTTAAATCTCTCAGAGTTTACAAAAGCCCTTATAAAATCAGGCATATCGGAATCAAAGTGAAGGGTACATAAGGTGCGCATTGCCCCTCTAGCCTTTTTGAGAAGCAAGTTGAAGTCTAACAAGGATTGCTTGTGCTTCAGCCGTAGAAGCATCAGGACATCCAACAAGGGGGAGCGAAATACCACCCATAACAACACTATCCGAGTTACGTGCTACTACACCAACTGCAACACTTTCAGAAATTGAATCAAAAGCCCTGTCCGTGTTTATTTTAATAGAACCAGGGTTTGGTTTTTGCCAAATTTGGTTTGGAATAATGGGTGTATGTTGATTGCTAGTAGAAGAGGTAATATTTGCATTTTGATAGTCGTTCAATAAGGATTTTCCATTTGCAAATGTTAACCATGGTGGCTAAAGATGGGAATTGTGAATCTAATCATTTCTTATGTTCCAAATATTCCAAAGGATCGTTAGAAAAAGAGCAAAGTTCTGGTTGTTAAGTTTAGCCGCTGCGGTTTCCATCCAATGGAGTGTCGATGTAAAAGTACCTGATCGGATAAAATTAGGGAAGCCTGCTAATTGGATGGTTTAATGGGCACCAAGAAAGTCACGCAAAGCGTGTAACGGGGTTTCAATCATAGCTGCACAAATTGGGCATATACCATTACCTAGATTTGCATTTAGTAACTTGGATCCCGTAGGAAGGGCATCACGTCCTAGTCGCCATCCAAATGTTCTGACCTTTGGTAAAGCTAGTAGCTAAGAATATAGTTTTCCAAATACGTGTGGGTCTTTTTAAAGGTCCATGTGGTTTTTGTAGGAATAAGTAGCTCGATCTGACTGAATAAATTCCACAGTCGTTATGCATCCATATGGTCGTATCTCTATGATCATTAATTATAGGAATGTTTAAAATAGCGTTTGCATCCTCTCTATCAAAAAAGGAACGTATTTTAGGCTCATCCCATTGTGGTTGTTGTCGCGTGTCAAAAGTGCGCGTTCAGTGCAAGCGGACACATCGCAAGTAATAAGTGATAAGTATGTTATCGAGTTATCATCTCCTCAGGGACTGGTATACTTAATATGCTTCCTTCATCTTCTTGCTCTATAGAAAGATAAAAACACAAGTGAGTTGATGTGATTTATTTAAATTAAAATAATTGAATAAAAATAAAGAGTCGAAATATTAGAGAGAGAGATGGGCCAGGATCCAGTTGTATTGTATTGTGGACTTGATTGACTTGTCTTTATCCAATGCAATCGTATATCTCTGCCTCGGCAGCACTGCAGTTTACTGCCTAGGCAGTGATAACGCTGTCTGCCGCGGCAATCCCTTGCTCGTGGGCAGACTTTACCAAAGTTCGGCAAAGTGTCCTTGAATGACTCCGCTTATCCCTAAGTCAGAGTGTTGTTGATGACTAGTCCTTGATGATACCTCCCGGCGTGAACCAATTATACTCACCAACCAATCTCACACTTCTTTTAGCCGCTGAAACTCTTAACCTATCCCTAGGCCGAGTTAGTATTTCGCGATTGAAACAACGTACTTACCCCTTTCGTGAATCTAACTCTCCCGAGCTTAGATAAATGGATTACTCACAAACTTCCCTCCCGGGCTTGAATGCGAGAATAAGGAATAACAAAGGATAAGCAAACCTTGATGATCTTTATTGCATTGAATAAAAGACAAATTACAATCTCCTCTCACAAATACTCCACAACCTTCACCTAAACCCTATGAAGGTTTTAGAACATGATGGAGAGGAAGGAAACAAGAGTAAAAGTTGGCTCTCCCTAGGTATTTCGATATCTCATACATTGGTTGGCTAGGTCTTTATATAGGCTAGACCTAGGGCAAACCTTTCCTAAGTAGAATACAACTTGGAGTAGGGAACAAGTCAAGTACATAATAATATTATATATCCAAGTTTGAATTCGGCTAAGGGGGTTTTCCCGCGTGGTCTTCCTTTCGGCTTTTCCTTGTGCTAGCCAGCTCCGATTCTTGGGCTTCAAGTCCAAACACGTTCCTTAGATTTTTGTCTTTCCATCGCCTATCACTTTGCTTCCTGTCTTCCTGCTGCTGCCTCGGCATCAGGTCCTGCCTCGGCCTTGTCGCTGCCGTGGCAATGGTTTTCCTGGACAGATATGAAAACGTAGTAAAACGTGCCTTTTTCTATAAATATTATCTATTTAAGTATAACTTCTAAATATATCACATTAAGCACATGCATTGGTTCAAGTGGGTGAATATTTGGTGATAAATGCCGATAAAAGGAGTAAAAAGTGATAGTGTGTTGAGCACTTATCACACCCCCAAACTCGAACTATTGCTTGTCCTCAAGCAATGCAAACCATCAATTTGCCGAACTCTACTCTCTCTTGCTCTTACATGTCCATCTATTCTCCCCACCATAGCTAGGCCTATCTTTAAGTCTTAACCATTCGGGTACCTAAGAATTTACCTAGAAACAAACTATAGGATTTGTGAGTGTGTGCGTTTTTGTGGACAAGTTGATTAAAGGCTTTCTTAGATAAACTCTAAGTTCAAGACAAATAGACATTGGTTTAAGTGTTCTGTTCTTTTTCAAACCCCAAATTTTGAGCCGGTTTCGGGAACCTCAAAGACTTGTGTTTTTCTTTTCACTAAAAACCTTTTTGTCTTTTCTTTTTAATATTCCTTAATACATACTAGAGCCAATTTCGGGCACCTCTAGCATGAAGAAGAGATTTTCTAGAGCCGGTGGTAGGCACCTCTAGTTACTTTTCCAAAAATCTAAGTCTTTATCACTTAAGTTCATTAAAAGAATTCCTATAATCCACAAGTCCCAAAAGTGTTTAAAGTTCTTCCTGTAGTAAGCTTCTAAGTTTTCATCCTTAAGCATCCTAAGGTTAAGCCCTCTTGACAGAACCTAAACATGGTAAGGATAAAGATTTCTATAGCCTTAAAGAATAAACTAAGTCAATACTGATGATGAGCAGTGCAAGAGTGTAGGCAGTTAATTCAAGTAAGGCGGGGAGCATAAAAATTAAAGAAATCACTGGAATACTCCCTTTTTGGCAAGGCCGCAGCAATAGATTGCTGCCTTGGCAGTAAATCTGCACCCCCAAACTCAAACCAAGCATTGTCCTCAATGCTTTATATTTGGAAGGAATAAACGGCAAAACAGAATATGAATTATATGCAACAAGGAAAAATAGTAAAAGCAATGAATATTGAATAAAGGACAAAGAATTTTAGAGCGACTCCGAAGAGCTGCTCGTAACAATTTTCCTCTGTGGCCTTGATGCCAAGTGCTTTGTCCTTGGGGAGGGCGATGGTTGCGCCTTTGCTTGCCTCGGCGGCTGGACTCGAGTGGGTGGGGTCCTATGCATCAGGGCCTCTACTTCTTCTCCTTCTTCAACATCCGCCATCTCTTCGGTTATCATCACGTCCGTTCCTCCTCCCATCGCAGTTGCTCCTCTAGTGTGGTGCGTGCTTGGGCCGGCGGCAGTAGAGCCTTGGCGTACATAAGCATCTATCTCGGTGAATAGACTGCCCATGATAATTGGCGATCTTGGTGGAGTGCTGAAAACGGCTCTCCGCTTGGATGGCCTTCGGCTGACAGACGAGGCCACGGCAGAGTCTGCCGCCCTAGATGGTCCAGCAGCCTAGTATTGGGGCTGAGGGTCTGGATGGAAGAACGGTCGCGGTCCTCCTAGGGCTGGTGTAGTCTCGGTGTAGGGTGCGGCAGTAACGAGCATATTGCTTGGGAACTCCGGGAATTGTATGCCTTGGTCCGGGAAGGCGTGCAACATCATCTGTGCGAGAGTGCCATTGAAGTCCCGCTGGTACTCCATGTACCGTTGTTGTCGAAGATCCATCGCGGCCATTCGCTGCAAGAGTTCTTGATACGGGTCTGCTGCGGCAGAGGTGTGGGAAGTACCAGGCATATCTGCCGTGTACTGGGCCCTGACAGCAGTATCGGCAGTGAACTGCTGCGGTGTTGCCTGGACAGGTTTTGCTTGTGTGATCTGCATGACTTTGTGGCAGAATTCCCTGGTCCATCCTCTTCTTGGGGGTGTGTATTCATCCGTTTCTTCAATGGGTACACCTGCAGAAACACATAAACCCGTAATCAAGCAAGGGAAATACAATGGTCCTCGATCTTTCTTACCGCACTCGTGAATTTCCCGTAGGATAAGTTCTCCAATGTTGATGGTCCTTTTGTTGATGATGGATTGGATAAGCACCAATCTCTTGCGATCCACCGTGCTATTGTGTGATGTTGGGATGAGGCGTCGTTTGACGAAGGTGTTCCACATCTTGGCCTCTGGCTTCAAGCTTTGTCTTGTCACGGATCCTCGATGGGTACCGGTTTCCCATAGAGTGTTCACGTAACAAAGATCGTCTTTGATAAGTTCATAGTCCTCGGCAGTGATATCTTCCAAGAAGTCAGCATGGAGATCACTGTCCGGGGTGAGGCCGTAGAAGTTGTTGATCGTATCGGCATCAAGCTGCACAGGCCTGCCGCGACAGTGAACAAAGAGGGAGTCTTTGCTGGGCCCATGAGCGTAGAACTCCCGCACGATTGTGGCGTTTGCCTGGGCAGGTTGCAAACAGAATATTTCCCAATTCTGGTACTTTATTCTGTCGAACAAGTAGTGTTCAATGCCGTAATTCTCTTTATCCGCGTGTTGGAACCCTTGTTCTTCCCAAAGTTTCCTTGCGATGAAAGATCGATTGAATCGATCTTCAACGTTGGTTGGGGCAAATCTTTTGTAAGTTGCCATCAAGAAAGGGAAAATTGAGTTCTTGGAGGTTTTCTTGAAGAAAATCTGGAGATTTAAAAGGGATTAATAGGCAGAGAGTAATTGAGAGAGTGATTGTTAAGAATACTAAAGAAAGCAAGAAAGTAAGAGTGAATAGTTCAAGAGGAAGGAGTTTCTTATATAGGCCTCGGCCTTGTGACCGTTGAGATCACTAGCTGTTGTAACCATTTCCTTCTTCTGCCGTTTCCTTTTCTGCCGCGGCAGGAATCTCGGCAGACTAGCCGTTACACTTTTCTGCCCGTTGGGACTGCTGCGGCTCTGACACTATTGTATTGCCTCGACAGAGTTCCTGCTGTGAACTATTTTTCCCTTATATTTACTTTTTATTCCTGAATAAAAATTTAAACACACAAAAGAAAAATACTGAAAACGAAAATAATTAGAAAAAATAAAAATAAACTACTAACCCTAATATAATAAAGAAAAGGAAAAGGGAGAGGTTAGGTTACTGGTGGAGAGCATGCGAATGCATCTCCCAAAATTATTTTCTCCCTTAGGCCCAAATTATGTATCGGTTGTGGGCCGCTCCTTAGTGCTGTCTATCCATCCATCTTGGGCTTGATTTTCTTGCCGAATATCCTGCCGAGCAGACTGCCCAGGCAAGATATCTTATTGTCTATTATGTGGATGGCCTTACATTCCTCTGGATCGTTATACCTTTTTAAGTTGTGGAATGCATTGAGTTTGACTTGTTGGTCATTGACTCGCATAGTCAACTCTCCTTTTTCCACGTTAATCAATGTATGTCCAGTTGCTAGGAAGGGTCTCCCAAGGATAATCGGTGCATTGTCATCTACTTCACAATCAAGGACAAGGAAGTCGGCAGGAAAAATAAACTTGTCAACTCTTACCAGTATGTCCTCGATTTTGCCTTCAGGTTGCACATAGGATCTATCCGCGAGTTGGGGCATTACTGTTGTAGGCTTTGGCCTTCCAATTCCAAGCTTTTGGAAGACTAATTTAGGCATGAGGTTTATACTTGCTCCAAGGTCGCATAGGGCCTTTCCTTCATAACTCTTTCCTATCGCACAAGGTATAGTGAAGCAACCAGGATCTTTTAACTTTGGTGGCATGCGGTTATGCAGCATTGCCATGCATCCCTCGGTGGCAGCCACTGTCTCAAACTCACCTATTCGTTTTCTCTTTGATACCATATCTTTTAAGAATTTGGCATAGTTGGGAATTTGTTCAATGGCCTCAACGAATGGTATGTTGATGTGGACTTGCTTCAAGATATCTAGGAACTTCTTGAACTGTTGATCCTGTTTTTGTTTTTTCAACCTTTGCGGGAAAGGTGGTGGTGGTCTCATCTCTTCCAGGGTTTCTTTAGTTTGGAATTGTATACCTGGCACCACTAGAATTTTTGCTGCCTCGGCAGACTACTCAGGAGCTGCAGTGCTTGCTGTCGAGGCAGTGTTGTCAGTCTCGGTTTGCTCAGCTTCTTCTCTTGGTTGATCCGCCGGTTGGGTTCGGTTCTCTGGGATCTTCTCTTTCAACTGTAGACCACTCCTGGTAGTGATTGCCTTACACTGTTCATGGCTTAGTACCTTAGCAACCTCAGTATTGCTAGGTAGGCCTCCTTGTGGTCTAGTGTTTATACATTGAGCAAACTGCCCAACCTGAGTTTCCAGAGTTTTTATGTCTGCTTCTTGATTTTGTAGCCTCATCTCAGTCCTATTCATGAAGGCGTCGGTCCTCTTGATGAAATTACTATTTTTCGCCACGTATGATTCGGTTTTCATCATGAAGGCCTTTAGCGTGTTTTCCAATGAATTGACTGGTTGCTGCGGCATCGGTTGTTGGACTTGCTGCTGTGGAATTGGCTGCTGAAATCCCGGTGGTTGGGTGATTGGGTTTAAGGCATTATTTGGGTTACTCCATGATAAGTTTGGATGCCTCTTCCATGAGGGGTTGTACGTGTTGGACATCACATTGTTACGGTTGTAGTTCCCAACATACACACCGGTTTCTTGATTCATGCAATCAACAGAACTGTGGTTACCTCCACATAAATCACAACATGAATCAATTACCTTGACCTCACGGGTATTGTTTTGTAATTGTAGGTTTTGCACCATCTTGGTAAGAGAGGCTAATTGTGCTGCCACTGAACTTGATGAATCTAATTCGTTTACCGTGGCTTGGCGTCTTACTCCTCCTCGCCTAGATGTGGGAAACTGGAAGTCATTCCTTGCGAGTTTATTCAAAATTTCAATAGCTTCCTCGGGTGCCTTGTCCAGGAGTGTGCCGTTTGCCGAGGCATCTAACATCATCCTTGTCGGGGCATTCATGGCGTTGTAAAACATTGTCACTTGTGTCCATAAGGGAAATCCATGCAGCGGACACTTGTGCAATAGCTCTCTATAGCGTTCCCATGCCTCGTACATTGGTTCATCTTCAGCCTGTCGGAAAGAAGTAATTTCATTACGAATTCTATCATATAGATTAGTAGGACTAAAGCGAGTAATGAAATCACGGCAAAGTTCACTCCAGGATCCAATAGATCCCGCTGGAATGCTATTCAACCAAGCTTTCGCCCTATCCCTCAGTGAATAGGGGAATAGCTTTAACCGCAAGACATCTTCATGGACTCCTTGGATTTTGAAAGAGTTGCAGATTTCCATGAAAGATTTGAGATGTTGCCTTGCGTCTTCAGTTGCAGACCCACCAAATTGTCCAATTGTATTTAACATGTTGAACATAACAGGTTTAAGTTCAAAATGGGTTGCTTCAATCTCGGGTGTAACGACTCCTGGGTTTAGTCCATTTAAGTCTTCCTCCAAGAAATCTCTGACAATCAGCTGCCGCGGCCCAGGTGGCGGCGAAAGACCTTCATTGCCGGCAGGTATATTTTGTCCTGCCTGAACCTCGGATTTGTCTCCTCAACCTTAACCCTGTTCTTTCAATCTCAGGATCTAACTCGTATAAGGGGTTGGTTGGATTGGCCATTGTCATACACCAAAAACAAACAAAAGTAAAATAAAAAGAAAAAGAAACAAGAAAACAAGGAAAACAAAATTTAGTTGCCAGTCTCCGGCAACGGCGCCAAAAACTTGTCGCTTGTCAAAAGTGCGCATTCAGTGCAAGCGGACACATCGCAAGTAATAAGTGATAAGTATGTTATCGAGTTATCGTCTCCTCAGGGACTGGTATACTTAATATGCTTCCTTCATCTTCTTGCTCTGTAGAAAGATAAAAACACAAGTGAGTTGATGTGATTTATTTAAACTAAAATAATTGAATAAAAATAAAGAGTCGAAATATTAGAGAGAGAGATGGGCCAGGATCCAGTTGTATTGTATTGTGGACTTGATTGACTTGTCTTTATCCAATGCAATCGTATATCTCTGCCTCGGCAGCACTGCAGTTTACTGCCTAGGCAGCGATAACGCTGTCTGCCGCGGTAATCCCTTGCTCGTGGGCAGACTTTACCAAAGTTCGGCAAAGTGTCCTTGAATGACTCCGCTTATCCCTAAGTCAGAGTGCTGTTGATGACTAGTCCTTGATGATACCTCC
The DNA here is from genome assembly GCA_035048815.1 of Abelmoschus esculentus. Classification (NCBI taxonomy): domain Eukaryota; kingdom Viridiplantae; phylum Streptophyta; class Magnoliopsida; order Malvales; family Malvaceae; genus Abelmoschus; species Abelmoschus esculentus. Next base: position 6,213,294 of record JAUCBN010000037.1, read on the forward strand.
CGGCGTGAACCAATTATACTCACCAACCAATCTCACACTTCTTTTAGCTGCTGAAACTCTTAACCTATCCCTAGGCCGAGTTAGTATTTCGCGATTGAAACACCGTACTTACCTCTTTCGTGAATCTAACTCTCCCGAGCTTAGATAAATGGATTTCTCACAAACTTCCCTCCCGGACTTGAATGCGAGAACAAGGAATAACAAAGGATAAGCAAACCTTGATAATCTTTATTGCATTGAATAAAAGACAAATTACAATCTCCTCTCACAAATACTCCACAACCTTCACCTAAACCCTATGAAGGTTTTAGAACATGATGGAGAGGAAGGAAACAAGAGTAGAAGTCAGCTCTCCCTAGGTATTTCGATATCTCATACATTGGGTGTCTAGGTCTTTATATAGGCTAGACCTAGGGCAAACCTTTCCTAAGTAGAATACAACTTGGAGTAGGGAACAAGTCAAGTACATAATAATATTATATTTCCAAGTTTGAATTCGGCTAAGGGGGCTTTCTCGCGTGGTCTTCCTTTGGGCTTTTCCTTGTGCTAGCCAGCTCCGATTCTTGGGCTTCAAGTCCAAACACGTTCCTTAGATTTTTGTCTTTCCATCGCCTATCACTTTGCTTCTTGTCTTCCTGTTGCTGCCTCGGCATCAGGTCCTGCCTCGACCTTGTCGCTGCCGCGGCAATGGTTTTCCTGCACAGATATGAAAACGCAGTAAAACGTGCCTTTTTCTATAAATATTATCTATTTAAGTATAACTTCTAAATATATCACATTAAGCACATGCATTGGTTCAAGTGGGTGAATATTTGGTGATAAATGCCGATAAAAAGAGTAAAAAGTGATAGTGTGTTGAGCACTTATCAGTTGTCCATGAATCATAAAATCCCGTGCTCGTTTTGGAAGTTCACTGGAAATATCATATTCTCCAAAAAATTGAATTGAAGAGGAACCTCCCCATAGATCATGGAAAATGTTAATCTTGTTATTGATTCCTGGCCTTGTTAAAAAACCAAGAAGAAGTTTTTTCATGGCCATATAGAGTCCTTTCCAAGCAAAAGAGGATTGTTTAGTGGAGGTTATGTCGAGGATGTTGCCTGATATACCTGACCAAGGAGGTTGGATGGTTCAAATAGTAGTTTCCAAATTTGTTTTCCTAGTAGAGCAATATTAAAGTTGTGGAGATCGTGGAATCCCATGCCCCCTACTGATTTTGGTTGGCATACAACTTCCCAGGGAAGCATGTGCCAGCCTTTTTTGTTATCTTTTCCAGTTCACCAATATCGGCGAATAGATGTGTTCATATCATCGATAATGTTATGTGTAAGAAGATAGCAAGACATGACATATTGCGGCAGAGATTGAATATCGAATTTTATGAATATTTCTCTACCACTAAAAGATAAAAGATGTTTATCCAATTTGGAGAGACTCACATTAACTTTATCTCTAGTAAATCGTAATGAAGCTTCTTGTTTTTTCCAATCAGTAGTGGGACACCTAGATAAACACCAGGGTCATTAACCTCTTGAACCTGGAGAATATTGCTAACATCTGATCTCTATGAGAGAGGTTTGTGGTGAAAAGTAGATTGTCGATTTTTCAAAGTTAATCGCTTGACCAGAAGAGGTAGCATATTTGTGGAGTGCATTTTTGTGGTGATGAGCTTCAGTAGTGTTGTTTTTTATGAAGACCAAACAATCGTCAGCAAAAAGAAGATGATTTATTTTTGGGCCGTGCCGACTAGCACTAAGTACAGGGAGGTTGTCGTTAGCATGTTCAGTATTTAGTATAGTTGTTAAACCTTGGGTGCAAAAAATGAAGAGAAATGGAGAAAGTGGGTCTCCTTGTTGGAGACCTCATTGTGGTATAAAAGAATGAGATAAAGAGTCGTTTACACGGATTTGGTATGAAACGGTAATGAGACACTTCATTATAGTAGAAATCCATGTGTTATTGAAACCCATACGTTGCATAATTTGATGTAAGAATGGCCATTCAACTCGATCAAAGGCTTTTTCCCTGTCTAGCTTCAAAATTGCACCTTTAGATAGATGGGAGTCTCCCGTGTTGAGAGTGTGAAGTAGTTCATGTGCAATTAGTATATTGTCTGTGATGTTTCTACCTTTGATAAACGCCGCTTGGTTGTTCTAATACATAAAGGTATGTGTGTTTTGAGACGATTGACTAAAACTTTAGATATAATTTTATATATAATAGTGCATAGGCTTATTGGACGAAGTTGCCTCATTGTTGTTGGGTTTTGTTTTTTCGGTATTAGGACGAGAATAGTTTGGTTGACCTCAACCATGTTAATAGTACCCGATAGTAGATCGAGGCATAGTCGTATAATGTCCTTACCTAGTGTATCCCAATGTTGGCGGTAAAAACCACTTGGAAAACCATCGATCCCTGGGGCTTTCCTAGGATCAATATCCCAAAAAGAATTTATAATTTCGTCTTCTGTGTAGGGTCGATTTAAATTTTCATTCATTTCTAGTGTAATTGTGGTTGGAATGTTATCCAAGATATCAGTCGAAGGAGTTGGATTTGATGCGGAGAAAAGATTTATGAAATAGTCTGTAGCAATTGATAGAATGTTGGATTCTTCTATTTGCCAGGTGTTGGGATTATCAAAGAGACCTTGAATAGTGTTTTTCTTACGACGTCCATTTGCTCGTGCATGGAAGAAAGAAGTATTTTTGTCTCCATGTTGTATCTAGTTAGTTTTAGAGCGTTGGGCCCAATATATTTCATTGTTATGTTGAAGTGCTTGTAGTTCTTTCTTTGCTTCAATGAGGCGGTGTTCCTCACAAGATGGTATTGGGTTGTTTAGACTATTGTTAATGTATGTAGTTAGATATTGAAGGCGTTCATTTGTTTTTTTCCTTTGAGAATTTTGCCATGAATTTAGACGGTTTCCAATCTTTTGTATTTTGTTTAGGGTGTTCCCATTTGTATTGGTCCAAATATCCTTGATTAGGTTTTTGCTTTCATCATTGTTGGCCCAACATTCCTCAAAGCGAAATGTTTTCTTAAAATTTCGTTTTATAGTAAAAGTAGTGGGAGAGGTGTCAAGCATAATAGAACAATGGTCAGATTTGGGTTGGAAATGAGAAGTTATAGTATAATTAGGATACATATTTATCTAGTTCATTGACCCAATGAATCGATCCAAACGTTCGAAGAGAGGTTGTGAGTTGGGTCCATGTTTGAACCATGTGAAACATCCTGAGTTAGGTTTACAATCAAAGAGTTCATTTCTAGTTAAACATTCTTGAAAATTGATGATTTGGGATCTTGCACGACGACGTCCTCTTTGTTTTTCATTGTCATGTAGTATTTCATTAAAGTCTCCACCTAAAAGCCATGGGAGATTGGAGGATGATTTTAAAGAGTCTATTAATTGCCATGTTTTGAATTTATGGTTTGTGTTAGCATAGCCATGTAAACCGATAAAGTGAAATTTACAGTCGTTAAGGTTAATAATGCAATCGATATGGCGATCAGAGTAAGAAAGTAAATCAGTTTGAATTTTATTATTCCAAAGTAACGCAAGGCTAGTACAAGTTGGACTATTTTCTACCGATAAGCATCCTTGCATATCAAGTGATGCATTAAGAGAATTACATCGAGATTTATTAAGTCTAGTTTCACATAGAAATAAAACATCAGGTTCATATTGGGTAATTATTTTTTTTGAGATTTTAAACTGCCTGGGCCTTACCAAGGCCTTGGCAGTTCCAACACATGATTTTCATTTGGTTCGGCGAGTTGAGTCGTGTCAACCTCCGCTGAAGAGTTTTTTCCGTTGCTCATCCCAACTTTATCAAATAGAGCATGTTTTGATTTCTTTTGGTGTTTACTTTTATGCATTGGAGGGGATCGTTTCTTTCTAGCATGAAAAAGGAAAGAAAAGATATGAATACTTTTAGTTATTTTAAGTAATAAAGTAAAATTAGTTTGGTAAGAAGAGATATATAGGTTGAAAAGAATAAAAATAAATATTGTAATAGATAATGGAGTATAAAGGTAATAATAGGTAAGAATCTTAATAATAGTTATGTAAAAAGGTAAATTGTAATTAAGGTAAGTGGAGGAAATGGAATGAATTAGAGTATATGGAAAAAGTATGTGGAAATTAATTAGCATAAAAGAGAAAGGTATATAGGAAGGAAATATATGAATTTTAATTATGATAGGAGAAGGTAAACGATAAGAAAGGTATGGAAATGTATGAAAAAATTTTGTAAAATAATACTTTTTAGGTATATTTGGAAATTTTTTGAATATTTGAGAATCTATTTATTTTGAATTCATGATTTTTGTAAAAAGGTATGTATGGGATATTGAGATTTGGAGTAAATTTGGTAAATTTATATTATTATTGGTGGAAAGTTTAAAATTTTGATGTGTAAAAAGATTGTAGTTTATTGTTGGTTGAGTTATATCTATTTTAGATATTGAAATTTTTGATATGGAAATTTTATATAAGATTAGTGGATCTTTGTATACTTTGACAGTAATATTGTTTGCCATATTTTCTAGTATTATTTTCTTCCTTACAGTTGATTGTATGGGTTTAGTGGATTGAATCCAAGAATGGGTTGGTATGATAAATTTGAAGTTGTATACGATACCATTAAGTGGTTGGGTAATTTTGAGTTCTCAATAATGGGTTGGTTTAGTAAGATTGTATATGATATGAATTTATTTATTAGGTGAAAATATTTAATTATTTTTGAAAATATTGGTAGTGGAGCAAGAAAATAGGAAAGGGGACTGGTAAAATTGAAAATAGGAAAGGATAAAGGACAAAGAAGGTTAAAAAAGATATGAATTTTATTTGGGGAGCAATGAAAATGTAAGCTGTAAAGAAGGTAAAATAAGATTTGAAAAAAGTTTAATAATTTATAGTTGTTGGGAATATATGAAACTATTTTGTAAAGGTAATTATAATTCAATTGATTTTGTAGTGAGTTTGGTAATTTTGTAAATTTATTTGTGAATATGGTAAAATTATAATGTAGTAATAGTAATTGTATTAAAATTGGTATTAATAAATGTGGAGAGATTTGTAATATTGGTTTCGGTATTGGTTTTAAGTATGAATGTTGAAAAGATGTTGATGAATTTAGATAATAAGATAGTTTTTGAGAATATTGATTGAAAAGAATAAAATATATATGGTAAGAGATAATGGAGTATATTGGTAAAAAGAGGTAAGGAATTTTATAATAGTTGTGTAAAAAGATAAATTGTAGAAGATATAAAAATTAATTAGCATATAAAGAAAAGTTAAATTGTAAAGAAGGTAAAAAAAGATATGAAAAATTAAATAGAGAAATAGAAAAAGATATATGGGAAAAAAGGTATAAGAGAAATGAAATATATTTACTAAAAGAATTTTTTTTTTGTTATTGTTGAAAATGTTATTAATGGGATAGAAGAATATAAAAGGTAATGGAGATTAATTAGGATATGAGAAAAAAGTAAACTATTAGAAAATGGGAGAAATATTTAAAATTTATTTAGGATATAATGAAAAGGTAAACAATAAGAAAGGTAATAAAGTATTTTAGAAGTTTTTAGCAAGTTATATTTTTTTGGTATTTTTGAAAGATTTTTGAAGCTTTGAATAGATATTTTTGGAAATTTTTTAAAGATTTGAATATATATTTTTGTAATTCAAAATTTTTGAAAAAGGGTAAGTAGAAAGGATTGAGATTTGGTACGAATTTGGTAATTTTACATTAGTACATGTGGAGATATTTAATTTTAGGTGAGAATGATAATTATAATATAATGTTAAATTATTTAGTGAAAATATTATAGATTTTTTGTAAGATTGAATCATAGTTCGTATTGGAAGAATGGTTTTAAAGATGACAATTATAGAACTCGTGGAGTATAGAAGTATGATGAAATTGTATATTGTCATAATGCCAAAATTTGGAATATTCGTAAGATGGTATATCCCATGACGGGTTGGTATGATATCCACTTGGATGTTGAAATAGTTGTAAGTGGTTTAATGCTTTTAGCATATAATACCCAAAATAGGGTTGGTATGTAGTTTATATAGGCAAAAAAATAACCATGGAATGATTTGTATAGAATATTGGACAAGATTAAAAGAACAAAACATAATGGTATAACTTGTGTTAATAAAGACGTAATAAAACACTTATCATAAAGAGTTTTTCGGTGGGAGAAGAACCAAATTAGTAGTGAGTGCAATGAAATGTGATTTTTTGAAATAAAAATAATTGATAAAGAAGGAAAAGAAGAAGCAATAATAGGAGAATGTGAGATAGCAAAAATTAAAAAACTAAGGATAAGGTAGGTACCTTTTGATGTGAAAAACGAGATTGAAAGACTAATACAAACTCGATATACGAATGATTGAAAACATCCGTAGAGAGAGTCCTTCCACGGCAAGATAAGAAACCGAAGAGAAATAATAGAAAAATAATGAAATAGAAAAGGGATGATGATGCCAAAAAAATTATTCAAGTATGCATACCAAAACCTTGGAGCGATTGTAGATCGAATCCAAAATTTTCAAAAGAGAAAATCTTTACTAGAAACAAGTATGTAAGCATCGAAACTACTTACTCGGAAGGTGATGACAGTAGGGATGAACCACTGCTTCCCCGATTTGGATCTAGATTGGCTAAAACATTGTTTCTCCACACAACCCGATAGCCATGGAGTAGGGAGAGTCCAAGTTTTCCAAGAATAAAGGCCATGAGAAGAAACAAAGTAAACATTGAAACAATAAATTAAAGGATGAGAAAAATTGTAAAACAATAGTGACATAAAAAACCAACATATCTTGATTGGTTGATTCGGGTGGATGCTTGAATCTTCCTCTCCCCAGAAGGAGAAGGGTTGTGCCATGGTAGAGATCATGAAGATAAACTCCATTAAGGAGAAGGGAAAAACAAAGAGAAGGAAAAGAGAAGGCATGAAGAGAGGAGGGTGAGAGAGAAAGGGAGAGGAGAGAAAACAAGCAACACCCCGTAATAAACTATGATTCACAAGAAATTGAAAAAGAAGATCAAACTCAAGAATATACATTCAAAAGAGAAAAGAGTTTGAGCAAAAAGAACAAGAGATTGAAAAATAAGATCAAACTCAAGAAAAAGAGCGTGCGAAAGAAACAAAAGTGTTGGAGAAACAAGAAAAGAATGATCTTGAGAAAGAAATTGTTTTTGTAAAAAAAAAGAAGAGGAAACAAAATTATTTTGCACTAACAAAAGTTTTCCTAAACTTGTTTTGACATTTTCTCAGGATTCTATAGAAGAGGAAGCAAAATTATTTTGCACTAACAAAAGAAGTGGAGACATTGAAAAATTTAGTGCGAAAGTGGACACACCGTTTTTTCTTTGTACTAATGAAACTAACGATACTTATTCTTTGTCATTGTTCTAGGATTTTCATGAGGAATATTTACAAAATTTTCCAAGGAAGTTTCCCTTAATAAAGAAAAACATTCCTCCACCATCAACTCAGAGAACTCAACTTCAGTGGTTTGAAAATTCTTTCAATTTTGTGATAGTTTTCCCTAAAGCTAACTTCGATTTATTTTTCAGGGAAATGATTCAATTTCCAAGTGGATTTGATTCAAACAAAAATAATAAGTTTCTTAATCATTTTTGGGAGAATTTTTTGAGAGAAATGAACACAAAGAGAATAATATATCATCCACCATTTAAAGAATTCCACAATGAAGATGATTATGGCAGAAGTAGTGATGAAATTGCAAAGCTTAATATATCCACTTCATTGAGTGTAACCTTTCCAGAATACTTGAAAATTTGTGAAGAATGTTTTTCGAGTGAAGTTGTCTTTAGCAAGCAGTTTTTTGTCACTAAGCATCAACCATCTGGAGAATTTGCAGGTTTGATATTCTTAATCCTCATGATTTTATTTCTTTTCTTACTAATACATTTTTAATTGTAGAATTTGAAAGGACATATAAGTTTGAGAAAGAGATACACCAAAAGGAATTTAGATAATTGCTTTCAAGAGGCATATCAAAAGAGCAGATAAAAAACGTCAAGCATCAACCATCAATTAGGATCATCAAGTATCCTCCATGGTTTGAAATTTCCTTTGACTTTGTAGAAGTATTCCCTAGAGTTATTTCATCTTTCAGGAAACAAGATCGAATAGAGGTAGTACCGAGAACCAACATCTCAGAACAAGAATTCTAATCATTTTGCAACATTCGCAAGGTTAGCAAGTATGTGAAACGTGAATTGTCTGCCCAATCAAGAGCGATCATTTGGAAGAGCATGAAGAAGTGGGGGGATTATTTTCCTTGTTTTAAATTAGTGTACAATCCTTTAAAACCATCAACGTGTTACCACCCACAATTTAAAAACATTAGCACGTTTGAGCTTTCTAACCATGCATTTTTGTTTTCTTTTCCAACTAATCTTGTTGAGATTGTAGATGATCAAAGAAAGTTTCAATCAGTGAGAGAACTACATCGAAAAATGAGAGGAAATAAAGAAAAGATAGCCAAGAATGACAAGAATAGAATTTACAAGAAGTGGGAGCGAACTATCTTTGAACCAGGAGATTGGTTTTGGATTAGAAATCGAATGAAGAAATTTCCAGCCTTACGAAAGTCAAAATTATTTTCATATATAGCAAAATTCGATTTGGGGACAAATCGTTTTCAAGAAGGGGGGAATGATGTGATCCAAGCCAGCACCAAACTTCTTGGGGCCTTGCTCATATCAGAGAAGAAGTCAGAAGATTTAAACACTTGTGGCAAAGTCGGTGATCTTAACAATTCAAGTTTAAACATGCTTTTTCAAGCCTTGAATTTGAACTTGGATCCTTGGCCATCTTTTGAACAAATGCAACATGTTACTTTTGCATTTCAATATATGCATTTGAGTGCTAGCTTAGGAGTATGTTGCATGTAGTTGCATGAGCATTTAGTTTGCATGAGTTTACTTTGTTTTGCATAATTAATTTAAGCATTTTTCTCAAGAATAAATAAGTCTTATTGTTCATTTAAACATATTGTTTTACTTATGTTTGTTTCTTACATTTAAGCATGTTAGTTATTTTAAGCTTGTTAGTTTAAATAATGCATGTCAGTTTATGCATGTTAGTACATTTAAAGTCTGAGAGCTTATTGATATTTATTATTTCATTATGTGAGTTAGTTCATTCAATTAAACTGGTTCATTTAATTTAACTACCTCATTAAGTTTCATTCAAGCATTTACTTTATTGAATAAAGATGTTATTATTGCTTCCAAAAACTTGTTGAGTTTAAGTTCTAATGTGTGATTGATTCACGTGCAAGTATACACATCGAACAAGTAATAAACTGTGTGAGTGAGATTGTTCCCACGAGGATTGGGTAGGTTATTTCAAAAATAGTTAACATACACAAAAAATAAGATAGTCCCTTGTATAAACATATGCTAAAGCAATTATGCAATTGTCACCAAAATGCTCTAGCAAAATAAAAGCGTCCTGAGTTTGTGGTAGTAAAATAAAGCTTGTCACTGAAAAGCGATAGCAAAATAAAACAGACAACGGAGAAATAAATAAAGTTGCACAAACACAACACAAAGAAGATATTCAAGCTTAAGACATGCTAGGCTTGCTACGGCAAAGATCTTACTTTTTCTCCTGATGCTTACTGTTCTATTGGTTTAGTAAGTGTTCGACAGAGTTTACTAAAAATGCCTCCACTATCCCTAGTCAGAAGGCCTAACACTCGAAAATGCTAAGGCATTACCTCTCGATCTCAACCCTAACACTTCTAATGTTCATGAAGTTCTACCCCTTTTAGTCGTTGAAACTCTTCCTTATCCCTGAGGTGAGTTAGGATTCTGCTCCCGTAGTAACCCCATTGTTCAAGTTGGTCTAGCTTTGTCTATCCCTAGATCTAAGCTTCCCGAACCCCTTAGCTATGGCTATCTCCCGATGCTCTTACAAACTAAGGTTTAAGGTAAAAAGGTGTTAGATTTATTGAACAAAACACTTAAATAAACACTGAAATAGTAAACATTCATTTAAACAAAGTAAAAATCATCCATAAAAAACTTAAGCCATACTAGTTTAGTTCATGGCTAGGTAAGGAAAAATATTCAACTTTCGTCCCTTGAAATACATTTTCAACAAATTAGAAAAGAAGTAAAGCAAAGTGAAGAGGAAGGAAGTCTCAAACGCATGTGCCCTGAAGCTTTCCTAGCTTGCCGCTCCTCCCGAAGTTGCACAAATCCCTTGCTTGAAGCTCTCCAACAATGGTGGCTCGGCTAGAGGTTGAATACGAAGGAAAGTGGCCGCGTTTCTTCTTTCTTCTTCCTCGTGCTCTCTTAAAGTTCGCTCCTTTTCTCTTTGGCTCTTTAGCTACTTTTTCAGCTCTATTTCACCACACTTGTAGAAGTAGGCTTGATGTTGTATTTATAGGAGGCTTCTAGGGTTTTGTGCCCTAATGATGCAAGGAATATTCCCTGACATTTTTTGCAGAGAATTGCAGCAAAATGCAGGGGTGCAGGGGAGGTGCAGCTGACCTGGAAATACCGCGTGAGGATAGTAGGCTGCAGGTGTGTCCTTTCTTCCATTCTGTTTTGTCCGCCCATAATGCTGTAGCGACTTGAAGTCCAATCCAACACTTTAAAAGTATGCTACAACATCTCTTCCAATCTTTCAACTTTGCTCCAACAATCTGCACATCACCACCAACAAAATACCCTTCAAAGCAGCATCTTTAAAAAATAAAATAGAAAAGGGTATTCATCTTTAAAAATAAAAGGGTAGAAAATATACGATTTTTAGAGCGTTAATAGTTATCTAATGGATGCTCATATTTTTCAGCTAGGGTATTCATTTGGGATCAAATGGCTGATCATATTCTACAAGAATGACAAGTCATTTACCACCAATTGAAGACACTTGAAGACACCATGATGGGTGATCAATTTCAAGACATTCAAGGGAGATTTGCCCCACTTAAAGGATGTCAATTTCAGCAAGAAAGGAAGGCATTGAAGAGCTCCTAAATACACCACTTAAAGAGGCACTTAAATACCACTTAAGAGCTACTTAATCCTCCATAAAGATGATCATTTTTTTTATCAAAGAAGACATGCAATGAAATCCTTCATTATCACCACTTAAGGGAGAGTAAAGGCAAGAATTAAAGCAACACTTAAGGAGGGAGTTCAAGGAATATCAATCAACTTGTTCGCCATTTTTGGATTGGATACGGGCATATTTGAGTCTTGAGATCTTCTTAAAACTTATTCCCCTATTTCTAAGCTTTCCAACTCACTTTGAATCACCTCGATCCGATATCAGGAGCTTAAGATATGATTAAATTATTGAAGGCACCGCAAGCTAGAAATTCAATACAGGAATAGTCACAAGATGTTTGTTCCAAAAATTCAAGAGGCCATTCAATTGTTGTATTCAATGCTTTATCAAAAGCCCATTAAAGGAGGATGAATGACAACATAATCAAGTTCATCAACCCAAGGGTTTCACCATGTGGATGATATGTATGTCTACATTCATCCTAAGAATGTCCACATTCATACTTCTAGATCAAACTTTTTGGTTGTCAATTGGATATAGGATAACCTACAAATTAATAGGACTTTAACACTAGAATAATGAGTCTTTAATCTTTGTTTAGGCCAATCAATTTGTTATTGTCTTACACCTATAAATAGGCACTCATCCCATTGTAAAAGATAGAAATTTTGGCATATATTACAACTTGAGAGTTTTTGTCTTTTATAGTTCTTTTTGAACTTTATCGGCTTAAAAGATTGTTCTTGTGGCATATATTATTGGCTCAGAGATTATTTGAGTGGGGCTGTGAGGCTTACCTAGCATATGTAATGAATCCTAACATGAGTGAAGTTAGACCGTAGGATATCAGAACAGTGTGTGATTTTCCGAGCATGTTTCTAGAAGAGTTGTCTGGTTTGTCGCCTGACAGAGAAGTTGAGTTTGCCATAGAGACGTATTTAGATTCTGCTCCTGTTTTGAATGCTCCATATCGTATGACAACGAAAGAGCTGAAAGAGTTGGAGACTCGGTTGCAAGAATTATTAGATAGAGGTTTTACCGACCGAGTTCTTCCCCTTGGGGTGCACCTATGTTCTTTGTGAAGAAGAAGGACGGTAGTATGAGGATGTGCATATAGTATAGACAGATGAATCAGTTGACGGTGAAGAACAAGTATCTGTTGCCGAGGATTGATGATATGTTTGATCAGCTCAGAGGTGCTACCGTGTTTTCCAAGATAGACTTGAGGTCAGGGTACTATCGGTTGAAGGTGAAAGAAGTTGATGTGCTGAAGACAGCTTTTCGTACAAGGTATGGTCACTATGAGTTTCTATTTATGCCTTTCGAGTTGACTAATGCACCAATTGCTTTCATGGACATGATGAATAGAATTTTCCGTGAGTATTTTGATCAGTTTATGGTTGTGTTCATTGATGACATATTGGTGTACTCACATACTGAGGAAGACCATGATAGACAATTGAGGTTAGTATTGCAGACTTTGTTGGATCACCGGTTGTATGCCAAGTAGAGGAAGTGTGAGTTCTGGATTAGAAAATTTGTTTTCTTAGGACATGTAGTGTCAGTTGAGGGGATTAGAGTAGATCCTAAGAAGATAGAAGCGATTGTGAGTCGGAAGCAAACAAAGTCTGTCACAGAGATTCATAGTTTCCTAGGCTTAGCAGGTTACTATAGGAGGTTTGCGAATGGATTTTCAAATATAGCTGCTCCTTTGACTAAGTTGCTTCAGAAGAATGTTTAGTTTGAGTGGTCAGATGCAAGACAACAAGCCTTTGAGAAACTAAAAGAATCTTTGACAGATGCGCCGAATTTGATACAACCAGTTTCATGAAAAGAGTATGTGATCTACAGTGATGCTTCGTATGTAGGACTAGGTTGTATGCTTATGCAAGATGGAAGAGTTGTAGCTTATGCTTCGAGACAATTGAAGAACCATGAGCGCAATTATCCGACCAATGATATAAAGCTAGCTGCAGTTGTGTTTGCCTTGAAGATTTGGAGGCATTACTTGTATGGTGAGAGATGCACAGTGTACACAAATCACAATCGTTTGAAGTATCTGATGACACAGAGAGAGTTGAATCTGAGGCAGCACAAATGGCTTGAGTTATTGAAAGACTATGACCTCAAGATTGAGTATCATCTGGGTAAAGCAAATGTAGTGGCATATGCTTTGAGTAGGAAGGTAGTTGTTGAATTGGGAGCTATGTTTGCTAGATTAAGCTTATCAAGTGATGGTGGCTTAATAGCCGAGCTACAGGTTAGACCTACTTTAGGTCAGTTGATTAGAGAGAAACAATTGTTAGATAGATCTTTGGCACCTCACGTGAAAGATATAGATGAAGGAAGACCTATAGATTACAGTTTCAGGGATGATGGTGTTTTGTGTTTTAGAGACAGAATAGTTGTGCTGAATGATAATGATCTAAGGCGTATGATTCTAACCAAAGCGCACAGTAGTCCTTTTGCTATACATTCGGTTAGTACAAAGATGTACCGTGGGTTGAAAGATGAGTACTTCTGGGTTGGTCTGAAGAGAGATGTTGATGACTATGTGAGTAAGTGTATGGTTTGCCAAAAATTTAAGGCAGAACATCAGTTTCCGTCTGGTTTATTACAGCCGTTGAAGATTCTGGAATGGAAATGGGAAAATATCACCATGGATTTTGTATCAGGATTGCCTTTGACTTTTTCGAAGAAGAACTAGTCTGGGTTATAATTGATTGCTTCACGAAGTGTGCTCACTTTATTGCTATTCATACGACTTACTCGTTAGATAAGTTGGCAGATTTGTACATCACTGAGATTGTGAGACTGCATGGCGTGCCAAAATTGATTTAATATCATTTTGCGGTTGTTTTATTGGTATTAAAACGTGCAAGTTTAAATGGGCTTTACAGTGAACCCATTCGAATTTTAACAAAGTAAAAAGCTAGAAATTTAAGATTAAGTTGTATAATTTTGTTCTAAAGCCCATAATTATGTATTTTAACTCTTAAAATTTGATTTAAAATTATTTGGTTATCGTTCTTTTTGGATTAAAACGTGCATGTTTAAATGGGCTTTATAGAGAATCCTTTCGAATTTTAACCGAGTAAAATGTAACCCCCTCGACCCGTCCTAGTCGCAAGGCCGACCCGAGGTGGCTACACGGGGATTACCGAAGCCAAGTCCGAAGACTCGACTCCAATAACCAACCCTAGAAAGCTTTTCCGAGCCCAAACGACTAACGTATCTGCACACGGGCTCTAAGCCAACCTTATTGGGCTTACTGAAAGCCTGAAGGCTCAAAACGATATTGGCGTATCGGTACGAGGTGAAACCGAAAACTCGTGCATTTGGACGAATTTTTAAAGACAAAAAGCTAAGAACTAACCCAACAACCACATACAAGCATACTTAACATGCATAAGATAGTATCCACATAACCATAACTTTAAAACATAAATCAACATGCTAACTCAAGGAAACCATGGCGAATATAAACTATGCATGAAATCATCCAAAACATAAGTCAACATAGGAGTCAAACAACGCTCCTAAACAACATAGCATATTCCATTGCTAGCTAATACATTACTGCAACTAAATCATACTTGAGCTAACGAGCAACACGCTTGGACGCTCTTCCTCGCACCGTGCTAACTCCCGAGCTAACGATCTGCATTGTCGGAAAACGAGAGTGTAAGCATAAATGCTTAGTGAGCAGAACTTAAAAACGTAACTACGACAATGCAGGGTTCAAGCTTTATTTGAAAATAAAGACTAACATCATTTTGTACATCTTACATCATAGCATCTTACAACTTACGAGAGCAATCAAAGTACACAACATGACATAAAAGCACATATTCATAGCAATTAAGATAAGTATGTTAGCAAACTCGGTTATTATACACGGATATGCGGAAACGTCTTACACGCATACAAATTTATCTAACACAACTCAACACAACTCAACATAACTCAACATGACATATTAACATGTCATTAATCAATAAAAAATCAACACAACTCAACATAACAATTAACATGCCATCGACAACAATTAAACACAATAAGCTATCCAATCTTTACCATCTAACAAGCATACAAGGTAAGTAAGAATGGGTAGATTTTACTCTTGAGTTTGGATTAGCTTATCAAGCCTAATCAAAAATCCCAAAATCTTCCTTGAACAAAAACCAAGTTCAAAACATTTTTCCACTCACCACACAACTCTAACGGTAGCCAAATCGAGCCCCGGACCTTCTGGCTTTGCACTCGAATCACCCGGAACCAAATGTGCTGCTTCAAACCAACCAAAATTAAAGTATTAACCTCAAAAATCAACCACAAATTCTCTGTTTTACCTCAGCTCACAAATCCACAATATTTTCTCAACAATTCAAAGTCAAATTCATCCCAAATATTCTCATTTACGTACTTAAGCAAAGCACAACCATTACCCTTCAATTTAAACACCTAAAACACTTCAAAATATGTCCAAAACATCACTCATATATATTATAACCATCAACCCTTGATTTCCACACTAAAACACCCCCAAAACACTCATTTTCTACTTTCAAAAAATACCTATTGCAGCCACTTCGGGAATTCAATCATCTACCCCCTTTAACTACTCAAAATCCATCCTTTAACATTCTAAAAACACCTACCAAGGTTTTATATACCTCCAGCCCTTTATTTTCAACAAAACCCAACCAAAAACTCAACCACAACTCTAAAATCCTCCCTAAGACTAGTTTCCGGTTTGCTAAGATTAAACCATTTTCCTAACATGTTTTAATTTCATTAAAGAGTTCAAAAGCATCCTTAAACTTTGTTTTACTAAGACCATTCGAAATTTCAGAAAAATCCTCACTTTTCTCATCAAACCTTGAAAAATAGAAATTCTCCAAGACTTGATAAAAATACGATTTTTAACTATCAAAAGATAAGAAATTAAAAGGAGAAGTCAAATATGAAATTACCTTTTGAAAAAGCTCTTGAATGATGTTGGATGATGAAGAAATAAAGAATGGGGGGTTTAGAGAGTTTTTAATTTAGTTTTGAAGAATGTGAGAAAAAGTGTGTTTTGATTCTTCAAAACCCTTATAAATTTCCTTAATGGCGTTTTTGTAAATATAGTGAACGTTTATAAAAATCATCTCTTTAATTAAAATTAACCCGAAACTAATCCTAGTTTAGAGTCTAATAACTCCTAAGCCCAAAATCGGGCGTTACAACTCTCCCCCACTTAAGGAAATTTCGTCCTCGAAATTCTTACCTGACGGAAAGAGATACGAAAACTGCTTCTTCATATCCTCCTTTCTCTTTCAAGTGGCTTCTTCCACCCCTCGGTTTTGCCACTTCACTTTGACCAACTCGATAGATCTTCCACGCAACACCGTACTATCAGAGGCTAAGATCTCAATTGGTTCTTCGTCATAGGTCAAATCTGAATTCAACTCAACCTCTTCCACTAGCATAAAATGAGACGGATCTGATCTATACTTTCGAAGCATCGACACGTGAAACACATCATGAATCTTTTCTAACTCTAGCGGTAAACGTAACTGATAAGCAACGGTACCAATCCGTTTGACAATCTCATACGGTCCAATATACCTCGGACTCAACATACCCTTCCTACCGAATCTCATCACTTTCTCCCAAGGCGAAACTTTCAAGGACACTGTCACCCACGGCATACTCTACTTCTTTCCATTTCAAATCTGCATATGATTTTTGTCTATCTGAAGCTGACTTTAACCAATCACAAATCAACTTCACTTTCTTGGTAGTCTCCTTAAGCATATCCAACATCGATATCAATTTCTGACCTGCTTTGGCCCAATAAATCAGAGTTTTGCACTTTCTGCCATACAAAGCCTCATACGGAGCCATCTGAATACTCGAGTGATAAATGTTATTGTACGCAAACTCAACTAATGGCAAGTGCTTCTCCTAAGTACCATGAAAATCGATGATGCAACAACGTAACATATCCTCGAGAATTTAAATAACTCTCTCTGACTGCCCATCTGACTGAGGATGATACGAAGTACTAAAATTCAAACGGCTACCCAAAGAACTGTGCAAACACTCCCAAGATCTAGCTGTGAATCTCGAATCTCTTTCAGACACAATCGATTTCGGCACACCATGCAGTCTCACAATCTCACTAATGTACAAATCTGCTAACTTATCTAACGAGTAAATCGTATGAACAATAATAAAGTGAGCATACTTCGTAAAGCGATCAACTATAACCCAGACTGATTTCTTCTTCGAAGGAGTCAAAGGCAAACCGAATACAAAATCCATGGTGATATTTTCTCATTTCTATTCTGGAATCTTCAACGGCTGTAACAAACCAGACGAAAATTGATGTTTTGCCTTAACTCTCTAACAAACCATACACTTACTCACATAGTCGGCAATATCTCTCTTCAGACCAATCCAAAAGTACTCATCCTTTAAACCACGGTACATCTTCGTACTACCCGGATGCATAGCAAAAGGACTAATGTGTGCTTCGGTCAGAATCATACATCGCAGATCACTGTCATTCAGCACAACTATTCTATCTCTAAAACACAAAACACCATCATCCCTGAAATTGTACTCTGTAGGTCTTCCTTCAACTATATCTTGCATGTGAGGTGCCAAAGATCTATCTAACAGTTGTTTCTCTCTAATCAATTGACCCAAAGTAGGTCTAACCTGGAGCTCGGCTACTATGCCACCATCACCTGATAAACTTAATCTAGCAAACATAGCTCTCAATTCAACAACTACCTTCCTACTCAAAGCATATGCCACTACATTGGCTTTACCCGGATGGTACTCAATCTTGAGGTCATAGTCTTTCAATAACTCAAGCCATCTGCGTTGCCTCAGATTCAACTCTTTCTGCGTCATCAGATACTTCAAACTCTTGTGATCTGTGTACACTGTGCATCTCTCACCATACAAGTAATGCCTCCAAATCTTCAAGGCAAACAAAACTGCAGCTAGCTCTATATCATGGGTCGGATAATTGCGCTCAATGTTCTTCAACTATCTCGAAGCATAAGCTACAACTCTTTCGTCTTGCATAAGCACACAACCTATCCCTACATACGAAGCATCACTGTAGATCACATACTCTTTCCCTAACACTGGCTGTATTAAAATCGGAGCATCTATCAAAGCTTCTTTTAGTTTCTCAAAGGCTTGCTGTCTTGCATCTAACCATTCAAACTGAAAATTCTTATGATGCAACTTAGTCAAAGGAGAAGCTATCTTTGAAAATCCATTCAAAAACCTCCTATAGTAACCTGCTAAGCATATGAAACTACGAATCTCTGTGACAGACTTCGGTTGCTTCCGACTCACAATCGCTTCTATCTTCTTAGGATCTACTCTAATCCCCTCAACTGACACTACATGTCCTAAGAAAACAAATTTTCTAATCCAGAACTCACACTTCCTCTACTTGGCATACAACCGGTGATCCAACAAAGTCTGCAATACTAACCTCAAGTGTCTGTCATGGTCTTCCTCAATACGTGAGTACATCAATATGTCATCAATGAACACAACCACAAACTGATCCAAGTACTCGCGGAAAATTTTGTTCATCATGTCCATGAAAGCAGTTGGTGCATTAGTCAACCCGAAAGGCATAACCAGAAACTCATAGTGATCATACCTTGTACAGAAAGTTGTCTTCGGCACATCAACTTCTTTCACCTTCAACTGATAGTACCCTAACCTCAAGTCTATCTTGGAAAATATGGTAGCACCTCTAAGCTGATCAAACATATCATCAATTGTCGGTAGCGGACACTTGTTCTTCACTGTCAACTGATTCAATTGTCTATAGCTGATGCACATCCTCATACTACCGTCTTTCTTCTTCACAAACAACACGGGTGCACCCCAAGGCGAAGAACTCGGTCGGATAAAACCTCTATCTGATAGTTCTTGCAACTGAGACTTCAAATCTTTTAGTTCTTTCGGTGCCATACGATACAGAGCAATCGAAACAGGAGAAGAATCTGAATACGTCTCTATGGCAAACTCAACCTCTCTGTTAGGTGGCAAACTAGGCAACTCTTCTGGAAACACACTTAGAACACCGTCAGGATATCCTGTAGTCTGACTTCATTCATGTTCGGGTTCATCACATATGCTAGGTATGCCTCACAGCCCAACTCAAATAATCTTCAACATTTGATAAGAACTTCACGTTCTCACCTACTACCAGAATCTCATGATCATTTGCAAGCTTCAAATAAACTCTCTTGGTCTCGAAGTCTATCTTAGCTCTATGCTCTGTCAGCCATCCATACCCAAAATCACATCAAAACTGTAGAATGGCAATTCCATCATATCAACTGGGAACACATACCCCTAAACCATCAACGAACATCGTCTGTACATCTTTCTGGCCACTACGGTATCTCCGAAGGAACTAGTAACACTAATACCTGTATCTAGTGTCTCACAAGGTATATCCAACATCCTAGCATGCTCACTCAAAATATATGTATGCGTAGACCCAGAGTCAATCAAAGAAAGCAAACTCAGAGACTATATCGAGAAATTACCTGCGATCACATCGGTGTCGTTCTATCCCTCTCGTTGAGCATAAACCCTAGCTGACCTGCCATCCTTTGGCTGAACCGCTAACCATCATTCCTTGGCTGAAAATTTCCTCGAGCACGCCCACGGCCTCGAGGATAATCAATAGCTCTGGCGGGAGCTTGAACCTGAATCGATGCACCTCTAGCTAAATTCAGGCAATTACGCCTCAAATGTTCTTGGGATCCGCAATTCTAGCACTCACCTGGTACACACCAACACTCTCCATCATGGTGCCTACCACATCTAGGACACACGGGAGCACGAGCAATAGCTCCTTGGCCCTTATGGCCTCGACCTGAGTTTCCACGCCCATTATCAAAATGATGCCTAGTTTCCTTGTGCCTCTTGGTATCACCTCTATCGAAACCTGTAGACCTCTTACCAAAACTAGACCCTCTGGCTCGTTTGGTCAGACCCAAACTGTGCTCTATATCCTTGGCCCTAGCGACCAAGACATCAAAATCTGTATAGTCAGTAGCTAACATGTACCTCTTCACTTCTTCATTCAGTCCATATCGAAAGCAGTCACATCGTTCCTTCTCGGTAGGAACTATCTCGGGCGCATACTGACTCAATCTAACAAACTGGATCTCATAATCTGTCACAGACATACCACTCTAAAGTAAGGCCATAAATTCCCTCTTTTTCTCATCAATATGGCGAGGACCCAGATACTTCTTGCGGAAGGTGGAATCGAAGAACTCCCAAGAAATCTCATCGTCTGACATACTCGTAGTAATGGTGACCCACCAGGTGTAGGCATCACCTTGAAGTAGAGAAACAACACAACCTAGTCTGCAAGCTCCAGTACATCCCAATTGTGTCAAGATACGAACGGTCTTATCAAACCAAGCCTCTGATCTCTCGGGTGATAACCCTCGAAACTCCTCTCCACACAAACTACGGAGTCTCTCTAATGGCAACCCAGTGGCCTCACCCTAAGGTGGTGCTGCAGCTTGTGCCCCGACTACGGCTGCCTGAAAATCTCCGGCTATAGCCTGAACCAACAGGATCATATTTATATCGGCCGGACCTTGGCCACCCTAGCCAACCTGAGGCCCAGCACCTAAAGCATTCTCTCCACCGCCCTCCTGAGGAGGTGGCACATCCTCTAAATATACATTTTGGACACCCTCAACATCCTCTGATACATGTCTGTCCTAAATAACAGTTTCGGGCTCTACAGCCCTAGGCCTGCCCCTCCGCCTCAACATACCGAGCAAGGGAGATAACAAATACAAACAAGATAAACATACAAGATTGAGTTAGCAAAGGCGAGGGTCCAAGGTGCTCAAGTATTCCTTTACTAAAAATCATTTTCCAATAATGTAATATTAGCAATGGGATCCGACAGCTACATTTTTACACGATAAACAACTCAACATAAACTTTCGAACACTGTACAATGCAACAAACAATCAACATGGCATATACAATCACCGTGCAAGGCAAACACCGAGATTTTGTAACCAAACGCTATAAACTTACCTCACTTACCTATCAACGTCGCGGAAATGGTCCAAGAGCCTTAAACCGAGGCTCTGATACCAACAAATGTAACCCCCTTGACCCGGCCTAGTCGCAAGGCTGACCCGAGGTGGCTACACGGGGATTACCGAAGCCAAGTCTGAAGACCCAACTCCAATAACCAACACTAAAAAGCTTTTCTGAGCCCAAATGACTAACGTATATGAACATGGGCTCTAAGCCAACCTTATTGGGCTTACCAAAAGCTCGAAGGCTCAAAATGATATTGGCGTACCGGTACGAGGTGAACCGAAAGCCCGTGCATATGGACAAATTTTTAAAGAACAAACAGCTAAGGACTAACCCAACAACCACATACAAGCATACTTAACATGCATAAGACATTATAGAACTCAAGGATCAGGTTACACATGCTTGAAACTCATACACATCTATTCGAATCATGCTCAGGTAACAAAACATAGAATTCATACATAAAAGAGTTCAAACAACATCAAAGATAGTATCCACATAACAATAACTTTAAAACATAAATCAACATGCTAACTCAAGGCAACCATGGTGAATATAAACTATGCATGAAATCATCCAAAACATAAGTCAACATAGGAGTCAAATAACGCTCTTAAACAACATAGCATATCTCATTCCTAGCTAATACATTACTGCAACTAAATCATACTTGAGTTAACTAGCAACATGCTTGGACGCCCTTCCTCGCACTACAACAATACAAGGTTCAAGCTTTATTTGAAAATAAAGACTAACATCATTTCGTACATCTTACACCATAGCATCTTACAACTTACGAGAGCAATCAAAGTACACAACATAACATAAAAGCACATATTCATAGCAATTAAGATAAATATGTTGGCAAACTCGGTTATTATACACGGATAAGCAAAAACTTCTTACACGCATATGAATTTATCTTACACGGTTGAATTTATCTTACACGTATACGAATTTTATTGACATGACCGAATTTATCTGACACATATGCGAATTTTGTCTCATAGTGCACTATTCTTACATCCTATTGGTCGACCAATTATACCCGGTATGACTCAACGAATGCCAACATCATTACCATAATAATATCTTACAAATCTTACATCTTATACCTCTTACCGGTCTTACATAGCCACCCGACTATATTTCTTACCATACTCGAGTGGTCTTACTTACTACTTACAAGCATAACCTACAACATCTTACAGTTACCTTACAAATATCTCACATGGCATATTAACATGACATTAATCAATAAATAATCAACACAACTCAACATAACAATTAACATGTCATCGACAATAACTAAACACAACAACCTTTCCAATCTTTACCATCTAACAAGCATACAAGGTAAGTAAGAATGGGTAGATCTTACTCTTGAGTTTGGATTAACTTATCAAGCTTAATCCAAACTCCCAAAATCTTCCTTGAACCAAAACCAAGTTCAAAACATTTTCCACTCACCACACAACTCTAACGGTAGCCAAATCGAGCCCCGAACCTTCCGGATTTGCACTCGAATCACCCGGAACCAAAGTACTGCTTCAAACCAACCAAAATTAAATTATTAAACTCAAAATCAACCACAAATTCTATGTTTTACATCAGCTCACAAATCCACAATATTTTCTCAACAATTCAAAGCCAAATTCATCCCAAATATTCTCATTTTCGTACTTAAGCAAAGCACAACCATTACCCTTCAATTTAAACATCTAAAACACTTCAAAACGTGCCCAAAACAACACTCATATTATTATAACCATCAACCCTTCATTTCTACACTAAAACACCCCCAAAACACTCATTTTCCACTTTCAAAAAATACCTACTGCAGCCACTTCGGGAATTCAATCATCTACCCCCTTTAACTACACAAAATCCATCCTTTAACATTCTAAAAACACCTACCAAGGTTCTATATGCCTCCAGCCCTTTATTTTCAACAAAACCCAACCAAAAACTCAACAACAACACTAAAAATCCTCCCTAAGACTAGTTTCGGGTTTGCTAAGGTTAAACCATTTTCCTAACATGTTTTAATTTCATTAAAGAGTTCAAAAGCATCCTTAAACTTTGTTTTACTAAGACCATTCGAAATTTCAAAAAAAAATCCTCACTTTTCTCATCAAACCTTGAAAAATAGAGATTCTCCAAGACTTGATAAAAATACGATTTTTAACTATCAAAAGATAAGAAATTAAAAGGACAAGTCAAATATGAAATTACCTTTTGAAAAAGCTCTTGAATGATGTTGGATGATGAAGAAATAAAGAATGGGGGGTTTAGAGAGTTTTTAATTTAGTTTTGAAGAATGTGAGAAAAAGTGTGTTTTGATTCTTCAAAACCCTTATAAATTTCCTTAATGGCGTTTTTGTAAATATAGTGAACGTTTATAAAAATCATCTCTTTAATTAAAATTAACCCGAAACTAATCCTAGTTTAGAGTCTAATAACTCCTAAGCCCAAAATCGGGGCGTTACATAAAAAGTTGAGAAATTGATATTATGTTGTATAATTAGGTTCAAAATTCCATAATTAACTATTTAAACTCATAAAATTTGATTTAAAATCATTTTGTGGTCATTTTATTTGAATTAAAATGTGCATGTCAAAATGGGCTTTATAGTGAACCTGTTTGAATTCTAACCGAGTAAAAAGCTAGAAATTTGAGATTATGTTGTATAATTTTCTTCAAAAGCCTAAAAACTATTTTAAGTCTTAAAATTTGATTTAAAATCATTTGTTTGTCATTTTGTTGGGATTAAAACATGCATGTCTAAATGGGCTTTATATACAATCTGTTTGAATTTTAACCGAGTAAAAATCTAAACAATGTGATTATGTTGTATAATTAGGTTCAACAGTCCATAATTAACTATTTGAACTCATAAAATTGGATTTAATATCAATTTTTGGTCATTTTATTGGGATTAAACGTGAAAATCTAATTGAGCTTTTTGGTGAACCCGTTCGAATTTTAACCGAGTAAAAAGCTAGAAATTTGAGTTTAAGCTGTATAATTTTATTTAAAAGACCATAATTAAATAATTTAACTCTTTAAATTTGATTTAAAATCATTTGGTTGTCGTTTTATTTGGATTAAAAGGTTAATGTCTAAATGAGCTTTATAGAGAATCCGTTCAAATTTTAACCGAGTAAAAATATAAAAAATTAAGATTATGTTGTATAATTAGGTTCAAAGGCCCATAATTAAATATTTGAACTCAAAAAATTTGATTTAATATCATTTTACGGTAGTTTTATTGGGATTAAAACGTGCAAATCTAAATGGGCTTTATGCTGAACCCATTCAATTTTAACCGAGTAAAAATCTAAAAAATTATGATTATGTTGTATAATTACGTTCAACAGTCCATAATTCTCTATTTGAACTCAAAAAATTTGATTTAATATCATTTTTCGATCGTTTTATTGGGATTAAAATGTGCAAATCTAAATGGGCTTTATGGTGAACCCATTCAATTTTAGCCGAGTAAAAATCTAAAAAATTGAAATTATGTTGTATAATTAGGTTCAACGTCCATAATTAACTATTTGAACTCAAAAAATTAATTTAATATTATTTTTCGGTCGTTTTATTGGGATTAAAACGTGTTAGTCTAAATGGTCTTTATGGTGAACCTGTTCAAATTTTAATCGATTAAAAATCTAAAAAATTTATATTATGTTGTATAATTAGGTTCAACAATCCATAATTAACTATTTGAACTCAAAAAATTGATTTAATATCATTTTGTGTTCGTTTTATTTGGATTAAAATGTGCTAGTCTAAATGGCTTTATGGTGAACTCGTTTTAATTTTAACCAAGTAAAAAGTTAAAAATTTGAGATTAAGCTGTATAATTTTTTTAAATGCACAAAATTAAATATTTTAACTCTTAAAATTTGATTTAAAATCATTTGGTTTTCGTTTTGTTGGGATTAAAACATGCATGTCTAAATGGGCTTTATAGAGAATCCGTTCGAATTTTAACCGAGTAAAAATCTAAAAAATTAAGATTATGTTGTATAATTAGGTTCAACAGTCCATAATTAACTATTTGAACTCAAAAAATTTGATTTAATATCATTTTGCTGTTGTTTTATTGGGATTAAAACGTACAAGTCTAAAAGGGCTTTATGGTGAACCCATTCGATTTTAACCGAGTAAAAATTTAAAAATTGATATTATATTGTATAATTAGGTTCAAAAGTCCATAATTAACTATTTGAACTCAAATTATTTGATTTAATATCATTTTGCAGTTGTTTTATTGGTATTAAAACGTGCAAGTCTAAATGGGCTTTAAGGTGAACCCATTCGAATTTTAACAAAGTAAAAAGCTAGAAATTTAAGATTAAGTTGTATAATTTTGTTCTAAAGCCCATAATTAAGTATTTTAACTCTTAAAATTTGATTTAAAATCATTTGGTTATCGTTCTTTTTGGATTAAAACGTGCATGTCTAAATGGGCTTTATAGAGAATCCTTTCGAATTTTAACCGAGTAAAAAGCTAAGAAATTGAGATTATGTTATATAATTAGGTTCAAAATTCCAATTAACTATTTGAACTCATAAAATTTGATTTAAAATCATTTTTTGGTCATTTTATTGGAATTAAAATGTGCATGTTTAAATGGGCTTTATAGTGAACCCATTTGAATTCTAATCGAGTAAAAAGCTAGAAATTTGAGATTACGTTGTATAATTTTGTTCAAAAGCCTAAAAACTATTTTAAATCTTAAAATTCGATTTAAAATCATTTGGTTGTCGTTTTGTTGGGATTAAAACATGCATGTCCAAATGGGCTTTATAGAGAATTCGTTCGAATTTTAACCTAGTAAAAATCTAAAAAAGTGAGATTATGTTGCATAATTAGGCTCAACAGTCTATAATTAACTATTTGATCTCATAAAATTGGATTTAGTATCATTTTGTGGTCGTTTTATTAGGATTAAACGTGCAAATTTAATTGAGCTTTTTGGTGAACCAGTTCGAATTTTAACCGAGTAAAAAGTTAGAAATTTGAGATTAAGTTGTATAATTTTGTTTAAAAGCCCATAATTAAGTATTTTAACTCTTAAAATTTGATTTAAAATCATTTGGTTGTCTATTTATTTGGATTAAAAGGTTCATGTCTAAATGGGCTTTATAGAGAATCCGTTCGAATTTTAACCAAGTATAAATCTAAAAAATTGTGATTATGTTGTATAATTAGGTTCAACAGTCCATAATTCTCTATTTGAACTCAAAAAATTTAATTTAATATCATTTTTCAATCGTTTTATTGGTATTAAAACGTGCAAATCTAAATGGGCTTTATGGTGAACCTGTTCGAATTTTAACGAAGTAAAAATCTAAAAAATTGAAATTATGTTGTACAATTAGGTTCAACAGTCCATAATTAACTATTTGACTCAAAAAATTTGAATTAATATCATTTTGCGATCGTTTTATTTGGATTAAAACGTGCAAGTCTAATTGGTCTTTATGGTGAACCCGTTCGAATTTTAACCAAGTAAAAAGCTAGAAATTTGAGATTAAGGTATATAATTTTGTTTAAAATCCCATAATTAAATATTTTAACTCTAAAAATTTGATTTAAAATCGTTTGGTTGTCGTTTTGTTCGGAATAAAAGATTCATGTCTAAATGTGCTTTATAGAGAATCCATTCGAATTTTAATCGAGTAAAAATCTAAAAAATTGAGATTTGGTTGTATAATTAGCTTCAACAGTCCATAATTAACTATTTGAACTCAAAAGATTTGATTTAATATCATTTTGCGGTCGTTTTATTGGGATTAAAACGTGCATGTCTAAATGGACTTTATGGTGAACCTGTTCGAATTTTAACCGAGTAAAATCTAAAAAATAGAGATTATATTGTATAATTAGGTTAACAATCCATAATTAATTATTTGAAATAAAAAAATTTTGATTTAATATCATTTTGCGGTTGTTTTATTGGGATTAAAATGTGCAAGTCGAAATGGGCTTTATGTTGAACTCGTTCAAATTTTAACCAAGTAAAAAGCTAAAAATTTGAGATTAAGCTGTATAATTTCGCTCTAAAGCTCATAATTAAGTATTTTAACTCTTAAAATTTGATTTAAAATCATTTGGTTGTCATTCTTTTGGGATTAAAATGTGCATGTCTAAATGGGCTTTATAGAGAATCCGTTAGAATTTTAACGAAGTAAAAAGCTAGAAATTTGAGATTAAGCTGTATAATTTCGCTCTAAAGCCCATAATTAAGTATTTTAACTCTTAAAATTTGATTTAAAATCATTTGGTTGTCGTTTTTCTGGGATTAAAACGTGCATGTCTAAATGGGCTTTATAGAGAATTTGTTAAAATTTTAACCGAGTAAAAAGCTGAAAAAATGAGATTAGGTTGTATAATTAGGTTCAAAATCCCATAATTAACTACTTGAACTCATAAAATTTGATTTAAAATTGTTTTGTGTTCATTTTATTGGGATTAAATTGTGCATGTCTAAATGGGCTTTATAGTGCATCCTTTTGAATTTTAACCGAATAAAAAGCTAGAACTTTTAGATTATGTTGTATAATTTAGTTCAAAAGCCTAAAATAAACTATTTTAACTATTAAAAATTTTATTTAAAATCATTTGGTTGTCGTTTTTTTGGGATTAAAACATGCATGTCTAAATGGTCTTTATAGAATCCGTTCGAATTTTAGCAGAGAAAAAATCTAAAAAATTGAGATTATGTTGTATAATTAGGTTCAACAGTCCATAATTAACTATTTTATCTCATAAAATTGGATTTAATATCATTTTTCGGTCGTTTTATTGGGATTAAACATGCAAGTCTAATTGGGCTTTTTAGTGAACCTGTTCGAATTTTAATCAAGTAAAAAGCTAGAAATTTGAGATTAAGTTGTATAATTTTTTTTAAAAGCCCATAATTATATATTTTAACTCTTAAAATTTGATTTAAAATCATTTTCTTGTCGTTTTGTTGGGATTAAAATATGCATGTCTAGTCTAAATGGACTTTATAGAGAATCCGTTCTAATTTTAACCGAGTAAAAATCAAAAAAATTGAGATTATGTTGTATAATTAGGTTCAACAGTCCATAATTAACTATTTGAACTCAAAAAATTTGGTTTAATATCATTTTGTGGTCGTTTTATTGGGATTAAAACGTCCAAGTCTAAATTGGCTTTATGATGAACCCGTTCGAATTTTAATCGAGTAAGAATCTAAAAAATTGAGATTATGTTGTATAATTAGGTTCAACAGTCCATAATTAACTATTTGAACTCAAAAAATTTGATTTAATATCATTTTGGATCGTTTTATTTGGATTAAAATGTTCAAGTCTAAATTGGCTTTATGGTGAACCGTTCGAATTTTTTTAACGGAAAAGGGCCTCGTTTAAAAACCCCTAACACTTCCAACCCCAAGAAGGGTTAGAAGCCGCTATGAGGAAAAGAGTACCCCTAGAAATTTATTGAGAAGGAGAGTTAAATCTCTTAGAGTTTACAAAAGCCCTTATAAATTCGGGCATATCGGAGTCAAAGTAAAGATTACATAAAGTACGCATGGCCCTAGAAGCAAGAGTATGGGCTACATTATTGACCCCTCTAGGTACATAAGCGATCCGATAATTTACTAATCATTCCATGGTGGTGCGAATCGTGGACACCAAAGGTTGTAAAGTTGAGAGATCTGGTCCACCCTGGTTGACTTTATTTGCAATGCAGGTTGAATCTGTCTCAAAGGTAATATTCATCCAACCTTTCTGAGATGCAAGTCGAAGCCCAGCTAGGATTGCTTGTGCTTCAGCCGAAGCAGCGTTAGGGTATCCAACAAGAGGAAGAAAAATTCCTCCCAGAACCACACCGTCCGAGTTACGTGCTACAACACCAATTGTAACACTTCCAGAGATAGGGCCAAAAGCCTCATCCGTGTTTATTTTAATAGAGCCAGTGCCTGGTTTTTGCCAAGTTTGGTTTGGAAGAATGGGTCTATGTGGATTACTAGTAGAGGAGCAAATATTTCCATTTTGATAGTCATTTAATAAGAATTTGGCATTTTTCAGGGTTAACCATGTGGTTGAAGTTGGTTATTATGGATCCAATTGTTTCTTCTATTCCAAATATTCTAGAGTATCGTTAGAAAAAGAGCAAACTCCTGGTTGTTAAGTTTAGCCCCTGCAGTCTCCATCTAATGAAGTGACGGTGTAAAATTGCCTGATTGGATTAAAGTAGGGAAACTTGCTAAATGAATAGTTTCATAAGCATCATGACAGTCATGCAAAGCATGCATCGGGGTTTCAATTGTAGTTGCATAAATTGGGAAAATGCCATTTCCTAGGTTAACATTCAGTAATTTGGATCCCATAGGAAGAGCATTGTGACCTATCTCCATCCAAAGGCTCTTACCTTTGGTAAACTTGGTAGCTCAGAAGTAGTTTTCCAAATGCGTGTAGGTCTATTTAGAGGTTCGTGTGGTTTTTGTATGAATAAATAACCTGATCTGACAGAATAAAGTCCACAATTATTGTTCATCCATATGGTTGTATCTCGATGGTCATTAATTATAGGGATGTTTAAAATAGCATTGACATTCTCTCTATCAAAAAAGGAACGTATTTTAGGCTCATCCCATTGTTGTTGCCCAAGAATCATAAAATCCCGAGCTCGTTTTGGAATTTCACTGAAAATTTCATATTCGCCAAAAAGTTAAACCGGAGAGGAGCCTCCCCCCATAGATCATGGAATATGTTAATCTTGCTATTTATTCCTGACCTTGTAACAAAACCAGGAAGGAGCTTTTTCAGGGCCGTACAGATGCCCTTCCAAGCAAAAGAAGATTGTTTTGTCAAAGTATCATCGAGGATGTTGCCAGATGGGTAGTATTTAGCTTGATATACCTGGCCAAGGAGGTTAGATGGTTCACAGAGTAGTCTCCATATTTGTTTTCCTAACAGGGCGATATTAAAGTTGTGGAGATCGCGAAAGCACATGCCCCTACTAATTTTTGTTGGCATACAACCTCCCAAGAAAGCATGTGCCAGCCATTTTTGTTTTACCTTTTCCTGACCACCAGTATCGGCGAATAGAAGTGGTCATGTCATCAATAATATTATGTGGAAGAAGGTAGCATGACATGACATATTGTGGAAGAGATTGAATGACAGATTTTATGAATACTTTTCTATCACTAAAAGATAATAGATGTTTATCCCATTTGGAGAGACTCGCGTTAACTTTATCTCTGATAAAACCTAACGAAGCTGTTTTATTTTTTCCAATCAAGAGAGGGACACCCAGGTAAATTCCAGGGTCACTAACCTCTTGGACTTGGAGAATATTTTTAACAGCTGCTCTTTGAGATAGAGTAGTTTTGGGGGAAAAGTAGATTGTCGATTTTTCAAAATTAATCGCTTGACCTGAAGAGGTAGCATATTTGTGTAGAGCATTTTTGAGATGATTAGCTTCAGTGGTGTTGTTTTTTATGAAGACCAAACAATCATTAGCGAAAAAAAGATGATTTATTTTTGGGCCATGCCGATTAACACTGAGTCTAGGGAGGTTGCCGTTAGCATGTTCAACATTTAGTATAGCTGTTAATCCTTGGCTGCAGAAGAGGAAGAGGAATGGAGAAAGTGGGTCTCCTTGTCGGAGACCTCGTTGTGGTTTAAAAGGTTGAGATAAAGAGTCGTTTACACGAACTTAGTACGAAACGGTAGTGACACATTTCATTATAGTAGAAATCCATGTGTCGTTGAAACCCATACCTTGCATAATTTGTTGTAAGAAAGGCCATTCCACACGATCGAAGGCTTTTTCCATGTCTAGCTTCAGACTTGCAACTTTAGACAGGTGGGAGTCTCTCGTATTGAGAGTGTGAAGTAGTTCATGTGCAATTAGGATATTGTCCTTGATATTTCTATCTCGAATAAAAGTCGCTTGGTTGTTACTAATAAATAAAGGTATGAATGTTTTGAGACGGTTGACTTAAACCTTAGATACAATTTTGTATATAACAGTGCAAAGACTTATTGGACGAAGTTGCCTCATTGTCGTTAGGTTTTGTTTTTTCGGTGTTAGGACAAAAATAGTTTGGTTAACCTCAGCCATGTTGGTTGTACCCGAGAGAAGATCAAGGCATAGTCGTATTATGTCCTTACCAAGTGTATCCCAGTGTTGTCGGTAAAAACCACTTGGAAAACCTTCGATCCCTGGAGCTTTCCTAGGATCAATATCACGAAAAGCATTAATAACTTCTTCTTCTTTGTAAGGTCTATTTAAATTTTTATTCATTTGTGGTGTAATTATAGTTGGAATGTTATCAAGGATATCAGTCGAAGGAGTTGGATTGGATGTAGAGAAAAGGTTTTGGAAATAGTTTGTAGCAATTGATAGAATGTTGGATTCTTTCGTGTTCCAAGTGTTGTATTTATCAAAGAGGCCTTGAATAGTGTTTTTCGTACGACGTCTATTGCCTCGTGCATGGAAGAAAGAAGTATTTTTGTCTCCATGTTGTAGCCAGTTAATTCTAGAGTGTTGGGCCCAATATATTTCATTGTTATGTTGAAGGGCTTGTAGTTCTTTCTTTGCTTCAATGAGGCGGTGTTCCTCAGAAGATGGCATTGGATGTTTTAGACTATTATTAATATATGTAGTTAGATATTGAAGGCATTCATTTGTTTTTTTCCTTTGAGAATTCTGCCATGAGTTTATACGGTTGCCAATTGTTTGTATTTTGTTTAGGATGTTCCCATTCGTATTGGTCCAAATATCCTTGATTAAGTTTTTGCTTTCATCATTGTTGGCCCAACATCCTCAAAGCGGAAGGTTTTCTTAAAATTTTGTTTTCTAGCATATGTAGTAGAAGAGGTGTCGAGTATAATGGAACAGTGGTCAGATTTGGATTGGAAATGCAAGGTTATAGCATAATTTGGATACATGTTTATCCAGTTGGTTGATCCAATGAATCGATCCAAGCGTTCGAAGATAGGTTGTGAGTTGGGTCCATGTTTAAATCATGTGAACCAACCCGAGTTAGGTTTACAATCGAAGAGTTCATTTCGAGATAAACATTCTTGAAAATTAATAATTTGTGAGCGTGCACGTCGACATCCTCCTTGTTTTTCATTGTCATGTAGAATTTTATTAAAGTCCCAACCTAATAACCATGGGAGGTTTGATGATGATTTTAAGGAATCTATTAATTGCCATGTTTTGTATTTATAGTTTGTATTAGCATAACCATGTAACCCGGGGAAATGGAATTTGGAATTGTCATGGCTAATAATACAATCGATATGACAATCAGAGTAAGAAAGTAAATCACTTTGACTTTTATTACTCCAAAGTAAGGCTAGGCCAGTACAAGTTGGACTATTTTCTATCGATATGCATCCTTGCATATCAAGTGATGCATTAAGAGAATTACATCAAGATTTATTAAGTTTAGTTTCGCATAGAAATAAAACATCAAGTTCATATTTGGTAATTATTTTTTTGAGGTTTTGAACTACCTGGTCTTTGCCAAGGCCTTGACAGTTCCAACACATGATTTTCATTTGGTTCGGCGGGATTGAGCCATGTCAACCTCTGCCGCAGAGTTTTTTTCGCTGCTCATCCCAGCTTTATCAAAAAGATCATGTTTTGGTTTCTTTTGGTGTTGGATTTCATGCATTGGAGGGGATCGTTTCTTTCCAGCACGAAAAAGGAAAGAAAAGATATGAATACTTTTAGTTATTTTAAGTAATAAAGTAAAATTAGTTTGGTATATAGGTTGAAAAGAATAAAATTAGATATGGTAATAGATATTGCAGTATAATGGTAGTAATAGGTAAGAATCTTATTAATAGTTATGTAAAAAGGTAAATTGTAATTAAGGTAAGTGGAGGAAAGAAAATGAATTAGAGTATATGTAAAAGTATATGGAAATTAATTAGCATAAAACAAAGGTATATAGGAAGAAAATATATGAATTATGATAGGAGAAGGTAAATGATAAAAAAGGTATGGAAATGTATGAAATTTTTTTGTAAAATAATATTTTCTAGATATATTTGGAAATGTTTTGAATATTTGAGAATCTACTTTTTTTGAATTCAAGATTTTTGTAAAAAGATAAGTATTAGATACTGAGATTTGGAGTAATTTTGGTAAATTTATATTATTATTGGTGGAAAATTTTAATTTTTGGTGTGTAAAATGATTGTAGTTTATTGTTGGTATTGTTAGTCTATTTTAGATATTGAAATTTTTGATATGGAAATTTCATATGAGATCAGTGGATCTTTGTATACTTTGATAGTAATTTTGTTTGACATGTTTTCTAGCATTATTTTCTTCCTTACGGTTGATTGTATGGGTTTAGTGGACGGAATCCAAGAATGGGTTGGTATGACGAATTTCAACTTGTATAAGATACCATTAAGTGGTTGGGTAATTTTGAGTTCCCAATAATGGGTTGGTTTAGTAAGATTGTATATGATATGAAATTTACTTATTAGGTGAAAATATTTAATTGTTTTTGGAAATATTGGTAGTGGTGCAAGAAAAGAGGAAAGGATATTGAAGTTAATTAGCATATAAGGAAAGGAGAAAAGACAAAGAAGGTTAAAAAAGATAAGAATTTTATTTGGGGAACAATGAAAAGGTAAGCGGTAAAGAAGGTAATACAAGATTTGAAAAAAGTTTAGTAAGTTATAGTTGTTGGAAATATATGAAAGTTTTTTGTAAATATAATTGTAATTCAATTGATTTTGCAGTGAGTTTGGCAATTTTATAAATTTATTTGTGAATATGGTAAAATTATAATGTAGTAATAGTAATTGTATTAAAATTGGTATTAATGAATTTGGAGAGATTTGTAATATTGTTTTTGGTGTTGGTTTTAAGTAAGAATGTTGAAAAGATGTGAATGAATTTAGATAATAAGATAGTTTTTGAGAATATAGGTTGAAAAGAATAAAAATATATATGGTAAGAAATAATGTAGTATAATGGTAAAAAAAGGTAAGAATTTTTGTAATAGTTGTGTATAAATATAAATTATAAAATACATGAAAATTAATTTGCATATAAATAAAAGTTAAATTGTAAAAATGGTAAGAAAAGATAATAAAAATTATTTAGGGAATTAGAAAAAGATATATGGTAAAAAAGGTACTAGAGTATATGAAGGATATTTACTAAAAGAAATTTTTTTGTTATTATTGGAAATATTATTAATGAGATAAAAAAAAATATAAAAGATAATGGAGATTAATTAGGAAATGAGAAAAAAGTAAACGATTAGAAAAGGGGGATAAAGATTTGAAATTTATTTAAGATATAATGAAAAGGTAAACGGTAAAGAAGATAATAAAGTATTTTAGAAGTTTTTAGTAATTTATATTTTTTGGGTATTTTTGGAAATTTTTTGAAACTTTGAATAGATATTTTTGGAAATTTTTTTAAGACTTGAATGTCTACTTTTTTTTTTGTAAATCAAAATTTTTGAAAAAGGGTAAGTAGAAAGAATTGAGGTTTAATGTGAATTTGGTAAGTTTACATTAGTATATGTGGAGATATTTAATTTTAGGTGAGAAAAAAGACGAGGGAAAATTGAATGGTAGTTGTAAAGGGTCAATGTTAAAAATATTTTTATAAAAATATGAGGTAAATATATGGAAAGAGATTGTATAAAATAGCTAGAGATTTTTTTATGGGAAAATAAGATATAAGGAGTATTCATAGAGAAATTATGATTTACGATATTAAAGGTAATAATGGAGATATTATGAAAAATTTGATGGTAAGTTTTAATAAATTGATTTGAAAAATTAGTTTTAAAAATACCAATATTGCGGTAGAGATGATTGTAAAAAAGTCCAAGTTGCCATGTGGGAATGAAGTAAAGAAATTAGTATTCGATTTTTTTTATGGAAGGTGTGTAAATTGAAGGGAAATAGATATTATGGAGATTAATTGGTATATGAAAATTTTAAAAATTTTAAAAAAATGAAAGAGATGTTTAATATATTTTTGAAAGTTTTGGATTTGATGGAATTTGTTTCCTTCAGTATATAGTGGACTTGAGGAAATGTTTTGGAAATCCAAAAATGTTCCAATTTACTCCTCTTTCCCGATAATTTATAGTGTATAAGTAGTTCACGGTGTCATGTGATTTAAAACTATGAAGAGAAAATTTTTTATAATTGTAAATAGGAAACTTAAATGGTAAGTGAGATTGATCTTATGTACCAATTGATTATACTCTTGAAAAATAACATAGGTTCCAAAGACCCAGTTTTTTCAAAAATTTGAAAAAGGGGAAGTCCATGTTGCCATGTGGATTAAATGCAAGAGAATGAATATCGTATTTTTGAGAGGATAGAAAAGGATGATTTGAAAAATTTTAATTAAAATTAAAAAGGTGGATATAATATTTGATTGGAGATTATTATTAATTTCTAGAAAATAAATTGAAAATACTTCATAGGTCCAACTAAGCCAATATTTACTTGAGAATGGCCATGGATTAGTCCATTTTGTTATATAGTTTAAAGGTAAGAAAACAATGATTCGATTAAAATTAGATGAAGGTAGGAAATTAAAACTTAATTGAAATTTTAAAGTCCATGTTACCATGTAAGTCCTATTAGTTTTTGGTAGATTCAAGATAAAAAATGTTTGAAAATAAGAATATTTATAGTATGAGATAAAATAATAAGTTTTTGACATTGGTACTTTAGTTATGAATCCGAATTTACTATTTTTTTATTGTTTGAATGATCGTAAGCATTTGTGGTATAGGATTGTACCTATCGATGGATGTCGTTAGGCTTGTATCGTAGAATCCCCGATTAACGAGTGATATGATGACCAAAAGGCCATTTGGATATGAGCAATTACATTCATAATTTGATGGAAATTCTAAAATAATTTTTTTGTTAACAAGCAAGAAAACTAAAAGGTAAGTGATGGCATGTAACTTTGAGATACAATGATGGTAAAGAAGATAAATTAATAACCATTGAAAAACTAAATATAATGAATTTGTTCCTAAAGATTTACAAGTTTTAAAAACGTAGAATATATCACGGATGAAATCTATGGTAAAAAAGACATACCTTTTCAAAAATTATCGCGGTGTGTGTGACTCTTCCTCTCTCGCATCGGTGAAGGTAGTGGGATTGTTGGTAATTGATTGGTTGAAACGTTTCGCATGATTTGGTGATGAAATAGATCTGAAAAAGAGGCTACACCACCAACCCTTGACAACAACAAGGGTGATCACAACAAAGCAGAAAACTCTACAGTGGCGATGGCAGCGAAAGCGATGGTAGCAATGACGGCGAAGATGATCGTCTGCGAGATGAGCAGAAGCAAAGGGAAAAGAAACAAGGAAGGAGAATCCATGATGGATGGAAGGAAGGAAAAGAGAAAGGGGGGAGGGAAGGAAAAGAGAGAGGAGAGAAAAACACATCACACCCACCCGTTCGAATTTTAACCAAGTAAAAAACTAGAAATTTGAGATTAAGTTGTATAATTTTGTTCTAAAGCCCATAATTAAGTATTTTAACTCTTAAAATTTGATTTAAAATCATTTGTTTGTCATTTTTTAGGACTAAAATGTGCATGTCTAAATGGGCTTTATAGAGAATTCGTTCGAATTTTAATCGAGTAAAAAGCTAAAAATTGAGATTATGTTGTATAATTAGGTTCAAAGGTCCATAATTAGCTATTTGAACTCAAAAATTTTGATCTAAAATCATTTTACGGTCATTTTTTTCGGATTAAAAAGTGCATATCTTAATAGCCTTTATAGTGAACCCGTTCGAATTTTAACCGAGTAAAAATCTAAAAAATTGAGATTATGTTTTATAATTAAGTTCAACAGTCCATAAATAACTATTTGAACTCAAAAAATTTGATTTAATATCATTTTGTGGTTGTTTTATTGGGATTAAAACGTGCAAGTCTAAACGAGATTTATGGTGAACCCGTTCGAATTTTAACCAATTAAAAAGCTAGAAATTTGAGATTAAGCTGTACAATTTTGTTCAACAACCCATAATTAACTATTTTAACTCTTAAAATTTGACTTAAAAATCATTTGGTTATCGTTTTGTTGGGATTAAAAGGTGTATGTCTAAATGGGCTCTATAGAGAATCCGTTCAAATTTTATCCTAGTAAAAATCTAAAAAATTGAGATTATATTGTTTAATTAGGTTCAACGGTCCATAATTAACTATTTGAACTCATAACATTTGATATAAAATCATTTTACGGTCATTTTATTGGGATTAAAACATACATGTCTAAATGAGCTTTATAATGAACCCGTTCGAATTTTAATCGAGTAAAAAGCTAGAAATGTGAGATTAATCTGTATAATTTTGTTCAAAAGCCCATAATTAACTATTTTAACTCTTAAAATATGATTTAAAATCATTTGGTTGTCGTTTTTTTGGATTAAAACGAGCATGTCTAAATGGGCTTTATAGAGAATTCGTTACAATTTTAATCGAGCAACAAGCTGAAAAATTGAAATTATGTTGTATAATTAGGTTCAACGGTCCATAATTAACTATTTGAACTCATAAAATTTGATTGAAAATCATTTTGCGGTCATTTTATTGGTATTAAAATGTGCATGTCTAAATGGGCTTTATGGTGAATCTGTTCGAATTTTAACCTAGTAAAAAGTTAGAAATTTGAGATTAAGATGTATAATTTTGTTCTAAAGCCCATAGTTAACTATTTTAACTCTTAAAATTTGATTTAAAATCATTTGGTTGTCATTTTGTTTGGATGTGCATGTCTAAATGGGCATTATAGACAATTCGTTCGAATTTTAACCGAGTAAAAAGATGAAAAATTGAGATTATGTTGTATAATTAGGTTAAAAATTCCATAATTAACAATTTGAATTCATAAAATTTGATTTAAAATCATTTTTTGGTCATTTTATTAGGAATAAAACGTGCATGTCTTAATGTGCCTTATAGTGAACTCGTTCGAATTTTAACCGAGTAAAAAGCTAAAAATTTGAGATTAAACTATATAATTTTATCCAAAAGCCCCTAATTAACTATTTTAACTCTTAAAATTTCATTTAAAATAATTTGGTTGTCGTTTTGTTTGGATTTAAAGGTGCACATCTAAATGGGCTTTATAGTGAACCTGTTCGAATTTTAACCCAGTAAAAAGTTGGAAATTTGAGATTAAGTTGTATAATTTTGTTCAAAAGTCCATAATTAACTATTTTAACTCTTAAAATTTGATTTAAAATCATTTGGTTGTCGTTTTTTTGGATTAAAACGTGCATGTCTAAATTAGCTTT
This sequence comes from Abelmoschus esculentus, assembly GCA_035048815.1. NCBI lineage: Eukaryota > Viridiplantae > Streptophyta > Magnoliopsida > Malvales > Malvaceae > Abelmoschus > Abelmoschus esculentus. Next base: position 6,251,827 of record JAUCBN010000037.1, read on the forward strand.
ATAATGAATCCATTCGAATTTTAACCGAGTGAAAAGCTAGAAATGTGAGATTAAGTTTTATAATTTTGTTCAAAAGCCCAGAATTAAATATTTTAACTCTTAAAATTTGATTTAAAATAATTTTGTTCTCATTTTTTTGTGATTAAAACGTGCTTGTCTAAATGGGCTTTATAGAGAATTCGTTAGAATTTTAATCAAGCAAAAAGCTAAAAAAATGAAATTATGTTGTACAATTAGGTTCAACAGTCCATAATTAACTATTTCAACTCATAAAATTTGATTTAAAATCATTTTGCCGTCATTTTATTGGGATTAAAATGTGCATGTCTAAATGAGCTTTATGGTGAATCCGTTCGAATTTTAACCTAGTATAAAGCTAGAGATTTGAGATTAAGTTGTATAGTTTTGTTCTAAAGCCCCTAATTAACTATTTTAACTCTTATAATTTCATTTAAATTCATTTGATTGTCGTTTTGTTGGGATTAAAACGTGCATGTTTGAATGGGCTTTGTAGAGAATCCGTTCGAACTTTAATCGAGTAAAAAGCTGAAAAATTGAGAATATGTTGTGTAATTAGGTTCAAAAGTCGATAATTAACTATTTGAACTCATAAAATTTGATTTAAAATCATTTTGTGGTCATTTTATTGGGATTAAAACGTGCATGTCTAAATAGGCTTTATAGTGAACCCGTTCGAATTTTATTCTAGTAAAAAGCTAGAAATTTGAGATTAAGCCATATAATTTTGTTCTAAAGCCCATAATTAACTATTTTAACTCTTAAAATTTGATTTAAAATTATTTGGTTGTCACTTTGTTGGGATTAAAACGTGCATGTATAAATGAGCTTTATAGAGAATCCGTTAGAATTTTAATCTAGTAAAATGCTGGAAATTGAGAATATGTTGTATAATTAGGTTCAACAGTCTATAATTAACTATTTGAACTCCTAAAATTTTATTTAAAATCATTTTGCGGTCATTTGTTGGATTAAAAGGTGCATGTCTAAATAAGTTTTATAGTGAACCCGTTCGAATTTTAACCGAGTAAAAAGCTGAAAATTTTAGATTATGTTGTATAATTAGGTTCAAAATTACATAATTAACTATTTGAAATCATAAAATTTGATTTAAAATCATTTTGTGGTCATTTTCTTAGGCCCGTTCAAATTTTATCCGGGTAAAAAGTTAGAAATTTGAGATTAAGCTATATAATTTTGTTCTAAAGCCCCTAATTAACTATTTTAATTCTTAAAATTTGATTTAAAATCTTTTGGTTGTCGTTTTGTTGGGATTAAAACGTTTATGTCTAAATGGGCTTTATAGAGAATTCGTTTGAATTTTAACCAAGTAAAAAACTGAAAATGTAACACCCCGAATTTTTTACCCAAATTCAGAATTTAAATTTTGAAATCCCTAATTTCTGAAACCCTAAAATTTGGGAAATTTTGTGTTAAAATCTTAAATTTTAATTAGGGATTATTTTGTTTTAAACTAAAGTTTATGTGACCATTTTGGTTAAATAATAAAAATTCTATGCTTGGATTGAAAACTCTAGTAAGTGCTCTGGCTTTTTCTTGTAATTTGACCTTTTTCCTTGAGAATTTAAATCTCCTTTTCGGCAAAAAGGGTTGAAGAATGATTTCAGTTTTACTGCAGCCGCTCTCTCCCCGCGTGTTACATCTTTCTCTCGGTTCGTTTCCTCTCTTGTCTCTCTCGCTTTTTTCCCTCTTGTTTTCTTTGAATTTAGGATATCATTGAGGGCTTGGTCTCCCTTTCCATTGCTCAGTTTAAAAGACCAACCATCTTCGCATTTTCTTTTATTCCACAACAGCCTCTGTTTTGTTCGAGTTTGTGTGGGTTATGAGAAAATCTCAGATCTGTCTTGTGTTATCTTCTAAATCGATACCCTTATTAGCCGATCAAACCATTCTGCCTGTTTTTCTCTCCGTTGTTGTAGTTCGTGAAGTGGCAAGGTCTGGTTTAATTCTTTCTTGTTGTTGCCATTGATTAACTTTTATTTGGGTAAAGTTTGATTCATGTTAGCATTTTTTTAAAATTTAAAATCAGATATTGAGAACTATTTCAGTTTTGTTATGTTGTTTAAATTTTGGTTTTTGGTTTTATTTTGTTGAAGGGTCTTATTTGTGGAATCAATTTATGTGTAGGGTGTATTTTGAGGAGGTGTTAATTTGCGTTGGGTCACCGAAGCCTCGCCGGAGTTACCACCGTTTTTCTAGTGCTGCCGCCGCTTGTTTTAGTTGCTGAAAACCTAATTTCCATGTAGGTTATCTTGTGAGTGGGCTAATGTATTGTTAATGTTGGGTCGGTTGCTGTGTGGGTGTTGGGTGGTCTTTTTGGACTAGTGGGTGGTGAGCAATAATTGGTTAGTGTGCTTGGGTTTTGTTAGGTGTATTGGATTAAGTTTGTTGAGATGTGGTTTAGAGTTTGAGAGTGTGTTTTAAGTAAGCCCATTTGTGGTTGACCAAAACCCGAAATGTAATTAGAATTTAGTTTTTGAAATTTTGACTGAATCAGTTTTGACCCGCTTTGACCGTTTGAGCTTGACCTTGTTTAACCGTTAATTGAGTTTGACCTTGACCTTGTTTGACCTTTAACCAAGTTTGACCTTGACTAGTTGACCATGGACTTTGACAAGCTTTGACCTTGGAATTTTTGACCTTTGACTAGTCAAGTCAAAGTTGACTTTTGACATTTAACTTTGACTTTTGAGTTGACCAGAGTTGATTTTTGACTAGTCAAGTCAAAGTTGACTTTGACTAGTTGACTTTGACTTTGAGTTTGACCAGAGTTGATTATTTCAGAAAACCTTCTCCTTAACCTTTTCCCGACGTTCTGAATCCGAATCCGTTATCTGTTTTGTCAAATTCAAACCGAAAGCCCCGTTTTTAGTGTTTTCCATCTGAATTGTTCTTAGAGTCTGAAAGGATTGTTTTGAGGAATCTAATTCAGAATTCGTCTTCCATTCAAGTGTCAACATTTCTGAAGCCTCTGGGGTACTTTCAGTTGTTAAGACCGATCAGGCATGTTCTTCGAGACCATCACGTGAGTAAGCTTTCGGATCAGAGTTTTGTTATAGTTAGTGGGTTAGATTTAGTAATAAATAGTAATTTAGTTATTTACCTCGTAGGTCCTATTTCAGCTAGACTGGAACGCGAGACGCGTTCATCTTAGAGTTAGAGCTTTAGTTGCTTAAAGGTGTGTCTCTTCTTGTGCTACATGTTTTGTGCCTATACTACTATGTTATTTTATGTGTGTATCTGTGAAACATTTTCTTTGTACATTGCTTGATTTGATATGTGAACTGTTTATCTGTTTATACATGACATCTTCATAAATGGCATATGAAATTTCTGTTTTCAAATCAAACATCTGATTTTCTGAAAAATTGCTACTCGTAAGAGTTCTGATTTATGATTTTACGAATCATATCATATTCTGCCATCGGAAAATATTTTCTGGATTTAAAATCAATAACGTGAGGGAAACCTGCACTCTGGTGAGGGAAACCTCCACACTAGAGAGGATAATCCTCCACTCTGTATGATTTCTGATATCGGGCCTCTGATTTTCTTTCATGCATCAATCATCATAGCATCACACTTTAGTTTTTCTTGAATTAAGAAATATTTTCAGAAATGTAAAACATGTTTTGTTTGTAACTGTTTGCACTCTAGAGACACACTAAGCTCTTTAGCTTACACCCCTTTAGTCTGCTTTTCAGATTCTCAGACCTGTTTAGGCGAACTGGTACTTGGAGCATCTCGCACAATATTCAGATAATTATTATTAGTATCATCCTTTAATTATTTCAGTTTAATTTTTTAATCTGTTTTGGAATATGTTATATTTTCGGACTATGAAATATTTTGACTTGGATTTATTGGATGTATGTTTTTTATGAAATTATTATAGATGTTTTATAAGATATTTATACTTTATTTTAAACAATTGAATTTGTATAATTGAAATCCCAATTCTTTTTCTCAATTTGACAAAGTAACCCTAATTTCAAAATTATTTAACCTAAATTACTTACTTGAGGGGAAAGTTTTTGTAACTTGATTCCTAAGTTTCAATCTAAGAGATTAGGTCGGACATGGGGTTTACAGAAAATAAAGATTATGTTGTAAAATTAGGTTCAAAAGTCCATTATTAACTATTTGAACTCATAAAAATTGATTTAATATCATTTCGCGGTCGTTTTATTGGGATTAAAACATGCATGTCTAAATGAGCTTTATAGTAAACCCGTTCGAATTTTAACTGAGTAAAAAGCTAGAAATTTGAGATTAAGATGTATAATTTTGTTCTAAAGCCCATAATTAACTATTTTAGGTCTTAAAAATTGATTTAAAATAATTTGGTTGTCGTTTTATTGGGATTAAAACGTGAATGTCTAAATGGGCTTTATAGAGAATCCGTTCGAATTTTAATTGAGTAAAAAGCTGAAAAATTGAGATTATGTTGTATAACTAGGTTAAAAATTCCATCGTTAACTATTTGAACTCATAAAATTTGATTTAAAATTATTTTATGATCATTTTATTGGTATTAAAATGTGCATGTCTAAATGAGTGTTATAGTGAACCCGTTCGAATTTTATCCAACTAAAAAGCTAAAAATTTGAGATTAAGCTGTAGAATTTTGTTCTAAATCCCATAATTAACTATTTTAACTATTAAAATTTAATTTAAAATCATTTGTTTTTTGTTTTTTTGGGATTAAAAGATACATGTCTAAATGGGCTTTATAGAGAATCCGTTTGAATATTAATAGAGTAAAAAACTGAGAAATTGAGAATATATTGTAGAATTAGGTTCAACAGTCCATAATTAAATATTTGAACTATTATAATTTTATTTAATATCATTTTGTGGTCGTTTTATTGGCATTAAAACGTGCAAGTCTAAATGGACTTTACGGTGAACCAGTAAATTTTAACTGAGTAAAAAGCTAGAAATTTGAGATTATGCTGTATAATTCTGTTCAAAACCCGATAATTAACTATTAAACTCTTAATTTTTTATTTAAAATCATTTGGTTTTCGTTTTTTTGGATTAAAACGTGCATGTCTAAATGGGCTTTGTAGGGAATCCATTCTAATTTTAATAAAGTAAAAAGCTAAAAAATTGAGATTATGTTGTATAATTAAGTTAAACATTCCATAATTAACTATTTGAACTCATAAAATTTGATTTAAAATCATTTTGTGGTCATTTTATTGGGATTAAAACATGCATGTCTAAATGGGCTTTATAGTGAAACCCTTCGAATTTTATCCGAGTAAAAAGTTAAAAATATGAGATTAAGCTTTATAATTTTGTTCAAACGCCCATAATTAGCTATTTTAACTCTTAAAATTTGATATAAATCGTTTGGTTTTCGTTTTATTGGGATTAAAAGGTGCATGTCTAAATGGGCTTTATAGAGATTCCATTCGAATATTAACCGAATAAAAGTCTAAAAAATGAAGAATATGTTGTATAATTAGGTTCAACAATCCATAATTAACTATTTGAACTCATAAATTTTGATTTAAAATCATTTTACGGTCATTTTATTGGGATTAAAACATGCTTTTCTTAATGGACTTTATAGTGAACTCGTTCGAATTTTAGCCGAGTAAAAAGCTAAAAATTTGAGATTAAAACATTTTTCTAAATGGGCATTACAGAGAATACGTTCGAATTTTAATCGAGTAAAAAACTGAAAAATTTAGATTATGTTGTATAATTAGGTTCAAAATTCCATAATTAACAATTTAAACTCATAAAATTTAATTTAAAATAATTTTTTAGTCATTTTATTGGGATTAAAACGTGCATGTCTAAATGGGCTTTATAGAGAATACATTCGAATTTTAATCAAGTAAAAAGCTGAAAAATTGAGATTATGTTGTATAATTAGGTTCAAAATTCCACAATAAACTATTTGAACTCATAAAATTTGATTTAAAATCATTTTGTGGTCATTTTATTAGGATTAAAACGTGCATGTGTAAATGGGCTTTATAGTGAACTTGTTCGAATTTTATCCGAGTAAAAATCTAAAAATTTGAGATTAAGTTGTATAATTTCGTTCAAAAGCCCATAATTAAAAATTTTAACTCTTAAAATTTCACTTAAAATCATTTGGTTTTTGTTTTTTGGGATTAGAATGAGCATTTCGAAATGGGCTTTGTAGAGAATCCATTCGAATTTTAATCATGCAAAAAAATGAAAAATGAAGATTATATTGTACAATTAGGTTCAAAATTTCATAATTAACTATTTGAACTCAGAAAATTTTATTAAAAATCATTTTGCGTTCATTTTACTGGGATTAAAACGTGCATGTCTAAATGAGACTTATAGTGAACCCGTTCGAATTTTAACCGAGTATAAAGCTAGAAATTTGAGGTTAAGCTGTATAATTTTCTTCAAAAGTCCGTAATTAACTATTTAAACTCTTAAAATTTGATTTAAAATCATTTGGTTGTCATTTTTTTATTAAAACGTGCATGTCTAAATGGGCTTTATAGAGAATCCGTTCGAATTTTAATCAAGTAAAAAGCTAAAAATTTAGATTATGTTGTATAAATAAGTTCAAAATTCCATAATTAACTATTTGAAATCATAAAATTTGATTTAAAATCATTTTGTGGTCATTTTATTGGGATTAAAATGAGCATGTCTAAATGGTCTTTATAGTGAACTTGTTCGAATTTTATCCGAGTAAAAAGCAATATATTTGAGATTAAGATGTATAATTTTGTTCTAAAGCCCTTTATTAACTATTTTAACTCTTAAAATTTGATTTAAAATCATTTGGTTGTCGTTTTGTTGGGATTAAAAGGTGCATGCCTAAATGGCCTTTATATAGAATCCGTTCGAATTTTAATCTAGTAAAAAACTGAAACATTTAGATTATGTTGTATAATTAGGTTCAAAAGTCTATAATTAACTATTTGAACTCGTAAAATTTGAATTAATATCATTTTGCGGTCTTTTTATTAGGATTAAAACGTGCAAGTCTAGATAGGCTTTATAGTAAACTCGTTCGAATTTTAACCGAGTATAAAGCTAGAAATTTGAGATTAGGATGTATAATTTTGTTCTAAAGCCCATAATTAACTATTTTAATTCTTAAAATTTGATTTAAAAATATTTGGTTGTCGTTTTGTTGGGATTAAAACGTGCATATCTAAATGGGCTTTATAGAGAATTCGCTCATATTTTAACTGAGAAAAAAGCTAAAAAAATTATGATTATGTTGTATAATTAGGTTCAAAATTCCTTAATTAACTTTTAGAAATCATAAAATTAGATTTAAAATCATTCTGTGGTCATTTTATTTGGATTAAAACGTGCATGTCTAAATAGGCTTTATAGTGAACCAGTTCTAATTTTTGCGAGTAAAAAGCAAGAAATTCGAGATTAAGCTTTATAATTTTGTTCTAAAGCCCATAATTAACTATTTTACTTTTAAAATTTTATTTAAAATCATTGTTTGTCGTTTTTTGGGATGAAATGGTGCATGTCTAAAGGGGATTTATAGAGAATCCTTTTGAATTTTAATCGAGTAAAAAGCAAGAAATTTGAGATTATGTTGTATAAATAAGTTCAAAATTCCATAACTAACTATTTGAAATCATAAAATTTGATTTAAAATAATTTTTGTGGTCATTTTATTGGGATTAAAACGTGTATATCTAAATGGGCTTTATAGTGAACCCGTTAGAATTTTATCCGAGTAAAAAGCTAGAAACTTGAGATTAAGCTGTATAATTTTGTTCAAAAGTCCATAATTAACTATTTAAACTCTTAAAATTTGATTTAAAATCATTTGGTTATTGTTTTTTTTTGGATTAAAACGTGTATGTCTAAATGGGCTTTATAGAGAATCCGTTTGAATTTTAATAGAGTGAAAGGCTGAAAATTGAGATTATGTTTTATAATTAGGTTCAAAATTCCATAATTAATTATTTGAAATCCTATAATTTGAATTAAAATCATTTTTTAGTCATTTTATTGGGATTAAAAGGTGTATGTCTAAATAGGCTTTATAGTGAACCCGTTCGAATTTTATTCGAGTAAAAGGCTAGAAATTTGAGATTAAGCTCCATAATTTTGTTCTAAAGCCCATAATTAACTATTTTAACTCTGAAAAATTA